>CAMZMU010000051.1:25466025-26066025 GCA_947311845.1 Poa pratensis | reverse complement strand
AAAGCACAATCTCGGGGGCTACTCCCATCGGGAGCGCTGTCGCGCACCCGATAAAATAGTGGCAAAGAGTTACTCGACAAACATATCGACTACGATCATACACAAAATCATACTCGAAACATTCCCGAGTTGCGTCCGTCGCAAATACCTCGGATGCTGCACGCATAGTGCAAAGGTAAGACCCGCCGAACTTTCGAGCTGGGCTAAGGACCGTTCCAGCAACGTCAATCCTTATACTTTCCGTGTCAGCAGACATGATGAAAAATCCCGACGGACGCGTTGGGTAAAATTCAAAATTATACGCAGTACGACTCAGTAAGACCTCAAGCGGCCTAGTCGAATCTCACCAGTTAGTTCCAGATTCGAGTCCGGGCACTCGAGTCTGATTGAAAGCTAGTAAGGTTTTACCCGAATGAGTAGTTAACCAGTCCCGATCCGTCGAGTGTACTGGGCCTACTAAGCTATTATCCCTTGATTTTCATAAGCAAAAACCACAGTCGATGAAATACTCGACATAGCCAACATGTGCTATTCATACAGGAGTTCCAATTATGATATACAGAATACAAAGCATATGACGTGCACTTACGGACGAGTCCATGCCCGATTCTTCGAGTCAGACAAGTACTCGGGGGCTACTGACAAGGGTATACATCTCGGGTACCCTACCGTGAGGGTACCTGGTGCACGTGACGACTAAAGGCCCAATAAGCGAAGAGCCAACTCGAAGCCCAAGATAATAGGCCCAACAAGATGGAGTACCCTCCAAGATTAGACGTAGGCATAGTCGGTTTTACTTTCCTTATGTGTAAACTAGGTCGGTTACAAACTCCCGAGACCCAGCCTATTTAAAGACTGGGAGAGGTGCCGATCTAGGGCCAAGCCATACTCAAACCACCAAACCTCTAGCGAGATCGTCATCTCGCCAGAGCCACCTTGTAACCTCATAATCTCCCGCGATCAATAACAGACAAGCAGGAAGTAGGGTCTTTACCTCCACCCGAGGGGCCTGAACCTGGGTAAATCTTTGGCTCTGCTTGTCAGCCGACGAAACTACCAGTACTACCACGTTCTCTCCCCATAATCTCAACCCTAGGTACTTAACCATGAGATTTGATGAGTGTACCCCTCGTCACTAACCGTACTGAAAAAATGATGTCCCTGGACTACTAGCGAAAATTGCTTGCCGGCATCACGGCGTGTGGGCGTCGCCTCGTCAAAGATCAGTTGAAGACAAGGGCAACATGGGACTTTGCGGGCAACATAGCCATCAGGCGAGGCGAGCGCCGAGCCGCCTGAGATTGTGCGAAGAGCGCACGCGCATGAATCGATCAGATCTGCCTGTTGATCGTGTTTCCTGGCTGGAGGCCATATTGTTACTTGTTGGGCTGCTTTATCTATACAACAAGCCTGATATTTACTTTATGGGCCTTGAGAGTGAGGGGGGGGGGAGGGACGAAACCAATTGTCCATCGTGATTAGCAGCGATTTAATCTATCGATATTGAGGGCCAACGAGATCGTTAGGGGGGGGGGGCGTCGCCCCCGCTCGTCCCCTCCTGAATTTGTCCCTGCTGCAGCCCCTGGCTCTCCTAGGCGCATGGGGAGCAGGGAGGCACCACCATGTCCAGTTGCCCACCCTTGGCCGGCCCTGGATGCCAGCGTGAAGCACCACCCGCTGCGGCCCGCCCAGCCCAACGTGGGCCCAGATCGAGCCCGTGCAGCCCGCGACCGCCACGAGCAGTGGTAGAAGCCGCCGACGCCACGGCCGCATCCAGGCGCAGAGAGAAAATTGCAGGTAACACCAACCTTTGGTGCAAAAGTTGCACAAAACACAGAAATCAAATACCTTTTGTTGCTAGCCCCAGTTCTTCGTCTAATAAGTTGCATCTAGCCCAAAACATTGATTTAGTAACAGGTATCTGACATGTAGACTCATGACCATTGTACCATATTTATACCATTTATTATACTTATACGGCAATCTACATCATCAATATTATTTGGATGGTTGGCTCTAAAATTTATGCCTAAGATTAACAAGACAATTATAGTTACATAACCGTGTAATCGAGGTTGACACGATAAATTTTGAATACTCTCGTGTAGTAATCACGTACCTGGACACATTCGTTTTTTCTAGCCATCTGTTTTATTTGTCTTAGACTTTCATGTTTTTCCTTGATAAAGAAAACTCCCATGTTTGATCGGACGTGAAAAGCATTAAACTCGTGTGTCAAGATATTATATAGTTGGGTCCGTTAAGGAAAAAATGGAATAGGGAGGGATGTACGTGCGCGTGAAGCCGTCCCCGCTGATTAGCTTATGTGTGGGTGCGTATCATGACACGGTATTTCTTTGTTTTGCATGAAAAAAAAGTGTCTAGAAAACATACACGCATAGATGTTGGGCAACTTTTATTTTTATTTTGTGTCTACCATAGTCGACTGTCTTTTTTAAATTGTCATATAATTATGATATACAGCATAAAATTACTGTATAATGGTCATGGAACCACATGTCAGATACATGTTAAGCCCTTAAATCAATGTTTTGGGCTATATGCAACTTATTAGACGAAAAACTGGCGCTAGTTGCAAAAGATATTTGATTTATGTGTTTTGTGCAACTTTTGCATCAAAAGTTGGTGTTGTGAGCAATTTGCTCAGGCGCAGACGAGCGTGCCACCTACCGCCGAGAAGTGCGAGAGAAAAAGAAAAAAAAGGAGGAGGCTAGCTAGCAAACTTCCGTGGATCGCTACTCAATCAATGCGCTCGTGACCATCTCGATCGGTGTCACACCGAGACGGAAACGGACACGAACCTGCCTGCCCGCGCGCCACCATCGTACGTATCACTACAAATTCACGACCTTGTGTGGTGCATGCATGTTGAGTGGTGAGGCCCACACCACACACGGCCGGACACGAACCTGCCTCACAAGCTCTGATTCCACAGCTCAGGTTACGTCCGCGTCCTCTATTCTTTTTGAACACGGGAACGGCCCAGAAGGGCCAGAAAGCTGCATTAACAAGGGCAGGTACAATTTACATAGATGTCCCTAAGCATCACTTGTACAGAAAGACCAAAATTCGAAAACAGGACCTCTAACTTTGCAAAAAGGACCCTAGGACTAGAAATAAAAATGCAATCAGATCCTTGGAATCCTCCTCTGCCACTTGCCGGTGATCTCCAGGCGACGCCATCCGCGCCGCCGAAATCGGAGAATGTTCTGCTCGCTTGGCTCTCCATTCCGGCGAAGATCCACTGCCACCTACCGCCAGAGCACCTCCGGGGACGAACCACTTGGAGACACAACGGCATCGAGCACCGGCGCAGTGAATCAGAAGGGCCTCCGCTCTGGAGGTTGAAGAAGGGCCGCTCGAATCGGCCAAAGATCATGGCGCCACCATCCAGCGCCATGTATTCCGCCTGAGAAGTCGCAGCTTCGATGCCGAGCAGCGGCAGAGCCCTGCTCGCATCCTTCCCAAACTCTTCACCACCAGCCAGCTCCCGCCTCCAAATCTGCGCATGCCGACCACCATGGTCAACGAGCAACAGAAGAAAAACAAGGAGATGAACAGCAGTAAGAGCAGAGCGCTTATTGGATGAGCTCGTCGTCGACCACCTCGCCATCGACTTCCGCCACGGAAGTTCAGCAAAGGAATCCAGCAACACCTAACCAGCGTCGCACCCAGACGCCAGATCGGAGAAGCTCGAGCCAGCCTTATTGTCGGAGATGCTTGACCTCCCCGCCACCAGCCGACCTACCTCCTGCCACTAGAGATACGCCGCCGCGACGAGAAAAAGCAAGACGCCCTGGATCTGGCCGGAGGGATCCAGAGACCTACTCCCAAACACCCATCTAGGGTAACACACGGCATAAAGCCAGATCAAACTAACTAAAACTACTACTAGTATGTACAGGAGGAGCCTACCACCTAATCCATCCCCTCGCCGGCCGGCCGTACCTCCGGGGAGAAGGAAGGAGAGGGGTGGCGGCGGAACTCTCCAGACGACTCTCAAGAGGGGCGAAGCGAAGCCGGACGAACTCTCCCCTTTGTTTTACCCCTCTATTCTGTCAACATCTCCCAATATTCTCCACTTTGATCTCACATACATGCCTGCCTATAGTTTAACTTCAAATAGTTATACTAACTAATCTTGATAAAGAGATTTTTTGGAGCCAACACCAAACCTCGTGAGGTGTTTTGCCTACGGAAAGGTTGTGCTAGCTTGTAATGATTACTATTAGGATCAAAGTTGTAGGATAAACGTAAAACCTTCTCCATGTATCTTTTATAAGTACAACATTGTAGTTTAGTTATATATGGAGAGAATGATTTAATACTTTGTGTTTAAGAGTAGAATAAGTTATTCCGCGCTCTAGCCACCTAAACGAACTATTTGGCGAATATCTCGCTAGCTGGTGAGAGCCAGAGCCGTGGAAAGTCTCTCTTGCTATTAAGGCCACAAGCATCAAACAGGAAAATTTAGAGCCATGGAAAGTGATGTGTCGCCTACCAACGGGCCAACTGCTAGCGACGTAATAATAGCATGCAAGTTGATTTTTATACAACATGCAAGGCGTTGGCAATTTGGAAAATGATTGATCGCTGGCAAGCTTAACTCTCGGAACTTGTAGCATTCAACTGAATGAGAACAAAGATTTTTAAAAAAAGATACATTTCCATCGATAGTGAAAAATTATTCAATTGAGTGACAACGAAAATCATATCGGAATGTACAATTACTTGTTGATTTCGAATTTGAGGCATTTTCTACTTTTTTAGTTAATAAGACTAGTCACAATGGGGAGTAACATAGGAGTAACATCAGTGCCACATAGACAAAAAATCTGATGTGGCGGGTAATTAATGAGGAGAGAGATGGTTGTGGTAACTAGCTATGTTACCATAACATCACACATTTCAAGGCAAGATGAGTGTATAATCTATTAAATATAACACTACACACATGTTACTCCCCACTATGGAGGCAGTAACCTAGAGTAGTAACATATACATGTTACTAGTCTAAATTACTCCCATTGTGACTAGTCTAATATATGCATATACCCACCCTTTTAGTGTTTTCGAGACACCGAGAGGGCACATTGCTTTCCGTGCTACCATCTCTCTCAAGCCTCGAATAAGTTGTGCGGACGTAATTATCTTCCCGCGTTGGAATATCGTGGCCTCGTAGAGCTAGCGAAGAATCTTCCACGTTGGAATATGTCGGCAGCTGGATAGCAGCCATGGAAAGTCTCTTTTACCTTTTCACTCACTAGTAGGGAAAATGCTACCATTGACGCACGGAAAACTGCTACTGTTGACGGCGGGCGCCCGTCAACGCTATTTCGTCATGGTAACTCGTACCACTGACGGACGGCCGCGCGTCAGGGGTAACATGTTACCAGTGGCGTGCATAGTTCTAAGCGCGACACGCACATCGGAAGGCACGGCACTAGTACGTATTGTGGGAGTTCAAAAAAAATACTACTACTGACGCATGATTTAGATTGTACGTCACTAGTAAGTATTTAGGAATAAAAATAAATAAAAACCACATTAATTAACAGATTTATCCAATACATTCAGACAGGTCATTATTCAAGTTCAAATACACCTGTACATACAAGTCTATGGAATTTTACAAAATGATCGCTGCCATTTGTGTCGATGTCATCGTCGCCGCAGCCGCGTGTCGACGTCGCTGCAGCAGCCCTGTGTCGATGCCGTCATCGCTGCCGCACGCTGTGTCGATGTCACCACAGCAGCCTCGTGTCGATGTCGCCACAACAGCCTGTGTCGATGTCGTCGTCGTTGCCGCAGCCCCGTGCCGATGTCGCCACAACAGCCTGTGCCGATGTCGTCGTCGCCGCTGCCACAACCTCATGTTGATGCCGTCGTCGTCGGTGCCGCAGCCCCATGTCGATGTCGTTGCACTGCAACAAATTCAGTTAACAATAACTCTCCATTAGTTGCCCAACGAGTAGTGAACATTGCTACAGCATTTTCTACTGTTACTGGAGTACAATAATAGCATAATGCACAAGTATTTGGTATCGAGGCCCCATGTCGATGTCGTCACCGCCATATGTTTCATACAAGTACAAACACCACATACAACATATTTCAGCGACATGGTTTAAACTACTTAGTTCTAAACAACATGATAGAAACGACAAGAATATATTTAACAAGGAAAAAATCAACTAAACTTTGGAATCAACAACGCAAATGCTTCAATACGATAATGTTTAAAATGAGTACACTTGCACATACAACTATAGATAGATATCTGTAGCACATGCATTTTTATTTAATTTTGTTGCCCAGATTTGAAAGCTAACTAACACAACTAAATAGGTCTAACATATAAACTATCACAGTAGCAATAAATTCATCACATCTCACTGCAACTAAATTTGGCCAACACACAGCTTGTAATTTGAGACCTATGACAAACGATAAGCTATATATATTCTGTAGAAAGTTTGGACATTTGAATCCACCAAAACCTATTAGAACTGGAATACAAAATTTATGGATATCAAACAGAAAAACCAAGAAGCATTGAAGCACATGGGTAAGAGCAATAAGGCCACCATGGATAAAAGTACTCATAGTACACCAAAATTGCATGAAACACGTATAGGTTCAATGGTTATGTATGGAGACCAAACAATAGGATTTAGAAATACTCTAACCGTCAGCTATATATCAATAAAATCATTGGACCGGCAGAGAGGCGCACCTGAACCAAAATGCATTGGATACCAAACAATAAGAACTTTATCTTCTTTCTCCAAAATACACCTGAACCAAAATCAGAGGTTAAATCGCATCCATAGATGCTGATTCATCTACTACTAATCTATCCCGATCTATCCACCGTAAGCAAGCCTGGCGACAGGAGAAGGAACGGAATGGGGGAGTCTCACCTTGGGGCAGCACTTGGCGCCGTTGGAGCACCGGATGTACTTGACGTGGCCGCGGCCGTGTGCTTGTTGCGCCCGCCGTTCCTCCGCTTGAACTTCTGCGAACACACGCCGGCGACGGCAGAGAGAAGGTGAGACAGCGACGGCGACGAGATCAGAGGGAGGGGATCTGAGGCGGCGGAACTTACAATGGTTATGGTTGATGCAAGGTGGAGAAGACGCCCAGGAGAGGCAGTGCGCGAGGAGATTCCCTCGGTGACGCCGACGACGGGCTCCCCTTCGCTCATGGCTGCCGACGCGCCCCGCCGACGTGCACGAACCCTAGAATCGCACGACCACCGCCTCCGCCAAGAATCTTTACGCTCGAGCGCGGATACGCAGGGAGAGTCTTCCGCTCCTTGGTCCGCAGCGACGGCCGGGGTCCTGGGAGGGCGCGACGGGGCGGGGAGGAGAGGCGAGCAGCGGTGGCGAGGAGGATCGGGCGTGAACGGCAGAGTCTGGGAGAGAGAAAGGGGACGGGGGCAAGTGAGGGCAACGAGCGGTGGAGGAGAGGATAAGATTCTGCTCGCGCCGGTTGGCCTCAAAATTTTCGCGTGAAGCCGATCGAAAAAATCATACCACTGACCGGCGTTTTACTCTATACGTCAGTGGTATGTCAAATACCACGGACGCACAACTGTTTCGCGCGTCAGCGGTATGTCGTTCTCATTTATCCACCCTGGCCTCACTTACTGCTGACGCGCGACGCACAGTTTTTTTGCACGTCAGTGCTATTAGCACTGACGCGCGGCTATTTTGCCCGTTAGTAATCACGTTGCATCTAAAGGCTTTTCCCTAATAGTGACTTGCTAAAGTGATACTGTATGTCGCCTACCACTTGCTAAATCAATGGGCCAACTGTTAGCGACGTAATAATTGCAAGTTGATTTACAGTGTTTTGCTACAGTTCCCTGACTTTGTTTCTTCATTTTACACTAGCTGACTACTGTAGCTTACCTGACTTCCCTTCTCCACGTTAGAGGATCCAGTTCCGGTGCTGAGATCCCGACGATGGGAGGCGACGCGGGGAGGAAGGACACGATCAATGTGGAGTAATTTGAATTTCGAATCTATCTATCGGGGGGTATATTGGTCCTTTACCGATGTTTTGGGGGTTGTCGGAAATTGGTTCCGCGATCTACAAAAGTGAACGGAGGGAGTAGTTGTTTCTCTAATCCGTACCAACGCACGTGTTTCTAACTAGTACTTCCTTGGCACCACAATATGGAATAGAGGGAGTATGCGATAAACTAACAAAGATGACTACTTACCCGGTTTAAATGATTTAAGAGCTCATTTGGCACTCATCATTTCATTTTTTTTTTGGTAGAAATGAAATAAAGCAGATCTAGACACTACCTAAAAAGTCGATGTAGACACGCGGGTGTGGTGCTCCCTGCTCTGTGTATAAATGGAGATCAACATCCAAGGCCTCCTCTCTCACACACACACACACGCTACAAGCAGAGTCTTGCTCTAGTATCTGCCCTCTCCTGTAGAGCATCCATCACGTACGTTCACGGACAAACATGTCTCCGGTGAAGTTGTTCGGGCACCCGATGTTGACAAACGTCGCACGGGTGCTGCTCTTCCTGGAGGAGGTCGGCGTCGAGTACGAGCTCGTGCCCGTCGACTTCCGCGCCGGCGAGCACAAGAGGCCCCAACACGTCCAGCTAAACGTAAGCAGGCGACAATTCGTCGATCGGTCACCGTATCAGGTGATGATTTCTGACAGAGATGCTACGTGTTTTTCTTGCAGCCGTTTGCGAAGATGCCTGGGTTCCAAGATGGCGATCTCGTCCTGTTCGGTGAGCCCGAATCATTCCTGTCTGTCATGTTAATCCATTGGTTTATCTAACAAATCGATGAGTGTATTAGATTGATGCACTAGCCAATTATCCCAAAAGTCCGAACTATATTCTGACACTCCCCCTCACGTCCAGGCTGTGGACTTTTCCTCACGAGCCTAGGACGTGGAATTTAGGGTGTCCGCAGATATTTATTTTTAATACTGCGTTAGTCAGGATTTGAACTCTAGACCTCTGGCTCTGATACCATATTAGATTGATGCACTAGCCAATTATCCCAAAAGTCCGAACTGATGGGAAAGAGCTGTGCAATGTATATATTATATTCTGACAGAGTGATCGAGTGAGTTTTACAGAGTCGCGCGCCATCGCCAAGTACATCCTCCGCAAGTACGGCGGGACAGCCGGCCTCGACCTCCTCGGAGAAAACAGCGGAATCGAAGAATCAGCAATGGTGGACGTGTGGACGGAGGTGGAGGCCCAGCAGTACTACCCGGCCATCTCGCCCGTGGTGTTCGAGTGCATCATCAATACCTTCATCATGCCTACTGGCGCGGCGACGAACCAGACCGTCGTCGACGAGAGCCTGGAGCGGCTGAGGGGTGTGCTGGGGGTCTACGAGGCCCAGCTGGAGAAGAGCACGTACTTGGCCGGGGACTCCATCAGCTTCGCCGATCTGAACCACATCCCATTCACCTTCTACTTCATGACCACCCCGTACGCGTCGGTGTTTGATGAGTACCCCAAGGTGAAGGCCTGGTGGGAGAGGCTGATGGCGAGGCCGGCGGTGCAGAGGGTCTGCAAGAATATGCCTACGACCCCGCTTGGATGGACCGGAAATTAACCAATACCGGTGAATATTTTCAAGGAGCACGGAAGGTCCTCAAGAAAATACTGCGCCAGGACCGTAATTATTATTACGCAGAAGCTAGTTGTAATACTTAAACTTTTTAATTATAATAAAAGCTCCCTTTATCTAAAAAAAGATCGTAACTATTACCGCTCCGTAAATACGTACGACATACCAAGCGGGGCCTACGGAGTTTTAGGTGCGTAGTAAGCAGTAGATGTTTATGCGCGCGGGTGTGTGCCGGTGATGATTCCATTCAAGAGACCTCCCGTGGGTGATCATCTGCCCGTCTAGTTCGAGTATACGCTTTCAGCAGCACGAGTCCGCTTGCGCTTCTGTTCGTGCGAGCCTGATTGATCTCTGGATTCCTTGCTTTGTGCACTAGTAGTAAATAAACAACTGGTCAATGCTAATCCGTACGTCCTAGTACACCACTAGAGATCAGAATGGATCCAAAGCAAATATATATACATCTTGGATACGTGTGCATGGCTCTCTGGCCGTGAAATCGTAGGAAATACGCCAAACCACCTTTCAATCTGCGCATCCATCAATCGTGCCGTCCAGATTTCGTTTTCCAAACCGCCGACTTAGCAGTTTATTTGTTACAAGTCGCGATTGCCGTTTAATTTCGCTCCGGAAAGAGAATTAAAGGACGTGTTTCGGTCCGTACGAACGAACAAAGGACCGAGCCTGGCAGGGCTCGCACCGTCGCACGCACGCTTCGACGCCTCCAACTAGTGGATACTAGTATTCTCGTGGATTTTTATTGGAAAAAGTCAAAAACAAACCTTGAACTTATAGCTGAAAGCTAAATCAAATCCTGAACTTTGAATCCCTGAAATTGACACCTTGAACTACTAAATCTCGGTCTATTTTCAACCCAAGGTCTGTTTGGGGTGTGAAAAATAAATAATTACTAAATTAAATATATTTTTCTGTCACTGACAAAGAAGGCGCACATGTCATATCTATCTTCCACCTCTTATTCCTCTCCTTATTCTCTCTCTAATCTCCACGAGCTACCAAATCAAACGGAAACAAGAGATACGAGTGGGGTCTGGCTGCATGCGGACGAGCAGAAGACCACCTGGAGCTGCAGCGCAGTTGAGCAGCACGCACAACACCGGATACGAGGCCCAGCACGCCGTTCGCGGCTACGAGAACGTCGATGTTGAGACGAGACGTGATGGCGTCCAGCAGCATGTCCACGGGCCATCCGAGCGGATGAAGACCAGCCGAGCGGTTCCGACAACGCGGCAAGCTCTTCGAATTGGCTATGGCAAAAATCACCGCCGCCGGTCCTCGGATTATAGTGAGCGTGCACCAGCTCCATTCTTCGATTACTTGGGTGGAGAAGCTCCTGCTACCCCTAGCTCCTACCCAAGCTCACCAGCAAATCGAGAGAAGGTTGAAGAGATCAATTCCAGGAGGTGGCCGCCATTGACGTATGGGAAAGATCCGAACCAGCTCGCAGAAGCCATCCCTATCCACGCCTTGTACCCTCCCCGGACATGGTGGGCCTCGGGATGTCGCCTCGTTCGTCGCTTGGCCTCGCCGTGCCCTCTCCCGTCTGCGGCGAGTCGTCTCCGCGACCTCCCGTGCACTGGACGGAGGTAGAAGACGAGGAAATATCCAGGTCTGTATTGATTAAATCCCTGACCGGTGGGTCCCAATTGTCAGGGATAGCAACATGTAATCCCGGTCAGATTCGCTGGTTTCCCGATGCGCCAAATAGGACTAGGGTTGAAAATAGACCGGGATTTGATAGTTCAGGGTATTAATTTTAGAGATTCAAAGTTCAGGGTTTGATTTAGCTTTCAGCTATAAGTTCAAGGTTTGTTTTGGACTTTTTCCTTTCCTGTTCTAGCTTTCCGTAAATATGGGCCATTAATACGCCAGCGTGGCTTTCACATTTGACCACCACGTCAGCCCGTCGGCTCTCTCCCGTAGGAATTGCACGTAGGTGTAGCATTAAATCTGTGGTGTGTTTCGGCAAACGCCACAAAATAACGGTGTGGGCTGGAAAATTTTCCCATATTTTATTGTTGCAATGCTACGATACCTTTTGTACAACTTTATATTTTTTTACAACTTTTAACCGGGGATGGAAATACAACGATGCTTCGATAGTGCCGCTGTACCGGCCGAGATTTGGAGATTTACAAGATCGGACTGGATGGCCTCTTCCTCTGGATGACGGTTAGTGTACACACCGCCGAAGAAACGTACTAGTAGGGTTTGTGTCGCGTGCGCCGCCATCAGATTCCTCAGGTATCGTTCGCCCGTCGAAGGCAGCTCGATGAACACAAAGTGGGATCTCCGCCCCCGCAGGTGAGGTTCCCGCTTGATCCCCGACGCAGATTCAGATTAGTGCGATTTTCAGGAATAAATCACACATCCTTGTGATACATTGATGCAGAGGTGATGGCTCCAGAACGGACGACGATGGCGTCCTCCGGCAAACGCCCCGTCGGCAACGCCGACCGGCTAAGTGACCTCCCTGACGGCTTCGTCCACCATATCATGTCGTTCTTCACGGCCCGGCAGGCCGTGCAGACGTGCGTGCTATCACGGAGGTGGGAGGAGCGGGTGTTCCACGGCGACGATGAATGGGACGAGTATGACGAAGAGGATGACACTGACTGTGCTAGGTTTGAGGATTTCGTCACCAATCTGCTGATGTTTCACCGTGCGCCAATATTGGATAGGTTCCGACTTCATGCTTCTGATCAGGAGAGTAAATTTGTCAACTCTTGGCTACGCCGTGGCATCAAGCGCTGCCCCAAAGTGGTGGAGATCCATTTGACTCACGACTGTAAATTACCAAATCTGGGTTCGAGTTCTTCACGCCTAAACAGGCTGCATCTTATCGGGATTACTTTGGACAAAACTTTCACCCGGCAGCTTCCTTCTCGCTGCCCGGTCCTACATGATTTGGAGCTCGAGCGGTGCAGGCTTGACGATGATGCAGAAATTGTATCTTCCACACTAAAGAACTTGAACATTGAGGACTGTACAACTCAAAATCCAAGTCGGTTGACTATCAAAACTCCATCTCTTACTTATCTGAAGCTGGTCATTACTGCTTTTGATCATAACTGGCAAGCTGTTGTAGTAGACGAGATGCCGTTCCTCATCAAAGCCACCATTTCTGTAAAACCTTCAACAGCGATGCTGGCATGCAAGCTTCTTTTCGGCCTAATTTATGTGAAAGAGTTAGAACTGACTGGTCTTCGAACGCTGGTATGTCTCTCATCTTGTTAAACTTTTTATGTCCAGCCCCTAGTGCAATCAATGAAAACTTTGTGTTGAGCTTGTAGTTTCCTGGTGCCTTTGAATTTTAATCGTTGCAATGAATAAGTTGATTAAGAAACCATACATAAATATGATTTCGTTGACTTGTATTCATCATTTGAACCGGACTGATTTCTTCATTCAGGCTAATTTCCACATTGGATCGGCTACTTTCCCAGTGTTCCATAATGTTAGAACCTTACTGGTCGACAGTTGTGATCTAAGTGACAGTTGTGATATACTGGGAGATGCTTTCTGAACAATGCCCCTTGTTTAGAGAAGCTTACCCTGCAAACTTGCAAGGTATTTTTTGTACTTCTGTCGCCTTATATACTCTAGCTTTACCATCTTACAATTTGGCTGAATCCTTTGTACTCCCTAAAGCTTCCACAAGGTTCTAAGAAAATCAAAGCAGGAGGAAATGCATCTCTAGAGTGTGAGGACACGTCATCTTTCCAGTGCCCAAGCCTCAAGAGAACTGAAATAAATACGATAAAGACGACGATGTTCAAAAACTGTTTGACCTTTTGCTTGGCGTTTGGAGGAACCTACAGAAGAGTACAATTGTGATTAAGAGAGCTTCAGGAAGTTATTCCATGTTCTACTGAAATGTAGCACACCCTCTGCCATTTACGTTGTACTTCTATTTGATGGCAGCGACCAACTAAACAAGCATCTACTGTCAGTTAATATCTCGAGTTTCCTCTGGTGTGCATGTGTTGATTGGGGATAAATTTCTGAATGGGTGGTCCCTTGGACCACCACATCTTATTATATATAGCTCAACTTAGTTTTAAATCGTAATTTAAACATGATAATATTCTAGAGCGTTCTAGCACACTAAGGATCTGTTTGTTTGGGCTGCAGCTTTTGAGAATCAGCTGTAGCTGTTGGGCTGTGAGAAAGCAGCTGTGAGAAGCAGCTGTTAAAAGCAGAGATTTGATGTTTGGTAGAAGTGCTGTTGGTAGCTGTTGCTGTTGATTTTCAGGGTGAAATGTCTGGAATGTCCCTGAGTGCTTAAGATGTTATACAAGTGCTGATTTGAAGTGAAATAATTGTTTTATACTTATATTTTTCATAATTACGATGTTTAGTGAGCTCCTGTCAGTTTATCTATTTATTGTAATAATTGAAATACGTATTTATCCAAACAAGTATTACATATATTCCTAACATTTTGTTGTTGACAATTGTGTGAATTCATGTCGAGAATATAACATGCAAATCATATTTAACTTTATCCCAAAAAATAATCTCATGTAATTATGTGAACCACATCTACAAATCAAGAAACCATATGATGTCATCATTAATAATCTGATACTAAGATAATATACAAGCATTAGCACTGGACTGGAGACGACAACGAAGGCATTCCTGCAGCCAAGCACTGGACAAAATCAATTTGACCACCACATGAACGCATCGAGTTTCTTCCAGGCGAGGAGACGGCAACGAAGGCAGTCCTGCAGCCAAGCACCGCCGCATCTGATGGCGTCCCCGTCCGCGTCGGCGCCGTCACGGCCGCAACCGTCCGGTTGGCTTCCGAGGCGTGCTGGCGGCGGGCTGTTCCTTGTGCACGCGTTGGAAGGGAGAGAGGTATGAGCAGAGGATGCAGGGGCGCAGTCGATTGCAGTGGCACGGCCGGTCGCAGGGGCCGCGGTCGGAGCAGATCCGGCACGGTCGGTTGCAGGTCCGGCGAGACGGCAAAGAAGGCATCCGGCAAGGGGATCTTGAATGCGTACAGCAACAACAAGCATCCATCCATCATATATTCAATCGCACATGCACAGAAAAAGGGGATCTTGAGCGCGACGGACGCTGCTGGACGTGAGGACGACTGGGGACGAGCTACTCCGATCCTTCTGGTGCTTGTGAGGATGGGGACGCGAAGCTCCCGGGCCGGTGAGAAACGGCGAGCTGGCCGCTCGAACTGATCCTCTCGCCGGCGGCCGGCAGCCGACGGGAACGAGATCGACCCGTCGATTCGGGACGGCGCGACCGCGCGAGTAGGTGGAGGCCGGGAACAGAGCAGGGGAGGAGATCTTGTAGGGAGGCGGCGGGGAACGACGACGGCGACGGCGACGGCGAGGAAGCTCTAACCCTAGCCGTCCTCCATGGTTGGGACGGGAGAAGGGGAAAAGGAGAAAATGGGTCGGGGACTCGGAGTTTTGCACGGGGCCGTTCAACTTATATGGGGTGGCAGTTTTTGGGTAAATAGTGCAAACTAGAGAGGGCAGTTTAGTCCGATGCCACTCGGGAAACAGAGAAAAGCTCGGGAAGCACCTCCGGGGCTGCTTCCGGTGCTTCCGCGTTCGCAGTTCATTTTCCCCCAGCGCTTCGGACAAGTGCTTTTCAATCTTCGCCTGTTTGTTTGCGCTTCCGATTCTCAACCGTAAAAGCTGAAGCAGCAGCGGAAACAAACAGGGCCTAAGTTAGAATCCAACACTCCACTACAAGTCTACAATACTCTAAACTCTCCTAAGACACTACTACTACACTAACTCATACTCCAGCACTCCCCCTCAAGATGGGCATGGGTTAATCGCCATGGCCATCTTTGTACAACTACATAACACTCAGTACGGCCACTACAATTCTAGTTCACAAGCATACGAATATATTAGAGCATTTTATTCTATCTCTTATTCCATCAGCCGTCAAGCACTCAGTCAACTCCGACCATCCAATCTCCGCCTCATTAGAACATCTCCAACAAGCGCGCTACGCGCCGGCACGCTATTTTTTTTTTGCAACATCAAAATAGCGTTTTAGCGCGTTGGGCGCATGTTTTGATTTATCAGAAACGCTATATTTTTGCGCGTCGAATAGCTGCTTTTTTGAACGCGCTAAAATAGAGTGTTGCAAACACATTTTGTTGTGTTTGCAAACGAAAAAAGATCAAAAAATGGGCTGAAAATAAATTTTATTGATAAAACAGACGCACGTTCGTTGACAAGTTTGAACAAAACTAAACTGATAGAACAAACTCAATTAAACTAAACTAAACTGATAGAACATACTCGAACTAAACTAAACTAATAGTCGAAGTCGGAGTCGAAGTCCGAGTCCTCGGAGGTGTCAGAGATGTCGGAGAACAAATGCTCCCATCTGGGGTCTTCCTCGGCCCAAGTAGTGTGGTCGAGCTGCGCCGTGCGCGTCCGTCGCTCTGCCCGGAGCTGCGCCCGCTCCGCTCTCCGCTCCGCCAGCTCCACCGCTTGTGTAGCCCAAAACTCCTCCTCAGCGGCGGCTTCTTTCGGATGGCGCGCGCGCCACTCCGCCACCATTCGCTCGACTCTGTCCGCGACGAGGAGGCGGGCCTGGGCCCGGCGGTGGGCGCTCCGCTCTTCGGCGGTTTCGAGGCACGGCGGCGGCGCCAGATCCTGCGCATTCTGCACGGTTTGGAAGTCGCTGAAGTTCATCTGACGCGGGAGCCGGCCGAGGCGCCACATCGTCGCGTCGTAGGCGCGGGCAGCCTCGTGCGCCGTCTCGAACGTCCCGAGGGGGATCCGGTCATCGCCGGAGCGGATCTCCGCGTAGAACACGCCGCTCTGTTGCGCGCGAACGCCGCGGTAGCCGGACTGGCTCCAGCGGCGCGGAGGCATGGTGGCGACGGCGCGGCGCGGAAGCTCCGGCTAGCGGTGGCGATTTCCGAGCGCGTGCGGAAGTGGAAAAATGGTTGGGAAAAGGAAGGAGAGACACATGGAGTGCCAGCACGCTTAACGCGGAGCGGGATATATACCGCCAAGCGTACCGCTTTGGCCAAACGTGTGGGACGCTTTTTGGCGCGCTAAATTATTTCCCTCGTCCGCTAGAGCGACCAGAAATGTCCCAGCGCGTGGCAAAAAGCGGGTATTTCGTGCGTGCGGCATATCTGTTGGAGACCACCATCCTTATGCACCGACTCTGCATCAAGCTAGACACTCCAATCCCACTGGCGTTGAGCCACCGTTGCCCCTCAAACCATGCGCGTTCTCACAACGGCGCCTACAACGGCGGCACTACACGCCTTCTACCATCAGCTTGAGCATCGTCATTTTTTTTTTTTGAGGAAAGGATCCGAAACAAAAACAAGACAGCTCACACACTTACAACAAGGACCACAAAGAGACAGAAAATACAACGAGGCCCCTGAAAAGTGCAAGAACCACCTCCTGCTGTCGAAGAACGCACGGACGGATCCTCAGCCGCTCCCAACCCTCCTAGCCGACGCCGGAGATGCCGTACCTCGAACCGCCGGAAAGAAGCCACCGCCACGCTTTGTAGATGGTCGCAGAAGCCGTCCGCCGCAGGCGACGGAACCTAGCCTCGATGAACGAGCTCGACCCCAGCAGCAACAACCCGGCTCCACCCAGCAACCAGCCACCTCCGCCACGGCAAGGACCACCCGCACCAGCCACCAACCGCCTCCCGCCGCTGCTCCCCTCGCCACCACGCCCGGCCGGAGCGGAAAACGACGAAGAGGACCTCCAGAACCACCACCGAACAAAACAGGTCGCCGCCGCCCACCTCCTTCTCCCCTCACCACCACGGACGGCCAGAGAAGGAAAGGAGAGGGCAGCCACCTGACACACCACCTCCACGACCTCCCCGGCACGTCGGTCGGAACGGGGAAAGGAGGGGGAGGACGAAGCCCAGCACGCCGACGCCGCCGCCACCGTCTTCGACGCCGTCCGCAGGGCACGCACACCTATATACAGAGAACAAGCCGGAGTCGCAGGACCGGGGTTCCCCCACTCTCCCGCCGCCGCAGCGGCCGACGGAGAGGGAGGGAACCACCGGCCTGGCCGGCGGCCAGGTGGGGAAAAGACGGCCGCCTTCTTATCGCCTCCGGAGTCGCGAGAGGATAAGGAGAGGACCGGCGGAGAGGTTTCTTGGTATGCTAGCTTGAGCATCGTCATTGTCTCTTTATCTAACCCAGTTCCCGCAGAAGCATGGCTCTCTCAACACCACTCGTCCAGATCCACAACCATCTCACTTTACTGATTTCTCCTGAACCAAACATGCACACCAAGCGATGCTCCTCTCGGCTATTCACACTCTCTTGTACAGTACCTCACAAGTCTTCCACCTCTTCAACACGGGGTCCCAACCGTGACCACTAGCTTCTCTCCATCAAACTCCGATCATCAACCATCTACGCCTCTGTGAAAACTAACATCTCTTTCCTCAATCCTTAGACAAAACCAATTCCACCACTCGGATGCAACCATGTCCCCTTAAAACAATTTTATGCCCATGAAGAAGAAAATTCTTCTCATGTCTTTAGCACAACAAACCAACATCATACATACCATTGCATACGATACATGATTGCAAAGTAAAAAAATGAAAATACAAGAGAAAAACAACTGGCGATATTCAAGGCATGTCATATATTGAGATCGACAAGAAGAATCATACTATGCAACACCCAATATGCTCGTCGTGCTCAACTTCTTTTGCTACCTGCCGTGCGCAAGATGGTACAATTAAGGTGTTGCCTCTGCTTAGATTGCAGCAGAGTCCGCCCGGGCGACTCCGAGGTGATCTTCCACCTCGCCACCGGTCCACCCAGTCTAGCGGATCCTGGCCGGCGCCATCGGCAAAGGACGGATGGGAGGAGAGGGTATAGTGGTGGCGTTTCCACGGGGCGGTGGTGGGGCGGCGGCGGTGGCGGTACTAGACGGCGCGGCCTGATGGCCGGGGTCTGAAGCCGAGGCGGTGAGTTGACGGCGCACGATGCGAAGCGCCATCAAGATCCTATGGCGACGGGTCAAGGATCTAGGCCTTCGGGTCCGATCTAGGTTGTCCAGCTGCCATGAATGGATTCGTGGAAGCTTTTGCGGTTGCCTCCTCCTTTGCTGCTCCAACCGACGGCGTTGGGGATTACTGGTGTGCTTGAATAAGGAGGTGGACATAGGGGTCTTCTCGGGCCAAGACGGTGTTTCACTCGATGTCTTCCTCATTGATCTTGTCAGTGACGAATTCGTTGGACTCTTGATGCATGTAAATTGTTGGATCAGATTGGATTCGGTCGTGTGCACCCATATTTCTGACCGTGAGGAGTACAAAGTCTTATCTATCAGGGTGAAATTTAAGGTTTGGACTTAATTGGTTGTGTCTGACAATTGCCTTGTTGAAGGTATTGTTTTGAGAGCGCTAACTTTTTTCAGGGTGAAAACATAAGATTTATGATCGGGCGGCGACGGTGCGTGTGCACTTTTTCTTCTTGGACGCGTCGCTTATGAAGAATTCGGGCTCCGGGTGTTGTCTTGATGGTAGTTTTTATTACGGCTTATATTTTTTCTTCTTGTTCTTTTTGTTGTAGAGTTGTGTGCACCTCTTATGTTTTTAGCACACTTCGTTGTTGCAAAGGCTGGGTGTATTTGGTGTCTCCGCGATATTAATATATTTCTTTATAATAAAGATTAAAACTAAAAAATCACCAAAAATATATTATTACTAGAAATGGATGAGAAATAGATATTGGAAAAGAGTACTAGGTTAAGAAGGTTTCCCTTGATAACGAATAGGAAATTCATTTGTCTATCCTACAATTGTTTTAGTTCATGTGATTTCTTCAGTTGCATACAAAATTCATTTGTCTATCCTACAATTTATTTAGCGGCATTCTAAATTTAGTGTTCATATTTTTCAGCATTATTTACCAGAAACGTCAAAGATTAAATGAATTCAAAACTGTTGTAATTGAATCCAGTTAGATAAGATATTGTGCAACAAATTTTCAGTGAGGTGAAATACGTGGAAATGCTATTAGTTCCATTCAGATGGTGCTAGAAATACAATTTGTAGGCCAAAATTTTGGAAAAGATTCGTTCTATTAATACCCTAAATTTCATTAATTTTTTTTAAAATTTGGTCCGCTTATATGTTTATCCAAATTCCAAAGACAAAATGAAATGTTAAAAATGTGACAATAGATAGTGCATAATGCGAGAGGCTTAAATAAGGTTTGAATACAAGTTGAATGTGTCCATAGACATTTAGGCGGAGCGTGGGAGGGATGAAACGCCGCGCTGACCCAGATTGCGGACGTTGCGACGGGAAAGGTTCGTCTCGGTGCGAGCTCCCCTCCCCTCCCCTCGGAATTCCGCCGCCCGTTGACGGCAGCTCGACGCACGCAAGCAGGGAGCTCTGCGGCCTTCCCCTGAGCTAGGTACGGTTCGATGATCTCCCTTCCCTCCCATGGCAGATTCAGATTAGTGCGATTTTCGTCAGAAATAGAAGACATCTATATCCTTGTGATGCAGAGGTGATGGCACGGACGATGGGGATGGGGGCCTCCGGCAAACGCCCCCTCGGCAACGCCGACAGGCTAAGCGACCTCCCTGACGCTCTCATCCACCATATCATGTCGTTCCTCACGGGCCGGGAGGCCGTGCAGACGTGCGTGCTGTCACGGAGGTGGGAGGACCTGTGGTGCTCCATGGGTCCATGCCCTGCCTCAACATCGACCAGCGGGAGTTCCCCGCAACCGTGACGGGCTTCGAGGACTTCGAGTACGAGGATGAGGATCTGGACGAGGATGCCATCAATGGCTCTGTTTGGTTTGAGGATTTCGTCACCAATCTGCTCATGTTCCACAGCGCGCCAACGTTGGATGCGTTCCGGTTTCATATTGACCATTTTGTTAAGCTTAAACTCATCGAACAGTGGCTGCGCCGTGGCTTCAAGCGCTGCCCCAAAGTGCTGGAGATCCATTCGACTTACTATTGCAAACTGCCACGTTTGGGCTCCGCTTCTTCACACCTAAACAGGCTGCATCTTAACGGGATTACTCTGGACATAACTTTCGCAGAGCAGGTTACTTCTAACTGCCCGGTCCTCGCTGATTTGGAGCTCAAGCGGTGTAGGCTTCCCGACAACCCAGAAATTTCATCTTGCACACTCAAGAACTTGACAGTTGAGGATTGCACAACTCCTAATCCTAGCACGCTGACTGTCGAAGCTCCATCTCTTGCTTATCTGCAGCTGGTCATCACTGCCCTCGGTCAGAACTGGCAAGCTGTTGTAGTAAACGAGATGCCGTTCCTCATCAAAGCCACCATTCGTTTAAAAGCTTCAACGGAGATGCTAGCGTGCAAGCTTCTTTTCAGCCTAATTTATGTCAAAGATTTAGAACTGACTGGTCTTCGAACGCTGGTATGTCTCTCATGCCTGTCAATTCTTTTTTTCCGATGCCCCGTCCCCTTGTCCTATCAATGGAATTTTTGTCTTTGAGCTTGTAGTTTTCTGGTGCCATTTGAATGTTTAATCTTTGCAATGAATTAGAAGATCCATTACTTCATTACACTTGTATTCATCATTTTAACTGGTCAATGTTTTGATTCCTCTGTTCAGGCTAATTTACACATTGGATCGGGTACTTTCCCAGTGTTCCATAATGTTAGAAATTTATTGCTCGACAAATGTGATCTGAGTGACAACTGTGATATACTGGCATGCTTTTTGAACAATGCGCCTTGTTTAGAGAAGCTTACTCTACAACATTGCAAGGTACTTTCTTCATCTCTATCGTGTTATATACTCTAGCTTTACCATCTTACAATTTGGCTGAATCCTTTTTACTACCTGTAGCTTCCAGAAAGTTCTATGAAAAGCAAAGGAGAAGGAAATACGGAGATGACATCTCTAGAATGTCAGGACACACCATATCTCCAGTGCCCAAGCTTAAAGAGGACTGAAAGAAAATACAATGAAGACGACGATGTTCAAAAACTGTTTGACCTTTTGCTTGGCGTTTGGAGGAACCTACAGAAGAGTACCATTCTGATTAAGAAGGCTTGAAGAAGTTACTCCATGGTGCGACAATGTTGTACTGAAATGTAGCACACCTTCTACCATTTAGGTCGTACTCCCTCCGTTCGGAAAAGGATGACTTCTATTTGTCCAAATACGGATGTATCTATACTTGTAACATGCCTAGATACATCCATATTTGGACAAATGGAAGTCATCCTTTTCCGAACGGAGGGAGTAGTTCTATATATTTTGCTTTTTATGGCTGGGGCCATCTAAACAAGTACTCCCTCCGTTCCAATTTAATTGACTTGCTATGCACCAAATATGAATGTATATAGACATGTAATAAGTCTAGATACATCCACATGTGATGCATAACAAGTCAATTAAATTAGAACGGAGGAGTATCGGTTAATTTCTGGCCGCCGTTGCCATAAGAGGGCAATTTGGCATGCTTTGTATCATACGATATTACGCATGCTGGCTACGATCATGAACGGAAGAAACCAGCCACCATGCTGTGCTGTACATACACCTGAATTTGAATAAGATTCTTCTACATATAAGAGTGGTTATCGTTGCACTTGCCTTCAACCAGCTTCCTCCATTTTTTATTGATGTGCGATGTGTTCTATACTTGCTCTCACAAAACGCTTTTGCCTCCTATCAGCTGCCACGAAATTGATTTTTTTATTGTTATTGCATACTAGTAAGGTGGCACTCACAAATACGAGGGCATCATCTTTAGCATATTGAATAGGTTTATGAAATTAATTTATGGTTTTAGAGATACTAAAAGTATGACATTATTAACTGCACGGCTCTATGGACGCCAAAAATGTGA
Source organism: Poa pratensis (assembly GCA_947311845.1). Lineage (NCBI taxonomy): Eukaryota > Viridiplantae > Streptophyta > Magnoliopsida > Poales > Poaceae > Poa > Poa pratensis. The sequence continues at coordinate 26,043,501 of CAMZMU010000051.1, read as the reverse complement.
TGGTAAGAAAAATAATATGTAGGGAAAATAGTTTAACGAATTTAATTTGTGTCTGGATATTTACTTCTCTATTTCAAAAATGTCATGTCACTGTTTTGTAACTTAGATAGTGCTATTTGTTTTTCTTACCCTTTCATATTATTCCCAACTCTTCAAACGAGGTGATCTATAGTCTTATTCACATGTATTTGTCTTGTCTGTGTTTCATCATGTCAGAACCTTGATGTTGGACGAATGTGATCTGAGTGACAACTTTGAGTTCCTGGGATGTTTTTTAAGCAATGCACCTGGTTTAGAGAAGCTTACTCTGCGACATTGCAAGGTACATTTGTTTTTCTACATTGTTTAGAGAAAAAATCTATTTTATAAATTGCTAGAATCATTTTTACCCTGTAGCTTCCGGAAGGTTCTGTAAAAAGGATAACTTTGCAGTGCCCACGCCTAAAGTGGACTGAAATCGAGTACAAAGAGGACGATGATGTTCAGAAACTATTTGACGACCTGTTGCTTGGCATTTGGAGAGACCTTCAGAAGAGTACCATTGTGATTAAGAAGGCTTGAAGAAATTACTCCCACCCCCTTTTGCAATGCTTCTTACCATTTGTTCGTCCTGAATGTACAATGTAGTATGCCTTCAGCCATTTGGCGTTGCACTTCTATACATTTTGCTTTTGATGGCTGGACCGAATGAACAAGCATCTACTATCGGTTAATTTCTGGATATTGACCTCCTCCTCCTAACTGCCCTCGCCATCCACGGCCACCTCCTCGGCGCCCACAAGGCGCAGATGAAGCCCCGTTCTCCTGAAGCCACAGTGGACTCCCCTTGTACGAGAAGGCCCACCGCGGCTTCTCTGTCGAGTTCTAAGGTTTATCACCCCGTGCGCGTACGGCGTACCTTCGGAATCCTCGGCCGCGGCGGCGGTGGCTGCCCTCGTGCAAGATCCTGCTCCGGAGATGGTGGTCAAGACATACTGCTGTAAGTGAGATTTGACGGTGTCTCATATTTCTTCCCGTTACAGATTAGCAACATTCCTTCAGAGAGTAATCGATGTATCCTCCTGCACGAACGCACGCAAGGGTGATGGCGGCATCAGGCAAGCGCCTCGTTGTCGGTGGTGACGGCTAAGCGCCCTGCCGAACTGCCTTCTCCACGCCATTATTTCGTCCCTCCCGGCCCGGCAGGCCGTGCAGACGTGTGTGCTGTCGCGGAGGTGGGAGAACGTCTGGTGCTCCATGCCTTGCCTCGACATCGATGAACGGGAGTTCCCCACATCGGCCCTGTCATAACAACTTTCTTAGCAGGCTAATTAACGTCAGATATTTAACACTGTCCGGTTCTCAAACACTGGTATGTCTCTTCTTCCTGTTACTGCCATGGTGCCATTTAAAATGTTAGCATTTGTCATGAGTTATCGATCAATTTTTTTTTTTGTAAACCCAACATGTATATATTGTTTAACTTGATTATTATTACGTCATTAATTTGAAGCCTGTGATGTTTTGATTCTCTATTTCAGGGTTTACTTCGTCGGGAAATACTGGATAATGAATTCCCAGTGTTTCATAATCTTATAACCCTGCTGTTCGATGAATGTGATCTGGGTGACAACTTTCAGATACTTGGATTCTTTCTGAACAAGGCCCCTAAGTTAGAAAAGCTTACTCTGCAATGTTGCCAGGTACTTATCCTTTTAGTGATATCTCCACTGTGTTTCATAATCTAGCTCTGGCGCCTTGTAATTCACATGAATCCTGTTTACTCTATAGCTTCCAGAAGGTTTTGGCCAAAGGAAAACAGGGGATAGTCCGAATACGCCGCCGCTAAAATATCAGGACACAGTAACTTTCAAGTACCCAGACTTCAAATGGAATGAGATGAAATACCAAGAAGACGACAGTGTTCAGAAATTGGTTGACCTTTTGCTTGGTATTTGGAAGAACCTACAGAAGAATAAAGTTATGATTAAGATGGCTTGAAGAAAATAGTCCCAGACCTCATTTTCAATTTCAATGTTCTTAATTTTAGTTCTACCATCTTAAATGTTGTCATATTGCGTTGTACGTCTATATATTTTGCTTTTGATAACAGAACCAACTGATGATCATGCATCTCGTGTCGGCTTATTTTGGTGCTGCCTATTTGGATTACATTTCATGGCACGAATGTACTACACATTGATAGCTGATCAAACTGTATGCTACTGGTTAAAAAACCACAATAGGACTAAAAGTGTACGTCTTACATGAAAGGAAAGCTACGTTCAGAAGCACAATTTTTTGTTCACGGTGCTCTCCTCTGCAGCATGACCCAGTTGGGCGAGTTTGTGAGCATTTGAACTTGGATTTCGCATGGTCCAGGACCAGCAAGACACCATCACCTTGAACTTAACTCCCAATGGCAGCTGACGTTAAGTTTGACAATTGACACCAGGAAGATATGGTCAGCCCACGCTGAGCCGAAGTGCCAACTCTTTGCGTGGCGGTATAAAATGTACATGTTTCGCTCTGGACTCATGTATTTACCTTGGAAGTTTGGGTTTTTATTTAATTTATATGATTTTATCATGTTGATGCTCTGTGGATCTAAGGAATGAGACCACAGAGATTCATATACATCCGAAGTTCATTAATTTCACGCAAGAGGGTAGACCAGTGGAATTTTTTATTTGTTGTTTTGCAGATCTTTTTTTTACAGTAAAAGGTAGTTCATTGTTTTTTTTTTTTTGCAGATCTTCTATTCCTTCAATATCCCTTGAATCTCCACACAACTGTGCTTCATACTCTTTAGTATGCATGCCAAACAAGGGAAGGTCCAGATATTTTTGTCGAGAAAACGCAAAGGACCTTTGTGCTTCATTGCATTCAAAAGGTAGAGTTAGGTAGGTTATTGTCCTCCTAAGAGGCATGGTTCCTACGAAAAACAGAGAAACTAGTGTACATCCCAGGTGGGCGGCAAGATGACACGAAGGCCATGAGTGCCAGCTTGTGCCCATTGCTCGGCTTCGTCCTTTTTTGTTGAAAAGCCAACATAATGTTGGGTTTCACTGATGTAGAGGATTAAAAGTTCTTAAGAGTTACAAGAAGTGCAAAAAGGTTTTGTACTGGTGCTGGAAACCAGTAATAAACAACCAGCAACAGAGGAGAAATTCATGGGGGCTGGAAGATCTTGTTAGCAGGTTTGATCCCTGCGTGTCCCCAGCTTCGATCTTCGTCAACAATTCTTCCGAGCAACTGCGGCATAGTGCATGAAGCATGGTTGAAAATCCTCGCATTACGGTCGTGGAGACCACGGCATGAACCAGAGGCTGTGCACCGTCGAACATGCACTCGTTGTGTTGCTTCCATATCATCCACGGCGTCAGAAGGGCAATGGGAGAAAGGCCTTTGCGCAGCTGCTTGGGTGCGTCCTGCTTGGCGTGTAGCCACCAGTCTATGAGGGAACTTTTCCTGATTTGGCGTAGCGGTCAGTGAAAAATATTTCGTCGAAATTTCGGACGAATTTCGCGAAATTAACGGTTCTCGGTGTGGGGCGAGAAAACATAATAACGCCCAAAAATTTCGGTAATATTTGAAAATATCCCAAGCGTAACGCTTCTAGTACAAGAAAATGTATTCAATGTCATACAATTAGCATAAGCGAATTGGTAATGTGTACGGGAAGTATTTTGCCAGGTCTCAGGTTCGAATCTCCACATTTACACATATTTTTGCTAAATAATTTTAAACGTCAGACTTTAAATCTGGACGATATTTTTGAAAAATTTCTTCGAAATTTCGTTGATTTCTCGAAATTTGCGAATCTTGGTCAGCTGCGAGAAAAAAATCGAAAACGAAATGTTGAACCCTGGTAGCGGTAGTCATCCTGACTTCCTGAGCCAGGCTAGGATCTCGTGCCATGTCTGCCTCGCAAAGGAGCACTCCAGGAGGAGCTGGTGCATCGTTTCAGGGGCCTGGTCACAAAGTGGGCAGCGAGGTTGGTGCCGGAGGCCACGCTGGGCGAGGCGGTCAGCAGTTCAGCATCTGTCCTGGTTTGCAAGCCAATGGAAAAAACTTCATGCGCGGCGCTGCCCAAGTTTTCCAAATGAGCTTCCAAGACAAACAGGCCAGGACTCAGGACACACTAACTTTTGAGTGCCAAAACTTCAAGTTTATCGACGTTCAGAAATTATTTGACCTGGATGTCAATTGGCGTAACCAACAGCAGACTACTGTTGTGGTCAACAAAGCTTGAAGAAAGTAGTCCCAGGCTCCCAGCCCATTCTGCATTTTTATTTTCTATTTCAGGTTCATCCTCTAACGTGTCGTGCCCTATGCCATTTTCTGTTAAACCACTATTCTGTTTTGATGAAATAAAAATCACCCACAAGCCACAACCAGCTCATTCTTGACGTACATTATGGTAGTCTTGCAGCACAAGATGGTTTTCAGGAAACTTTGTTCATGTTATGCTAAGATTAATCACAGGGAGAAAATCAAGAGAAAATTATGCAGTGGAATGCTGAATACTGTTAAGCAAAAATAGGAAAATGATTTTGACAAGATTATTGCTGTTAAGACAAAAGGTGCCAACTTCAAATCTTATTACTCTGAAACAAACATTCATCTAAAGTTTTCATACCACAGCATCAATCATATATGCTAACCCTTGGCACAACAATGTAGCACATCAAAATTATATGAGGTTCCTGTCTTGAGTCTAGCAGATAGCTGCTAAAGAACGAAATCTTGAAGTCTTCAGTTAGCACCTCACAAGGCATCCTCCAAGCAGCAATTTCTGCAATCTGCATCTTGTACAATGATGCAATTTCTGTGCTCATTTCTTCTTTTCATGAATCTTTTCAAGAGTCTTCACTCTCTTTTTGAGTTTCTCCATTTCTTTTTTCTTATTTTCACTCTCATTTTTCTCCTTTTCTAGCATCTCATTGAGTTTCTGGATCTCCTTTTCGAATCTTAATATAGCTTCTGCCACCCTATTGTCCGACTCCAGCCTTGCTTTCTGCTCTTCCAAAAGCTGTTTTTCGAGCCTAGTGATTGTACTATTAGGATTTTCCTCCAACTATATAATTAAAGAAGCTAAGTCAGTTGTTTAAATTAAAGTAACAACGGTAAGTTGTACATTATAAATACTGGCTTATTCAAAGCAGAGAAATAACTATGTTACTACATATATGTAAATCAGGAGGAATAATCTTCATGTCGGAGCAAACATTAACATTTGGTTCCAAGTAACAACCAATAATACATTCAAGGATCACTTGGCAGATATAAAATAATGGAAAGAAAATCATTTGCGTGACTATTCTCTAGGTATAAGCATACTTGAACTGCATGTGAATAATTATGTTGCCAAAATTCAGTGAACCCACCATCACACATGTTAGTAAATTCACTTTATACATTTTGTAAGATATTACCATCTTTGCAATCTGCGCAACGCATTCATCGTATATCTCTTTCTTCAGTTTTAACCTCTGGTCTGCTGAATATTCCTCAACAATGATCTCTTTCCCAGTGTGCACTTTCTGTGACAAGAGAGAAAAAACCCAGATGTGAAAAACTTGAATTCCATGGGATGCAACATGATCAAAAGTTAAAGCACCTGAGTGTGAGTGCTGTTGGAAAATGGGTTTCCATGATTGCTTGATATCACTAAGTCCACAGCTTCAAGCAATTTTTTCAGTTGTGCCAAACGGTGCTTTTTACTGCTTGTTTTATTGTCAATGAGAATAACCCTGTTTTTACACAGGTTTAACATGTCCTGAAAATAGAGCGCACAAATGTAAGCCACATGCAAATACAAACTGGATCCGTTACATCAAATGTAATTGGAAAACGGAAATTTTGACTATACTTGTCAAAAAGTTGTAATGTTTTGGTTATATATGAAATAGACCTGAAGATATGCTGGGGCACTGTTAGTTAGCTTTTTCACCCAACTGGTCTCCTCTCCCACTAGATCTCCATGCGTGAAAACTAAAATCATATGGTCCAGCACTTTATCACCAAGAAACATTTTAGTCGACTCTACTGTTTTCTCATCTTCACGAGAAAACCGACATGTAGCTGAAAAAACCATCAGTATCACATGTATCCCATCTCTAGCCATGTCCAAACATTTCATGATCTCTTTCTGGACATTTTCAGGTGTCGTGTCCACATCAAATAAGCCTATATACAGAAAAAGGGAGAACATGCATTATGGTTCATTGGTAATTAGGTAATGCAAGTGGACTTCTCAAATATGCAGAATCAAATAATATAGTAACACAAAACTAGTAACTTGAGTTACAGAGTTCTTGTTTCCCCATCATGGGACAAATTAAACGATTCAGTAATGCCACAAAAAATAATAAAATTATGAAATTGGGTTACTTTGTCTATTTATTGTAAAATACAAGCAGGATGATACCTTGTCAGATACAGAAAATATTTCTACCATGATTTCTGAAACATATTGGTAAATTTTCCTCAAAAAAAATATATTGGAAGAAAATGCGTTACTAGTTTCTTTTTTTTCAGGGTGTTGGAGGAAAATATTTTCCAGATATTTGGCTGGGCATTGCATCATTTTTCTGGCTTTATTGCAGTGGATTTCTGACTAGTCAATCTTCGATTCTTTTGATTTTGCTGATTGAACTGTAAAAAAAATGATTAAGTCTAACGTGAGAATTGAAAATGTTCCTACGATACACCAATGCATAGTCACCTCAATACAAATGCAGTAGTACAGAACTACAGATCAAGGCATAGAGTGACAACCGAAACTGAATTCCTACATTTTTTTCCTATGAAATATTACTAAATCGGTATACTAGCCTAATCGAAACAGAAAAGTTCTGCAGCGGTTACCACCATAAATCTAGACCGACCACCTCAGTTAGCAACAATGTTAAGTTCGGAGTTCTTAATTACCCGGAGTGTCGATGACATTCAGGTTGCGAGCCGCACAGCCATCCTGGAAAGTCCTGCTTCCCTTCTGGCAAGTTCCAGTTACGCCGCTGTAGGAGAACTCCGACGGAAATGCATCCTTTCCAAGGATGCTGTTCGCGGTGGCGCTCTTCCCGGAACCGATCTTTCCGACGAGGGCGAGGGTAACTTCGGAGAGAGCAGCGGAGGGCAGCACCCAGTCGGCGTCGGCGTCGTGGTGTCGGCCGTCACCGTCCATGATGAACCACGACTCTGCAAAAATGGTATCGTGATCCAGTGCTAGATTCCTGCCGAACAAACCGATCGAGAATCTAACCAAGAACAACATGCATAATCAACGAGGAAAGGGGATTTCTCTTGGCAGAGCAACGAAGACGAACGGAAACAATAAGAGAGTGTCGCTCTGCACAGCGTGCGGAAACGTTACCTTTCACAAGGAAAAACAGTACGCTGCCAGAGCAAAGAGCAAAGATGGGTAATGGAGGAGTGTAAGGAGTGGAGCACATAAATAGGAGGCCGGGCGAGGGAGGGTGTTCACTGCCTCGGAAGGCGGAGACGAATCCCAAACGGCAGCAGCAAAATGAGTGTGTTGCAAGTTCAGGGGCCGCCAGGTGGCCCACGTCGCAGTTTTTCTACTGTCCGACACTTGCGCTTCAGCTCCTACCAGAGTTAAATTTCGAGGGTCCAGCTTCACCGAAAAACCTCCATGTACAGTCACGTTTACGCACCAGCAGATCAAGGCTGCTATGGTTCTCGAGTAGAAAATCAGGCATTGATTAGGGACCTGGTTTTTTTAAATGTCTAGCAATTGCCGATTTCCATCGCATGCGTATGATAGTAGTTGCTACCTTTATGCCGATTTCCATCGCATGTTAGTTGATGCGTATGGGGTAGTATATATGGCTAGCTGGTGTCTTATATATCTTTAGAAAAAAGTATTTTAAACCTTGAATTCGTAGAGGTTGGGCGAATCGAACCTCACGTCCAAATCGATGTCGTTTGCACTCTAAACTAACTGATCGTGGTCTAAATCAAAGTTGGAGTCGACATTGCTTCATCTCCCCCAACAAAATCATTTGTCCCTCTCTATCTCTGAGATTTCTTCATTACCTCTGTTGTTCGCATCGGTGCGTGATCACGATCGTTGCCGCCCCACCGATCAACCACTGGTCGCCATTGTTGCCGCGTGAGATAGAGGTGGAAGGCGGGTGGACACATAGTGCTCGAGGTGGACCGCCTCCTGGTTCTCGCGGAGTGGTCGAAATGGACAGCGAGCGGGGCCAGATGGGCCTCACTGGCCGGCCCAGTCTTTTGCACATGCGTGCCTCGCAACACAACTAATCACGACCATCCTTTGGCACGTCAAGGATCCCTGTTTGAAAATGATTCCAGGGTTTGCTTAGACCGGGATTAGTTAGTTTAGACTGCAAACGACGGGGATTTGGACGTGGGGATTCGGTCGTCCAACCTCTACGAGTTAAGGGTTTAAATTAGACTTTTTCGTATCTTCATCTTATCTTGTAGGAGTGACCGTAACACTTTCACATGTGATGCTTAGGTTACAATTTTTATTATAGATAACACATTTTGCAGTTCGTGGCTGTCGTTGGTGGTGATTTGGGTCCAGTTGATGCGAGTTGTTGATCAATGCGGCACGGTCTTTCTACATTTTTTTTTTTTTTGGCTTTGTGCATCCTTAACATCTCGACTAGTTCTTGTTATTATGTTACTGCAGAGTCTAGATGTAATTGCTATCTTTGATATCAACATATTCCCTTTATCGAAAAAATATCCCGTCTTTCCTCATCTAAGTGATATGCCTAGTTGACACTGCAGCTCAAAAGGTAATATTAAAAGTCAAGAGACACAGTTTTTTAGCACGGCTGATAGCAACCAAAGACTAGGAGGGCCACAAGAGGAACCTAATAAAAGTTCACATCTCTCCACCATCCGAGATAGAATACATAGTTTCACTCAACCATAAAAATCTAGGAGCGCGTATTGCAACAAGTTTTTCAGACCTGACACGACAAATCCATTCATCATGGTACTTCCCTCCGAAGCAAAATAAAACATCACACCGATTCATCCAAAGTTTGTCACAAATCAGAACTTAAACCCAAACTCTAAATTAATAAACTACGTAGGCTGTCACAACTCCCGGAAGACAGAAGAAGCAAAGCCGCACGCCAACAGGACGGTTCACAGTTCACAAGCCACTTTGATCCATGGTAGTAGTTCGTCATCTGCCTGGGCCTCAGCCATTTTCTTTGCTCCACATGACACAATGAGACTTTCTTAACTTCACTGTCCCTCTTTGTGGAGTCGACCCGGCCTTTCACAATGGCGGCCACCTTGCGCCAGAGGTGACAAATTTTGTTCCAAACCTGTTTATCCAGCAGTACTAAATAGTCAGTCGTGTCCCAAATTGCGCCACACATGCAGGATAAGAGACATGATTAGCATCCAGCAGCACATCTTATTTCATACACTCCCTCCGGTCCATTTTAAATGTCGTGAACAATGAACTAGCTAGGCACAAATCATGGTGTAACTTACGACACTTATTTGGGATTAGAGGGAGTAATTAAGTCCAGATGTTTTAGATTGCCCATTACGAGTAATCCTAGTTAAACACTAGCTATCTGGTAAACATGGAAGAGCATGCAAGGTAGACGATCAGGTTAACATCAAGCGGGGTTTGGCCAACATTTTGGTTTGGGGAAAGACATAGTGCCAGGGAAACAAGTTGGAAGGATCTGAAACGGGAGAGCGGTTGTTTCTAACCACGAGAGGGCAGGGCAGCGTGCAAAAAACTTTAATCGCGTGTCATGGCGTTGGTGTCTAAGTTTGTTTCGTCAAAGGAGAGGTTAGGCTGTTACACACCATCACTCATTCGATACTCTAGTACTAGAAGATTTTTCTTCTTTATATTTCGATGATTCGATTCATATCCGAAGGAATTCAAACTTTTGCTCAAAAGATAATAAAAGTCAGAGGCACGGTTTTATGGCTGATAGAAACTAAAGATTTGGATAGTCACAAGAGAAAACTAATAAAACTTCACGTCTCTGCACCACCCGAGAGATAGAATCCATACTTTCACTAGACCATAGAAATCCAGGAGTGCATCCTGCATCAAATTTTTCAGACCTGACACCACAAATGCACTCTTCGAGACAAAACCATAGTACTTCCCTCTCAAAGCAAAATAAAACAACGGAGACCAGAACTCTAAACAAACCATGTAGGCTGTCCGCTGTCACAATTCTGTAAGGAAGCCGCGCGCCAACACGCATGCAGGACGGTTCTCAGTTCACAAGCCACTTTGATCAGCGGTACACTACAGGAATGACCAGCTGTGCCGACGGCCGAAGCCCGTCGGCAAAGGTCCCGATGCCGTCGGCACACACCTATGCCGACGGTCACCGTCGGCACAGGGTGGTCGGCATAGGGCCCTGTAGGCATAGGCCACCTGGCCGTCGGCACAGACATAACCCGTCGGCACAGCTTTTCCCGACGGCCAGAAACGCACCGTCGGCACCTAGGTTGTCGGCACAGCGGCGTGTGGGCCCGCACAGGCCGGGCCAGGGGTAGGAGCCTGTGCCGACGGCAAAACCGTCGGCACAGATCTGCCACGTGGAGGCAGCTGGGCGCTCCTGGGAGAGCCCTGTGCCGACGGCAATGCCGTCGGCACAGGGGTGACCATTTTGTCACATTAAGGGGTCTGTGCCGACGGCAATGCCGTCGGCACAGGTGTTACCAGATTTTCGGAACCAGCAGCTCGTTTTTTGCGGCAAAAATAGCAGAAAAAATAATCAAAAATCACGACAAATTCACTACAAACAAAATCACACAATGGCTCCATATATCATCAAACAAAATGCTATATCATCAGGTAGATACACACATAGGACCATCATCAAATAGATACATACATATATAGCTAGATGTCTAGACGCCCAAGACCCTACATCTATGGCGGAGACGGCGACAGGGTGAACCCCATATCTCCCCGGCTGATAGTAGGTGAGCGTCGGATCGGCGTAGCACCGGGAGAAGGACCACCAGAAGCGCTTTCCTTGCCCTGACTCATATTGTTCAATCAACTGCATTGAGAAAGAGAAAACAAGTAAGCATCGAGACATAATAAAATGTAGACACTAAGCATAAAGACATAATGCAATGAAGAAGCATGTCAAAAAATAAATACTAAAGAATAAAAGACATAATAACATGTAGATACCAAAAATAAATACCTATCGTCATCACTCTCCTCATCAGGGTGTCGGTTCTCATTCTCACTATCACTATCACTATCACTATCACTATCACGTGAGTAGTAGGGCGGAAGCTCATCGCCAGGCTCGTCATCGTCGTCATTTTCCGCATGAAACTTCGAGAGCACATCTATGTCCTTCAGATCGACCACTGACTCACCATGAGTGTGTGCATTGTTCTCGAGTTCCTCGAGACCACCTATTTGTAAGTCAAAGTGCCCGAAGTCCTCTTGCTCTTGATAGAAAATTCCCTCGTATGTTTTAGGGTCAATGTTGTTGTAATCGTCGTCGGAGGGCCTGGGTAGCTTACCATGTGGGGATACCCGGAACACGACTTCCCAGCCCTTGAGGTTCTCTTTCTGGCATGGGTAGGGCAAATAATAAACTTGCTTGGCTTGGTGAGCCACAATATAGACATCGGCTCCGGTATAGGTGGTTGAAGGCTTAACTTCAACTAACCCAATGGAAGGCTCACTTCTCTGTCCACCATGTGGTCCAGTGCATGGGTCGAACCAGTGGCACTTGAACACAACGAGCTTGAGTTCTATGTTTGTACGATTGAACGTCAGCTCGTATACGTTCTGTAACCTTCCGTAGTAATCTACGTAATTGGCTCCATCGGCTCCTCTGGATCCTTTGGTGAAGACCCCAGTATTTACAGTTTTTGCTCCAGGACGATTATTCTGGTGATACTCTGTATGGAAGCGGAACCCATTCACATCATACTTCTCATACTTCATGACGGTACGGTTAAATCCTTGGGAAACACATCTCAGCTCATCTGTCATCTCAACGTTGGGATCAGCTCCCTACAAGTACGGTTCAAATTGTTTTGTGCATTAGTTACGTGTAATAAGAGGGACAAGTCACATATTGCAAGGTAATAGGGACACGTTAGAAATTACTTTTCCCATGAACCAAGACACAAATTTTTTTCCTCCGTGAGCACCCTCTTTCAGAAGAGTGTCCAGCTCCGCGGGATCGGGATCCACCGTTCCCAACCAGTATTCATCTTGGAATTGCCTAAAAGGAGAAAATACGTATTAGACCGAAACTGAGTTACTAGTTGCAAAGTAATTTGTTCACCATTTACCTCATGAAATCGAGTACTTCCGTCATGTTTATAAGCACATAGAGCATTATGCAATCCTTCTCTTCCTTGGTCAATTTACAATTTTCACCGGCACCGGCCTTGCCACCGGGACATTGGAAGAGGAGGAGCTTGGGGTCATTCTTGGGCTCGTCGACATTGTACCGAGTGACCGGGTTATGCATAGTGGCAACTTCATCGGGAAAGTACGTTGTCACGGCGTCTGCCATCTCCTGTCGTATTGTTGCCTCAGCTATGCATGCTTCAATCCTAGCTTTGTTTCCAGTTATGTTTCGAATGTACTTAAACTCTCTCTCAATACAAAACTGCCAACGAAACTGCACCGGTCCACCCAAGAGTGCCTCGTTCGCGAGATGCACAACGAGATGTGCCATCGGAACAAAGAAGCCTGGCGGAAAGATCATCTCTAACTTGCATAGCAACTCCGGCACAAGATCACGCAGCTTCGCAATAATCAGGGGACATATCTGTTTCGCACAGAGCGTGCGGAAGAAATGGCTCAACTCCGCAAGCACTCGCCAGATACTATCGGGGAGATACCCTCGAAGCATCACCGGCATCAACCGCTCAATCCATATGTGATAGTCGTGACTCTTCAGCCCAGTGACTTTTGATGTAAGAAGATTGACTCCATTACTTATATTGGAACAGTAACCATCAGGGAACATCACGGCGATGTTTTTGAGCCACTTCAATGCCTCCTTCTTTTGGATATTATTAAGGCAGTAGTCGGCATTTGGCTTAAACCAATTTTTTTGACGAGGGTTCGGAGGCCGCATGTGTAATCTCTCCCTATCACAGAGCTTCTGAACATCAACTCTAGCCTTCACATTGTCCTTTGTCTTCTTAGTAATGTTCAGGACTGTGTGAAAGATCATCTCTCCAACATTCTTTTCGGTGTGCATCACATCGATGTTATGGGGAAGTTCGAGGTCCTTGTAATACTCTAGCTGCGTTAAGCCTGCCACATGAGTCCAGTTGTGCGTTACACCATACCCCTGAAATTTTCGGATAGATCCCTCAGCAGGCACGAGAGCACGTAGCTCGGCATCAACTTTTGCACCATCGAACTTCGGTATTGCTTTTTCTTCACGCACAACTATGCCCTTCGTGAAGTTTTTTTTGTCTTCTCGATAAGGATGGCTTCCTTCGAGGAACTGTCGATGCTTGTCAAACGCGACATACTTGCGACCTGACTTTAGCCAAAGGAACTCAAGTTGGTTCCTGCACACTGGGCATGGCCATTTACCAGCTGTACACCATCCGCAGAATAGGGCATACCCGGGTAGGTCGTGCATGGAATAGTGGAACCAAATTTTCATCAAGAAGTTTTTCTTTGATGCTCGGTCGTATGTCCACGTCCCATTGTGCCATGAGTGGTGCAAATCATCCACAAGCGGTTGCATGTAGACACTCAAATTCTTCCCCGGGTATTCGGGCCCTGGAATGATCAGCGACAGAAACATGTGCTTCCTTTGCATTAGTACCCCAGGAGGGAGATTGAGCGGAATAACAAACACGGGCCAGCAGCTGTACGACGCAGTCGACATCCCATATGGATTGAACCCATCTGTTGCTATTGCAATTCTGACATTCCGAGCATCTGCTGAATTAAGGGGGTGTTTCAAGTCGAAGTTCTTCCATGCCTCACCATCAGATGGATGTCCCATCCTTTCCCGTCCTAACTCGTCGACGTATCTCTTCCCTTTCCTGTGCCAAGTCATTTGTTTGGCAGACTCCTCGGACATGAAAAGCCGCTGCATTCTTTTTATGAATGAGAGGTACCGAAGAACCTTCACAGGGATTTTTCCCTGCTTCTTCCGACCATCAGGCAGCGTTTTCTCCTCATACCTAGAGGCCCCACAAAGGCTACAGTACTTGTCATTCGCATATTGTTTCCGGAACAACAGGCATCCTTTTGGACAACAATGAATCTTTTCATAATCCATGCTGAGCGATCCCAATAGTTTCTTCACCTCGTGCATGGATTTTGGCAGACAATGCCCTTTGGGCAACATGTTACCAGTTGTTGTCAGATTAGCTTCAAAGCCTGCACGGGTGGTGGAGAACTGACACTTGTCACTTAGTAGTTGAGCTACGGCATCGAGCTGGCTCTGGTTTGCACCCTCGTATAGAGGCTTCGTAGCCGAGGCCATCGTCTCATAGAAAGCCTTCGCGGTTGGCTCTGGTTCCTCCGGTTCATCCGGTGCCTCCGGTTCACCCGGTTCCTCCTGTTCCTCCTGTGGAGGTGGCGAATCCGGCATGTAAGCAGCATGGTGATCATCTAGCATGTTTCTCAACCCATCGTACTCATTGCCATCGATCCGCTGCCGCATCACCCCAACTCTGAGACGTTCGTACTGATCAAATTTGACATGCGTGACGTAGTTAGGCGTATACCCATACAACCAAAGATGTTTAGTCATATCTTCCTTTCCTTGACGGTCACGATTCTTGCAATGAGTGCAAGGGCACCTTCCACGAACTCCTTTTGCCTTTGAACCACGCCCTAACTCCTTCACTAATATATTGGTCTTCATCTCCCACTCCTCTGTTCTTTTAATCTTATCGACACGGCCAGTGTACATCCACCCATTATCAGCCATCCTCTGCTTTATTGGGAGCGAAACAAGCACGCAGTCTTTTAATATGCACCAAGTAATAATAAAATGATTTAGTGTCACCAGATTAATTACGGTCAAATTTTAATCTTTACATCATGCAAGGGTTCACCTACACTTCTAATAGGAGGGCCTATCCCGCCCGAGTACGTGTAGATCGAGCCGTGTTCCATGTTCTACCCCGACCCGAGACGGAATTTCGGCAGCACCTCCCCGCTGTTCTTCAGAATACACGTCTCGAGCTTGTCAAGCCGAGAGGGTGTGCATCCGAAGAACAACAGGGAGGTGCTGCCGAAATTACGTCTCAGGAAGGGGTAGAACATGGAACACGACCCGATCTACACGTACTCGGACTGTCCAACAGGACAACCCGGAAGTGTTACGGTTATAAATATGCAAAGATGGACAATCCTGCATATTTATAAATTTGTAACCCTTCCGGATGGGATCTGACTCGGGTTACGCGACTGACTTGGTGATCTAGACCAAAATAAACCTATGCAGCAAGAGAGGCGAAAGATTTATACCCTCGAAGCGTGATCGGTGGCCGGAGAAGGTCGAGGACGTGCTCCGGAAGAGGGCGACAAAACAAAGGGCACCGAGGCGGCCCCTCCTCAGCTGGAGAAGCCGCGACGACGCGCGGGACCGACGGTGCTGGCTGGCGGGAAGCTACGTCATCTAAAAAGTACAAACAATCGAAATATATAAGCAAATATCCCTCCATTTTACCTAATAATTAAACATAAAACAGAATAAACCACAGAACGATGTAACCATATTAGCTAAACATAACACATATAGACAAGTAGCACAATAATACATAGGTAGCATGTATGATAAGTCTAGCAGTACAACAGGTAGCAAGATAAGTCTAGTAGTACGACAGGTAGGATGATAGACATCCTAAACTCGACTCGCGCCGGTGTCAGTGGCGTCGTCCAAGCGGTCCCAACAAGAGGACAGGCTGCTGCTAGAGTCCTCGCCCTGCTGCTGCGTGCCGGAGGGGCCGGCCTCGCCCTGCCCGCGCTGCTGCCGGCTCTCGCTGAAAACCTGGTACTGGACCGCCATCACCTGGGGATCAAGGAGGAGATCCTTGACCAAGGGGTCATCCTCCTCGCGCTGGTGGCGCGCCCTGAGCAGCCTCTCTGCCTGCCGGTGCTCCCTCTCCTCGGCCTTCGTCGCGATCCTCATGCCATCTGGCGCTAACAGATGCGCCACGCTCCGCTCATCCTCAAAGTTGAGGATCGCTCTCGCCCCAAAGTGCTGGACCGCCACGCAGTCGTAGGCGCGGGCCGCCTGCCACGGGCACCTGAAAGTACCAAGCTGGATCTTCCTGTGATCCACTGTGATCTGAGCTGCCCAAGTCGGGATCTTCGTGGGTCTCCGATGAACACCACGAAACTTTCGCTCCGGCTCCGACATGATACTTAGTTAAGTAAAAGCATTTGATACACGGGTTAGTCATATATGAAATGAATATATAAAAACACTAACACCTATTTTCCTTCTATGATTGTCAACAACATTTTATTTGCTACATCTATCCCTAAATCATTTTGTTATTTTCTATTTTCTACCACTAAATTTCCATCTATAATTTCTATTGTGCTATTTTCTAATTTCTACCACTAATTTTCCATCTATTTTCCTCTTTTCTACCACTAATTTTCCTAAAATCCTACTCCTAAAATCACTAAATCTAAAATACACAGAAAATAGGGGAGAGGCGAGGAGCACCTGGCGGTGCGGAGGGTACCTGCGGCGAGGAGGGTAGCACGTCGAGGGGAGCGGCGAGGTTGCGGGGCCGGTGCGGCCAGAGGGGAGCACGGCGGAGGCGGGGCGAGTGGCGGCGGGGGTCGGGTAGGGGCTGGCGGCGGGGGTGGGTAGGGGCTGGCGGGTGGAGGGGGCGGGGTTGCCGGCTAGCGGGTGGAGGGGGCGGGGTTGGCGGCGGCGGGGTTGGCGGCGGGGGTGGGTAAGGGCTGGCGGCGGGGCTGGGTAGGGGCGGGTGGCGGGGATGGCGGCTGGCGGGTGGAGGGGGCGGGGTTGCCGGCGGCGGGTGGCGGCGGGGCTGGGTAGGGGCGGGTGGCGGCGGGGTCGTGGCTGGCCGGAGCAGGGCGGCGGGGGAGCGGGGCAGCCGCGGAGCGTGGCGGGAAGAAATGCGGATGGGTGGTCGAGGAGCTGTGGCGGGATAAGGATAAGGTGTGGGACCTATGCCGACGGCTTTGCCGTCGGCATAGGCTTTTCCTTTTTTTTTTTCACTTACATCATCTTTTTTAATGTATTTATTTATTACTCTTATCACAAGTTTTTCCGTAGGCACATGGGAAACCAACTTGTATACATATGGTATGGCACAACCTAGTTTGGGTTTCCGACGCTCCGGGGCCCCGCTTCGGCGAAACCCTGAATCCGCTGGAAAAACCCTAACGTTTCCGTCTACCCCCATAGACGTGCGTCGAAAGGGGGTAGCCCAGTGGACTTTTTTACGTGGTTGTGTTAGGTTAGGCCATAGGAACATGAGAAACCAAAGTCTACCCCAAATCGACACAAGATTCCATCCGGTTCGCCCGAAAGGGGAGTTTTCACCTCTAAGTGCAGAAACTCACTAGAGAGAAAGTGAAGCCGGTGATGTCGGTCACACCTAGGAGTAGATTCTTGGACATTTGAAACACACAACACACTTGTATACATATGGTATGGCACAACCTAGGTTTGGGTGGGTTCCGACGCTCCGGGGCCCCGCTTCGGCGAAACCCTGAATCCGCTGGAAAAACCCTAACGTTTCCGTCTACCCCCATAGACGTGCGTCGAAAGGGGGTAGCCCAGTGGACTTTTTTGCTTGGTTGGGTTAGGTTAGGCCATAGGAACATGAGAAACCAAAGTCTACCCCAAATCGACACAAGATTCCATCCGGTTCGCCCGAAAGGGGAGTTTTCACCTCTAAGTGCAGAAACTCACTAGAGAGAAAGTGAAGCCGGTGATGTCGGTCACACCTAGGAGTAGATTCTTGGACATTTGAAACACACAACACACTTGTATACATATGGTATGGCACAACCTAGGTTTGGGTGGGGTTCCGACGCTCCGGGGCCCCGCTTCGGCGAAACCCTGAATCCGCTGGAAAAACCCTAACGTTTCCGTCTACCCCCATAGACGTGCGTCGAAAGGGGGTAGCCCAGTGGACTTTTTTACGTGGTTGTGTTAGGTTAGGCCATAGGAACATGAGAAACCAAAGTCTACCCCAAATCGACACAAGATTCCATCCGGTTCGCCCGAAAGGGGAGTTTTCACCTCTAAGTGCAGAAACTCACTAGAGAGAAAGTGAAGCCGGTGATGTCGGTCACACCTAGGAGTAGATTCTTGGACATTTGAAACACACAACACACTTGTATACATATGGTATGGCACAACCTAGGTTTGGGTGGGGTTCCGACGCTCCGGGGCCCCGCTTCGGCGAAACCCTGAATCCGCTGGAAAAACCCTAACGTTTCCGTCTACCCCCATAGACGTGCGTCGAAAGGGGGTAGCCCAGTGGACTTTTTTACGTGGTTGTGTTCGGTTAGGCCATAGGAACATGAGAAACCAAAGTCTACCCCAAATCGACACAAGATTCCATCCGGTTCGCCCGAAAGGGGAGTTTTCACCTCTAAGTGCAGAAACTCACTAGAGAGAAAGTGAAGCCGGTGATGTCGGTCACACCTAGGAGTAGATTCTTGGACATTTGAAACACACAACACACTTGTATACATATGGTATGGCACAACCTAGGTTTGGGTGGGGTTCCGACGCTCCGGGGCCCCGCTTCGGCGAAACCCTGAATCCGCTGGAAAAACCCTAACGTTTTCGTCTACCCCATAGACGTGCGTCGAAAGGGGGTAGCCCAGTGGACTTTTTTGCTTGGTATGTTAGGTTAGGCCATGGGAAGGTGAGAAACCAAAGTCTACCCCAAATCAACACAAGATTCCATCCGGTTCGCCCGAAAGGGGAGTTTTCACCTCTAAGTGCAGGAACTCACTAGAGAGTCGGTGAAGCTGGTCACACCCGGAGTAGGATATTGCACATTTATAACACACAACACACTTGTATACATATGGTATGGCACAACCTAGGTTTGGGTGGGGTTCCGACGCTCCGGGGCCCCGCTTCGGCGAAACCCTAAATCCGCTGGAAAACCCTAACGTTTTCGTCTACCCCCATAGACGTGCGTCGAAAGGGGGTAGCCCAGTGGACTTTTTTGCTTGGCTGTGTTAGGTTGGGACATAGGCCATGGGAAACCAACTTTTAACACAAGTTTTTAAAAGATTACCCCCGTTTCGTCCGAAGTGGGAGTTTTCACCTCTAAGTGCAGGAACTCACCAGAGAGAAAGTGAAGCCGGTCACACCCCGGAGTAGGATACCGGACATTTACAACACACAACACACTTGTAGACAATTATTCGCGACGTTATTTTATGTGGGTGGAAACCGCTATTCGGCGTAGCTATGTACATAGAATATGAATAAAACATAGTAAACTTAATTGAGAGTAATAAATAGATACATAAAAAAAAGAAGATTAGGGTAAAAAACATTATGACTATTTTAGGCGAATCTGTACATATAGCAATTAGGTGTATCAATATAAATAAAAATGAATAAAAACGGCACAGAGTGCCGTCGACGTCACCTGATATTCTGTGCCGACGGCTATATGTGTCCCGACGGCCACCGTCGGGACAGAGTGTCTGTGCCGACGGACATGTCGACGGCTGGTCCTGGTACACACCTGTGCCGACGGCCCCGACAAATGGCCGTCGGCACAGATTCTGGCCGTCGGCACAGCTGGCCATTCCTGTAGTGGTAGTAGTTCGTCATCTGCCTGCGCCTCACCCAGCTCCTTTGCATCTTATAACAGGTTGAGACGATGTTAATTTCAGCTTCCTTCTTGGTGGTATCGACCGAGCCTTTCACCATGGCTATCACCTTATCCCAGAGGTCACAAATTTTATTCCAAACCTGTTCATGCAGCAGTACAAAATAGTCAGTCGTCGTGCCCCCAAATTGCTCTACACTAAGTTGCAAGATAAAGACATCATCAAAATTCAGCACATCTTGTTTCATATAACTAAGTCCAGATGTTTTAGATTACCCATTACGGGTATCAACAACCAAAACAAAGTATAAATTTTAGTAGAACCATATTTCACAAACCAAGAGTTACGGCATTTCAAGTTCCCTAAAGGCTAAACCTTATTAGAAAAGCTCATTTTCCTTCATAAAGGAAAAGTCATTTTGCACTTGAGACATCCTCCACAATCAGAAAATCTTGATACAAATTATGGAACTATCACCTACTTAAGATCCAAAGTAACAGTGACGTGCTAACAGTTGGGGATAGTCATACCGAATATAAAAATGATGAATAACTGAGGAGTTCTAACTGAGTTCCTTGATTGGAAAGCACTTAATTACCTGTTCGGCAGCATACGCACAGAGATCATACGTCCGGATATACCAAGGTTTGACCTCATTCTCTACATCGGAATTTTGTATTCCTGAATGCCCTTGTTTCGTTCTTGTTCCACTTCCACTTGTCCGTCTCCTTCTTCCACTTTCACGTGGCCTGCTCCTTCTTCCTATAACGAGTATGAAACATGCTAATGAAAATAGCTTTTATTCGTTTCTAAATATATTTACAATGCATTTGATCTGAAATATTAGGGTGAATTTCACGTAGCTATAAAGAAAAGGTTATGAACTGAGACTACCTTAATGTTAGGGTGCATCTGTTCTGAAATAGGTTGTCCCTGATGATCGATCATAATAGAGTCTACATTGTCAAACAATTCCTTGCGCTGTCCTGCTTGAATGACTGTATCCTTGGTTCTATTGTCGAAGAGCACCACTCTACGTCCGCATAACCTGACCATCTCCTGTGAACATTCCATGTACTGTGCATAAATGACTCGGAAGAATTGAAAAAGATTGCACTAAGTGCAGTTTTGTTGTGAAGGACCGAGCAAAGACGAAAAGATCTGAACTTAAACGTACCATCATGTACTCTGGACCATCCTTCAGCGTGTCCTTGAATTCAGCCTCCCTACCTCATCTCCATGAGTGAAAGTCAGGATCATGCGTTCCCCAAACGATGTATATACTGACTTGATCGTCGTTGCGTCTTCTTCAGAGAAGCGAGACACAGCTGAGAAGACGACGAGAACAGCGTCTATCCCGTCTTTCACCATGCCCATGTAGTCGACAATCTCCTTTCCAGCATTTTTAGTCGCGCCACCGGTGTCAAGAAGCCCTAGTCAGTTGCATCACATGCACCCAGTAGAAAATAGAACGTATATATGAGAACTAAGATAATAAAAAATCAGATGAACACTTGTCGACTTAGATAACCACCTCCTTTGGTGGGGGTGGTGCTCAAATCTACAATGTGCGTGGGTGCGTTTCAGTAGTTCAGTACACAGCTCACAGATTTATCCTAGATCTTTCTTCAGTTGTAAATGTGTGCCGAGTGGACGAAAACTCGTGTGCTGGTGGGTCTGTATGACTTATACTCCTAACTACTCCGTAAACACTAGCAGGTATACTTGGAAGAGCGTGCAAGGTAAACGATCAGATTAGCATCGAGCGTGGTGGATTACCTGGCGTGTCTATGACATTGACAATGCGTCCATCTTCGAGCGTGGTGCTTTCCTTTTGACACGCAACTGTGACGCTGCGGAAGGAGCGCCTGGAAGCGAACTCCTCCGGCCGAGGATGCTGTTGCCGGTGGCGCTCTTGCCGTTGCCGATCTTCCCCACCAGGAGGAGCGTTACGCACTTACGCTGGTGGGACGAGACACATGGACGTTTCGGTCACCGTGTTGGCAGTCTCCTCCAGTTCCGGCCATCGCGGGCGAAATCCTTTTCGCTGAGAAACTGGATAATTAGGAAGTGAACAAAGCAAAGGACGGAAGAGCCGGAACAAGAAAGGAAAGATCTCGTTCGCTTACCAGAGCAAGAGAGCAATGGGGAATGCAGGAGCACGCAAGGAAGAGAAAGTGCCAAGAAATGGAGGAGAACTGGCCGGATGAGAATGAATCGGAAGAGCCAAGAAGCCAGTAGCACTGCCCCCAATACTAATATCGCTCAGACTCTGAATCGGCTGTTTTTAATAAAGAAGAAAAGGGAGGAGGAGGTGATTGGGCCGGCATGCCTCGATCCGGTTCCCCATGAGTTCATAACTGCGTCGCCGGCCGCTTCGTTTTCCCTCCATACCAAAACATACCGCGTGAGTGACGATGGTGAATTTAGGATCTTATAATATAATGTTGTCATACCAATACAATGTCAAGTCATGACATAAATATGAATAAAAAACTTAGCAAACTGTGTCTTCTGGATACATTGCAGGAAAAACACATGATTTTGTTCCTAAGAATTTTGTGTATGTTATAGGAGTAGTTCGGATAAAAACAACGAAAAAATTTCATAAGGTTTAAACTAAGAATTTTTTTCTATGAAATTGGATGCGAAGCAGACCACATGAAAACTTCCCATAGATTAAAATCCTAGAAACCTCCTCTCAAAAAATCCTACAAATTTAACAAGCAATATATAGGGAAACTTCCTAAGGAATACATTCATCCAAAATTACTATGATCTAGCCCTCAGTGGTAGATATGGAAACGACAGCAGTGCTGTGGCATTACCTCTTTGGAAAAGCGTTGGTATCAAATAACTGCTCGCATAATTTTCGAATATCTTGACTCAAGGTGACGTTTGATTGGAGCTAAAATCTTGCATGCATTGGGTATGAGGCAACCAACCACTAATTGAGATGGAATTAAATACAATTATGCCTAGAAGGTGAAGTTTACTAGACAAATTGTTTTTGGAATTATGCTCTGTAAATTAGGACAGAGGAAGTATGCGAATTTATCTTGCAAAAGAAACTAAATGCCCACATATGTTATCGATGTCGCGCTCTAGCCTATGGACGACGAGACATAAATAATACATCAAATAACACAAAACACCATGCATTGAAAGGTTGTCTCTTATACTTCACCAATGTGCATAACACTCTATTCTATCTAATCGGACGGTGGATTCGACCGCCTTAAACCTCAAAAAAAATACTTCACCAATGTCCATGATATGGCGATAAGATACCATACATTACGGAAGGCTTAAAATCGATTAGCTGAAAAGTTGGAACATGGGATCACAGTCAGCCACTTGTTTTGCACACATGGCCGAGCTAGGGTTAATAAGCAATTTAAACCGGATCAAAGGGAGAACTTCTAGAATTAAAGCATGTGTCTTTTCTTACGGGGAAATAAAGCATGTGTGACGTGTCAATGTTAACAAAATGATTTGAAGAACTTGTAAAGAGTGTAAGCATGCAGCAAAAATGTGTAATTTTGTGCTATCATTTCTAAGCATGTATCAAGAATGTGTATCAAAACACGCCCTTGGCTTCTTGGCAACTCGTGGGCTGACCAAAGCCGTCTCCTCAGTTCATATGCTTTGTACTTGTGTTTATAATTGGAATTCCTGTATGAATAGCACATGCTGGCTATGTCGAGTATTTCATCGACTTTGGTTTTTGCTTATGATAATCAAGGGATAATAGCGTAGTAGGTCCGGTACACTCGACGGATCGGGACCGGTTAACTACACATTCGGGTCAAACCTTACTAGCTTTCAATCAAATTAGAGTCCCGGACTCGAACTTGGAACAGACTGGTCAGACTCGACTAGGCCGCGGAGGTCTTACTGAATCGATCTGCAGTATAACTTTGAAATTTACCCAACGCGTCCGTCGGGATTTTTCATCATGTCTGCTGACACGGAAAGTATAAGGATTAACGTTGCTGGAACGGTCCTTAGCCCAGCTCGAAAGTTCGGCGGGTCTTACCTATGCACTATGCATGGAGCATCCGAGGTATTTGCGGCGGACGCAACTCGGGAATGTTTTGAGTATGATTTTGCATATGAACTGAGTCGAGTGTTTTGTCGACTGATACTTTGTCATTATTCTATCGGGTGCGCGACAGCGCTCCCGATGGGAGTAGCCCCCGAGATTGTGCTTTATTGCTTGCAATGGAGGATAATCTCAAATCTTTTTACCCTGCATATGTTAGTCGAAGAAATTTTTGCCGTAATTCTATTGGGTGCACGACAGTGCTCCCGATGGGAGTAGCCCCCGAGATTGTGCTTTATTGCTTGCAATGGAGGATAATCTCAAAATCATTTTATCTTGAGCATCTCCAGTCGAAGAATCTTTTGATACGCTCCCGATGGGAGTACTATGCTTCAGTCGAAGGAACGGTCGAGTGACCAATTTTTGCCTTAACGTTGCTTTTTCACACCTGAACCAACCAAGACAGTCGAGTGACCGATATGCGTTGGGCGGACTCGAATGCTTTTCTGAACAGATCGCTTGCAATGACGTCAGGGATGACGGTTTTGGCGACTGCGCTGCCTGACACGCGGTGGCATGCGTTATGCTGTGATGGATGGGACGTGACACGTATGTGGGCCCATTGTGCAGCGCTGACCGAACGACGGTGCGTTTGGACTGGATTTGACTGTCCTGGCCCACTTTTTATGGAGACGCGATGATGGTTCCTCTTTTTGCGTGCGTAGTGGGCGGAGTGGCCGGCGACGGTTGCCCTCCGCGCTTGCCACGTGTACGATGGGATCGCCCACGGAGCGCACGATTGCGATTTGAACGGTTAAGATTGACTGTGCTCTGTGGTAAATAGGTAAGACGGCGCTGGCATTATTTTTACTTGCCATTTGCTCTGCGCGCCGCCCCTGCTTCATCTTCTTCCTCACGCTCCTCCTTTGCTCGTGCGCCCCTGCTTTCTCTTCCCTCTTTAGCCACCACCGCCATGGCGCCAAAGAGGAAGCCTGCTGCCGCCGCAGCTCCCGCGACCGACGCGACTGCTTTGAAGGGCATGAAAAGTGCGGCGAGCGCGTCTGCATCCGCCGCCGACCTGAAGAAAGGCGACGGAGATTGGGTGAAATCCAGCATCAAGGATACGCGCCTTGACAAGCTACGCGAGCAAGGGATGCTGCCCCCCGCGGACCAGCTGTTCGTCTGCGCGCCGTCGCCCAAGGAGGTACTCCCTAAACCTCGCGCCAATGAGCGAGTTTGCTTTGCGGAGTTTTTGCCTCGGGGATTTGCGTTTCCCCTCCACAACTTTGTTCGTGGTTTGATGTATGCCTACGGGGTGCAAATCCATGATTTCACCCCGAATAGCATACTGCACATTGCCGTTTCATGGTTTTGTGCGAGTGCTTCTTGGGGGTGTCCCCTAGCTGGGCTTTATGGAAATCAATCTTCCTCGTCCGGCCGAACAACAAAGGCGGCCGCACCTATTCTGTTGGCGGCTGCGGGATTCAAGTACGCAGCGACACACGCTACTTCGCCCTGAAGCCAGTCGACTCGGCGCAAGGTTGGAGGAAGAAATGGTTCTACGTTCGCGTAGACCAGGAAGGAGTCCCAGAGTTTTCGACTGCCAAGTCTATTGTGAGGACAAATGCCTGGGACCATCAACTGACGAGTGCAGAGGAGGCGGAGGCAGAGCCCCTTTTGTCCAAGATTGACGAACTGCTTGGCAGCATAACTGGTGTGCACTTGATTGCCACCTTTGTGAAGATGCGAGTCTGGCCGCTTCGAGCCCGAGCCCACCCGATGTGGGCTTATGAAGGTGTGCTCGACTCCAGTCGAATGAGCGCGGAGGAGCTGTCGAAGAACGAGCTGGTGTCGCATGTGCGATCCATCACCAGTCTCAGGTCAAGCGACCCCTACAACGTCGACTGCCCTGTCACTCCTTATGGGGCTAAAAAGCCTTTGGAGGAGGTTAGTGAACGATCGAGTTTATTATTTCCTGGCTTTGCTATTTTGTTGTGCATCTTTGTAACTTTTGACTGCTATGTTTGGTATGCAGGGCCATTCGACTGCTTTGTCTCTTCCTCCTCTCCCAGAGAATGGCCCAACTCATGAAACGGAGGTGCAAGCGGTAGAAACGAAGGGAGGGGATGAATCGCCTCTACCTTCGGCTACCACATCTCCTATGGAAGAGGTCGAAGAGGAAGAGGCAGAGGAAGTACAGACTGAAGAGCTCCCGAGAATTCGAGTACGGCTGGGGTATTATGTTTGAAGAAGAAGGAGCGAAAGCTCATGCTTTCAGATAGCGCAGCCCCCGAGTATTCGGGTGAGGCTAAGTTTGTGTGAATAAGTTATGCGAGTAGTAAGCAGGAAGAAATATGAGGAATCATTGATTATATTCCATTTTTGAATGTTAAGCTGCAGGCCGCCTCATTAAAAACCTTCCAGTCCCCGTAGGTACCCTGGTAAGGAAAAGAGCGCGTCTGAAACCTGCAGCCATCCGACATATGTGCCTATTACATTGTGCGACTGAGCAATCTAAGCATAGAAACGGCGCAGCTGCGCAACGTTCCAAGGATTGTGCGAGAGTTCGCCTGTCTTCGCGTGCTTCAGTCTGTATGCTCCACCACCAATGACCTCGGTGATGATGAAGGGTCCTTCCCATGGAGAAGCGAGTTTGTGCACCTTCTTTTGCTTCAGTCGAAGTACCAGGTCGCCAACCTCGAAGGACCTGGTGCGCAGTCGACGGCTGTGGTAGTTGCGGAGGTCTTGCTGATAGACAGCTGTGCGTGCTAGCGCGTGTCGCGTGCTTCTTCGAGCAAGTCGACTGCATCTTCGAGTGCTTCATCTGCATCTTCTTCGTTGTATGCTTCGACTCTTGGTGCATTGAATCTTACATCTGATGGCAGGATTGCCTCTGCGCCGTAGACCATGAAAAATGGGGTGAACTGTGTTGAAGCGTTAGGAGTTGTGCGTAGGCTCCATAGCACAGATGGGAGTTCTTCGACCCAAGCACCCGCGGCTCTTTTGAGTGGCACCAGGAGGCGTTTCTTGATTCCGCTCGTCACGAGTCCATTGGCTTTTTCGACTTGGCCATTGGACTGCGGGTGTGCCACGGATGCATAGTTGAGCGTGATGTCTTGCTCTTTGCAGAAATCGGAACTCTTCAGCCGTGAAGTTTGTACCGTTATCAGTGATGATGCTGCTTGGTACACCGAAGCGGTATATGATGGATTTTATGAAATTGACTGCTGTAGTGGCAGTCGAACTTGTGATAGGGACTGCTTCAATCCACTTGGTGAACTTGTCGACCGCCACCAGAAGGTGAGTATGCCCTCCATGGGAGGATTTTTTGAGTGGCCCGACCATATCGAGCCCCCACTGGGCGAAGGGCCAGGCCAATGGTATTGTCTTCAACGCCGATGCGGGTGCGTGCGGCTTTGTGGCGAATTTTTGACAGCCGATGCACCTTTTGACTATGTCCTCCGCGTCTTTGAGTGCTGTGGGCCAGTAGAAGCCTGCGCGAAAGGCTTTGGCTACGAGTGATCGACTGCTGGCGTGATGCCCGCAGGTACCTGCATGAATATCACGAAGGATGGCCTGGCCATCTTCGAATGCTATGCATCGTTGGAACATACCTGATACGCTGCGCTTGTATAGTTCGCCGTTGATGACGGTGTATGCTTTAGATCGTCGAGTGACGCGTCTTGACTCTGTTATGTCTTCAGGTACCTCGCCGCGGAGTATGTATGCGAGGAAAGGTTGAGTCCAAGTTGGCTCAATGAGGAGTACCTCGACTGGCGGGTCCTCTGTGCTAGGTGCTTTGCTCTTGGCTGGTGCGGCTGATGTAGGAGATGTTCTTTTTGCTTGATGGATATGTGCTCGATGCGCTCGAGGAAGACACCAGGTGGAACTGGTGCTTTGGTCGCGCCAAGGTTGGCTAGCTTATCTGCTTCTTCGTTGCTCTCTCGCCCTATGTGCCGCAACTCGCAGCCTTCGAAGCTGCCCTCCATTAGGTTGTACAGGTCACGGTAGGCGATCATGTTGTCTGCGATGGCATCGCAGGCCTTCATTGTTTGCTGCACCACAGGTTCGAGTCACCATAGATCATCAGTCGAGTGCACCCGAGGGCTTTGGCCATCCGCATGCCATGGATCAGGGCCTCGTACTCAGCTTCGTTATTGGATGGTAACTCGAATCCCATCTGCAGGACATAGCGAAGCTTGTCGCCTTTTGGTGATATGAGGATGACACCTGCGCCTGCGCCTTCGTTCTTCTTTGAGCCGTCGAAGTACATAGTCCATGAGTTGGACACATCTGGTGCTCCTGGCAACTGAGCTTCGATCCACTCGGTATGGAAGTCAGGTAAGACTTGTGCTTTGATGGCCTTCGGGTAATCATACTTGATATCTCGTGGTCCTAGCTCGATGAGCCATTTTGCGACTCGCCCAGTTGCGTTGGGATTTGTGAGGATGTCCCGATCCCTGAGGTGCTGATTACAGTGATCGGGTGCTCTGCGAAGTAGTGCGTCAGCTTCCTTGAGGACATGAACACGGCGTAGGCCAGCTTTTGATAATGCGGGTACCGCTGCTTTGATATGGAGAGGACTTCACTCAAGTAGTAGACTGGGCGTTGTATGCTTTGGGCGTGTCCCTCCTCCCTGCGTTCGACTACCAGTACGGTACTTACCACCCTGTTAGTTGCGGAGACATACAGGTATAGTGGCTCGTTCCCTTGGTGCGACGAGGATTGGAGGGCTTGTGAGGACTCGCTTGAGGTCCGTGAAGGCTGCTTCGGCTTCTGGCGTCCACTCGAATTTGTCTGCTTTCTTCATCAGTCGATAGAACGGGAGTGCTTTTTCGCCCAGTTTGCTGATGAATCGACTGAGTGCTGCCACTCGACCTGCTAATTTTTGTACGTCATGGAGCTTTGAAGGCCTTTGCATTGTCAAGATGGCCTGTATTTTCTCCGGGTCCGCCTCGATTCCACGAGCCGAGACTAGATACCCCAGGAGCTGCCCGGCTGGCACGCCGAACGTGCACTTCTTCGGGTTGAGCTTGATGTGGAAGCGTTTGAGGTTTGCGAACGTCTCTCGCAAGTCATCGAGTAGTGTGTTTTCCTCCCTTGTTGTGATGACGATGTCGTCTACGTAGACCTGGACGTTTCGCCCAATTTGCTTCTTGAGGCAGTCTTGCATCATGCGCTGGTAGGTTGCGCCTGCGTTCTTGAGCCCGAAAGGCATTGTTGTGTAGCAGTAGACCCCGAGTGGGGTTATGAACGCCGTTTTCTCTTCATCTCTTCCTTCATCCTTATCTGGTGGTAACCTGAGTAAGCATCCAGGAAGGACAAGCGAGCGCACCCGGCGGTGGAGTCGACGATCTGGTCGATTCGAGGTAGTGGAAAGTGATCCTTTGGACACATTTATTGAGTGCTGTGAAATCTACGCACATCCGAAGGATATCTGTGTGCTTCTTCTCTACAAGTACGGGGTTAGCCACCCATTGTGATTTCTTGATTTCTCTGATGAAACCTGCTGCGAGTAGTCTGTCGACTTCGGCTTCGACTGCGGTTCTTTTCGGGCCGGATATGCGGCGCATTGTTTGCTTGACTGGTTTAGCATCTGGAAATAATTGGAGAGAGTGCTCGGCGAATTCCCTGGGAATACCTGGCATGTCGGCTGGACACCACGCAAATATATCCCAGTTCTCACGGAGGAATTCGACGAGCGCGCTTTCCTATGCGATAGGCAGACTCGAAGAGACATTGACTGTCTTGGTGGTCAGTCGGGTGCACCTGATGCGACCTTGTGTCATTGGTGGCATTGAATGCTCTGTCGACTGCCACCTTCTTGTGCTCCGGCATAAGTGTTCGATCGTTGGAGACCGCTAGATCGGCGAGTGTTGCTTCCATGCCGAACATCTCAGAGATTTTGCTAAACTCTCGGTCGCAAGAATCGGACTTTTGGAAGTTTCCTTTGACTGTGATTACTCCTTTTGGTCCAGGCATTTTCAGCTGGAGGTATGCGTAGTGTGGGACCGCCATGAATCGAGCGAACGTCGGGCGTCCAAGTATGGCATGGTATTGTGACTTCCAGTCGACAACTTCGAACTCAATCGACTCTGTCCTGAAGTGGTTTTGTCCCCGAACGTAACGTCGAGTTGTATGGTGCCTTCTGGGCTTATTGCTTTGCCTGGGACGATACCGTGAAAGGTATTTGAGGATTTTGGCAGGTTTTCGACTGACCTGTTCATTTTGCGGAGCGTATCGCGAAGATGATGTTTATGCCGCTGCCACCATCCATGAAGACCTTGGACATGGCGTAACCTCCAATTTGGGCGTCGAGTACCAGAGCAGAGTGCCCTGGACGAACTACCGATGGTGGGTGGTCCTCTCTGCTGAAGCTTATTGCAGTTTCGGATCCCTTCAAGAATTCAGTTACGGCAGGAGGTGACATGACCGCCATATTTACTTGTCGAGTGCGAAGTTTTTGCTCCCTGTTGGAAGGGCGACCTTTCTGTATCATGTACATCTGCCCTTGGGGCGGAGGGTACTGAGGTTCGTCCACCCGAGGTACGGGTTGTATGGCACCCGCGATATTTCCGCCTGCGGCAGGCTGTGGTGGTGGAGGTGGTGCCATCAGAACGGGCACATTGTTTGGCTGAGGCACAGGTGCAGGTGCGGGTGTGTGTGCGGCTGTTGCCTTTCTGAGTTGCACGTATTCAGATGCTAGTTGGTCGAATTCTCTGCAGTTTCTCATCGAGTGATTGGAGCGCAATTTTCCGTCTTCCCCCTTGTACAGGTGGAATCTGCAATCAGCATCCATCTTGTCATCGAATGATCGCTCGTTTTGTGCGCCGGAGCGCGACTTGCGCCAATCTTTCTTCTTGTAGCTGTCGCTGCGTTGGTCGCGGTCTCGACTGTCCCGGCGATCATCTCGACTGTCCGTCGATCTTCTGACCGTCGGTCGCTTCTGTCTTGGTCGTTGCGGGGTGTGGAGAATCCAGCCGCCATGAATTCGGGTCTGTCGTCGTCGTAGTGACGTTTTGAACGTTTGCGCCTCCGGTCGTCTCTGTACGAGTCCCTGCGGTTTCGACTGCCGCTATCATGATTGTCACGGGGTGAGGACCCGCGTGTGGTGCGCGCCATGTCTTCTCCGTCTGCCCACTCAGTCGCGATCTTTAGGAGGTTAGCCACAGAGGTTGGCTTTTGGCGACCAAGTGCTTCTTTGAAATCTCGCCTGGCGAGGCCCATGATGAAAGCATCCATGGCCATATCTTCTGAAATTACTCCAACTGAGTTGCGTATCTCAGTCCATCGTCGGATGTATGACCTCAACGTTTCGTCTGACCGTTGAATGCAGGCTCTCAGTTCTTCGAACGTTTTCGCTCACATAGAGGCTCGAAGTTTTTGATGAAGTCTGCGCGGAAGTGATCCCACGAGTCGTATGTTGATGGAGGTAGAGCCTTGAGCCAGTCGCGGGCTGTGCCTTCGAGCATGAGTCGTATGTATTGCATGGCTGTGGTGTTCGTGCCTCGCTGGCACGAGACAGCCAGTCTGTAGTCTTCCAGCCATCCTGAAGGTTCCTGTCGACCCGTGTATTTGGGCTGTTCAGATGTGAGTTTGAACCCTTTGGGCATCCGTGTCTCGCGGACGCGTCGAGTGAAGCACAGAGCTCCGCATGGCTCAGGCTCCTGATCAGAGTACGAGTCGCTACTGTAAGATCTGCGTGATCTGCTCCTGGACCTGCGCCGACGTGAGCCGCTCCTTTCCTTCGAGTGGTGACGCGACCACTGCGATTATGCTCTTCACGACGCGGGTTTACTATGGCACGGTCTCGACTCCCTCCTGGAGTTTTTGGGATTTGGCGTATGGCCTTTGCCGCTAAGGCGAGTGATTTGATTTGTTGGCGATGTAGTTTTGCATTGGGGTCATCCGCTGGAGGCTTGATTGCCTCTAGGTATGCTGCAGCAGTAAAAAGGGCACCCACAGCTGTTTTGGGTACTGGTACTCCCTCTTCGTCGAATGTCATGAAAGAGTGGCCTAAGTTGCGGGTGAGCGCTTCCCTCTCATCTTCCGCGAGGCGTGACAGCCTTGATCTGGGTCTTGTGTCTGCTCGCCCGGTGGAGCTCATGGAGAGCTGTCTTCTCCGTGCACTCGACAAGCTAGCTTGCTTTTTACGTTCTTCGAGTGTTGCTCTGATCTGCTGCAGTCGAAGTGATTCCTGCCAGTTGAAGTACTGGAAGGTCAACATCTCCTCTCGTGTTGCGTCCGCGGCATCATTGTGCACTCCTTGATGACTTTATCTGCTTTTGCTGCCATCTCAGCAGTAATTGTGAGAGTTGTGACTCCATCCGGCATAGTAACTGTGCACGGGAATTCTGTAGGCCTGCGACTGGCCGCAACATCAGATGATTCTGCGGCGATGGCAACGTAGACCTGCTGGGGTATCACCCGAGGGTATGTGTATGTGTTTTCGAGTCCCGTCATGGACTCGACGTCTTCATCGAACTCATATCAGAGTCAGTATGCCAGTCGAACGGCCCATCTGGGCGGAGCTCGCCGTCGACGTGTTCATCGCCTATGCTCATCTCGGTGTCGGCGAAGTTGTTATGGATCTCGAAGTCGAGGTTGTTGTTGGTGCAGATCTCGGAGTCGACGTGGTTGTCGATATGAGTTTCGGGCTCGTCGAAGTCGCTGAGGGAGATCCCGCAGTCGAAGCTATCCTCGAGTGGGAGATTGAGCTCGGGATCGTTTGTGCGGTATGCTGATTCAGCCTCCTCACCTTGGAGTTCTTTCGCAATGAACTCGTTGATCTCTCGAGTCGACATGGTTGTTGCAGACGAGC
Organism: Poa pratensis; assembly: GCA_947311845.1. Taxonomy (NCBI): domain Eukaryota; kingdom Viridiplantae; phylum Streptophyta; class Magnoliopsida; order Poales; family Poaceae; genus Poa; species Poa pratensis. Next base: position 26,010,840 of record CAMZMU010000051.1, on the reverse strand, counting down.
AGGCTTGGAGGATCGCAGTTGATGGATCCGCAGTCGAAGGAGCCACAATCCGATGGAGCCTCGGGTGCGGAAGTCGCGAGTTGGCGTGGATCTGTCAAGTCCTGCATACCAAGCTTGTTTACGAAAAAATTGAACGAACCAACGGTTAAACCCAAACCTGACTCGAGATCAGCGAACGTCTCTGGAATTCTGGCGAGTGTGGCTCGAAGTTCATCAGAGGATCTGATGTGCTTTTTGCAGGTGAAGTTGGCGTGCTGTCGTTTGTCGAGTGAGTCGGCGAGTTGCCGTGTGCCGCCCGAGTCGGCGAGTTCTGGTTTGTTGATGCAGCCGGCGAGTTGCCGTTTGTAGATGCGATCGGCGAGTCGCCGTTTTCTGATGGAACCGAAGAAACCGTGAGTCCAGCACTATTCTTTCCCACAGACGGCGCCAATTGACGAGGGGTTAACTCATCAAATCCATGGTTAAGGACCTAGGGTTGAGATTACGAGGGAGAGAACGTGGTAGAGCTGGTAGTTTCGTCGGCTGACAAGCAAAAGCAGGGATTTTACCCAGGTTCAGGCCTCCGGAGAGTAACACCCTACTTCCTGCTTGTCTGGTATTGATCGTGTGAGATTATGCGGCTACAATGGGGTCCTGGCGAGATGTCGATCTCGCTAGGGTTTTGGTGGCTTGAGTATTGCGTGTCCTGGATCGGCGGCCTCCAACCTTTATATAATAGGCTGGGTCTCGGGAGTTCGCAACCGACTCAGATTACATATAAGGAAAGCCTAAACCGACTATGCCTATGTCTAATCTTGGAAGGTACTCCATCTTGTTGGGCCTCTCGTCATGGGCTTCATGTAGGCTCTTGATAGTTGGGCCTTAGTCGACACGTGCACCAGGTACCCTTATGGTAGGGTACCCGGGATGTATATCCTTGTCACTTTGGGAGCGTAAGCTTACCCGTGAGGCCCTGACTGGTCAGGAATGCGCTCACAGGCCCTACAGATTTCCCAGAAGGCCGCTCACACCCGTTGGCACGCACGTCCCCGGGAAGTATCAGGTTTCTCACCGCTTTTTACTCCCGGGAGAGTCGCTACCCTAGAGTGCTCGCTTGATGGCCAAGTCTCGCGTCCAGATTCTCATGCTGCTTTAAACCCGTGAAATAGATAGATTTACACAACATGGACTTGGTTAAGGATAACTTATCTTTTATTGCTCAAAGACGTTCTCGCATGACCATACTGAAAGCTTTCGGGTACATCTTGCACAAGTTGAAGCATGCCGTGTACACTGCGTGACTTGCTTCAGCGGACCTCCCAGGGGAGTGGTTCACTGGCTTCTTCAGCTCGCGCGCATCGGTCAGCCAGCCTCCAAAGCTCTTCCTGGGTGTCAACGACACGCGTGCAAAGCTTCTCGCGCATCTTCAGAGTGCGAACGTTGGCGTGAAACGCGGCCACCACGGAGACCTCTCGCAGCTGTTCTGGGGGAATGCGGTCCATGACGCCTCGGAACCTCTAGATGTATGGCGCAGTTTCTCCTCAGGCTCTTGCTCCAGCAGGAAGAGTTCACGGATACTCGCCGGGTACGGTGTGCAGCAGGTCTTGAGGTGTTGGCTTGTCTGGCCCTCCATTTCCTCCCGGGAGCGGCGTCGTGGGTTGGAACTTTGATCGGCACCCTCCGGGAGTGGTTCCACGGGGTTCTTCCCACGGGAATCTTCTGGCTACTCCTCCACTGGAGCTACGGGTGCAGGTATGGTGGTGTCGTGGCTGACGGGTGCTGGCATGGTGGCGCCGAGGCTGACGGTCAAGGAAGAACTCGTCGGAGCGTGGCATTGGTGAGCAATGTCCAACAAGCTTTCCAGGCTAGCGATCCATGCCTTCGCACGGGGATCGCTCTTGTATAGGTCTGGGGGAAAGAGAGAAGCACACGGGCGGCGCCAGAGCTTCCTCCAGCCCCCAGCCTTTCTGAGTCGACTGACGCGCTGGCTCACCAAGGACCTCCCGAGTTCCAGGCATGGCTCTCACTTGTCGATGGGGTAACCATGCACCCTGCTCAGAGGAAGCAGCGGTTCTTGGCAGAGAAGAAGAACTTGAGGCTGATCTCGCCACGGATGAAGATCTAGAAGTAGATCTTGTTCCGGACAAAGAGCTTGACGTAGATCTTGAAGTTGACGACGAAGAACTTGTCGTTGATCTTGAAGCTGACGAAGACGAATCCAACGCTTGCGCCCCCTACCTGGCGCGCAGATGTCGTGTCCCGACGGACGGACACCGGGAGTAAAGGATACCCCCTTTTTAGGTTCGGCACAGGGCGCGAAGGAGGCTGAGAATCGTCTCTCACGGGTGATATAGATCAAGCTCTCCTCTCGACGATCAAAGCAATCAATCACAAGGACACAAGGATCTACCCAGGTTCAGGCCGCCCGAGGCTAACAACCCTACTCGTGCATGTCTGGATTGATGTGTTCTTCATGGTGTAGCTTACAAAGAGGCTCCCGGGTAGTGTACCCGGAAGGTTCTGGCTAGAGGTAGACGAAGGACAGATCCTGGCCCTGAGGAGATCACCTTCCTCCTCTACCATCTCAGCCCTAGTCTAGTCCTGCCTTGCTCTAGAATGCCCTCCTTTGGCTCGGTGGCCTTGGTCCTCCTTTTATATGCTAAGGAGGCCTCACATGGGGTCACGCGATGTGCGTGGAGGGTTTTAGGCGGGAAAACCCCCCAGCGGGTTTAGGGGGAGACGTGGCTTCTTCTCCTCCAAGTATCTTGGCCGGATTAGGTGAGGTCCTCCACCTTTAGGGAAAGCGGGGCGGACAGGGACTGACAGCTCCACCGGACATGTCCCCAACCCGCGCCTCCTTCGTCATACTTCCCAAGTCTTCTGGAGTCTTCTAGCGCCTGCTGGAGCGCTTGTCCTTGCTCGTACGGAGGTCGACCCGAGAGGGAGCCCAGCCTCCTGCCGGGTACTCGGGCTCTCGGGGCCAAGCCTTCGGTCCCGCGTGGTTGGAGGCCTCGGAAGGTCTCCAGGACCGGAGTCCTTAGCTGCAGGGTGTCGATGTCGTTCTTGTATGGCCTTCAGGGGGTTGGTGGGCGGACCCACCAACCTGTCTTGATACTTGGCCTTGTCCATCTTCTATGTGAGCCCACGTCTGGTGGACCCACTTTGGCAGCATCAGGGAACCCCATGTTCCACTGCTGCGACACGTGAATCAATCCCTGATTCACTATATCTCTGTCTATCTCGTTACCAGTAAGTTTCCTTTTCTCGTTCCCGTAATCCGATATCCCACACGATGCAACTTCATCGTGCATTGTCTGCAGAATATATTGGATATCATACATACCGAGTGGGCCCTGGAACTATCTCTCTTTTGATAGAGGAGTAATTTCCCATCTTGGAACATTAGGATATATGCACACCTTTGTAATCACCCAGTAACTGTCGTTATGATCACCTAGTAACGGTCGTGATGGTTGACACCACCAAAGTAATTCTTCCAGTATACATAGCCCTAATAACCTCATGGTCTATGAACATGTCATATAATAACCATCTGCGATATTGCACTAAGACAAAAAGACACTTTGGAATCTTCTTAGCATATCAACGATTTGGGTATACCCGGCCATATTGTTTCCACCAACAATATGTCACTCATTGATGCTGACATAAACAATGCCCCAGACCAGGAAAACGTGGTCATCAAGCAAACAACGAATTAGTCTGAAAGGCAAGACTAGGGTATACTTTATTCTGTTCGTGTCTCTACACGTGCGAGTGAGTTTTCCTCTTAATCACATATTCAGGAGTCACCGCAGTTATAGCCTATAATCATAATTATGAATCAGATGTTAAACTTTATTGCCTTTTGGCATACATCCAACACACACCCCAGGATTTCCTTGTCTTGGCTGAAACATACTGTAATTTGCTCTGGACAGATAGAAAAGTAGAAAATTGAGATTTGACGGTCCATTGTCAATAAACCGCAATTAATTGTGGAAAAATTACCCTGCAAGGTGAAGTAGGAAATTTAGATATATTTAGATCCGTGTAATTAGCTACCGGCCATCAAATCGCAAATTAATGACCGGGAGCTAATTTTGGTCTACATCCTTAATTCTTCTCTCCCTCAAGATTCAAACCAAACCTTAGGTGCTTTGGTAGTTTGGTCTATAAATATAGAGGGCGGTGGACCTAAACGCGTGCGGGGCATGTACGACATAGACTTTGATATTTGGCGTGGCGCGTGGAGACTCGGTATTTCTCGACCTCGCGGTGGGGTCTTCGGTGCCAAGTCTGGTTTCCTTTGTTCTTTTTTTATCTTTGATCTGCTGTAAGAGGGTTTACTCATCACCTTGTATCGGTTTGGTCATTGAGATTTATTTATAAAGCGGGACGAAACCCTATTTCAACGAAAGAATTTTTCCCATTACGAATTGTTAATGTTGAACTTATCATCTATTTTTGTTGAGATTGTTGGTATTTTTTTTGTTGAAATCCTGTTTATAATTTGTTGCAAGTGATTTCCCTCAAAAAAAAATCTAATGTTGTATTTGTTAAATTTTTTTGTTGAAAACATTGATTATTATTGTTGACAATATCTTTTTAATTTATTGCAAAGGGATTTCACCGAAATTCAAATGTTTGTGGTTACTTTTTTTTTGCTGGACTCGGTGGTAATTATTGTTGAAATGATGATTTGTTGTTGTTTATTTTGTTGGTAATAGTTGTTGAAAGTATCTTCTTAATTTGTTGCAAAGGGTTTTCACGGGAAATTTTTAAATGCTGAATTGTTACTTTTTTGCTGGAATTAGTGGTAATTACTTTTGAGTGATTTATTGTTGAAAACATTTTTTGAATTTTGTTGCAAAGGATCTTTTCAACACTCATGTGTTTGTGAGAGGAAAAGACCGAGAGAGAAGGGACGCTTGATTGGATCCACACATGCGGGAAGGAAAGTGACGTTTTCCCTCGCAGTGCGCTTTTGAGATCGGAAAGACATCCGACGTGCAATGCGGAGAATCAAATGGCTCGGAAAGGGACCTAATGGGGGATTTTTTTTTAGGGCGACCTGTGCTTAGAGCGTGCCTTATAACAAAGCTGGTTCAATTTAGTGCACATACATTCAACTTAGAATTAAAGATGAGCATCATAAACTTTCACCACAAGGAAATCAATATCCAAGGAAACAATCAACATCCGCCGCACATAATAGGAATAACAAATATATGGGGTTGGCCTGGCAGCCAGCCAGACTACCGTCCGACCGAGAAAAGATGGATTTGTCCCTTTATTCAAACTAACGCCGCCTTCTAGCGGCTACGACGGTGTGCATCCGCCTAGCAAATAGTTGCCAAGTGGACCTCAGAAAGGAGGGAGAGGCGGGAAAGGTGGGAGGGGCGGCATTGGTGGGAGCCGTGGGATTGGTGGGAGCCGTGGGATTGGTGGGAGTTGTACGAGCCCTCTCCGTGGTAGCGCTCTTGCGGCCACCGCGGGGGAATTCAGCTGCACGATGCTCCCGACCAGTATGAGGATGACGATGAGGAGGATAGTACTCCGAGTCATGATCACGGCTTGCTAGCTGCAAGTATCAGTAGCGGGATCGATTTGATGGAGGCTCGACGCTTCTTGCAATGGCATCTCTTGGGTCTAGCTCCTAATTTATATACGACCACTACATGGGAAAAGATGTTCATTGCGTGCAGTGCATTCATTGTTTATTCGGTGTATCTTCACACTTATGATTCGATTCTCTAAAATAATGAATAAAGATTATGTGCTACACAGCAAAAAATCTTGACACTTATGATTCAATTCTCTAAAATAATGAATAAAGATCATGTGCTACCTGGAAAAAAATCCTATACAACCCATGGTCGTGCGACCTAATCGGTGGACCACATCCACCACCATACACGTGGCTAAACAGATGTTAATCGTTAATCAGATCCTGTTGTTGAACCTTTCTTTTGAAAGATAATACGTGTCTCATTAATTTATAAATAAAGATTATGTTACTATTGTTCTTGCTCTTAGTATTATTAAGTGGCAGCACACGATATATGCGCTAGCACGTCGCAATATTCTACATATTATCCCTTGCTGCAGGGCAGCCAAAAATGATCTCCGATTTTGTCACGGATCAGTGTCCATTGGCCATATCTCTATATATAGTACTCCAACATATATAGCAGATCATACATAAGCTAATAATCCTTGATGCTTTCCGCAATTGCGATTGACACGCACCGCTAATATATTTTTCTCGATCTTCACTAATTTCTCGTGTGTGTTTCTTTTTTACATCATCATGACATCATGCACCATATCATCGTATATTTTTGTCCACTAAAAATTGTTTTTTTACACCCTATTTTGTTTTTTTCCAAAAATTATGCTAAAGGTTTTTGCCAAACCTTCCTCTCCGTTTTGCAAAATTGTTCTGTCAAATGGTTTTACCAAATAAAATAATAAAAGAAAATGTATTTGACTGAGAGAGAAGCACAGTCAGGCCACTTTACGGCCCAAGGCCAATCCCATTCTTGCTCCATCTTTATTAGTTTCTATTCTCTCCCTGCATGAACCTCGGTCCAATCAATTTGTTTGGAATTGGGGTTAGGACTGGTTAGAACTCCCATTTCTAGCTGATCGGAGGTTTGAGCTGCTATGGCAAGCTTTCTTTCCGAATAGTGGGTATGGGGAGCGGGGTACGGGGAACCCACCATACCAACACGATTGGCTGGTGTTGTTGATACCGGACTCGTTATAACCCCGATTGGAAGGGTAGACTAGTCTAAGACTCTGGGATGCGAGGCCATTGAAAATTAGTTCTCATATTCTATGACAGAGATAGAGCATTGATAACAAGGATCTAATGAATTATGAGTTTAATAAAAAGATCCCCTTTAGCTATATCCCCCGGGGGCCTGGGGCCAAGTGGGGTATTCATGAAAGAGTCGGATGCTTCTTCTATTCAAACCTCAAACCCTGGGTGCTTTGGTCTATGAAAATAGAGGGCGGTGGAGCTAACCGCGTGCGGGGGCGTGTGTGACTTAGACTTTGATCTTTGGCGTGGCAGCGACCAGGCAGCGAGCGATGAGATGGTGGGCGCCTTGATCGTTGCGGCGTGGCGAATGAGCAGTCGGCAGCGGCCGGGCGAGCGAGCGTCATTCTCCTCCGAGATCGGATCGGTACGTTTCGTCTTGTGGTGTTTCTTCCTCGATCGGCCGCTCCAAATTAACGCTGCCGCTATTTCGCGTATGACAGCGGACTTATGCGTGATGGTGGCGGCGGCGCGGAGAACGATCTTCTCCCATGTTGCAAGCAGTCGTCGTCGAGCGGATCTTGTCCCGAATTCTATGCCAGCAGGTAATCCATCAATTCGTGTAAGATAATAAGTAGCTAGTACAGATTTACAACTTTGCAAGACGAATTGCAGAAGTGGGTGCAGATTACCAAGTATTAGTACACCGTACACGACACTGGCGCGGTCTTGAGCTGCATGATGGACCATGGCAAGGCCAGCTTCGAGATGCGCTCGCACACGTTCGGCGGCGAGCAGCTCAGGAGTGAAGAGCTCATTCCAGCCGTTGCACCACGCGGTGGCTTCGCCAGCGGGGGCCTCGCGGCCAGCAGCCAGTGTCGCAGCGCTCCAGCAGCTAACCACGTTCCACATACAGTTACAAAGAAGATGTGCTGTCAGCACAGAGACGAGAGGTGATCTCCCGGTCTAGTGAGCGTTGCCGCCCTTGGGAAGCGGCGCACCGCCCTCGGTCGCCCATCCTCATCTTCCTCCGAGCTCGAGGACCCGTCCCCGAGCACCACTGCGCAGCCTTCTTCAAGCGCGGCCACCTTGCCCGAGTGGCGCGCCCGGCGTCGGCGAGGAGAGAGCTCCCTCTGGCGAGAAGCAGCGGTGGGGAAGGCACCCTCGCCTTCCCAGTCGCCACCCGCGGCGTTAGGCACATCGCTCCTCACTCAGTCTGACAACCACATTTCTCCGGATACATGCTCACAACCGTAATTTTTTTTTTTTAGAGAGTACGCGAACGCGTACCTTACTTTTATAGAAGGCAGAATTATAGTACATGCCATGTAATCCCTGCGTACAAGGAAAACAGGGGCGAGAGAAACTCCTTTTACTCCTAGGAAAAAAATAAGCTAACTACTCGCTACACTTATTGGGCCTCCAACTCCTCCTCCTACTCGTCTAGCAGCTCGGCGCAGCCTAATTTCTTCAACGATGAGCGAAGCCACATGGGCCGGCTGAAACTACTGCTGCACGTTGGCATGGGCTCTGGCGTTCCTCTGTTTCCAAAGATACCATACCCCTGTGCAGATCATGGTATCGATCTCCTTCCTTGCGTTGTTCTGCACATTCCTCTGCTCTGTCCACCATTGCGCCAGAGTGTGGTCAACGGTAGGAGCCTCCGCAGCAAGTCCCGCGCTCCGAAAGCATCGATGCCAGATCTCTCGCGCGAACACGCACTGAGCGAGGATGTGTTCGGCAGTGTCCTCCTCTTGTAAGCACACGAAGCAGGCCGAGGTTGTCGCCTGCATCCCGTGCCTGTGCTTCCGATCGGAGGTTCAGATCCGGTGTTGTATCGCCAGCCAGGTAAATATCTTGCTCTTTGGTGTTGCTTCGTTCTTCCAGATCGAGTCCGCCATCTGAAATCTGATGCCTCCCTCCATTAGCATTTTGTAGGTGGAGCTGACCGAGAAAGTCCCCTTCGGTGTCCATGGCCAGCTGAACCTGTCTGCCTCGTCGCTGTTTCGTGGTGCCTGAGTCACCGCAATCCACAAGCTGACGTACTCTCGTGCCGCCTCGCCCTGTATTTCTCTGGCGATATCCAAGATCCAAAGGTGATCTTGCAAACCTTGTCTGACAGTTCGATGATTCCGATTCCTTGTGCTTACCATGGCTGTTAGGGCTGGCGCAAAGTCCACCGCAGCCTTGCCATCGATCCAGCGATCTCTCCAAAACAGAAGTTGTGAACCGTCTCCTACAGAGATTCGCACCAAACTGTCGAAAACCTCTCTAGCATCCGTATCTTTTAGCATCGGAAGTCCCTGCCACGGCCTAGTTTGATCAGTTCTCCTAAGCCATTCCCATCTCACACGTAGTGCTAGACCGTGGAGTCTTAGGTCCTTGACCCCAAGCCCTCCAAACTCCTCCGGCTTGCAGATTTTGTGCCAAGCCACAAGGCACTGACCTCCATGTGCTCGTTCTTTTCCTGCCCAGAAGAAACCCTTCATGCCTCTCTCAGCTTCTTCCAGCAGCCAAAGTGGGGCCTCCGCTACTAGTAAGCTGTGTATTGGCCTTGCCGCCATAACTGATTTTACGAGAACCAACCGCCCAGGTCTCGCAATCAGGCCACGTTGCCACGCCGGGACAATGTTCATAGTGGCATCAAGCATTGGCTGCCACTCTGCGCGCGTGAGAGGGCGCAAGGCAAGTTGCAACCCCAGGTATCTGATGGGGAACGGTAGCAGCTTGCAATTCAACACCCTCGCCACAAGTTCACTCTCCTGGTCACCACCACGAATTAGCGTAGCCGAGGACTTGCTGTAGTTCACCACAAGGCCAGAGGCTTGCCCAAAGCTCTTCAAAATTTCCTTGATAGCAGTGAGGTCTAGCTCCGTTGGACTGACGAACATCACTATGTCGTCAGCATAGGCCAAAACCCTCTGTGCCGGTGAGCAGTTTGCAATGGGCGAAAGCACCCCAGATTCCACCGCACGCCCGACCAGAAGCGTGATCACCTCCATAGCAAGCACAAAGAGCTGTGGGGATAGGGGGTCCCCCTGTCGCAGCCCTCGGGCATGCCAAATTTTCTGACCTGGGACTCCATTAACTAGAACTCGAGTGCTTGCTGTCCTCAGAGCGATTGCAACCCAGTTAAGCCACCCTTCAGGGAAACCCATCTGTCTAAGAACTTCAAACAGAAAAGCCCAAGAGAGGGAATCAAATGCTCGGGAGATGTCTAGCTTGAGCAGCACCCCTTTTCCTTTCTCTTATTGATCTTCCGCGCAACTTGCCTGACTAGTATGAAATTGTCATGTAGGCTTCTCCCTCTTATAAATGCTGACTGATTCACACTTACAAGAAGCTCCAGCTTCGGCCTCAGCCTGTTGGCAAGGACTTTAGTGAATAGTTTAGCAAAACTGTGTACCAGGATTATAGGCCTACAGTCTCCCACCTCCTCTGCATCTGGTTTCTTGGGGATCAGTGTTATAATAGCTCGGTTTAGCTTCCCAAATGCCCTGCCATCTCCCACATACAACTTGTAGAAGGCCGCCATGATTTCAGACTTGATAATGGGCCAGGCTCGTTTGTAAAATGCTCCAATGAAGCCATCTAGCCCTGGTGCTCGATCAGCAGGTATTTCTTTGATCACCGTCCAGATCTCTTCCTCCGTGAAAATCTCACCTAGATCAGCTAGGTCTCGCCGTTCCAACCCAAGCGCCGTCAAATCGATGGTGTTGTCTCTGTTCTGTACTTGGCCCAACAGGTTTTTATAAGTTTGGAAGAAAATCTCCTCTTTTCTATCTTGCTCCGTGACTAATTCTTCACCATGTTTGATTGCAGGTATGAAGGTTTTAGTCCGCCTCCCGTTCGCAACAGCGTGGAAGAGTTTCGTATTGGCGTCACCATCCTTCAGCCAGCGGATTCTCGATCGCTGGCGTGCCATCGTTCGCTCAAGTGAAGAGAGCCCAAGCACTTGTAGCTTTAGAGTTTTCCGGAGCCACCACTCTCCGTCAGATAGAGGTCTGTGCTCTTGCGCTGCATCCAACCTGTGTATAACAATGTTGGCAGCGGCTAGCTGTAGCTTGATGCTTCCAACCTTTTTATCCGCCCAGGACTGCAGATATGTCGCAAGGTTCCTGAAGCAAGCATCCAGCCTCAAGAAAGGGTCTGCAATCCCATTGTCGCATTTCCAGCCTTCCTTCACCGCATCATCAAAGCCTTCAAGCTTGAGCCAGAACATCTCAAACCTGAACCTTCGTTTAGGACGGTGTGCTCCATTCAACGTCAGGTGCAAGGGTGCGTGATCCGAGACTCCAGAGGACAACACTTGCAAAATGGAGTCTGGGCTGTTCAGTTCCCAGTCGATCGACACTAGGACTCGATCAAGTCTTGACATGGTGGCCTCCCGGCGGCCATTACTCCAGGTGAACATGCGGCCGTGCATGTAAACCTCCTTCAGCTCCTGGCTGTTAACAAAATTCCGAAATCTAGTCATAGACAGGCGGTCTAGGTTACTGTTGTTCTTTTCCGCAGCACGTAGTATCATGTTAAAGTCTCCTATGATCATCCAAGCACCAGGACACAGACCGCGTCGCTCCACAAGCTCCTCAAGGAAGTGAGCCTTGTCAGCTTGGCTCTGTGGCCCGTAGACCACCGTAATCCACCATGGGTTGCCACTCCGATCATGCACCTCTCCTGTGATTGCATGTGTGTCAAGTGAAATGTTTGTGATTTGCAATACCTCCGTGTTCCAAGCTAGCAGAATCCTACCTCTAGTTCCGATAGCAGGCAAGTAATCAAAGCCGTCAAAAGACGGGCCTAGGCATTCATTAACAGTAAACAGGTCAATCGCCTCCATCTTAGTCTCCTGGAGACACACTAGGCTAACTTTAAGAGGTCATTACGATACAGATCTCGACAACCATAATTAACCGTACAGATCTCGACAAATGGATTCGCCGTGGTATCGAGTACTGTCCCGCAGTGCTCGACATTACGATACTGAACTCACAGCTGACCCTTAAGTTGCCTCCCCTGGGCTCAAGTGTTTCCAGTATCAGAAGGCTGCATCTTTGCAATGTGACACTGGACAGCCGTTTCGCCGAGCAGCTCTCTTCTGGCTGTCCTGTCTTGGAAACTTTGGAACTGAGGAATGGCCGCAACTATTTTCAAAAACTCACATCATCCTCGCTGAAGATATTGCTCATTGACTCGTGTCTCCACTTCGGTGCACACCCGCTGGTTATTACGGCACCAGGTCTTACATCTCTCCATCTCCGCATTTCAGACTCATGCTGCCGATATGGTATTTCTGTGCACCAGACAGCTTCGCTTGCCAAAGCATATATTTGCATGCGGTCTGATGAACTCGTAACTGAAAACCAACGCAGTCTTCTCGCTAGCATGTTCAATGTGACCAGTTTAGAGTTGCTGGTTTTTTTTTTTTTTGAAACGGGGCAAAAGCTTTGCCTTTTATATTGATATAGTAGGAACAAACACAGCATGGCCTAGGCCAAAGTAAAAACAGGTATGAAAAGGTACAGATACAATCAACCAACACCGTCGATTCTCAAAGAGAGAAAAACCGTCATAACTTCAGACGCCTCTAAGCAACAACCTCAGCGAGAGGCTTATCTCCAGCCAGAATCCATTCCTGGCTCTCATCTTTGATCTTCTGAAAAAGAGTCGACGGCATCGAGAAGGTGTTGTTGAAGACTCTAGCGTTTCGTTCCTTCCAAATTTCCCAGGTGATCAGTGTAATTGCTGACTTGAGCCCTTTGGGGTGCGCCGTGGGAGACTTGGAGATTGCCTGCCAATAGTCGAGAACAGTGGGGTGGCCCGCGCCCATATCCTGCACCAGGGAGGGGCAGGAAAGCCACGAGGCTGCATCCTGCCAGATGCGTCTTGAGAATCTGCACTCGAAAAGGATGTGTCTTGCCGTTTCGTCCTGACACTTGCACAGCTGGCAAAGGGGAGTGTGCGGCCATCCCTCTTCGCGAGGCGGTCGGAAGTCCACAGCCTGTTCTGCACCACAAGCCAGGCGAAGAATCTGCATTTGGGCGGCGCCCACGTTTTCCAGACCAGGTTGTTGAAGGAGCAGGAGTTGGATCCAATGAATTGCGCCTTATAAGCCGATCCCGTCGAGTATTTCCCATCTGGAGTTAGCGTCCAGAGGATGGTGTCCGCGGTACTGGGGTCCAGCGTCACGCCCTGCAGAAGGTCCCAGAGGCTGACAAACTGCGTGATGTGCTCCAGAGTGAACTCATGAACCGCGATGTCCGCCACCCAGCTGAGGTTGGCAAGAGCGTCCTTGACACATCGCTTCTTCTTCTTGACGCCTGGAAGATTTTTGGAGCAAGCGACATAGGCGAGGTCCCATTCAGCCACGAAGAGGACCAAAAACTAGCAGTCTGGCCATCCCCGATAGTAACTTTTGTCGCAGCATTAAACAGCTCCCTGTCGGTGTCATCATTAGGCGTTTCGAGCCCTACCCAAGGCTTTTCGGGAGCAGTCCACTCAAACCACAGCCAACGCAACCGCAGAGCCCTAGCAAATTTTTCGAGGTCCAGAATCCCAAGACCTCCCAGCTTTTTTGGGCGGCAAACCTTTGTCCAGCTCACTTTGCACTTCCCTCCAGTCACCGTGTCGCTTGCATTCCAGAGCATGGCCCGACGCAGCCTGTCAAAAGCCTTCAAAGTTGCTTTGTCGGCCTTAATAGCCGTGAGGAGGAAAATAGGCAAGGCCGTGAGAACCGACTTGACCACAGTGTCACATCCGGCACGGTTCAAGAATTTGGTCTTGTAAGGGTTTAGTCTAGACGCCACCTTGTCGATGTAAGGCTGCAGGTCCACCCGCCTCAGCCGTCCCAAGGCAAGGGGAGACCCAGGTACTTGATGGGGAACTGGTTCAGCGCAGCCGGGAAGTTGAGAAGCGTGGCGGTGAGGTCGATGTCCTCGCATCGGATGGGGGCCACAGAGCTCTTCTCGATATTCGTCAGTAGGGCAGTGACCATGCCAAAATTGTCCAGAAGAGAAGTGAGGTTGCTGATGTCCTGAGCCTCCAGCTTCAGAAAAATGACCGCGTCGTCCGCATACAAGGAAATGCGGGATTTGATGAAGTTGCCAGGCAGAGGTTGTAGAAGTCCTGCTTCGGTAGCCAGCTCGAGAATCTTAGGGAGCGTGTCGATTGCAATGTCAAAGAGCAACGGCGAAAGCGGATCTCCCTGCCTAAGACCGCGACCGTTAATAATCTCATTTCCGGGGATGCCATTCAGGAGCACCCTAGAGGTGGCAGTGGAGAAGAGCAAAGACATCCAGGCTCGCCAACGGGGAGGGAAGCCCAGCCGTTGCATGAGGTCCAGCAAGTAGTCCCAACGAACAGTGTCGAAAGCTTTAGCGATGTCAAGCTTTATCAGCAGGGCTGGGGTGTGCTTTTGATGAAGGCGACGAGCCACATTTCTGACATACATAAAATTGTCGTGGATGCTTCTGTTCTTGATGAAAGTGCTTTGGCATGAAGAGACGATATCGTTCATCTTAGGACGCAGCCTAGAGGCCATTGCCTTAGCGATAATCTTGGGTATTATGTGAATGAGGCTGATGGGGCGGTAATCCTTCAGGCAGTCGGCCCCATCTCTTTTTGGCAGAAGAGCAATGTTGGCGTTATTGACGACCTGAAAGTTGTTGATGGAGAGCTCAGAGAAGGCATTGATCACTTTCATGAGGTCGTCCTTGACAGTTGGCCAGCAGCAGCGGAAGAAGTTGGAGGTGAAACCGTCCGGCCCGGGAGCCTTGTCCGCCGGAAGGTCAAAAATGGCCTCTCTAATTTCCTCCTCGGAGAAAGGAAGCCCCAACTCGTCCAGGTCCTCCACATTAGGGTCAATAGCATCCCAGTTGAAATCAAGCAGGCGGTTGGGCGGGGCGCCCAAGGAGGATGAGAAGTGCTCGCTGATGAGTTGCTCCTTTTCCGCGTGATTTGTCACCCATCCCCCATTGCGCCTTAGCCTCTGAATGACATTTTTCCGACGGCGAGAGTTCACCCTAAGGTGGAAGAATTTGGTGTTGGCATCTCCCTCACGAAGGTAGTTGATTCTGGATGCCTGACGCTTGCGAGCTCTCTCAAGAACAGCAAGGCCCATCACTCGGCGTTTTAGCGCAGCTCTGAGGGTAGACTCAATAGGAGATAACGCTCTAGATTCTTGAGCAGTGTCAAGTTGGAGGATGACATCCAGGGCTATGACGAGCTGTTGCTTGTGGTTGGAGAACAGACTCCTACTCCAAAAGCGAAGCTTTCTCGCAACCGTCTTGAGCTTGTGGTTGAGGATGTGAACAGGCTGAGTGTGGGAGGAGGCTTGGTTCCAAGCGGGAGCGGTCGCGGTCGGAGTCCCGCGCCCTGGGCTCCGCGTCCGGCACGGGCGCGCCACGAGAGCGCGAACGAGTGGCACGGCTCGATCCCGCATCGGCATCACGGCGAAGCTCGCCCAGAGGCGGGATGGCAGCTGCCGCAGCTTTGCTTGGCGCGGTGCCATCGATGACGCCGTTGCTCCACCGTGGCAGGGTTTGCTTGGACGCCCGGAAGTCGGAGATGGGCGCGCCGCCGTCCAGGACCGGCGCGTCGGAGAAGTCCTCGATGATTTCCACGTGGAGGAGGACGCGGAACCTCATGCCGCGCTTCCCCTGATCAGGCCGGTCCTCGGAGACGCGCACAAGGGATGAGAGGCCGCCCGGCCCCTTATTCGCGAAGGTGCACCACAGCACCTTGGGAATGTGGTGCGGCTCCGCCGTCCACGCCCACAAGCCGAAGGAGGAGGTGATCTCCATGGTGGTGAAGCCCGTGTCGAGTCGCTGCACCGCGCAAGAGCGTCCAAGGACCTGGTCCACGATCTCCGGCCGCCAGGCAAACGGCGGCAGCCCGCCAACGTGGAGGTGCACGCGGTACTGCAGGTCCGCATTGAAAGCATGCGACACAGCGCGCCATGGCCTGAAGTGAATGTCCATGTCGAAGTACTTGAAGGAGGCACGCTTGGTGCGCAGGACGCGGTCGTGGAGCTCGGCCGAGGCGAACTTGATCAGGTACGGCTCGGGATGGTGGGCACTCACCATCAAATCCGACGAACGCAGGTTGAACTTGGTGCGGAACGCGTCGTCGATGTCGGAGCGGTCGGTGCCAGGCGGCGGGTTGAGCACGAAGACAGAGATGGCGGTGCGCTCCCACTCGAGGCGGGCGCAGTCGAGGTCGTACGAGGTTGCGATGATGCAGGAATCCTCCGAGGTGCGGGACGCCGCGTCGCTGAGGAACACCGCCATGGCCGCGGGCGCGGCCGCGGAGCCACGAGGAGGAGAAGACGGAGCCGGCGGGCAAGGCTTGCAGTCACGCGCCCCGTGACCCCAGCTCCAGCAGAGGCCGCACCGGAGCGGATCCCTGCAGTCGATTCGCAGATGGTCGCGAGCCTGGCAGCAGAGGCAGCGTCTTTTCTTGGAGAGGAGAGCTGGCGGCTTGTGAGGGGATGAGCGCGTGGTGGAGCGGTGGGGAGTAGGAGGTGGTCTTGGCGTAGCTCGGCGCCGCATTGAAGGGGAAGGGGAGGCCATACCGCGCGCCGCGCGTAGGGAGGTACGAGACTACACCCTAGTCCATCCCCTTCAATTTCTTCAGCTGTCGCCGGAGCTGGAGGCGATGGGCGATGGGACGCGCCATGAATGCGGGGCGCAGAAGAGGTAGGTGCGGATTGAAGGCGAGGTGGAGGGATGAGGAAGCTGACCGAGCGGCGCGGGCGGGGCGCGGCAGATCCCTTGTAGCCGCACGACGTGCGCAGGATGCCTGGCGGAGCCACCATAACTGCGGGAGCCGAAGGACAACCCGCACGGCGCCAGGAAGCCAGAGCCGCGTTGATGGCGCCGCAGGCCGCAGGCGAAGGCGTGTCGAGGTCGAGGTGGCCGCGGAAGTCGCTCCGCAGACGCGGCACAGCTGGCGCGGCGAGGTCAACATGGGATGCGGCCGATCTCCCGAGGAAAGCCGGCGTGAATCCGGCGGGCAGGTTCCTTGGAGGTGCCGGCAGCCTGGCAGAGGACGCAGAGGCAGGGGAGGCGCGGGGGCCGGCGGCGGGCGCGGGCAGGGCCCCTCCGCCATGGGCGCCATGGGAGCGTGGATGTCTAACGGTCATTTTTGTGTAGCATACTCCTCCAGTTGCTGGGTTTCGATACGACGGTATGTCTTTCAGAAACTATTGATGCTTTATTAGTTTTCCATTTCATTCCTGGGAGATGCCACTCGGACATTCAGAGGAGTTGAGGGATTAGTGTTGAATGATCCTTAGAGAGAGATCTCAATTGCTTTCGCTATAACTTAACGATTTTTGGCATGAAGGATTCTAGGGGGAAGTTGTTATCCAACTTGAAACAAGCTCAAATTTGTTGTGCTGTATAAATCACTTGTAATGAATAGTGTTGAGTATGGATGCTTTAGAACATATCCAATAGGTGATATATTTTAGGGCACGAAAAACGGCTTGATGTAAAATTTACAGCACCAAAAAGGTGATTTTTTGGGCACCAAATGCGACCATCTTCAACAACTGCCCTAAATTAAGGCCCCAAGTGATGTATATTTGTCTTCTACAAAAATAGGCGCATGTACGGAAATCAATCGGCTGGACCGGCTCGTTCCGGGCTCCGGCGGCCGTTTGGGAGGAAGGGATGGAGGCGACGGAGGGCCGGGAAGGAGCGGCGGGGCCACCGGCTTTCCAAATCGATGGCACCGTCGACGGCTAAATCAGGGGCTCGATGGGAGTCGGGAAGGCTGGGGGAGGCGGCGGTGATGCGGAAGGACGAGATGGAGACGGCGAAGGAAAGGAAGATTGCGATGGTTCCTGGGGAGGATGGATGGAGCCGGTGAAGGGGTGGCGGCGCCAGCGGCGATGGCAACAAAGCCTTCGAGCCGCGGGCTGGAAAGTTCCGCGTGGGAGTTAGAGTCGCGTGCGCGACTATTCAGCTTTTTGGGCACGCGCCCAAGTGATCTATATTTGTTTGGATCACCGGTGCCCTATTTTACATCGTGATGTAAAACAATTGATGTAAAATTTACATCATAGTGCAGCTGTTGGATGCCTGTTTTTGCCCCCGTATGACTAAAAAAAGGTTAATCCATATTAAACCACATGTTGGAGATGCTCTTAGCTCTTGTCTTTTGTTTTTTCAAATCGTGCATTTATTTCAGAGTGCTCCATGACAAATCAGATAAAGTTTTAACGTCTCATAACATGTCCCTATTAATTCGATGTTTACCATATTCATCAAGTAATTTTATTTGCCAATTGCCAGATATAGTACTAAACATACCTAGCAACAAAACAAACTGTTCTCTGTTAATTTTTTTCAAGAACATGCAAGACTTGCATGTCATGACATTAAGAATGAGAGAAGAGTACATCATGCAGAATGATACGATCTGGGAAGAAAACTGGCTTGGAGCTGTACGTACCGTATACGCTACAAACGCTGCCGCGAGAAATACGTAGAAGATTATTAGGGATCGTGCTTTGGATTAGGAGCTGTACATCATGCGTCGTGGTTTGGAGATGGTCCACGATAGCGAGCCTGTAGACCAGGTCCCATAAAAAATTTCTCCAGCGAGGACTACTCTACTCCTCGCTAACCCCTGTTGGCAGCTTAGCTAAAGCCCACAAAACAAAAGTCTCAGTTATTTTACTTATTACAACCGAATCCGAAACCTGCACTCTATCGAAGTTCCGATTATTCCTTTCCAGCCAGAGACGTCTACATCCTGCAATGCTCAGCGTCAGCAACTCCTTTCTTCTTTTCTTTGGTCTGACAAGGGAATTCCGGCAGGATATCGCCCATGTTTAGGGATGAAAACGGAGCGGAATCTTTCCGACTTTTCCGCGGAAAAACGGAAACGGAATGGAAATACGGAAACGGAATTTTGCAAAACAGAAACGGAAACGGAAACTTTTATGCGGAAACGGAAACGGAACAGCAGATTCCGGCGGAATGACCACGGAAACGGAACTTTCCGTTTTTGCTATGCGGTGCTTTCCACATCCAGTAGGGTCAGTAATTCCAGTAGAAACATTTAGGCACATTACATGATATGAAAAGAAAAAAAAGGATCTGAAGCTACCGTGTTTAGGCCATATATACTCGCATATCATGTCCCTCTCGAGTCGTTACCGGTTCGACATTTCAGTGTAGCACTAGTGTTAAGGACGATAGTAGATGTTTCTTAATGTTGCCAAAGTTGATAGCATATGCACACTATATTATATAATCATGATAACTCGTTATATTTTATTTCATCTTAGAAAATTGACAATTTTGTTGGTTTGATTGAGTTTTCGTGCATTATTTAAGGGGTTGCTTTGTTCCGGCAAACATCCGCTTTCTGTTCCGTGTCCGCACCGTATTCGGTACATATCTGTTTCCGATAATTTTTGTTTCCGTATTTGTTTCCGGGGTTTCTGTATTCGTTTCCGCTTCCGCAAACAAATATGAAAACAAATGTGGCACCATTCAGTTCCGTCCGTATCCGCTCCGTTTTCATCCCTACCCATGTTTATGCCCTCGCATCTAACTTGCATGACCGCGCTCTTTGTCATGTTGGTAACCAAACCAGAGGCATGTCCAAAACATCCCAGCAGTTGTCGTGCCGCCCTTATTTCATCCTCGTTGGGTCTGATGAACATTGCTGCATCATCTGCATATAGCGAGAGACGGTGTCGGATGCCCCATCTATGCAACGGTTCAAAGATCCCAGCCTCCTCCGCCTTGCTGAACACCGCCGTTAACACGTCCATGACGAGAATAAAGAATTGCGGAGATGTCGGGTCTCCCTGCCGCAGTCCTCTGGCATGAAAGATTTGTTCGCCAGGAAAGCCATTAATCAGCACCTTCGTATTGTCTGTAGCAAGCATGACTGACACCCAGTAGCAAAAATTTGGCCCAAAGCCACGAGCCTGAAGAACTTCTAACAGAAAGGGCCAAGACACCGAATCAAAAGCACGGGCAATATCGAGCTTCAGAAATAAGGCAGGGGTGCGTCATTGGTGGAACGTCTTCAGGGATTGACTTACTAACATGTAGTTATCCTGGATCGTGCGTCCCCGGATGTAAGCACTCTGGTTCGTGACAATGAGATCCTGAAGTTTCGGAGCGAGGCGAATAGAGAGGGCCTTCCAGAAAATCTTTGCCACGCTGTGTAACAGACTAATGGGGCGGAACTCGGTTATGTCCACTGCCCCCGGTTTCTTGGGCAACATCGTGATGAACGCATTATTCAAAGACCGAAAACTGCGGCTGTCATGCTTGGTGATCCGCTCTATGGCCAGCATCAGATCATCTTTAATCACTGCCCAACAAACATGGAAAAACCGCAGAGAGAAACGGTCGGGTCCTGGAGATTTATCCGGCGGCAGCTCCTTAATTGTGTCCCGGATCTCTTTTTCTGTGAAATCCAGCTCCAGGCCGGAAAGATCCACCCCCAGAAAGACTAGCGAATCCAGATTAATGGTAGCCGCCCTAGCGCACGGTGTTCCAATGAGCTGCTGAAAGAATTGAGTGCTAAGCTCATTCATGTCTGCCTGCGAAGATGCAACAATCTCGCCGTGGCGTAGTCTGAACATGTGATTCTTCCTGCGCCTGATGCTAGCATGCACATGGAAAAACGACGTGTTGGCGTCCCCTTCTTGCAGCCACAGGATTCGCGATCTCTGACGTGCCATCGTACGCTGGAGAGAAGAGAGTCCCAGGATCTTCTTCCGTAGCCATGCTTCTTCAAAATTGAGTGGTCTAGTGTCCTACGCTTTGTCTAATTGGAGCACAATCTCATTTGCCAGCAGCAGCTGATGCCTAATGTTGCCCACTCGTTTCTGTCCCCAAGAAGTAAGGGCACGAGCAGTATTACGGAGCTTGTTGTCCAACTTCAGGATGGGGTCCCTGTCATTGGTTTCTTGGGCCCAAGCGTGTGCCACAACCTCAGCAAAACCAGGCTGGGACGGCCAGAAACTCTCGAAGTAGAACCGACGTTTTGTGTGAAAGCTCACATTATTCTCTGTTAATTTGGTGTTGATGGCTAATGGCTGACGCTACAACTCAAATTTTGTTTGCATTTCGATATCTGTTCCAAGCAATGTCCAATTACAGTACGGAGTTTGATGAATATCCAGTGTTCCCTAACATGCGAGCCTTGAACCTTGGAGCATGTTTCCTTGATGAATTGGATCTCAACAACAAAATGGAGGCTCTAGGGAGCTTTCTGCAGAATGCTCCTCGTCTGGAGACACTTACTTTGCGGTTTTGCATGGTACAGAATTTATTTTGTGTTATCTGTCATACCCTTTCCCATGCTTAGCCATCTTACATGAATCTTGTATAATTGCCAAAAGTTCTACGCAGATTCAGATATGGAATGGGGCGACCAACGGAAGAGCATCACTCTGAAGCATTATGATCAGAACGTTTTCCACCGTGAGAAGCTGAAGGCCGTAAATGTCGTTTACAAAGTTGACCATGATCACCAGCTAGTCGATCTTTTGTGGCGCATTACAAGGAGCCTACCAGATGCCAGCATCACGCTCACCAAAAGTTAGATAATCTGTTCGTGGCCCTCATCTCTTTTGGTGCTGATCCCTTACCTCGGTGTGCCCATAATATCTTGACCATTATGGTGGGATTATTCTGTTGTGCTTAAGTAACTTCATCTCCTATCGCCTGCTACGTTGTGGACCCTTTTACTGAATTTATCATGTGTCATCTACTCTTCTTTGGTGCGAAAAGTCCATGGATGGTGAGCGAGGTCTGGATGTTGCTTTACCTTTCGCCGTGGCGACTCGATCAATTAATAATGGATGAGTCTAAACATTCTCACGTGCCCACCGAATTAGTCTGGTCTGTCGATCGTATGTGAGTTACCATTCCGCCCTATTAGGGAATCCACGGTGTGTGTCAAATAGAGGTGCCAAATAGCAAATTTGATATTTGGCATTAGTTTTACGCTGTGTGTAGGACATGCTAAAGCCAAAAAAGATGGCCCCGACGCAGCTACATGAGATGCTAAATTCATCGAGCCAAATTTTATCCTTACTAGCAAAAGTGCCCGTGCGTTGCAACGGGAGAGAAAAATTTGTGCCACGCTCCATGGTTAGGTGCGCCACCATGGCTACACTGCCTATTCTGCCCGCCGCTTCAACCATGCCACTCTGAACACGTGAACCACCACCAGCACAATCATGCGCCGCCCTCGCTAATTCGGCACGGCACCCCCACTCCGTGAAGATCTGATTTGTAATTTGTATGGTTGAAAAGAAAGCCCCTGAACCAAAACAAGGACGATAATAATCGTTTAAAAGTAATCAGTGCACAATGCACACTGGTCCTAAAATCAAGTTGGTTGTGGCTACACCTTGTAGGTGTTCTAGAGACTTCACTTAGACAAATAGATTTGATAAGAAGAAACAATATTTACACATATTTGCATAATCCAAATTTATCCAAATTGAGCTAGATGATGGATTGCCCCGTGGCAAATTGCAGACATACTACTCCACGATCCTGATGCGTCTTTTTTTGTACAGTCCATAAACAGTCAAACGTATGCATGCACATCTAAGGCTTGATCAGAAAGAAGAGGAGAATACAGTGAAGTGAAGTAGCCATAGGGCACCAATTTGGTCTGAACGAGTTCATGCATGCATGATGTATCACGATTTATGTAAATCTGTCAGGTGTGCACAAAGATACAAATCAATTCATCAAGAAACGGTCTAATCCCCCGGCCTTAATCTCATGAAGCACCTTTGTTTTGTCCCTCCCTGCTCAAATTCTCAGATTTATGGAAATTGTCCTGAATCCGCGTGTTTCAACCAAATAGTGAGTGAAAACCATCTAGATTTCACCCGAGAAGGAACCATGAGATAAACTTTGTAGTTAACTGAGCTCATCGCCCCTCCTAGTCCTTGCCTGCTTGTTCTTCGATCAGATATTGATCTGGGTAAGGAAAAAGAGATGCTTTGCTGTGTGAATTGGTGACAGCTGCAATAGACCATTGAGCGGCCGCCTTAAACCGCGTCGTGGACCTACATACCCGCAGAGAGATGAGAGGCCGCGGGGCTGGCGGGACGCCCGAAGCGCGAGCAGTATGGATGCAAGCGGGCCGCTCTGCAGAGCTCCTGCAGCCATCCGCAATGTCCACCACGTGATTATGAAGGACAAGAAGGTGCCTGCAGAACAACGCAAGCGGGCTTTGCAGGAGTGGCAGGTTCGGCGGACTGCCCGCATCTCCCCTGTCTATTTGAAACACTACAGCATGGAGCCATAATCTGCAGGCGCATGAACAGCAGGAATAGAAAGAGTGCCGGGGTGCGCTGAGTTCCATACCTAGATGTTTATTGCTTGAAGATGATTTCAAATAGCAGTGACTGCGTCCAGCGGCCAGCGCCCTGCTCGCCGAGCAGGGACTGCGGCGACGTCCCTGTGCCTGGCCGAAGAGGAGGACGGTGGGAGGGCCGCCGTCATAGCCGAGCTGCTGGTTAGATCGCGAGGGGAATAGAAGCTCCGGCGAGCGGCGCTTTGGTCGCAGTCTGGTGCCGGAGAGATCAAACGCCGGCAGGGCTGCGGCCTTCAGTATGTCCCAGCAGCGGAGACCGAGCAGGCCGGCAGAGGTTCGGGCGAGTGCTCAGGAAGCGGGCAGGGCCTCATGGTCCCGGTGTGACCAAGTGCGGCAGCACATGGCCTTCATGTCCATGGTCCCGGTGAGCTCAGGCAGCGGACGGTGCCGCTACACGGTTCCGGTGAAGGCGAGCGAACACGACGGATGTCGAGTAGTCGTTCGGCTCTAGGGCTTGGACGGTTGGACCTCGATCACGAGCACGTGCTAGCTTCCGTGGGTATTTATTTGTAGAAATACGGCAGACAACACAGGGACCGTGTAGACCTTAAATTATACGTTTCTCCGTTTCGCTTCCGATCTGGACTCTTCAGCAAGGCAGATGAGCTGGGCCAGGCAGCGATCGTATTTTGACCAAAGCACGTAAGGACGATAGATGAAGGAAAAAATCGAAACGTTACGTAACTGATGACTTATGGGTGGCAGTGGTGGGTAATTTTTGTTAAGTTTAGGGGTAGTTTCAACGACGTACGAGAAGAAGCCTTAATACTTTTATTATTACTAGTAAATATGCCCGTGCGTTGCAACAGGAGTTAAAACCGATGATGGCGCCAAACAAAGTTAGGTCACGACATGTGTCTTGGTAGTTGGCTTGCCAGCGTGTCTGAGGAGCCATTCGTGCTCCGCCATTGATTGTAGAGTCGGAGCTGCAGTGGATAAGCCTCAGCGGCGACGATAACACTTGAAGGGTGGTCGCTTGTGAGAATCTCGGTTGGTGCAAGCTCTACATATTTTGAATCTATTGTGCCGCTCGTCATCAAAGTTTGGCATGGATCGACTTTGGAGTTTTAATGTCTGTTGCAGCGAGATCTTCGGTTCTGGTCGTCAAAGATGAAGTTGGAGTCGCTTGCACGGGTGAGGTGATGACCTCGACGATTTTTTTTTCTTTGACGGCGTGTTTGAACTTCGTGTCGTAGCCAGGTCGGCCGGGTTGGCCTGTTGGGGGCGATTGTAATGGTTTTCACCCGGTATTCTGCTAATTTACTGGGCAATTCTTCTTTTCTTAATTAATTAGATGAGGCAAAACTTTTGCCGCGGTTTTGAGAAAAAAAAGACTTACTTTTGGATGGTGAAATTTGTAGTAGCTGATCATGAGTCACGGGTTGTGGTAGTATTTCCTGAACCTCGACAATGTTTTGTACTTAGTAAACATCTTTAACACCATGATCAGAATCGATTAATGTCTGTTTGGTACGTGAAGATTAGTATGGGTTAACTGTACACTGTACATCCTACTTCCAAATAGGCCGTTTATTCGATCAAGAGAAAACAAAAATATAAGAAGATGAGCCTTGTTTAAGTTCTGTTGTACAACCGGACAGGATCGCATCCGTGCCCATGGCAGCTCACATGGATAAGCTCTCGTATTGTACTTGCATCTTGCGCACCTCCATGGTCTCGAGGTCCGAGAGAGAACATCCACGTCCTTGTCTTCACCACCGTCGGAGCATATGGGACTGATTTCAGAGGGCTGCCAAGTACTCCTCTTACAGTCCAACAATCGAGCTGCAGCTTTAATAAACGCGGCCACATATACTGATCGATTTGCATGTCGTGAACAAACAGTGTCGGTTCAGCAATCTTACCTTTGTCCATGTCTCGTGGAGGGCCTGCTCGTCGAAGCTCTATCACCTCGTCTGTCACGGGCTGGAGAAGTAGTTAATCATCTTCTTTCTCTTGATCTCTCCCAAGATCTGGACGCGACGATAGCTCATAGGGACGGCCGGCCACATATAGAAACATGAGAAGACTATGTTGTTCTGGTCCGGATCGGCTCTCGTATATTTACCGATCCTATTTCGATCCGGTTTCCTACTCCCTATCCGACCTTTTCTCGTAGGGTGCGTGGGCTTCTAGCGATTCACTTAAGGACGATTGACTTTCCTTTTCTAGCGAATCATACGACGATTGATTTCCGATTTTTTTAGCGAACGAAAACATTGCGACGACGACAAGAAACCCAACGTACGAAGAGAGAAACAATCCTTCCTTTATTATTAGGTATAGATAGGCATAGACTAGGAAACATGCCTGTGCGTTGCAACGATAGAGAAACAAAAACAACGTAGGGCCCGGTTAGTTTGTCGTTTTGTGTCATTAAAACCACATATATTAGTCGGATCAGTAAAAAGTTTTGGTCAAGAGCGAATAACTCACATGATTCGCCGTGTTTACTATTTATTCTTACATGTGTTTCTACGTGCCCCCGGAAAATTGATGAACCGCTGGATAAAAACACCAAGAATCGACAGAGACGACTATGACGGTGCCGCCGACGCTCCTTGGAGGAATCTTATGTGCGCCATTTTTGCTGCCCTCCCCAATCATCTGATAATCTGCTTTCCCATTGCCATTGCCATTGCCATCATTCGCATATGGCTAGGAACAGATCCAGTGTCATGTCCTTGTCGACTGTCGTCAGGCGCTGCCAGTTTCATCTTCTCCGACCATTCACCTCGATTGTTTTTCTTCTTACAAAGATTGAACTCAAGTTATGAGTATACTGGTGCGCATGCCCAGCAGTACATAGCACAAACAATTTCTGGCATGCACGCTTCATAATAGTGTACTACTGCGTGCTGTGATTGCGTTTTATGAATCGGTGTATTCCACATTATTTGTGACATTAAGAAGAAAAAAAATATTACCGGATGACCATTCCTGCAATGGGATGTCGTCAAATTGGTGAAGGCATAGCAGCAGCTAGAGCTAGCGTCACACGATCAAACAGTATAGTGGTCACCAACTCGCCATATGATTAGCACTTCCCAGTATGTCGTCTTTTTAGATCAAAAGCAATATATGGTCTGATTGGAAACGTGAGAGCATAGACCTTGCTCGCGACCAGCGAGAATTGTGTGAAAAGCCAGCGGATGGCGGACTGAAACTGGGTACCGGTGATAGCCGGCCGCCGTCGTGTACTCGTGTTACGCCGTTGCGTAACTTGTATGGCGCGGAGCGGCGGAGAGCACCCGGATATTCAGCGGCGAATTGTCCATATCAATCAGAATTAGGATGGCTGCCAGATCGAGAAGGAGGCGTTGATTGTCTTAGTGAAACTGAAAGAAGTGAAGGAGAGCAACCATGCATGGCATCAGATGTGATTGTAGGACGCTCGTATCTCCTGCTTTCAACCTTGGCAGTGTCCACCAGTCCATGGAAGCCGTTCCGGCGGCAAGGTGGTTGGCCCGTGCTTTGGGTGGTGGAAGAAAGGGTGGGGGATGACGGCGAGTGGAGGCAGGGGACAACAGGCAGGTCGCACGAGAGGACGCAGGCGGCGGCCCTGCGCGTGGCCTTGTCGGCCGCTGGCCGGCCAAGGCGAGGTGATGTGCTTGCTGCCGCCGGCCAAGCGAAGCACGGCGCATGACAGATCGAAGCCGGAGGTGATCTGCGCCCGCGGCCGCTGAGACGCGACGCGACGGGCTGTTCTCATACGCACGGAAAATCAAGGGGACGGACCGTTTGACGAACGAAACTATCGATACGAGTCAATAAAAAATGAATCGTTTTTTACTTACAGGTGGCACAGGTGGGTAATTATTTACAACTTTATGGTCAAATTAGATGACCTACCAAATCAAACGGCGGAAGCCTTAGCGCTTTTATTATTACTAGCAAAAAATGCCCGTGCGTTGCTACGGGTTGGTGAAAGACAAAAAAACGTTTGTAGAAGCCAATTTTACACCAAAATCAATTAACACACATAGAACATTAATTTTTTACATATATTGTTTGATATATTCTTGTTTCTCTCTATGATAACTAACTTGATATAAATTTATCTCGTATTATCACTTGGTATACATTGAAGATCTACATGTACTACCTTAATGTTCTAATTCGATATATGCAGGGTTTACCATTGCAATTGATTCTTTGCATGGTGTGTTGCGCCTAAACTCACGGTTAGCTACAATTTTCTTTATTCTAGATTTTTTTTGTTCTGGCTGCATACTTTCATATTTCTTTTTTTCTCGCGCACATTTTTTCTTCTTTTGTTCAAGCTCTAAATCTGCATATTTCTTCCTCCCTCGTGTGTATTTTTTAAATCTGCTTTTCTCCTACATTTTTTTATTTTGCTGATAGGCTTCACGACGTCTTTTCAGTTTTTCTTGTTTTTCTTCGTTGGTCATGCGGGCGTACCGATCTCTATCTTTTTTACTTCTTAGCTCCTTCACATCTATGATTGGAGATTGGGTCCCAAATTGCTTGCCTGCATGGGAGTTTTCCATATTGTATGAATCTTTCATCGATTAGAAGGAAGAAATCGATTAGATTATACATCACACGTATAAGTTTCAGTTCGCCGAGATACGCACGAATTGGCAAGCCAGCACAGTCGATCCAATTTGATTGTGCTAGAACTACTTGCATTGCACACACAGATGCAAAAGGGACCACCGGCACGCGTCTGTTGTGGTTTTGTACTGATTCTTCCTCTCGCGTTGGCACTCGTCGTTGCGGTCAAGGTGAGAGACGACGGTGGCGACTGCCTTGCCAGTACCAAAATTTCCCAAAAACCACGATGCGAGATCCAGCCACCAAAAAGAGTGGGAGAGAGATGAAGATCTTACCTACAAGTTCGTAGCTATCAATGATGGCTGTGGGAGTTTCCGTAACACTGCACTTGAATCGTGGCCACGAGACTTGTGTTTCGATCGCTTGTTGGCTGCTTCCATCCACGCGCCCCTCGTCTGTCGTTCTCCTCGGTGACTCCGGCGGCGGGAAGCCCGAGTGCGAGCAGCGCCAGGCCACCGTGGATGCCGGGAGAGAGGTCAGGCAGACCAGGCCCTCGTCTTGTGAGCCTGAAACGGAGGCGGCTACGGCGGCGACGAGGTCGGCGTGCGTCGTTGTGGATGCTATCCTGCCCCCCGATGCGGACACCACGACAGCTGCGTCCCATGGGTCAGGCCGGTCCTCGGCAATGGCGTGCAGTGCCGTCGGGTCGCCGCCGTCCATGAGCTCCTCCGCGGAGAGCGCCCGCGGGTCGGGCAATCGGGAGGTCAGCAGAAGCGGCGCTACGAAGACGCCAGCCACCTTCTTCGCCATCTCCGTCCCGGCGACCACGATCGCCGCGCCGGACGCGTGCGCCGCGGCGGCGATCTCGGCCTCCATGTCGCGCTCTGCCGTCCTGCCTCGGGTGTGCGGCCAGCCGGGGGCTCCTTTTCTTTCCGTTGTACCACGAGGAGCACGTCGAGGTGGCAAAGAACTCTCGGCTTCGTTTTTATTGGACGGATCGATGGGGTTTCTTGCTTTGAGTTGGACGCGGAGTCTGTTTCCGTCTGTGTCTCTTTTACGTATCGTCGTGTGATGAAGCGATGGACGACCGACCAAGCAAAGCGACGGTAACCAAGTTAGGCAGACGGACGAAAAAACGGACGACAATTTGGGAGGAAGAAACCTTACTGCTTTTATTATTATTAGGTATAGATTAGGTATAGATTAGTTTGTGCTCGTTACTAGCGGCCATATGCAATATAACTCTCCTTGCTATGTGTCGCCTCTCATGTAAACAAAAAAAAAACTCTCCTTGCTAGGTGTTGATGTTGGTAAGTTGGTATCTATGGTGTGTACCTGACTACCTGTAAACTCTGATTCAAATATTTCCTTTTCTACAATGAAGCTAGGATATTCCTTATTCTCACCGTTGGTGGATAATGCTCTTCTTGAGCAATTCTGAATGTTAATTGAAACATTTTGGTAAGGATAAATAAAACTAAATTTTGTGATAACTCCATGTTTCCTCTTGATTCGGATGTTATAAACGATGGCAAAGAAATGACGAAGTGCGGAACGATCAAGCCAATGGGGACACGAGATTTTAACGTGGAAAACCTCTCCAACAATGGAGGAGAAAAAACCACGGGCGCCAGCCAGCAAAAATTCACTATAATCGGGTGAGGTTACAAACGCCGTGGGTTTACAATGTGTGGCTTACCCCAACCGGCGGCTTACAAGATGAATATATGGTGGCATAAAACCCTAGTTCGGCTGCAGTCCGACCCGGAAACGATCCGTACCGTCCTTCGTCACAAGTTGGCCTTCATCAGTATAGAATTTGGATCATCATAAAACAACATCCGACAGACTACCTGTGATCAAGTAGGTTGTGAGTGCTGATGTATGGTACTGCATACTATTTTGCGTTCAGTTTACTTTCCACCTGTTCTGTACGATCTTGCTGGCGAGCATTACTTAGGTGTAATTTGTATTTTCAGTTGCTGCCGGACGAGGAACCTATTGAATTCCCTACATTCAAAAACCTGACAACCTTTATTGCTGGATGATTGTGAGATGGGTGGCAAATTCCAACTTCTGCGGTACTTTCTGCAGAATTCTCCTAATTTGGAAAGGCTCGTATTGAAGTGTTGCCATGAACTTTACCATTACCGTAATTCTTTCTTGTCACCTTGTGACTTACACGAATATTTTTTGCTGCTGCCAAAAGTTCTTGAAAGGTTCCAAGAAAGGAAAAGTAAAGGCTAGGTCGAAGGCATCGTCCCAGTGCCAGGATGTAGTGCAATTGAGTTGCTTGAAGCTGAAGTACATGGAAATCACATATAAGCACAGAGACAATATTGGCCCACTGGTTAATGTTTTGCTTGACGTTTCAGACCGTCTACTGAAGAATGTTATAAGGCTCACCAAAATGGAAACTGGAAACTACCGTGGATAGTTCTGAATCTGAATAGCCTACTTGTGTTCTGCCCCGATGCTTCTGTACTCAACCTGCTTGCTAGGCACCATCTTTGGATGTATTTCAAGATGTACTACAAAAGACCGATGTTAATGAATGAGCGAGCTTGTGAAATTTCTGACTCGTTTGCTTGTTGATTTAAGTGTTACTGAATATACTCTCCCGTTCCACAATGTAAGATGTTTTACGTGGTACACATGCATATCTACATTCATATTAAAAGGAATGGACACATACACTTAAACATATCTAGATGCATGTGTGTACATGTGAATGTGGAAAATAGCTATAACATCTTATATTGTGGTACGGAGGGAGTACTTGGGTAGTGTCGGCGTAGTTTCGTTTCTGTAAAAGTGACGAGGCTTCTTTTCCCTGTTGTGATGGAGGTCTAGGGAAGGTACATGGCCGTTTTCGTGGCCCGAACAGAGACTATATAACAGCCAGCCCTTAAATTCTTTTAAGGTGGCCCGTAAATGCACTGTTGTTTCCATTATATGTAGGGAGGGGATTTGAGGGTTTCAACTCCCGTTCCTTCGTCGTCGTCTTCGCCGCAATTTCTCGCCGCCGTAGCTCGATTTGTGCCCCGTCTGCAAGAAATCCCCGTATATCCCGCCACCCACGCCCCCTGATCTACCGCTCCGCATCGTCGATGTGGCTGGTGAACTCCACTCACGGCTCCGCTCGGTCCGTTCAGGATCGAATGACAGTGGGGCGTGGCTGTGCACCCTCGATTCTGTTCTCTCTGACCGAGTAGGAGAGTAGGCGCGCAACACTCGGAGCAGGGCTGCAAGTGTGGCCGCTGCTCGCGCCACCGGCGCGGGGTCGGGGTTAGCACCCACAACACCAAGGTCGACTCTTCGTTTGCAGCCGCGCGCTCCGGCGCTGCCAGCACCCGCCCTGCTAGCCCCTGACGAGGATGACGACCTCACCTCCTCCGAAGATGACGACGACCTCAAAGACATCGATGACGAGTTCGTCCTCTACGAGGAGGTCATCACCAAGTACGTCCGCTCGAAGCAGCAGCACGCCAAGGCAGCGCCTCGACGACGCCGCGGTGAAGGCCTAGAATGCCGACATGCTCGCACGCGGCTCCAGCATGAGTTCATCGACGTCTCCTCATCCGATGACGAGTCAGAGGTTGGTGGTGCCGCCACGGATGAAGGCCCAGCGAGGATGTCCCATAGCCCATTTTGCATAGCTTTAGGATTAAATTTAGGTTATGATAACTAGATCTGACCCCTTAGTTAACTACTGTCCTACGTAAAGCTAGTTTGGATGCTCTGCAGATGAACTGAATGCTGTTTATCGAAA
The DNA here is from genome assembly GCA_947311845.1 of Poa pratensis. Taxonomy (NCBI): domain Eukaryota; kingdom Viridiplantae; phylum Streptophyta; class Magnoliopsida; order Poales; family Poaceae; genus Poa; species Poa pratensis. The sequence continues at coordinate 25,979,428 of CAMZMU010000051.1, read as the reverse complement.
ATTACGGTAGCTTTAAAAAAAGGGTTAATTATCAGGCTGCCCTCATATGTCGCCCTCTACTCAGTTTTGCCCTCAGTTGCGAATCGTCCTCAGTTTTGCCCCTAGTCTGTGCAGAAGCACTCGTTCGTGAATCTGGCCGTCTCCGTCAGGTCAATGTAGTTGACTCGGCCCTTACAGGTGGGACCAGGCGGCGAGACCGTTCAAAAATAATAGACCGTTGCTGGCCACGCGCTGTGGGACCCAGTACGAAGCCGTTGTGGCCGCTGCGTTTAAAAGAGGCGGAACGCGATCCCGGAGCTCGCGGCGGTTAGCAGGAATTACCAAGAGGGTGGAGGCGGCCACGCGCAGAGGTGGGCGGCGACCCTGTTGGTAGCTTGGAGCTGGGCGCGGGCGACCGAGAGGGCGGCATCGACGGGGAGAGCCGCCGACGGTGGCGAGATTGGTGTGGAGGGCGCGGGCGACCGAGAGGGCGGCATCGACGGGGATTGCGCGTAGGCGTTGAGATCCCCTTCGTCTAGCTCAATGTCTTCTTCTAGCTCCCAGGCCACCTCGCGGATCGAGATTCTGGCGCGCATTGAGATTCCGATCTTCCTCTGTCCACGGTGCCGGGCGGACGTCGTTCGGAGGATTTCGCGCACACCGTAGAACACTAATCGCCCGTTCTATGTGTGCAGCGAGAAGGGGGTAAGAATCGCAACAATTTCAGTATATTTCGTGGTCGGGATCCTTGAGCAATACGGCAATTTCACTAATTTCGTCCGCGGTTTGGCTTTTTGCAGGTAAAATGTTTTTTTCTTTGGGTCGATTTTCTCGCTCAGACGCTGATGAGTGAACTGCTACACGAGCACGAAGAATGGTTGCCACAGACGGCAACGGCCGTAGCGCGAGCTCCGGAAGAAGAGACGGATCAGGGCGGAGCACGCATTGATGCGGTTGAGCTAAGGAGGTTGAACCAGAAGATTAGGAAGCTCGAAGATCAAGCACAAATACCCCTTTGCAATTACATTTGGGCATTTGTAGTTGTGGTAATTGCACTGGTTGAAATGTTGAAATTGTATGGAAAGGCCTGAATTTGGGAGGAACTTGTAAGCTTGAAATTGTATGAAAAGTTTGAAATTCAGAAACTTGAAATTGATCAATGAAATGCAGTTCAGAGCCTATGAGCTTGAAATTGTATGAAAAGTTTGAAATTGTGTGAAATTGTATGAAAAGTTTGAAATTCAGAAACATTTGGGCTCTGCCTTTGCGTAATTTTTTTTTTGGCTGTGGGCTACCTCAGAGCCGAGAGCCCAGTGTCGGCTTGACGAATGGGCCGACTCCATCCAATTAGGCCCAGTTGGGATGGGCAGATGTGATTCTCTCGAAAAAAATAAAAGAGACTCGAACCCACAAACTAATGGGCCAACTCATCCAGTTAGGCCCATTATGGATGGGCGAATTTGATTCTCTAAAAAAAAGGTGAGAAGGGTGTCTGGGACTCGAATCCACGAACTAATGGGCCAACTCCATCTAATTAGGCCCAACTCACCTATGTCTCTTGTTTTTTATTCAGCTTTTGTTATTTCACTCATAAAACAAACTTATGTTATTGCACACGTATATAGTTTATTTCATTATTTCCTTAGCGTCTCCATTTGCCCGGCCCTCTCTTCTTTTCCTTGTATCATCTTTAAGCATGTTAAGACAAAAAATCTATGATTCTATGTGGGTATGTGTGAATGTTAAGGGAAAAATATTGAGAAAATGGTAAGGAAAGAATTAATAAAGTTAGCATGTTACATGATTCTGTGCTTTTGTTATTTCACTCATCCTCACAAAATAATGTTAGCATGTTAACTTTTGTTCAAAACAAATTGGTACATGGAAATAGATATATAGGGCATATATGCCCAAGCAAGCGAGACATAGATATATATTATTAATACATCCCTTACAACATAGATAGATAGGGCATCATCTTACGGGTACATGGAAATAAACTAAAAAGGGGCATATATGCCCAAGCAAGCGACAAACCGAAACATTAAACTTGGAAATAAACTAAAAACAGCTCCTCCTTGGCTCCTCCTTCGCTCCTCCTTGGCTCCTCCTTGGCTCACTCGTCGTCGTCGTCCATGTCGTAGGGGAGGGTGTGCATGTGCATCGCGTTGGGGAAGGCGGCAGTGAAGTTGGTGTAGATGTTGTAGTTGGTGAACGCGATGAACTCGCACCCACACCAAAAGACCTGCCCGAGGAGAAGGTATGCGTCGAAGGGGTTGGTGAAGGTGACGAAGTAGCCGATGACGTTGTTGGTGTTGCCCTCGTAGTACTCTTGGAGCCGGAACATGCGCGCGAGCCCGCAGGGAGGTGGCGGTAGCCGGCCGAGAGGAAGAAGTGTGCTAGATCCCGCGGGCCCCTCCACCTGAAATGGCCCACACACGTAGGTTGTTCTCGACGACGACACCGGGCGGATACTGCATCTCCGGCACGGTGGCAGGACGAAGGTAGGTCGGGCCGTTGAACTGCATGGTGGCTACGGTGGAGAGTTGGAACTTGGAAGAGAAGAGGAAGAGAGCGCGGCTTGTGAGTGTGTGGGAGAGGAAGAGGAAGAGAGAGACATATAAATAGGCGTGTGAGAAGAAGAGGAAGAGGAAGAGGAAGAGAGAGGCGTGTGAAAAAAGAACAGGAAGAGGAAGAGAGTATGTATCCGCGCGCGTGTGTATCCGGTGCATGTATCCGTTGCAGTTTCACACTGAAAGGAGGAGGTGGCGCGTGCACCGACGCGAGGGGGTGGCGCTGAGTCGATGCCGGAGCTGGGCGCGTGCAGACGTGGAGCTGCGACGAGGGGGCGGCGCGCTGAGTCGATGTCGGAGCTGGGCGCGTGCAGACGAGGAGCTGCGACGAGGGGGCGGCGTGGCGAGGCGCGCATGCATGCGCACGACGTCGCTGGGCGCGCATGCATGTCGAGGCGCGCATGCATGCGATCGTCGTCGCAGCTACAGCTAGCCATCGTCGCAGCTACAGCTAGCCTAGTCGCAGCCCATCGTCGCAGACAGCGCAGGCCTGGAAAGGCCGAGACGGGCGCATGCATGCGTGACACGGCCCGCGGGAGCGCGACACGGCCCAACGGTTCTCTCGCGGAACCCATCGGTGTTGACGAAAAAAAAAGCCCAGCCAATCACATCGCAGAGTTGAGCATCACGCGGATCGCCAACAGCCTGCCCGCAGATTCCTTCTAGAAGAAGGATCGGATGGCTGCAGTTCACCGCTCGGGTTTAGATCGACGGCCGGCAGATTCCTTCTAGAAGAACTTGCTTAAATGTTGGTCAAATGAGCATAACAAATTCAAAAGAAATATAAAAAAATGGAAAATCTGCACCAAAAGCTTCATTTTGTAGTGACAACGAAAGAGTCAGGCTTTTTTTTTCATGTTCATGTTTAAAACTTTTTTAAATGTTGGTCAAACTAAGGTTTGACCGAATTCAAAATGAGCATAAAAAATTCAAAAAAAATCAAATAAATGGAAAACCAGTGCACATGTTCTTAGTTTGTCATATACTAACAACTCCAATTGATAAACAACGTCTAGATACATTCAAAAGTTTGTATTCATGTATATAGTGTGATTATCTCGAAACTCAAACATGAACTCTCAAGTTTGAAGAGAAGTGGTTTCGGGTATGGAACATGAAATTTTCAAAAAACTCACAAAAGCTTCATTTTGGAGTGACTAAGAAGGATCCAGGCTTATTTTTTCATTTTCATGTTTCAAACTTGTTTAAATGTTGGTCAAACTTAGGTTTGACCGAATTAAAAATAAGCATAAAATATTCAAAAAACATCAAAAAATGGAAAACCAGTGAACATGTTCTTAGTTTGTCATATACTAACAACTCCAATTGATAAACAAGGTCTAGATACATTTGAACAAGAGATGCTTGAATGTCGTGTGAAATCTCAAACTCAAACATGAACTCTCAGTTTGAAGAGAAGTGGTTTGGGTGTGGAACATAAAACTTTCAAAAAACTCACAAAAGCTTCATTTTGGAGTGACTAAGAAGGATCCAGTCTTATTTTTTAATTTTCACGTTTGAAACTTGTTTAAATGTTGGTCAAACTTAGGTTTGACCGAATTCAAATTTAGCATAAAAATTCAAAAAACATCAAAAAAATGGAAAACCAGTGCACATGTTCTATATATATAGAATAAAGTGTTGGAAAGTTATTTGGCTGATTTAGACAAGGTCGAAAAAAACTTGGCTTAGAAATGAGGGCGTTTACCCTACCTTTGGAGGTCTTTTTTAGCACATTTTTCATGAATGTGTGTTCACTTCGCAAAATGGCTCGGACTGATGACCAATTTAGAACAAACAAGTTCACCATACTTTGGAAAGCATTGCAACATCCAAATAGCATGTCAAATTTGAAGTTTAGTTCAAAATTTGATTTTTCGGCCAAAATTGAATTTTGACATGATTCCAACATCATTCAAACATAGTTCTAACATGGAATATAGGTCAAACATCATTCAACAGAAGTACAACATCATTCATAAAGTTTCATAAAAAAGAATGGTTTATTTTATTTCCAACTTAATCTTCAAAGCGTCGAGGCTTCTTTTTGCTCCTTGTGCATCTTGCCCCCACTTTGCTCCTTGTGCTGATTGTGCTTCTTGGTTCTTCTCTTCTCCTCTTGGTGGTCGGTACCTTAGCCGTCTTCTTCAAACCTACCACAGAGCTGTACAAACACAAAGTGTAGAAGTGAGATCAAGTCAAGTGATAAATCAGCATTAGTATTGGCAAGATTTAGGGATTTGACATACCTAGCAGAACTCACACCACAGAAGGTTGGTCAACATCATTTGGAGCCTCAATTGGATCATCTTTTGGATCAGCGTCAAAATTAGCATTTCGACTGTCAAAATCAGCATTTGTATCATTGCCAAAATCATGTGGCTGCTGATCACCATTTTCATCATCCGTTCCAACTGGCTGCTGACCATCATCTGTTGTAACTGGCTGCTGATCATCATTTTCATCGAAGCACTCTCCGAAGGCTGCATCTACTGCGTTATCACAATATTTAGCAAAATGACCAGACCCACCACACCTTGTGCACTTACGCTTCCTCGCTCCAAGTCCAGCTCCTTCGTTGCGTTGTCGGTACCGACTCTTCCTCGGTCTACCTGCTGCTCTCTTCAGAATTGGAGCGGAAAGCTTGAATCCAGGGTCCACTTTGTCCCATTGTTGTTTTCCCTCCAAAGCAGGCAAGGCATATGCATATGTGGCTTTGAACCTTGCAACAGAGTAGTAATCATGCACATACTGCTGTATGTTCCCTGCTGGACCTGAGAGAGAAGTGATGAAAAACAAGGCATGAATGCATGGCAACCCAGTTATCTGCCATTGCCTACAACTGCAAGTTCTAGCTTCTAAATCCACTGGATATTTCCATTCTCTCTTCTCTCTATCCAAAAATGATACCTCTGCTACGGTAGCCGAGCAAAGAGTCATGTTCATGTCCAAGCCTCTTGTTTTCTGCTTCAACTCATTCATCACCGAAGGGATGATAATGTGGCCCATGAATTTTGCCGCCGCTATTCCTGCACGAAAATGAAACTTCTGCGCGTATTCTATCCTTATCTTGTCAAGCAAATCCACCAAATAAAGACCCTTTAGTTTCCGGATCGTTGCGTTGAAAGACTCTGCAAGATTATTGTGCACATAGTCCACTTTGCTCAGTTCACTGAATTTGCTTCTGGCCCATAACTTGGAGTGGTGTGTTTCCAAGTATTCCTTCACTTTGTCATTCATGTATAACTGCCTCATGTGGTAGTTGTGCTTCTTCACACTGCAAGTCAAAGATGCTGGCCATAAATTGTCGGTATACACCTTTCCTTTGAATTTCTTACAAAAATTTACAGCAAGGTGACGCATGCATTCCCTATGCTCTACTCCAGGGAACACATTCTCCACGGCCACTTCTAAACCCTTGCAGGCATCTGTATGAATTACCAACCCATTGGGATGAGAAATAGCCCGGCGCAAATTCTGCAAAAACCAAGTCCAGCTCTCCTCAGACTCTGTCTCCAGCACACCGTACGCAACTGGAAATACGAAATTGTGTGCATCAACTGCGCAAGCTGCTACTAACTGTCCTTTAAACCTCCCTGTCAGAAAAGTAGCATCAACAGCCAAATAAGGCCTGCAGCCTGTCAAAAAACCCCGGCGACAAGCCTCAAAGCACACAAAAACCCTCCTAAAGCATTCCTTGGTCCTTGTCACTCCCTTCAATGTGTACTCCACGGAGTGGTGGTCAATATCTACAATACTACCTGGGCTGGTCCTCTCCACTTCAGCTTTGAATGAATACAACAATTCAAAACTTTCCTGCCAGTTACCATAAATAGAATCCATAGCATGTTGTTTACCATTGAACACCCTCATGTATGGTAACTCTATCTTGAACTTGTCTCTGATGTTCTTCTGCAATTCCTTTGTACCCACTAGATGGTTTTCTGTCACCCACTTCTTTACTTCATCCGCCACCCATCTTGACTTGGCTCTACTGACTGTTTCCTTCCTAAGGGTTGATTCCTCGCATGTGTGCCTAAAAGGGTTCACTTTGACCTGAATATTGGTGCTATTTCGCATTTTAGATGCGTGCATCCTCCATGGACAACCCTCAGTCCCACAGTGCACTGTGTAACGTGCTTTATCGCTCTTGTCAACTGCAAACGAACGTTCTGCCTTGATGCAGTATGTCACAAGTGCATTTCTACACTCAGTCATGGATGCAAAAATGGTACCTTCTTCCATCTGTGGATTCTCACGGTCCCATTCAACAGCTTCAAGGTCTTCGTCCTCAGCCTCATCCACGTCACTGTCAGACCCATCTTGGTTTTCAGCCCGAGATGCCCCTCGTAGATTCTGAACAACATCAGAATACAACCTCTCTTCATCATCCCCACAATTGTTGGCATCAACCTCCACTTCAACGGGGACCCTTCTGCCGGTGCCACGACGTCGCGGTGCATTAACCGAAGGAACAGAACTGTTATGGCTAGAGCTGCCATTACGACGAGATGGTTCTGCTTGAGGAGGTGCCGGCACAATCACATCATTTTGCAGCCTCACATGATATTTATCTTTCTCCTTATGCTTAGCAAACATTGTAGCGAGCTCTGCATCATTACTAACTTTCACCCATCTATTTCCCCTATCGTGGTATTTGAATTCCACTTCATCATGCAAACCCCAAGGATATGGGCCGCAAATCACCTCCTCAAACTGTCTGAAAGTCCAATTGCAACTCATTGGCAACATATAATCAAAACCTCCACTGAATTTCTTCTTATTCATTGCATCCACGACGTATCGGTCCCTTCTAATTTTCAGCAAGAAAGCAAACCGCAACTCCATCCTAATCCAACAATAACAAAGACGCAATCAACATACTAATGGCGTCCCAATGTCGAATCAAATGATGAAATGCACAATCAAAAGCTCAATCGGAGGAAGGCTTACCCCTCGGGAACCCAATCGTGGACGCGGCGTGTCTCCGGCCCGACGCCTGCCTCGTCAACACCTCCGGGGTCGCCGCCGCTCGCCATTTCGCCCTGGGGTCCACGGCGAAGGAGCCCCACCTATCAGCGCTCCGGCCGAGCGCACGGAAGGGATCCAACGCCGCGGTCGAGCAGGTGGCGGGCGCAATGGCGGAAAGAGCGCCCCACCCGTGGCGTCGCAGGACGGTGGCGGTGTAGCAGCTGGCGGTGGAGTAGGTGGCGGTGGAGCAGGAGAATAAGCTGGACGGCGCGGCGGCGAAGGGGGTGGCGGCGCAGGTGGTCAGCGCGCCGTTCGGGAGCAGGGGGCGGCGCACGGTCTGAATCTGGATAGGGCTCGGGTGTGCGGTCCCACCAGTCCGAGTTGGCGTCGTTGCGCGGTCCCACCTGTAAGCTCCGGACCCACTTCAACTAACGCCACCAGACGGAATGCAGTTCAAAATCGCCGTTTGTCCTCGCCATAGCATCTGCGCACGAAGTGAGGGCAAAACTGAGCACGCTTCGCAGCTAGGGGCAAAACTGAGCTGACCGTGCCCTCTAAGGGCAATTCGATAATTAACCCTTAAAAAAATGTTTACTTTACGGGGTATCGGTTTGGTTTTCTGCTCCTTAACCTCGGTTTGAGGTTATTTATATCGCTTTTACGGTTCACTGTTTAAGAGATCTTCGCTCTAACAATTGAACTACTCAATTTCAGTGTATGAAATTTAGGGCCACGTGGCCCCTTACGAAACACAGCTAAAAAAAAAAAAAAGACGCCAGGAGTCGAAGCGTGAGCGCTCCCACGCGTCGGTCCACTTGCTCTCCCAAATAATCTTTGCGGAGGTGTTCCCACGGTCCCACCAGTCCTCCCTTTTTCCTGGCCGTCTCGGGAAATCAGACCGGAGAAGCCTAGAGGGCACCGAGCTTGGTACGCCGCGGCTATCCCTCCCCTCCTCCGTGAGGAACCATTTGCAGCAAGCACCTCGCCGGCCGGGAGGCCAACCTTCTCTGGTTAGTTCCAGTACCGCTCCTCATCTCCCCTTGTAGATCCGCCATTCCTGTGATTGCTTACGAGTTACGACTTCCTCGAGTACATCCCCTTATGCTTTGATAGTGCGTATCATCCATCGCTCCGTTCTTCGATTCAGTTCGTGTCTTCGCCATGTTGGTCTGTTGCTGGATGTAGATTTTCTTCTTGCTTTGCCTAAATGTGGCGTTTTTAATCGCAACCAGCGATCTGCAGGATTCGCCGCCTCTGCATCCATGGATGCCTCCAGGAAAAGGGCCCGTACAGGCAGCACCTCCGCCGAGGACCGCCTGAGCGCCCTGCCGGATGCCCTCATCCACACCATCATGTCCTTCCTCAAGGCCCACCAGGTGGTTCAGACGTGCGTGCTGGCCAAGAGGTGGAAGCACCTCTGGCGCTCCGTGCCGTATCTTGACATCGACCTGCCAGAGTTCAACAGTAAAGTCACTGATGAAGCCGCTACCGATGCAAGGTATCAGAAGTTTGTGGATTTCGCAGATTTTCTGTTGTTCCATCGCCATCAGGATGGTTCACTCTTGGATACATTCCGGCTGCATATGACTGCACATTCAGGAAGGCTTGCGGATGCTTGTAGATGGGTTCGCCGTGGCCTCAAGTGCTCCCCTAGAGTGTTTCACTTTCAGAATGACCATACTGATCGTTACTACAAGCCTGAAATACCTTTGGAATTGGGGTCTGGACCTCCTAGTTGTTCCCGCCTCACAAAGTTACACCTACTCGGTCTGTCATTGAACTGCAGCTTCGCAGAGCAGATCAGTTATGTGTGTCATGTTCTAGAAGACCTGGAACTTAAAAGTTGTAAAATATGTTTCCAGAAAATTACATCCCCCTCGCTGAAGTACCTGATTATTGATTGTTGTGATGCTCTTTATATGAGTGAGCCTTTAAATCAGCTGATTATTACAGCTCCACATCTTGCTTCTCTGCATCTAAACCTCGAGGCTACTCATGGCTACGTAGTGTCAGTAAATGAAATGATATCCCTTGTGAAAGCATCCATACATAACCGGATTTCCTATCCTGCTGATGTTGTCCACGACAATCAGTGCAAGCTTCTGAACAGTCTATCTAATGTGACAAGTCTGAAGCTGTTGGGTTTCCGTAAAGGGTATGATTTCATATCTGATAGTTGGATATGTTTTTATCTTGTTCCCGCAATAGAAATGTTTCGCTTGTTAATCAGCTAATAGTAGTTCAACTTCGAAATGTAATTTTTATTTGCAACTGGTCTCTAGTTTGTTGCTTACTTAATTTTGTACTTACATTTTTTGCTCTTTACTAGTGGTCATATGCAACATAAATATCCTTGATAGGTGTTGATGTTGGTAACTTGGTATTTATACTGTGTACCATAAACTCTGATTCGAATATTTCCTTCTCTACAATGAAGCCACATGATTCCTTGTTCTCACCACTGGTGGATAATGCTCTTCTTGAGCAATTCTGAATGCTAACTGAAACATTTTGTTGAGGATAATGGGCATGAAGATAAATTTCTTGATAACTCCATGTTTCCTCTTGATTTGCTCAGACTACCTGTTTTTTTAAACGGGGTTCAGGCTACATGTGATCAAGTAGGCTGTGAGTGCTGATGTGTGGAACTGCATACTGTTTTGCTTTCAGTTTACTTTCCACCTGTTCTGTTCAATCTTATTGCCGTGCATTATTTAGGTCTAATTTTTTTATTTTCAGTTGGTGCCAGACGAGGAACCTGTTGAATTCCCTACATTCAAAAACCTGACAACCCTATTGCTGGACAATTGTGAACTGGGTGACAAATTCCAACTTCTGCGGTACTTTCTGGAGGATTCTCCTAATTTGGAGAAGCTCATAGTGAAGCGTTGCCAGGTACGTTGCCTTCATTACCCTAATTCTTTTTTGTCAGCTTGTAACTTACACGAATACGTTCTGCTGCTGCCAAAAGTTCTCAAAAGGTTCCAAGAAAGGAAAAGGAAAGGCTAAGTCAAAGACATCGTCCAAGTGTCAGGATGTAGTGCAATTGAGTTGCTTGAAGCTGAAGTACATTGGAATCACATATAAGAGCAGCGACAATATAGGCCCACTGGTTAATGCTTTGCTTGAGGTTTCAGACCGTCTACCGAAGAATACTATAAGGCTTACCAAAGTATAACTATAAACTACCGTGTAAAGTTCTGAATCGGAGTAGCCTACTTGTGTTCTGCTCCGATGCTTTTGTACTCCTGCTTGCCACGCACCATCTTCGGATGTATTTCAAGATGTACTGCAAATGACTCTGATGTTAAGGAATGGGCGAGCTTGTAAATTTCTGACTCGTTTGCTTGTTCATTTAAGTTGGCACAGTGTGCCTGACGTGTCCCTTCACAGTGCCGGTTCTATTTGTCATGCTTCTGCATTTCATGCTACGTTATGTCTTGTCTTATTGGAAAAATACTGCTCACTAATTGGTGCGTTCAGTTCGGTAGCCTCACACAAGTGGAAGTGTGTAACTGACAATGTTATTTCAGTTTACTTCCCACTTGTGATGCGACTTGTCTAGTCGAATGCCCTATGCAAGCAGTTGTGGGGAGTATGAATGCCCCCTCCCGTTTCTCTGGTCGATGGAATAGCTTGGTGATGCAAACCTACTTGATCAGCCGTTCTGAATCGACTCATGTTGCCGGTTGCGCGCCATATGAGTTGTAGAAAATCCGTTTTCCACTTCACCTTTACCCATCCTTCTCTTCTTCCCCATCCTGAATGGTTTGTGCGCCTCTCTTCCATGGAGCATGTTCACCTGACCATTGCTGCCCGCTATTGCTTGAGCAAGCGATCAAGCACTCATGGGTCGTACATTGAAGTCTAGCAACGACACAATCGTTTGAAATCTAACTATGACATGATTTCTCCAGCAATCTCTACTACTATTAAACAAGCAAACATATTCTTTTCTACAGCCACCCAAATAAATGTACACGGCCAAATTCCCACCACACGACAGGGGCGGACCCAGAAAAAAAATAGGAGTGGGGGCAAATCAATTGACTGGGGGCATTCCTTATATAAATTTGCAAAATCTGAAGAAATTTCTTTAAAATATGAAGAAATATCATAGGAAATCAAAAGTTTGAGTGGGGGCCAAGGCCCCCACACTGCTGCACTTGGGTCCGCCCCTGCCACACGATCTAACCTGGCTAACTATAATTAACCACCCAGATTACCAATCCCCCCGGAGCGTGTGCACGTAGCAGTTAAACCAGACGGACGAAAACTCTGCCAGAAACATGCATGTGCGCGTCTGCTGCTCATCACCCCAATCGTCGCTGGAAAAAAGGAAAGACATGGAGGCCGCTCTCCCGTCCGCATCTGGTCCGGAGAGAAGGGCCGCGCCGGCGACAGATGGAGACAGAGACGCACCCGAGCGGCAGCGCTTGCGAGCTTGATGGGAGGCCGCGACGAGATGACGGCGACGGGCGGGGGAGGAGTCCGATGGGGACACGGGGTGGATGTCGCCGGCGGGGATGGTCGGCATCCTACGGTGGCACCCGCTGCCCACGCTGTTCTCGTGCGGATGCTGCTCTTCATGGGCGTCAACTACACCATCCCCATGGTCCCGGCCGCCGCTGGACAACGGGTTCGTCGCCACCGCCGCGATGCGCCTGGCCCTAGCTCAACTCGCTCCTCGCCGCGCCCCGCTGAACCTCGGATTCGTCACCACCACCAGAGTATTCCCTAATCACCTCCGATTATCCCACTATAAATCCGTCCTCCCAGTGACTCCCCATCCGCAATTACCTCACCGCGTGAGCGCCACGCCCACACGCGCGTCGCCGGCCGCTCGCCCGAGCGTCGCCGTCATCTCAATCGCGCAAATCTCGCCATACGATTGGACCCAACAGTATTGCCACACTTCGTCGGCGGACGGCGGTTCAGTGCTCATCTGCATCGATCGGCTACCTTCGCCTTGGCCCATCCAAACGAGTTCTACCTCTCCAGGGGCAGAGGCTTCCGGCTGCCCGAGCTCACGTGCCTCGCGCTCTCCTGCGCACTAGCTCTCCCCATGTACTTGCTGTGGTAAAAGATTGCGATTCCCTACGCCATCGTTGTCAATTTGGAGTGCTACCACACGTTTTGTTGTTTATATGTGCAAAACTTGTCTCGCCATCTAATTCCTGCTATATTTGACACCAAACAGGCAAACACCAAGTATCGCATGTTGCTGCAATTGTTTCCGTTAGCTTAATTAATTAGCCATGCGGAAGATTTAAGTTCTATTCCCGTGTACTCAGTCTAAACTGATTTCTGTAGTTCAGACTTTTGACATTGTGTGAATCCTGGCAAGTTATTTTTTTCAATCTTGAATACATCTGAGTTAGGTTCTGTATCAGAAATTCAGAATTCATTTCAGTTTTGATTTGAGGATGCCTTCAGTCAGGTAAATATGAGTACATCTTCACCGTACAACATTTATCATCTCTAGCGTTGTTTAAACCTATATATAGCTCCGTGGATTCAGATTTGAGAGTTCTTGATGCTCATATCATGGCCTAAACCTTAGAGGCCCAACTACAAGATTTGATTACTATGGTCAGCCTGTTTTGAAATTCGGAGTTAAATTTAGTTTCCTTGCTTTGAACATCACCGCTTGTTGTCCAGCTCTATCTTTTCCCCTTCTGTAAGCCTGTGACAAAGGGATGAAGCTATTGGTTTTGAAAGCTGAAACTAATGACCGAAGTTGGCACCAACGCTTCAACGCAAATTTGATACATCAAGATTAGCTTTCCAATGCTTTTGTTATCGAATATGTGGCACGTAATCATTTTCGTTTTCATTTTCTTGATGATACAACTGTGCTTGCACCTATAAAATGTATTGATTTTATGCTTCTTCCATTGGTTTTTTGGTTTGTTATGGAAACAAGAAAAACAGTAAAGAAGAATTCTAATTTGTATGCACCTGTGGATTTCAGAGGTTGTTAACTATGACATTGGAATTGATGTCATGCTACAAGAGTTGGTACCAAATGTACAACGGAACACTTGAAAGTTAACTACGGGAGGTGATTTTTTCTTCCCATATTCTTATTGGGACTTATATATGTAATTCTTAATTTTCTATAGTATGGCAACACATTCAAAGAAGTGTTTCAACTATTGATAAATCTATTTATTAATTAGCTCAAAAGAAATGTGCTAGGAGTAACTAATGTAACAGAGGTATGGAGTTATGTAGTTGTCATATATGTCCATGAAAACGTGAAGAGGAAAAATTATAGGAGTTTCTGTTGCAAAAATATATTGATTCTTGTGTTCTAAAATGGTTACTAAGATGGGCGTCTTCAAGATGAATCCCTGCAGAGGTAACTGAAACAATTTTCCTGCGAAGCTAACTACAAAGAATTTTACTTTCTGGGTTTAATTTAATTTATGTATGTCCATATTCTTCAAACATATAGAGACTAAGTCGGGCAGGCCATCAGGGGCCTATTCATGCTTAGGTTCATTTTCTTTATTTGTGTTCTTAATCTTTGAATTTTGGAAAAGCAGAGATAGTTGTCTTCTCTACATTGATATGGTTGCACTGTGACCTGAAGGTGAGCTGCTAGCCAGCTATAGATGATGCCTTTGTTGTACTACATTGATATGGTTGCGCTGTCCGACGTTTTTTATGCAGTCGAGGTCTCCAACATTGACGGCGGAGCATGGAAGTGGACTTGTTGTGTCCACTGATTGTTCATCGGCTGAGGCAGCTTATGTGAGTTTCGATAAAGTATTACACGATCTTGATATGTATATATAGTGCTTTCATTGGTTCGTGTTTACGCGTATCAGACAAAATGTGCCTTGCACCGTGATTACGAGCTTCAGGACTTGAGGTGATCCGAGAATTGTAGGACATTATGAGTTTCACAGTTATGTTACCTCACTACTGAATGTAGCTTATGTAAGGTAGTTGTGTTTTATGTTATTTGTAACATAAAGTAGTGGTAGCATAGTTGTAAACATTTGTTAGTTCCTTCATACATGAATGCATCTTAGTGTGAGGCTATACAATTATTGTTGATGCTTTTCCTATTTACGCTTGAGCTACGTAACGTCACTGAGGAGACTGGCTTTAGGTACATGAGGAGAAATAATGCTTACATATGAAAATTTAATACCTATAATTTGGGACTTATGTAAAATCTAAAATTATTAGAATCCATGAAAAATGCTTCCTTGACATCTATCACATGTTTTTGTTGAACCTATAATGATTGAAATGAAAACGCGCATTGCGCGTGCACGTCTACTAGTTATGTATAGAAGTTGATGGTGGACCTTTCGCTTGTGTATATGTGAGCCAAGAATTTTCTTCAGTTCTAATGTATTTGTACGAAATTATTCCTTCGCATTACATGACTTTAGGAGTTCCGACTGGTTGCGAAACCATTAAATGATGGACTGATGGAGCAGTGTATGGTGCTGAACACGAATACAGTATCAGTACACGAATAGAGGTTCTTTTATGAGACGCGTCCGTGCGTAAATAGGGTTCTCGATTTGCATGTACTAGTAATTGTGCACGTGCAATGCACATGTAACCTTGCGACTTATTCCGCTCATCCTACTCAATAGACATAAATTTATCATTAGGTATCAACAAATGCAACAAATCCCAACTGACACTCTCTTGAGCATCTATAAAAATTTAGCCAAACATAAACATATATTTGAGCCATTAAGAACATTTATCCCAGAGTAAAAAATCCACAACAATTTAAACCATCAATTGTGAATATTACTGAGTTTCATTGTATGCCAGCCCCAAGTAAAAATCATCAATGAAGAATTGGGTTCATTGTCTGTCAAGCTCACATTAACCCGTCAATTTTGGATTCAATTCGGGATTTTTCTTCGGAAATTTCGCGAAGAAATTGGAGAAAAGGAGTTGTATATTTGAACAGGTAACACAGTTTTTTTTTTTTTTGAGATAACAGGTAACACAGTTGGAGTAGCTTGCATGCATGTCTGCGAGGTGTCCCGAAGCACATAAATCATAACATAGTACGGCCACACAAAAAACAAGCTAACTGACATCTTTTGGCGGCTTACAATGGGATAAAACAGTGGACTAATGAGATCAAAACATGTGTGGATCTGACACATCTACATCACCCCAAGCAAGTTTGTCAGTCTCCTCATTCTCAGGCTTCTGGCCCAAGAAGTACGAACAAGTTGGACTGCTCACTCTGTTTTGTCTCCTGAAATTGCTACATTGTGTGGTTGATCAACATGTGAACCCTTCTTAAGAGCTCATGAAAACATGAAAATACATCAAAACCATATAGCAACAAAATTGTACTATCTTATTTGGCGTTGTGTGGTTTGAACCAGGAACAGATTAGAAACTAATGTGTTGACTCACAAATGGGAAGTGGTGGTGGAGTTTTAGTATTTTTCTTAATTATGCATCCACAACAACCACATCATAAACCCAAAAACCAATACTCGCATACAACTAAATGAATTTAAGCAGAAGGCAGCACGTACCTCTCCAGGAAAGGACTTCTGGCTGCTCTTGTGCTTGTTCAGCACAATAATCCAGCCTGTAATGAGAATGAAGCAACTGGTTCAGATATCTCATATTCTTCATTTGTCTTGTACTATGAAAATGGCTTATAGAACGGGATCTAAGGCGGGAGTGCAAAATGGACTCATGTGGCGCCATGAAGTCTGAATTTACACAGGAAAATGTAGATTATCATTAGGCCGTGATGCTGAGTTGGCACATACATCTCAACAGAAAGCCACCCCTCCGGTTCCACAAATAATAATTGTTTCAAATCTGAACTGGTAATTGCAAAAGTAAAAAATAGAATGTACCTTTGAATGATGATACTTCCATGCACATCAATACACAATAATCAAAGTTCAAGTTGTAGTTCCTTAATAAACATAGTAAACGTGCACGTGCCACGCACGTAAAATCTTGTGACATAATTTGTGTCGCCTTGGTCTTCTGAATTTTTTACTCTAGCGATAACGGACGAATAAGACAAACACGACATAAACATATTTCAGGCATAAGAAAGGCATAGGCTCAATTATTCCCACTAGCTAAATACCCGTGCGTTGCAACGGGATAATTTGAGATATTTTAAAGAATTACTAAAATAGTTGTTTCACTTTGTGAACTTGCGCATTAAGAGTGACCTCTATGGAACTTAGTTTCGGAACATATCACATAAGTGACTGGTTCTTCTTCCCTTATATTGATGGTCAATGCCATTCTTCTACCTTCCCGCATGTCTTATCAGAATGCCGATTTTTCTTCTCACCATGGTGATTTTTCTTATGTGATTGCACGTCTCACATTATCCCCTCTTTCCTCTTTTCTACATGCCTCCTCACTATGTCGATGATTCGTTATATATGCAGTTGTTTCGGATTTTTCTTCCTCTTCTCCAAGACACCAAAATTTAATTAAATCTCAGTCGACTGAGACTTGGCAAAATTGTCCGAGAAATTAATTTTTGTGAAAATAATTGTATACACTTACCAAGGAATTCCAGTAAACGTACCTGATAAGAGATCCTGAAGCGTGGATGACCAATTGGATGTCAAATTCCCGGTTATAAAAATGATAACTAAATGTTCTCAAATATGTAACAAAAATAGACCTGACACCAGAAGTTTCTAAACACAAATGTAATACACATGGGCCCTATAGTTTTTAAGAAAATAAATTTTAAACACTCTAATGCATATGGAAATTGAGACGCGAAGGCACATGCAGTAGAGCCCCATTTGCTGCGCGCCTGGCCCAACAAAAAACAAAGCAGAAAATGTAAGTTGAATTTGATAGGCGCAGGTGCATCTGCTGTCGTCTGATCCTCCGCTACTCCTCGGAACTCAAACGGCAGCGACGCATGCGCCGGCTGCCACTGATCACGCTGAACCAAGGTACATATATACTTTTCGCTTATTTGTTTGTTCTGATGCGGTATTGTTGCCCCACTTTATTTGGAGTGTACTGGTCTAGTTAATTTGGCGAGGGGAGGAGGGATTTGGGGAGGGGCACAAAGTCGTGGATCCCGACTTCGCGATATTCTCTAAAAATCGGCTTTGTGCCGTGAGCGTTTATATTTCCATGGGACGACACCGAGGTACAAGGAGTTTGCCCGAACGAATCGATCACGAGGTTGCTGGTTTTTTATCGCCAGGTCGCAGTGAGCGGTTTTCCTGTTCTTTTTATAGATCAGATCCAATTCAGCAGGCACCCGTATGTACGTGTGGTTTTTTCTTCGATCGATCGACGTATTTACGAGAAGAGGCAAGATATACCCGCAACCATAACGTCTGATCCCAATTTAATATAGTAGTGATAAAGATTTGTGCATCGACACAAAGTAACTATCATTTTATCGCTCCGCGCAAGGCAACTCCTTCCCTGCTCCGATGTAATGGGTTTATCGACTACCACAATTATCGCTTGGGAATTATAACTAAACAACACCCAATAGTTGTCTCCTCCGGGTAGTTGGTCGTCCTGATGCTATGTTGAAATAGTGACATTCAAATTAATGGTCCATCCTTGGATTACATGTCACCCATATGTTCTAAACTTGTAGTCCACATTATGTCATGGAAACTAATCACGTTACCATGAGCATTCTTTTTTCCCCTTATGTTCTTACATGTCTGGCTTCACTATTACTTAATAAGGTGTTAAAATTTGCGGCCTCCCATATATCGCACCTCTAAGGTCTTCCCGTTTGTCCAGCCTAGACGTGAGTGAGAGTGTTAAAATATAAAGCCTAGCCTTTTCCATCATTTCGGATTTTTGTGATAATTGGCAAGTTTATCAATTCAATATAAGGGAACATAAGGGTTTCCAATAGTCGGTTTGATGCATATATAGATGGATATCATGAAATATAGAAAGAATGACAATCACGTATACAGAGTACGTCACAGTTGATTGCATTGTCACGCCTCCATCTACAACACCCGCATCACTCATAGACATTTCTGACTAACAATGGTAATTAACATGTACTCACACTACCAGAAATTTGACATTTTTTTATTGGGATTTCTTTCTTTACTTACTTACACCATGATCTTCTCATATCGCGTGGCACTTGCCAAAATTGCATCCCACATGCTATTTTTTCGTGATTATGTCCATTGTTGGCAACAACGTAGTGCCATCGCCTCGGCAACATGACGTGATACACATCCACTCGAACTATCCGCTAACGGGGACATCCATAGTCACTCAATACCTTAGTGCCTCTGCTCCAAAGAGCTGAACACCCTGCGCGTCGACGTCGCACTTTATCTTTCTCGGCCTTAGATGAGACATACGACCCATGATTCTCGTAGGGACATCGTTGCTTGTCCTTAGAAGTTATGAGGAGCTCGTCCTGGTAATGAAGCTTGCATAGCCGGCGAAACAAACATAAATGCGTGGCATTTTTCCTAAAAGAGTTGGATCAATCTCTTGGGTTTCAATTTAATATGAGAGTGATTTGGATGAACCCCATGTGCCAATGCATGTTAGTTCAAGTACTTGTGCTAATTAATCTTCTTGGTTTGTATCTATTCCCTTCGATTCTAGATATAGGGTGTATTTGTTTCTGTGGAACATTTGAGAATATGGTTGTATAAGTGTATTAAGATTCCATCAGTGTGATGGATAAATTTACCCCTCATTTGCTGACCTCTCCAGCATGCAGTTACGACTAAAATTTCTAAGTGGTGGAGTTTCTTTGATCGTTAATTGTCTCCCGGCGAACTGCTGACACGACCAGAAAAAAAATCTGACACGCAAGTCCAACCCTGAGGAATCAGGAACTTTTAAAATAGACAAATAATTGAGGATTTGGTCTCTGCATTTCTTTTTGCAGTCTCTGCATTTGTTACGTCCCTCTAGACCAACTGCCTAGCGCGAGATAAAAAAGGTAAGGGAGGATCGCACCTGCCTGAGACCTGCGCACGTACCCCTTGGCTTTTTTCTTTTACCCTGGTCGATCATGCACCAGGCCTGGCGCACGAGATAAGCCAGTCACTCGCGGAAAAACAGGCGCGGGGTTGAAGGCGCTGATCGGAGGTTAGAGAAATTATCGTGGGATTTGTTACAAACTGCGATATGTTTAAGGAACAGTTGTTCCCGCGGTGGCATTCTCCTGGTAAATATTGAGAAGTGTGACACCAGGCACCACGCTCTCTGCTTTAATAGTAAAGATAGCTATATATGATTTAGTAAATCTATATGATAATTAAACAACGTGGAAGGGAGAGCTATCATCTCTTTTCAGTTACCAAAGATGGGAGAAAATGGAAAGTCGATATGCTAGCCATGACGAAAACAAATCCTTTAATCGAGGAAGGGGATATCTAGCAAGCTAGTACTCAATCAGAAGGTTACGGGGTAATTTTCAAAAAAAAAATCAGAAGGTTACGGGAATGCAATATTTTTGCATATCAAAAGGAACTACACATGCATATCACATAGGAAAAGGAAGACAACGTCCAAAACTTGAAAAAAAAAATTGAGTCCAATTTCTTGGTGTATCGCACATGCACGTCACAAGCATAAGAATGATCACCAATCTTATTCAACTCGACATCTAAACTCTCGTCCAAAAATATTGCCAAACCAACACCCTTTGCCATCAATAGAAACCATGAACACCCTTTTTCTACCAAAGTACCAAGGCAGGCCATCAATTGCCTTGTCTCTGACAGAAAAATGATATGTGCACAGTGTCATCATGTGAGGCTCCAAATAACAGAAACAATCTACTGACTTCTCGTTAATACGCTTGATTATGCTCCATTCTCAACTGAAAGGCAAAAGAACACAACAGCAAAAAATGCAGTAATAGCTACAGTCACACGGTCAACTCTCGGTTCACCATTTGAACAGCGGCAGCAGCTGTGTAATCGAGTATTTCCCACACATAATCATTCACGGATGAGTGACATACCATCAGAACTTTCAGATGAATGCAGCACTTGCACTGTAGTCAGATCACCTCTTCTTTTCCATCTTCACAAATTCAGAGAAAAAATATACGAACTCACATGGAGTAGCTAGAGGAGGATCAACCATCCGTTCAACCTCATAATTAAGAATCCAGAACAGATCAAGAGCACTATACACATAGTGACATACATCGATCTAGCATTTAGCAGAAGGTGATCAAAACCCAACCTTGATTAGTAAAAGCGATTAACCAACGACGGCATCTACTGCCAGTAAACCTCGTCTGGGATGGTCTGCAGGTCGGGCTCCCACTCCCCGCTCGTCTGCATCCGCCTCGTCTCCTCCGCATGTTGCGCACCGGAGCAACTGCAGCCTCTGCCCGCGTCCGCGCCGCCGGCCGACGTGTGCTGCCGGCCATTGCGGCGATCCCCCGAATCCCCGATACCGCCGTCACCTCGCCGCCGGTGCCGGAGCCGGGGGCCGCCACCATCTTCTTCAGCTCGCGCTTGCTGACCACGATCTTGACGCGCACCGCACCGCCTACCTCCTACCGGGACAGGACGTGGCCGAATCTGCCGAGTGGATCGTGGCGCACTTGTCTTTCTATTGGAGGTGGGAGAAACACCCGTCCTGCGCTGTCGATGAGCAGGTGAACTGCAGCAAAGGCGCCAGAGAACGGCAGTCCGGCCGCGCGCACATCGACTCCTCCACGGCGGTTCGACTGTGTGGGTTGAGGGGTGGACGTTTTTTCTTTCCTTATAGCGGAGACGACGGTTAGCGTTAAACACGCGTTTAGTACGCTCAACATTGGAGTCCCTTACACCGTTGGAGGGGCTGTAAGGGACGTGATACTCTGAATACCGCCCTCTGGGTCTTTTAATATTAGTCTAGATTTGTACGAAACCCGGAAGGCCTACACGCCAAGGAAACTTCTCCATGGAGATCTCCCGCAAGTGGAAGCTCGCCGGCGACCGGCTGATCGAACTACCGGACAGCCTCCTCCACGCCATCCTGTCGCAGCTCACGGCGCGGGAGATCGTGCAGACATGCGGGCTGTCGAGGAGATGGCGGCACGTCTGGCTCTCCGCCCCCTATCTCGACATCGACTTTCAGGAGTTCAAATCCGCGGCTGCAGGCGATGACAAGACGCTGCAGCAGGAAGAGTTCGACAGGTTCGAGGATTTCGCTGACAACCTCCTGTGTCGCCGTAGCACAAGCGGAGCGTCGCTGGACACCTTGCGGCTGTGCTACGAACTCCCCAAGGCCACGACTCACGGCAGGTGGGTCCGCCGCGGGCTCAAGTGCTGCCCGGCGGTGCTCGACATCACACATGATGCCGCTGGAAACCACCCGATCTCGTTACCTCCTATGGGCTCCGGCGCTCGCCACCTGAAAAAGCTGTGTCTCTATGGCGTAGGTCTCCCCTTAGATTTCGAGGAGCAGCTCCGTTCCGAGTTCGGTGCGCTAGAGGACTTGGAGATGAGGAACTGTCGGCTGACCTGGGTATCGCGGATCGCGTCCAACACGCTCAAGAAGCTGACCGTCGAACGCCCCAAGAACGGCGGCAAGTTACTCATCGCCGCCCCTCACCTCGCCTCGCTGCACATCGCCCTTGGGTACCGCGACGGCACGTTCTATGATATCACAGTAGGCGAGGCACCTTCTCTTGCCGAAGCATCGATCTGCGTCCGTAGAAAACCCGTAAACCAGCGGCGGCGATTACTTATTGGGTCGGACACAAATCTCTTGAGAGGTCTATGCAAGCTTCTCGGCTCTCTGTCCAACGTCAATAGCTTGGTGTTGATTGGCTTTCAGGAAATAGTGAGTCATTCTTCTTTCTTTTTTTGAGGAAGGATCCGACACATATATTCAGAAAACTCCGCACAAATTACATCCAGGCCCAAAAGAAAAAAGAAACAACAAAGGAACCCAGAAATTTGGACAAAGCCCCCCGAGTCAACTGAAGAAGAACACAATCAGATCCACGCCGATCCCCAAGTCCCTAGGCACAGTCGGCGACGCCGTACCACGAACCGCCGGAGAGCGAGCACCGCCACGCGCTGTAGTTGACCGCAGGAGCCGTCCGCCTCCGGGAGACGGAACTGAAGCACTTTGAACGAACACGGCCCCAGCGCTCGCAACCGGGCACCACCCATCTTCCAGCCGCACCGCCGGCGCCCAGGCCAGCCACCCCGAGCACCCACCCGCCTCCAGTCGCCGCTCCCCTCGCCTCCACGGCCGGCCGGAGCAAAGACGACGAAGAGAACCAGCACAACCTGCAACAAAAGCAGAACACCACCTCCCACCAGCTTCTCCCCACTCCACCACGGATGACCGGAGAAACAGAGCAGGAGGAAGAGATCTGACGGACCACCTCCACGACCTCTCCGGCGACACCACCGGGACAGGGAACAGAGGGGGAGGACAAGAGCTCAAACACCGCCGCCATCGCCACCGTCACGAAGCCGGCGAGAGCCACACAAACACGCACACCTACACCTATACTATACACGCACGGCAGCCTCCGGAGCTCCCCCCTGCCTCGCAGCGCCAGAACGGCGGCCGGAGGCAGAGGGGAGCGGCGGATTCACCAGCGAGAGCAGGAAACTACGGGTCGCCTCTGGAAACGCCGCTCTCTACTGTAGCGAGGCCTATCCCTACGGAGGCGTCCCCTGAAATAGTGAGTCATTCTTTTCTTACAATTGCTTGCTTTTTGTCCAGATCAATTATCTATGAATCTATGATTCACCTCAACTGCATCTCCGATCTTTGCAATGCAGATCGCACGCATGAACCTGTCTCCTGCACCTCCTGCGACGACTGTACCAAGCTGCGAGTATGCCCCAGGTTCTTTGTTGCAAGCGATACTGGATGAGGATCATGATCGACTTCCAACGTTCCGTAACTTGGGATCATTAGCTCTTCATGAGTGTGACATTGGTGACAAACTTGAAACACTGTGGCGTTTTCTGCAAAATACTCCCGTACTCGACAAGCTGACTCTTCAAAACTGCGAGGTATGTTTTAACTTTTCCCAACTTGGTTTACCATGAGTCTTATGCTATCCTAATTTGCTCATTTTGATGAATTAATCTATACTACTATTAAAAGAGCAAACATGTTGGGATACTTTTAATCTTGTCCGTTAAATTTTGATCAACGAACCAAATTGTCCAGATGTCGAGCACCAAACACTTTAAATCTTGTCCGTTTAATTTTCAATCAACGATGCAAAGGAATCACGAGCTCACGTTTGATCCGAGTCGTATACATGGAGAGTCCTATACATGGAGACTTGGGGAGAAGGGAAAAAAATAAAGGCAAGCGATGGGTAGCAACTCCAACTCTGATCGGAATCAGCCAATAAGGTGTCCTGCCCCTCCTGCATGAGTTCATTACTTCAACGGGGCTCGTTTCGTCGTCTGTTTGTCAGCCGCATCCACCTCTCATCTTGTTGTAGCCGACCTGCACCATCCCGCCATGGAGTTCCCACGCCGAATTTCCCGTGTTTAAGCTGCTTCGGCCTCCGAGACACCGGTGGAGAGGACCACAACCTCGACGCCGCAAGGCGAGAACCTCCACAAATGCTCTAGGTTCCCGACTAGCGCCGTACCCCACCTGCCGGCGGGCCTCGTGTCTTCGCGCGCTTCGGCAGCAGCGGCCAGGGATCCGTCAAGGTGTTGGCGTCGGCGGGCGGCCGCATCCCGCCATGGAGTTCCCACGCCAAATTTCCCGTGTTTAAGCTGCTCCAGCCTCCGAGACACCGGTGGAGAGGACCACAACCTCGACGCCGCAAGACGAGAACCTCCACAAATGCTCTAGGTTCCCGACTAGCACCGTACCCCACCTGCCGGCGGGCCCCGTGTCTTCGCGCTTCGGCAGCGGCGGCCAGGGATCCGTCAAGGTGTTGCGGCGGCGGGCGACCGGGTCTTGTCAGCGCACCAGGACGACCGCGTCCGCGATGGCATCGTCCGCGGGTCCCGTTTCTTCGCGCGCTTCGGCCGTGGCGCCGAGGAATCCTTCAAGGAGTTGGTGACAGCGGGCGACCGGGTCTTCTCGGGGCACCAGGACGGTCGCGTCCGCGTCTGGTGGGTCTCGCGTTGCGGGACGTCCGAGCATTCAAGCTCATCGCCCTACCTCATCAGGGTGTTCCGGTAGGCCAGCTACGCGCAAACAAGGCGAGGTGCACGGCGGAAGCTCTGGATCGAGCACGCAGACAATATCTCCTGCCTTGCCGTGTACGTACAGGGCGGCGTGGTGTACTCAGGGTCTGGGACACGACGCTCAAGGTGTGGCGCATGTCGGACCTTAACTGCCTCGAGTCCGTGCATGCCCACGACGACGCCATTAACGCCTTTGCTGCCGACTGCGGCGTCGTGTACTCCGCCTCCGCGGACGGCCGCGTTAACGAGTGGGAGAAAGGAAAGGCCGGCGGCGACGGATCGACACACTCCCTCGTAGCCGTCACGGCGTGTCTTGGTCTCTTGGAACGCCGTCATCGCGGCGGAGAGCCGAGCCGAGCCGACGGGGGCCGGCGCGTGTATGTGGACGGCTCGGACGGGCACGTCCTTGGCTGGGACTGGCACAGTGGCGCGCGGTGGAACCTCGCGTGTGACGTGAAGGCGACTGCTGGAGCTCGACAGCACGCACGATTCAGGTATCTGATTGCTATGTACGATGGGTTCAGATTGCTACAGTATAAAACACTATTCTCAGTTATTCTGTACGATGAGACATATTGCTAAATTATGTGGCTTGGTCTTCCCTATTTCTGTACTTTAACCGTTTAACGGATGTTTAGTTGTGTTCTGTTTACAAGCTCTCTGTACAACTAAAAGAATATTTAAATTTTGTGTGCATGGAGAAGAGTCTATGGAGAGGTGTTCAGTTCTGTAAGTTACATATAGGCTGTTCCAAGCCTTCGTTATTGCTTCTATTAGAAACCAAGAATCGACATGCAAACCGGTTGGACAAATTTGCAAGTAGCGACACTTTACTGATAACATAGTTTTCTGTATGCAGTGCTTACTGTTGTTGTTTCTTGCAGTTTTGTTGAATAATTAGATCCAAGTTTGCCACAAAGAAGTGTTTGCATTAGATATGTGTTCTTATTTAGGATTCTCAATATATTCATGGACAGATACATATAAGCATATAAATATCTTAAAACACATTTTAACTAAAACATTTACAAAAAAATTGTTTTTAAAAATATAGACGTGCGTTGCACGTGCACGTTCACTAGTAGTGCAAAAAGTACCCATGGAGGAATGAACAAAACGACAAGTCAAAGACCAGTACAGCTTCCAGCATTTTCGAAACAAGGATTTTGGCCTCCAACCAGCTGGTAGAAATCAAATGCGAAGATACCCAACAAATCAATGCGATTATGTCCGAGATAAAGATTAAACTTCCAATGACTACTATGATCCGAGTTGCTATCCCCGACAAGAGTTATTTGTTACCACTTTTCTATTGCTCCTGAGATCTTCTATTATATTAAGCAGTGTTGAAAATTTTGCTAGCCCCAACAACCAGCAGTCTTAGGTTGCACTCTCTTAGTCGTTTGAGTTTTTTTTCATTGTTTGGATCTTGATTTATGTGCTTCATGTTATGCATAGGTCTGATCCGAACACTTTGCGATTAGGATTAGGCTCCCACCACCACACAGATCTACCTCTCTGTGTGAGAAGGCCGCTACATTGAGGGGTATGAGGACAAGGATCATGCCTCGTACGCCTAAGGCATCATCCTTGGTCACATGGTGGATCTGAAAAAAACTAATTTGGTCTTAGATATGTTCATACCTCACGACTTCATCACCGGTGTTGGGATTACCCCTCTTTCAACCTTCCCCTTCCTTATCTTCCGCTTCTCCTTCTTTTTTTCCTCTTCCTTGGCTCCCCATACTACCGCTCATCTCCTCTCCTCCATTCACACGGCTTCATTTTCTTGTTTATGTGCTTTTGAAATAATTTTATGCCTACTTTCACATTTTAACGATTTACCTCGTTTACAAATTTATCCGGAGTGTCGCATTTAGTGGAAGTTTTTCCGGTTTTCACCCCGTCTAAGCTGTTGGGAGCGATCTCTGCATGTACATGAGCATGCTCCGTTGCTGTTTCTTTCCTAGTTTTTTCTTTCATGCACAAACTAGTTCACCTCCCTTAACCTAGATCGGCCGAGAAGAATCAGTGTGACTCGTAGTTTTTCTTCTCGCGCTCAAACCGGTTCTTCCCAAATAGGGATTGGCCGCTTTGGCTTGGGCCTTCGGTCATTGGAGGTAAACTGATTCGGACGTGAGAAAAATGGACATAAACTTTAAGGTGGCATGCCATGTGTACTCGACAACGGGCACCATGTGACATATTAGAAGAGATAAAAATTGACACAAAAAATTCACTAAATAGGGTGATCTGGATGAAACCTACTAAATGTGGTAATTCGTGAAAAGAATGTTAAAGTGTGGATAAAAACTAGAATTCAGTCTTGAAATAATACCTGTGAATCAAACAAGCCTCTCCCTTTAAAAAAAAGGAAGTCCTGCTCGTGGACCAACAGGACAATGTGCGAAGATGTGGAGTCGTACTCGTATGGGACTTGCAGCAATCGTACATGAATAGAGTCGCATATGGTTTTTTGGTTAGTAGGCGCCGGAGGATATGTACGACGATATTTGTGCCTGAAATTTTCCTTCCCGACGCCTGTACAAACACAAAAGATGGGGGTGATCGATCCTGATCTATGAAAGACATGCCCGTTTACCCAGGCGACCTGGACAAAAAGCTAACCCTAGCTTTTTTTTAGATAAAGGGCTTTATTACTCAAAAGTTTGGAGTATTACACCCCGGACTCTGCATAACAAATGCACACAGCCGCAATCCAACGGACATAGTAAACGAAGTGCGAGGATAGACGAGCTACAATCCACAGAAAATGTAAAACGCCTATGATATGACCATCTGAACAGCCTATGGAGGACCAATCCGGCGATCAAGCGGCCACCCATGTTGTGACAAAATGTCCCTTGCCACCTCCTCCAAGCGTGCACACGCCTCCGTAAAGAGGTCTTGATGTCCCAAGCGATATAAGGTGGACCACGTACGGAGAGTACTTATGCATCGGTAGAGTACCTGCAAGAGAGAAACATTTTTGTCATTGAAAACCTTGTCATTTCTAAAAAGCCAAAGCGACCATATAACGGCAAGCGCTCCCACCCTAATAACCGTTCTAAGCTTCTTATCAATCACATGTAACCAGTTGCCAAACACGTTTGCAACGGACTTGGGAGGATATAAGTTAGATGCTATTTGGATAGATGGCCATATAGAACGGGCGAAATCACACTCGAAGAATAAGTGTTTTATTGTCTCTTGTTTTGAACAAAACATACACTTTGAACTTCCATGCCAATTCCGTTTGACAAGCTTATCCTTAGTTAAAATAACACCCTTACGAAGATACCACGAGAAAACTTTAATCTTAAGTGGAATCTTCATTTGCCATATTTTCCTATTATCATCGACTGGAATATCAGAATGCACAAGCACCCTATACATGGAATCTACTGAGAATTTTTCATTCCCGCATAAGTTCCACCGGAATTCATCGGAACCTTGTGTGAGTTGGATTGATTCCAACCGTGCCAACAAGGCGTTCCAAGACGTTAATCTTGCACCGAATAAATCACGTCTGAACGTCACATTGGGAGGTGAAAACTGCATAACAGTGGCTATAGTATCCCCTTTGTGACGTACAATATCGTATAAAGTCAGATATTACTCCCGGAGGGTGGTAGTACCTAACCATTTATCCTCCCATAATCTAATCTCCGAGCCATCCTTAATATTAAAACGCCAAAGCGAAAGAAATGCTTCTTAGTCGCCATCAGCCCAGCCCAAAAGTGGGAATCACCAGGTTTCCATATCACCTGTGATACCGCCTTTGTGCCAATATATTTTCTTTTAAGGAGCGTTTTCCAAATACCATCTTCGGTTAGCAACTTGAACAGCCACTTCCCTAGGAGGGCGGAATTCTTGATGCCAAGATCATGAATACCCAACCCTCCTGATCCTTTGGTCGGTAAACCACATCCCATTTAGCCAGTCTATACTTCTTTTTCTCACCATCCCCTTGCCAAAAGAATCTTGATCGGAAATAATCCAGTTTATGCAAGACCCCTTTTGGCAACTGGAAGAAGGACATCATATACAGCACCATGTTTGTGAGTATCGAATTAATGAGAACCAACCTTCCACCCAAGGATAGTAATTTGCCCTTCCAACTATCTAACCTCGCTTGCAGACGTTCCTCGACGTGTCTCCATTCTGCATTAGTCAGCTTCCTATAATGTATTGGAATCCTCAAGTACATTATAGGAAATTGACCCTGCTCACGACTGATAACCCCCAAGAGCAGGGGATCACTGTAGCACCTCTCAATGTGGAAGTAAGGTATCGATCCGCAGGAGCAAGAAGGAAAAGTTATCTATTCCCTACAACTAAAGTGTCACAAGTTTTAGTTGATTATGCACTAAACAAGTTTAAGGAACAAGATGGTTGATTTAATGGATGGGAATGTAACAAAACAAGAATGTAAAAGTGTCCCAATCCTCTTCAATGCAAGAGGACAAGACAAAGGTTTTCTCTTATAGGAACAATGGACATGGGTTCATGGGTTCACTTAATCCTCTCTCTCATCTACGGTGATTATCATGTTATAGATAAAGTACACACAATTGTCATGTTTTAATGGTAGCTTTTATAACGGCTATATGTCCTAAAACACATAGTTGAAAGAAGTACTCATTTGTGTTGCTAGGTCACCCTCGTAAGGCTAGCGTGGTTGCTCTCACTCCCACATCATACTCTTCCTTTTTACCCCCAGATAAAGGATGTTGGGCTGTATTTCACATGTCACTCAATACATATGCCGTTGTCACATCGGCCATCCCGTACCTACATACATCATACTTCATAATGGACAATATTCTAAACACTAGTGCAATGATTCATATTTCGTGTGCATGACCACATCTCTCTCATCTATCCACACTTGGTGGTGTCAATCACCTCATGACAAGGATAAACAAGGCATTATGCATAAATCAAACCATCACATGTATCATAGAATATCTCCAAAGTATGACAAATCATAAAAGCTCCAACACAACGGTAAATGTATAACAAATCATCTCATACCACAATATCCACCATAAGAATTACATAGATAGATCCATACTTATGCAAAGCACATCATATGGACTCCAACAATGATCATACATAGAGAGATTAGATCAAGTTACCACCACAAACCCAAAGTCCAGGGGGTGGACTACTCCCCCTTCATCATGGAGACGGTGGAGAAGTCGTTGGAGAAGATGGAGAGGTTGATGAAGAGGTGCAGCCCGGAGTGGAGGCGGCGACCCGCAGCAGCCCACGGTGGCGGCGGCGGCCCTTGGGGCGGCGGCGGCTGCCCTTGGTGATGAGGATGGTGTGGAGGAGGTTCTCCTCCCCCAGACGGCTGCCTGGGAGGAGGAAAATTCGTGGTCTTGGGTGCCTCTCACGACCTAGGGTTTCCTTCTTTATATAGACTCTCGGATTTCCGTCACCCCCTTTTAGGGTTCCACCAAAACGGGCCTACAGGCCGCGTCCGAACTCCGATTGGGCTGATCTCGGGCTTAAAATCTTCGTATGGAAAATTGTGACAACTTTCTCTTTAATTTGATTTCCATTGGACGCCATCTTCGAGGGTCAAACTGACAATCTCCGTAAAAAGTTCTCAGACAGATTTCAGGAAAGTCCCAATTTGACTCCAACAAGGTTTCCTTTTGTATTTTTGATAATTCCTACACAACAAATAGGAAAACAAGAAGATTTTGCACTTTGGCAACTATTAGTAGGTTATTCTAATAAATGTCATAATATGATATAAAGTGTATATAAAACATGTGCCAATTGACATAAAACATGCATGGAACATCAAAAATTATAGATACGTTTGGGACGTATCAAGCATCCCCAAGCTTAGTTCCTACTCGTCCTCGAGTAGGTAAACGATAAAAAAAATAATTTTTGAAGTGACATGCTACCATCATAATCTTGATCATATAATATTGTAAGGCACATGTTATGAATGAAGTGATGAAGTTATTGCTACATACAGTCAAATGATTCATTCTTCAAAGGAGTAGCAATGTACAAGATAGATTATGAAGTGATATCAAATACTCAATGTAAAGATGTTCAATGATAAATTCACAAAGTGTAACATAGAAGAAAGTACTATGGACCAAATGTATGCATAATGAAAAGTAAAAACATCCTATGGTGGTCATAGAGTACTTCTTATGAAAACTGAGTATAAAAGGTGGACACTTTGGATAGATAAATAAGTAGAGGTAAAGCATGAATAAGTTTCATCTAACTTCCAAACACTTCTACTTAAGTTAATGCTTGCAATGTGGTAGTCATTGGTGTGGAGCTCTCATTACCCCTATCATAGCATCTTGAATGATTAATGTTTAAAGTGAAAGCAAATATGAGTGGTGTGCTTGACAATGTATTGGTTGAATGTCTCATGTCCCTTGAATACAAGTACCTACACCATGTGTTACTCACTTTGGTCCACAAAGTAAATTCAAATAAAGGTCATTGCAAGTAATAATAGTATCATCAAGAACTGCACTGGGGTACCTCTTGCCCCTTGACATGAACAAGCCCATGTCAAAACAACAAGACAAACAGACAATGAACAATCTCAGCACTCTTTTATTTACTATGGGTATAGCTTTTTATTATGAGGTGCATCACTGAATGAACATTATGGTTATGCTGTAAATTTCCACCATGAATGATGCATGGCTTAGATTAGCGGCCCAGGCATTTCTCTAACCATTTATACAAACTCTTTGAACTTACTAAGTATCCTCATTCATTTCACCCATGATAGGCATCCATAAACAAAAGTACATGACATCAACTAAATATAAATAAGTGCAATGTTGAAAGCTTGCCATGTGACAGCACATATGGGCTAACTCCCAACCAAAACTATTGTCAAGCCCACAACTTCATAATTTTAATCACAATGGTTCATGCTTATTAAATGCAATAAAAGTAAATTGTGCATCAAGTTCGTGAGAGCTTTTAACCAATTTTTCCCATGACAATCAATAACATAAGCATTTAAATTCAGAAATGTAGATAACACAATATAACATGATAAACATACTTGGAATAGCATAAAGCTAATAGGTAGATATGGTGGACTCACTGGAAAAACTTTGGTTGAAGGTGTTGGGAAACAAGCTTTTTACTTGTTGTAATTTTTGGGCTAGCAATAGGGAGAAAGTTGACCATCTAAATGCATGCATAAGTGTCCATAGAACTAATCAATCCATGTTAAACCAAGTAAAGTTAAAATTCAACATCTAAACATGGTAAAAGATAGCTCTTGACAACACACTTGCAAATTAACATTCATTCAAAGCACATGAATTATGCAACTATATGTATCTTTTAAAATCAACTCAAACATCCCTATCCCAATATATTTAATAGCATCCAACATAATTCAACCCAAACTTCCAGTAGCTCTCTCATATATAAATGATAGTGGTGGTCTTATTAACAAACCGAAATAACAAAAGCAAAAAAAAACAGACGCTCCAAGTTTATACGATAAAGTGTTTGATCGAAAAACAGAAGTTAGACGTGTGCAAACCGAGAGTGTGTCGGTCTAGTGGGGTTGTCTTGACATCCCCAAGCTTATGGTCTTCACCATCCTTGGATAGCTCTTGGTGCAGCTCCTCTAATCCCTGTGAAAAAACTTCAAAACACCGTTTCTCCCATTTCTTTTTCTGTGGGGCACATTAGTAGTGATAAACAAATAGATTTCTTGCTGCATATAATCCTTAGACAAAAATTCATATGGATGTCCAGAACATGTATAATGTTGTATGCCTACTCATAAACTCAATTGGATCAAAAAGATTCATGTTAAAAGTTCTAAGCATGCATCAAACAAAATGGGACAGAATCTGTCCAGAAAAACAGCAGCAGCAAAACGTATTTTTCTACCCTACTTAACTTTGTCGGAAAATTCCGAAAAATTCATGCATACAGAGGATGAAAAGTTGCCATTACAGTTTAAATATGAGCTCATTCGGAGTTACAGAATAAGAATTAAAAATCATACCGTGCACAGATTCGTGCAGGAATAATATCTCCGAACGCTATAAGCAACTTCTTCATACCAAAATGAGTAAAACTTGGCACTTTATTAAAAATTCCAGAATCTAAACTAAACACTAAGTCTCTTGTTACAGCAAGAGGACACAAAGAAAATCAAAAATAAAAACAACCGGGTTGCCTCCCGTAAAGCGCTTTCTTTATAGCCATATAGCTAGGCTTCTTACTTGATGTTCATGAAGGTTGAAGCTCATGAGGGAACTTATACTTTGATGTGTCCCTCTTCCTTGGAAAGTGTTCATGCATAATACCAGGATCCCATGGTGTTCTCAAACCAATCAAAATAATAGTCAAGTTGAACCCTAGTTGAGAGAAAAACAAAACACAAAAGTAATAACAACGAAGTCTAACTTTCTTTCTATGCATTGGCATTTTGTATATGAATGAATCACCATAAATAGAAGTTTCCCAATGCATATTAACAATTTTACTTGCAGCATATAATTATTAGCATAAAGAGGGTTCTTATCGCCTCCTCTTTCATAATAGTTGCAAGTAGTAGAAATAAATTCAACCATATAACCACAAGAATCATTCAACTTAGATAATTTAGGCACATAAAGAGGATTATTAAATTTATTATGGAATTCATTAGCATGCTTCCCTCTTTCAAAATAGTTAATAAGATCAATATTAAGTTTAATATCATGGTTGCAACAAAGATTTGGAACTAAAGGTAATTGCAAACCACATAAGTATTTCTCAACATAAGCAAATTTCTCCTCTATGGTGTAATTAGGAGAATTTAAGAACAAAGTAGGACTCTCATGAGTAAGAGTACCATCACAAACAGCAAGTATATCATTTTTATCCTCACATAATTTAGTAACAACTAAACATGGAGGTTTATCAATAAGCATAGGACCATCATCTAAAGCATTATCATATAGCATATCTAAACCATACTCCTCATCATTTTTAAAATTATTATCAATAATGTTCTCATTAGGCATAGGTTGATAGTCCTCCTCATCATCAGAATCATAAAAGCAAAGTTTATCATCAACAAAATCTTGAGTGTTACTATCATTTGTTGAAGGTGAAGTTGGGAGATCCAACTCTTCATTCTCTAGTTGTTCATCATTTTCATCATCCTCTTGGGGTTGCACGGGCATCCCCAAGCTTAAGCTTTTGTCATCTTCTTCCTGCAAAATATTAGACCTTTCTTGGGCAGCTCTCTTCCTTGTGTCAACAACATAGATATTTTCATCAAATTCAAGTATGCAGAGATCAAGGATATTGGCAATAAAAACTTTAAATTGAGAAGCTATAGGGCAGGTTTCATGTTCATTAATGAAGGTGTATAATTGATGCATGTAAAATGCATACATGAACTTTGCACTTTAATTGCTTATATTCCAATCATATTTGCATCATATAAGGGTTATATCAATGTTTTATCATGATTTTGGGAATACTTCATAGTTTTCCCATTTATTTGGAATTAACCCTGCACAGGCAGAAAACCCTAGTTTTGTATTTTAATGTTTCAGGGACCCAAACGTCAACGAAATCACCTGGAAATTTACGGGCGTCAATATTTGGAAGGAAGAAGGACTACGGAAAAAGGAAGCAAGCAAACGGAGACCCGAGGGCCAAACGGGCCTGGCCCACGCGGCCAGGTACTGTGGCCGCGTGGGACCCAACCGTTTGGGCCTCGTGGCTCCGTTGCCGTCGATCTTCGCTCCACCGCCTTCGTCTTGACCTAAAAACGCCTATAAAAAAGGTCCCCCGTCGTTCTCTGGAAGGAGCGCCGCAGAAACACAGAAACACCGAAACGGAGATCAGGAGCTGCAGATTGGAGGGGGAAAACTCCGGCGGGGCGCTGCCGGCGTGGTCTCCACCTTCTCCATCGACTTCTCCACCGTCTCCATGATGAAGAGGGAGTAGTCCACCTCTGGACTATGGGTTTGTGGAAGTAACTTATGTATCTCTCCTCTCTTGAGCTTCACTAATTAGTACCGTATGAGCTGCTGAACATGATTACGGTCACCATTGTAATACCTTTGTGGTGGATCTTTATGAGTTAATATATGTTTGAGATTGCAATGTTTGTTTCAGTTATGAGTATAGATGCATATTATGTACCCCGTTCTTGTCTACTTGTTTTGATCAATCATGTTTATGAGAGCGTGTGAGGGGGAACGTGTGCATTAGTTGGAGTAACGGGGGGTGGCTAGTGCAGTGAACGTGAGAGAAAGTTCTGCGATCCACTTTGGTATCTTTACCTTACTTTGTTGCCTCACTAGGGATAAACTAAAATACCATGCTACCGGAGATGTGGGTGTGACCATTGCCACTACTCCATGACTAGATCTAGCATGTTCTTATTTTCACTTCATGTCATGATACTTATTGCTATACTCTGAGTTATCTTAATTACTGAGATGTTATGATTTAGTTCGCATCTTGGTGGAGTATAAGAGAGGTTAATAACCAAAAGATCTCTATGTTAGGACGTGATGCCCATATATCTAAGTAACTTGTTATCAAACCCTGTGTTGCAATCTCATATGTTAACTTTGTGTGTTCCATTGTCTACCACTTTATAAAGAGAGAGTGCATTTGTGAAACCATGAACCCCAGTCCATTTTTAATCATAAGAAACACCTTTCCAACACCATATACCACTTTTATATTTTCAGCCATCATTAAATCCTAAAATACAAAAATACTTTTCATCTTGCATACATCATTTAAAAACCCAAAAATATCATTTATCATTGCATCCACCATCATTGCATATTTATTTCTTGTTTGCATTGCATAACTATCCTGATATCATTCTTACACCTTGTGCTTGACAACCACATGTGAGGTTGAGGACCAAAACATCTAACCTTGTTTTGTAGGTAACCAAAAGAAGGATAAGAAGATAAATCAACCACTGCAGATTCCCCGAGAGTTCGATATTAAACCCTCGAGTCACCCCTCGCGGGGAAAACTGTCTTCCACTATACTATACACTCTGCACTTGGAGTCTCAACCTAAATCCCGTTATTTGTGCAGGCATCAAGACTTGCTCTTCGGGATCATCAATAATTCATAGGCTGCCATAAAAATAACAAATTGCTCTACTTCTTCCATCACTAAGTGAGCATAATTCCATGTATGATAAGTTGCAATAACATGTTCTCTATTGGAAGGGCATTGGAATTCAAAGTGTCTAAAGTATTTAGAGCAACAAGTTTCTTCCTTATGATAATTAAGCAGCACATTAGCAATTTTATTTAGAAGCTCTATGTATTATCCTAATGTTTTTCCTTCATTTGATTTTCTAAATTCAGCAGCCATCATTGCGTTTTCATAACAGTTTTCCATTTTCTAATTTTTTTTTGGGTTTTTGATATATAAAACTGAAAGTAAAACTAATGAGAAACTCACAACCAAACAAGTTTAAAGGAACCTCCCCAAGTTTAGATGATTGCAAGATATAAAACTAGATAAAATAAATTTAAAGTCTAGTGCACACAAGAATAGAAACTTAAGCGCTACGCTCCCGGCAACGGCGACAGAAAAGTACTTGATAACCCCCAAGAGCAGGGGATCACTGTAGCACCTCTCAATGTGGAAGTAAGGTATCGATCCGCAGGAGCAAGAAAGAAAAGTTATCTATTCCCTACAAGTAAAGTGTCACAAGTTTTAGTTGATTATGCACTAAACAAGTTTAAGGAACAAGATGGTTGATTTAATGGATGGGAATGTAACAAAACAAGAATGTAAAAGTGTCCCAATCCTCTTCAATGCAAGAGGACAAGATAAAGGTTTTCTCTTATAGGAATAATGGACATGGGTTCATAGGTTCACTTAATCCTCTCTCTCATCGACGGTGATTATCATGTTATAGATAAAGTACACACAATTGTCATGTTTTAATGATAGCTTTTATAACGGCTATATGTCCTAAAACACATAGTTGAAAGAAGTACTCATTTGTGTTGCTAGGTCACCCTCGTAAGGCTAGCGTGGTTGCTCTCACTCCCACATCATACTCTTCCTTTTACCCCCAGATAAAGGATATTTGGCTGTATTTCACATGTCACTCAATACATATGCCGTTGTCACATCGGCCATCTCGTACCTACATACATCATACTTCATAATGGAAAATATTCTAAACACTAGTGCAATGATTTATATTTCGTGTGCATGACCACATCTCTCACATCTATCCACACTTGGTGGTGTCAATCACCTCATGACAAGGATAAACAAGGCATTATGCATAAATCAAACCATCACATGTATCATAGAATATCTTCAAAGTATGACAAATCATAAAAGCTCCAACACAACGGTAAATGTATAACAAATCATCTCATACCAAAATATCCACCATAAGAATTACATAGATAGATCCATACTTATGCAAAGCACATCATATGGACTCCAACAATGATCATACATAGAGAGATTAGATCAAGTTACCACCACAAACCCAATGCCCAGGGGGTGGACTACTCCCCCTTCATCATGGAGACGGTGGAGAAGTCGTTGGAGAAGATGGAGAGGTTGATGAAGAGGTGCAGCCCGGAGTGGAGGCGGCGACCCGCAGCAGCCCACGGTGGCGGCGGCGGCCCTTGGGGGCGGCGGCGGCTGCCCTTGGTGATGAGGATGGTGTGGAGGAGGTTCTCCTCCCCCAGACGGCTGCCTGGGAGGAGGAAAATTCGTGGTCTTGGGTGTCTCTCACGACATAGGGTTTCCTTTTTTATATAGACTCTCGGATTTCCGTCACCCCCTTTTAGGGTTCCACCAAAACGGGCCTACAGGTCGCGTCCGAATTCCGATTGGGCTGATCTCGGGCTTAAAATCTTCGTATGGAAAATTGTGACAACTTTCTCTTTAATTTGATTTCCATTGGACGCCATCTTCGAGGGTCAAACTTATAATCTCCGTAAAAAGTTCTCAGACAGATTTCAGGAAAGTCCCAATTTGACTCCAACAAGGTTTCCTTTTGTATTTTTGATAATTCCTACACAACAAATAGGAAAACAAGAAGATTTTGCACTTTGGCAATTATTAGTAGGTTATTCTAATAAATGTCATAATATGATATAAAGCGTATATAAAACATGTGCCAATTGACATAAAACATGCATGGAACATAAAAAATTATAGTTACGTTTGGGACGTTTCAACAGCCGAATATATCAGCGTACTGAGCAGCTGCATCCTGTGCATCGCCAAAGCAAAACAATTAACTTTTATGGAAGTTGATTTTTAATCCAGATAATTGTTCGAATGCTGACAATATCAATTTCAGATTCGCCGCTTTATCTAAATCATGTTCCATAAAAAGAATGGTGTCGTCCGCATATTGAAGGATAGAAAGTCCTCCATCGACAAGATGAGGGACAACTCTTTCAATTTGGCCATCTGTTTTTGCCCGCTCAATCATGATGGTCAACATATCTGCCACTATATTGAATAGTATAGGCGATAGTGGATCACCCTGTGTTAAACCCTTTTTTGTTTGGAAGTAGTGTCCGATGTCATCATTGACTTTTATCGCTACATTTCCCCCTTCAACATAGTTGCGGATCCATTCGCACCAAGTATCTGAGAACCCTTTCATTCTCAGGGTTTGTAGCAAAAATGGCCACTTAACTTTATCATACGCCTTTTCAAAGTCGATTTTAAAAATAACCCCATTAAGTTTCTTCGTATGCATTTCATGTACGGTCTCGTAGAGAACCACAACCCCATCCAGGATATTCCGCCCTTGCATAAAAGCAATTTGGGTAGGCTTCACCACATGATCTGCTACAGAATTCAACCTAATGGTCGCTACTTTTGTAAAGATCTTGAAACTAACATTCAGGAGACAAATGGGTCGATACTGTTGTATCCTCTTGGCCCCCTGAACCTTAGGTAACAAGACGATTTCCCCAAAGTTTAGGTGAAAAAGTTAGCCTCCAGCAAGCAGAACGCGGCCTATTCTGGCAGGGACCGGCTGAGCGATCAGTCGGACAGCGTGCTCCACTCCATCCTGTCACGCCTCAAAGCCCGGCAGGTCGTGCAGACGAGTCTGCTCTCGCGGAGGTGGCGGCACCTCTGGCGCTCCGCCCCGTCCCTCGACATCGACAACCATGAGTTCCGATTTTGTACTTGGCTGAACTTCGATAAGTTTGAGGATTTCGTCGACAGTCTCCTGATTCATCATAGCGCCGGGTTGCTGCACACCCTGCGGTTGCGCATCGAAATCAACGATCAGACGTCCCCCTGCATGCCTAGGTGGATCCGCCGTGCCCTCAACTGCGCCCCCGCGGTGCTCGTCATTCACTACGGCGAATCGATCAATTTACCACCTCATTCCTCCGGCACGCGCCGCCTTACGAAGCTGTGTCTCGATCAGGTAAGCCTCCACGGTGATTTCCAGAAGCAGATCACCACCGGGCTCCCCGTCCTGGAAGACTTGAGGTTCAGGAACTCCGACTTGAGCAAGCTCTGGCTGATCAAGTCCGACATGCTCAACAACCTTACCCTCGATTGCTGCACGACCGGCTACCGCTTACACATCGCCGCCCCTCGGCTCACCTTCCTGCATTTTTCCATTCTCTTTTACAACCGAGCCTGTTTCTTCGTGGATGAGGCGCCTTCTCTTGTCGACGCATCCATCTGCCTCGTGAAGAAGCCTAAACAGAAGCCGTACCACTGGAAGCTCGGTTGTGGACCGGACACATGCTTACTACTCCCTCCGTTCCAAATTAGATGACTTTCATTTGCCCACATGTAGATGTATCTAGACATGTTAAAAGTATAGATACATCCACATTTAGACAAATGGAAGTCATTTAATTTATAACGGAGGGAGTATTAAAAAGTGATCTGAGCAATCTTCTGAGCTCTCTATTCAATTCCAACGTGAGCAGCTTGAAGCTGGCAGGGTTTCAACAAATGGTGCGTGCTTCTTTCTTTTCTTCTGTGTGTATGTGTGATGAATTACATAATTGTATACGGTCCGTTTAGATCGTATAGGTACATCCGGATTAAGTATATACACTCGTGTTTGAAATACAGATGGTAGACTGGAGACATGTAACAATTCCGGTGCCAAATTTGGATGGGATTCTTCAGGTGTCTTGTGCAGTTAAGAAGATGATGGACAGCGGCGAATTCACCCTCTGTCCTATGCTGCAGTGGATACTAGAAGAGGAGCGTGATACGTTACCAATGTTCGGCAAGCTACGAACTATAATGCTTGACAATTGTGAGGCAGGTGACAACATTCAGGTGTTGTGGTCTCTTCTGCACAATGCTCCTCTCCTGGAGATGCTTACTCTGAACAATTGCAAGGTATATTCAACTTAATATTGTCATTCGATCTCCTTATGTGTTCGCTCTGCTGACTTCCTTAAATTTTGTAATGCCATAAGTTTTCAAACAGGTGCAAATTAGGCAATTTGTCGATCAGGTCATTATCTTCCAATATTTCGAATATGCCACCGGAGTTGAAGTTGCTGGAGATCAGGTATAATGATAAAAACGAGCATCAGCTCGAACACGAAGGCACTCGACCAATCGATGAGGTTCTATCCATGATAAGAAGGAAACTGCCTGCGAGTACCATGATTCAAGCTACCAAAGTTCCAAGAAAGACGAGCAAACTAGAGGCTAGTTTTATGGTGTAGATTGGAGTGATTAGCATAAAACGCGACATTGACGCGAAATGTTCGATAAACCGCTACTTTGATTTTATTTGGCAAATACCCGCGACATTTTTCTTCACCGTTCGCAAAAAACACTGATCGCGAATTGAACATTAATTGACGGCCAAACTGACGAGTGGGACCCACCCGTCAGCTCCGGTGAGTTGATTTTGTCATTGATCTCCCTTGGTCGTCAGGTTGTCTATCTCTTGCCATCTGTGCTCTCGGCTGAGCTTCTCCAACTTCGACGGTGTGGCGCTCTTCGGTCCGAGCGAGGGGGCAGGGGCCCTCTTCGGACGTGGAGATGGATTGTGCTGCGACGACGGGCAACCCTTCAGGTTGCAGATGCGGGTAGAATTTCTTCAGCAGATTAGAGGCTTCATCGTCAAGCTATCGCGTCACCTCTTATCAATGATAGTTGCGGAATATGAGTTTTTGGAGCATTCCAAGTGGTGTGTCTTGTTTATTTTTTGTTTGCTTGTTGTTCCTTTTTCTTGTTTGCTGATTTCCTCAGCACTAATTCAAATCTGTGCATCTTTGTACAGTGATTCTAATAATTATTATATTGCCTGTGTGAGAGAAACCTTATAGAAAATCTTTGTTTCATTGCATAGGGGAGTGATGGGATCCTATTTCTTATGTGGCGTGGTTAGAATTTGTCTTAATTATTTCGAGTTGATTGCCGGTTAAGTCGAGTTGAAAATCCTATCATATCTTGGATTTCTTACATTAGTTAATTTTATTACCAATACCACAACGTTATCTTTTCAATGTACAAAAAATTCAATTTACAATAGAGATTATTTACCAAAAATGTCGCTTTGGAGGACATGTTAGCTACATGGAGCCCTTTTTATTTTTTAATCGGCATTTTGAAGTTTAAAAATCCAAAAAAAAACTAGATGTTGACAACAATGCCGTATTCTATGGTCCTGCGAAATAATTTTTATTCCGTCCATCACAAAAAATAACAAATCTGAAGTTGTTCAATTATTTTACGGTTGACGTGCTACCTAAGGTCTAGAACTTTTTTCATTTTGAACAGCCCAAAATACATAATATTTCACAATGGTAGAAGTCATCATTGTCTATATTTATTATTTTTCTGATTTGTTTGAAACTTAGAAGTGTCGATTTTGATTTTTCAAAAAAGAGTCCGGATGGAGCCCATCCTCTGAAACGAGGCACTTGTATTTACTCCCTCCTTTTTTAATATAAGATGTTTTAGCATTTGTCCACATGCGCATACATATGTAGACACATTTTGGTGTGCATGTTCACTCATTTTAGTATGCATATAGACAACATGTACACAGGGCCGTCTCTAGAAATTTGGGGCCCCGGTGCGAAATACATAATGGGCCCTAAAATTTCATGTGTGGCTAGAGACGAATAACTTCGGGCAATCGGGTTTTTGTATATACCAATCAACATTTAGATTTTTTATATATACTAGTTGGCATGTACGTGCGTTGCACGTGTTCACAGTTAAATGGAACAATTTATAAGTAGGACGGCTTCACAATTAAGTGAGACAATTTACAAGTAGAAGAAAACCGTACCTAGCTGGATTACATGTATTGGTGCAAGTTAATATCGACACATATATCATAACTCATCATCTGCAGGAAAGGCATGGCAATATGCAAACTTAACTAATAATAACCAAGTAAAAAACTAATAATAACCGGTATCACAACTTACCACGCAATATTTCACATTTCTCCTTTTCCGTACACTGCTTTGAAAACACCGCTTCTCTTATAACATGTATACCAGTTAGGCCGGCAAATATCCGTTGGTCGATTTTTCTCACCCTGATTGTTGGGACTGAACCGCACTTCATGGAGCTTATGTTGTTGTACAGCCAGTCAGAAGCACACTGTCCACAAAGAGATTCCTACAAGCAAAGATCCATTGTCAGCTTTGCTTAGCTCCACACATCAAGGTAGCATTCAAACATAAGCATGTTATAATCAATCTAATCAAATGTCGTAAGCAAATAGATGAAGAACATCCTCTTTTATTTAGCAATTCTTGATACCCACGTTTATGGAACATTCACTTACATGCAGATCCTCTTAGCTGTTGGGTCTCGCTTGCTAAATGAAACAAATTTTACCAGACGTAAGTATTTTGAATTCTTGATAGCCACGTTCGTGGAACACTCACTTACACATGCAAATCCTCTTAACTCTTGGGTCTGGCCCTCCCTCTCCCTTCTTCGTGCTACTCAACGCATGGAAGCGTGGAAGCAGCAGCAATGACGTGAAGCAGCAGCAATTCCTGATGGCCTTTTACGAAGATGCGAGTCTAGGCGAGCACGATGTAGAGCCCGCCTCAAGAGCGCGAGCCGCCGCGCTGCTGGGGGATTGGGACTTGGTAGCTTTGCCGGGAGCGCTCTCGCTCGCCGGCACCGCCGCTGGGGCGTTTGGACTTGGGAGCCTCGTCGGGAGCGCTCTCGCTCGCCGGTACCGCATGTCCGCATGCCTGCCCGTCGCTCTCGCGTGCCTTCTTCAACGACGTCCTCCCATGCACTGCCGCCTCCCCGCTGTTCTCACGTACACGCCGGCGCTTCCCTGTGGCGCGTGCCCTGCTCCGCCGTCTCCCCGCTGTTATCGCTCTCCACATACTTTCCGCCCAGGCCGTCGCCTCCCTACACCACCGATTCACCCCTGTTCTGTGTTTTTTGCCTGCTTTGGATCATACGCTCAGGTATAATGAATGTTAGTATAATGAGTCATGTACAAACGCAAATTGGGATTTTGCATGCGATGGCTAGCACCACTGGGATGGGAGCCTCCAAGCGCAAGATTGTTGCGTGTGTTCCGTGGTCTGCTTGATGAGGACCTCGAGTCAACGCCGCTGTTCCGTGGGCGTGTGCCGCTGCCTGTTGATACGTCTCAAACGTATCTATAATTTTTGATGTTCCATGCTTATTTTATACCAATTGCTACATGTTTTGCATCTACTTTATATCACTTTTATATATTTTT
The DNA here is from genome assembly GCA_947311845.1 of Poa pratensis. NCBI lineage: Eukaryota > Viridiplantae > Streptophyta > Magnoliopsida > Poales > Poaceae > Poa > Poa pratensis. The sequence continues at coordinate 25,936,028 of CAMZMU010000051.1, read as the reverse complement.
TGGGACTAACCTATTAACAAGATGCCGAAGTGCCAGTTCCTGTTTTCTGCTGTTTTTGTATTCCAGAAAAGCTAGTCTGGAAATATTCTCGGAATTGGACGAAACTACACGGGGGTGCCTATTTTTCCAGAACACACCTGACGGAGCGAAGGAGCAGCAGAGGAGGGCCACCAGGGCCCCACACGCCACGAGGGCGCGGTTCCCCCCTCTGCCGCGCCCTGGGGTGGTGTGGGCCCCTCGGGGGTCCGCAGCCGCCGCCCTTTCGCCTACTTATTCCCCCCAACGCGAAAACCCTAAGTACCTGAGCAAATATCCACGAAAATTCCAGAGACGCCGCCGTCGTCAACCCTAGCTCAGGAGGGTTCAGAACCTCTTCCCGGCACCCTGCCGAAGAGGGGAATCATCACCGGAGTCTTGTACATCGCCATGCCTGCCTCCGGAGTGATGCGTGAGTAGTTCATCCTTGGACTACGGGTCCATAGCAGTAGCTAGATGGTTGTCTCTCCACTTTGTGCCATCATGTTTAGATCTTGTGAGCTGCCCTACATGATCAAGATCATATTATTGTAATGCTACATGTTGTGTTTGCTGGGATCCGATGAATATTGAATATTATGTCAAGTTGATTCTCAATCTATCTTATATGTTATTTAAGATCTTATATGCTTTCCGTTACTCGTAGATGCTTTGGCCAAGTAGATGCTTGTAACTCCAAGAGAGAGTATTTATGCTAGATAGTGGGTTCATGTCTCCGTTTAACCTGGGACAGTGACAGAAAGTTCTAAGGTTGTGGATGTGCTGTTGCCACTAGGGATAACCTAACGATGCTATGTCCACGGGCATATGTGTTTGTTTACATTACGCACTTTACTTAATGCAATTATCCGTTGCTTGCAACTTAATACCAACAGTGGACTCGGATGACAACCCGGCGGTGGATTATTAGTCATAGATGCTGTTGGATAACGATCTATGTATTATGTCGTAATGCCCAATTAAATATCATAGTAGTCAACATGTCATGTATATGCATTGTCATGCGCTCACTATTCGTCAATTGCCCAGCTGTAATTTGTTCACCCAACATGTTAGTTATCTTTTATGGAGAGACACCATTAGTGAACTGTGGACCCGGTCCATTCTTTTACACTGATTAAACAACCACAAACTGCAAACTGTTCCTTTTTCATTCTCTGCAATTTAATACTCATTTTCCACACCATACGTTTAATCCTTTGTTTTCAGCAAGCCAGTGAGATTGACAACCTCACTGTTTCGTTGGGGCAAAGTAGTTTGATTGTGTTGTGTACAGATTCCACGTCAACAGTCCAGACTCCCTGCGACAGCTATTTTTCTGGCGCCGTTGACAACTTTCTGAAGAGTTGCTGCTCCTACTGGTTCGATAACCTTGGTTTCTTTATTAGGGAAAACTTGCTGCTGACTACATCATACCTTCCTCTTGGGGTCTCCCAACGAACGTGTGTTTCACGTCATCACCTGTCGTAAGCTTGTTTGTCGATTTTCCGCGCCGCCGTGAGATCTTGATGTTGCACAGATTTTCGCCAGAGTAGGATTTTGATCTATAGATTTCCAAAGCGACCCAGATATCGAGACCAAACCGGATTTGGCCTTCTTTTCTTGTGCGTGCAGATGTTTTTCTTTTTCCCCTCGGACAATCTGGATTTCATTTTCTTTTGTTGCCTTTTATTTATGGACTCGTACGGGACATGGAGTTTTATCGGGAGTACAAAGTACAAACAGGTCGCTGGTTTTTTATGTCTTTTTTAGACGTCCGATCCAGTTACGCGCTGTCCCGTTTTTTCTCATTTATCTGGTCGTTGTGGACTCGTATTCGTATAGGAGATGGACTCATGTGTAGAAACCGGTCGCTAGCAAATAGCGTTGGCAAATCCGGAGTTGTAAATCGACGATGGCTGATCCTGACTAAGGCAAAATCAAAACATCGAGACAATCTGGATCGTTGATTGAAAATTGAACGGACAAGATTTAAAGTGTTTGCTGCTCGACATCGGGACAATCTGGATCGTTGATTGAAAATTGAACGGACAAGATTTAAAGTATCCCAGCATGTTTGCTCTTTTAATAGTAGTATAGATTATGAATTTTTTTGGGTTGTCGAGAGCGAACTTGAAATAAGGTAGCTACACGATTTGTCGCTAGACCGGAGAGAACAACAAATCACTTGCTAAGTTGCAGTGGAAACCAGAACTATTTATATACACTAGAACCTAGAGGTTCACTGCACGACATTGACACAAGTATCTAACCACATGAATGTACCGTATAACTAGTTACTAGTTGTATGCCCGTGCGTTGCTACGGCTTATTAAGTTTTTCTGTTGTCACAAACGTAAAATGCACGTATATCAATTAGATAGTTTGCAACCATTACAAATGTCAAATATTATAGTATTTCAAATTTGAAATATGTCGTTAACATGAATTAGGAACCTGGTCAAATCTCATACAACGACATCAAGGGTTAAGAACTTTTTTGCAATGTTATGCGCGGTCATTACTAAGAACTCGGGTATTTTTCACTTTTTAAAATGCTTGATCTGGTCCTTTCCATTGTCCTTGATGGCGGGATCCTGATGTTCGTCTTTACAGTGGCACGCAACATAGAGCTGACCATAAGAGAATACTGATTCTGGTACACGCTGACAATAGGGGATGGTCTACCCTTACGGCTTATTGATTGTCATGACAAGAGTTGTTTCCATTTGAATTTGTATGGGAACATGTTGTCAAAAGGGCAGAGAGGTATGCGAGAAAGAAACGCCCTCCACCCAGCAAGTTTCGCTGCACGAACTCCGGGTCGACGGTGTTCCTCTAAAACCCACGGACAACTTGTTAGCTGGGTCAATGTTATAACATCAGTAGTTTATCATCAGTTTAAGGGAGTGCGGGTAGCCTATTTGGATCTCCCCATTGTTTTTTTTACCAGATAATGGTTTTTGATTGACTTTTTGCTTTGCTCTTAATTAAGCCGGATAAAATGATGGGCTTAGTTTCTTAATTATAAAATGATGGGCTTAGTTCCTTAATTATACACCAACTTAAAAAAGTCTTTTTAATGAATGTCACATGTCATGCAATAAAGGAACAAAGTCCCATCACGGCCACACAGCTCAGTTCGTCCTAATATTTTTGGATCACCATGCAGCTTGCCTAAATTACAAATACATACATACTAAAATAATACACCATGCAGCTTGCCTAAATTACAATAGGGGAAAATGTCGAGCCGTCAACACTACTGGTTTGCTGCAACAAGTGCATGTTTTTGGATCAATAATAGGTGCATGTCCTGAATAAGCAACAACTGCAAGCGACCAGGGATAAGTAGCAGTCTTACTTTCAACCCGCACAGGGGAAAACATGTAGAGGCCTTGTAAAAAAAATCGTCATTAGCAGCAACAATGACAGAAAACACAACCCCTTTTCAGTCATCTAGAACCGTTTATCTTCTTTACAATTAGCCCATCAGCAACAATCATCCTTCACAAGTAATTCTTCTACGGCATGTTTTCATATTTTTCATGATAATGACACAAAGCAATCTTGTTAAACTTAAGATCATCTTCAGAAAAATCACAGTTGAGTAGATGAACAAGTACCTCCTGAAGAGGAGTTGGCGACGGTGTGGGCACAGTTGTAGGCGTTCGTTGAGCATGTTGTGCAAGAACACGTACATGTCGTCGTGGCAGAGCATGTCGAGGCAGTGGTGCGCTATACTTTCATTCAGAGCTCTGCCTGCAAGTTGACCAAGATCAATAAGCATATCATCTCACAAAAACATGTCCAGTGTCTAACATAGCAATTTGAACCTTCACAACATTGGGCAACTGCTAGCACAAATACTTAGAATAGAAATCGGTTTGTTCCTCTCTTAACATGTAATGCCCAGCCATTCATCCAAAGCGAAGCATATGCACCAAATTACTAATTACAACGACATCTAAAGCGAAATATACACACCAAACCGTTCCATAGTAATCCACTTCAGTTACTAAAACCAATTTTCTCAAACAATAAAAATTAAAGAACTGAAAAAACGAACCAATTTGGCGGTGGGGAAGCCGCGAGCACACTCGGCGATCTCCTCCACGGCTCCGAAGTCCGATCAGAACACCCTTACTGCCACCAACGCTGTCACCCCAACCTGATACAGAAATTAGAGGTGGTTCAGTAAATGGACATATATCAAGTGTAAATACATGGTAAAAGAGAAATTAGCGCACATCTTGCAGAACAGTGTTGATACTCTACAGGTTTGGAGCAAGACAGGAATTCAAAAAAAAATGCCATGACAAAGTGAGAATTCAAACAGCTAAGCACTATGTAACCTAATAAACAAAAATGACAAAAGGAAGTCCATTTGGTCAATATGATCCCTTGAACAAAACTGAACTGCATCTCCTGTTAAAAGCTTAGGTTTTTCAGTTAAACAGAAATACTGTTACTACAGATCTTATATTAGCTCAAGAAGAAAAACCTAGCTGCGGTATGCTATTGCTAAACTAAACTGAAAGGGTGTACAACACCGCTGCACCAAAGAGGCCGTAAAAATATGCATCAAATAAAATGCCCAATAAGAATTAAATATATGTAGCATTTGAAGAAATAGAAGGTGCCACTGCATGTACTAATCTACATGACTAAACTAATTCTCTAATCAGACATAGCACTATTATATAGACTGAGGTTTGCCACCAATAGGAATCCCATTTGTGGACACGGACATTCCCAGATTTACCACCGCCACAGATGAGGACTCAACAGTGGTTTGCAATTTTCCACTAAGAATTATTGTTCTATTAGGATGACTCCAACGGGGCGACCCATCGAGTCCGCGCGCGTCCGTCCCTGTCCGCGGGAGCCAAAAACACGGCCCAACGGGGCGACGCAAACGGACCGCGGTCCGTTTTTTGGTCCGCCGCGACGCATTCCTGGCCCAAATTTGGGTCACCGATGCGTCGGGCCCGGACGCGAGCGGACCGTTCCTGCATCCTCCCGTGTCCGCCCTGGCCCCGCGTGTCATCGACCCCAACGGCCACCTACCCGTAATAACTGTGGGCGGTGGAGCTGTATAAATCGCGCCGGCCGGCCAAACCCTAGGGCACAAACCCTAGCACTCCTCCCCAATCGCGCCGGCCGGCCAAACCCTAGCCACGGCGGCCACCATCTCCAAGCTCAGATCCACGCGCCGGAATGGATCCGCCGCCGCCGCCGCAGCATCTGGTGGACGAGGCCGAGCGAGCGCGTATGAGCGCGCGCGGGCGCTATCGCGGCAGCTTCTCGCGCCGGATGGCGACCAGCCCGGCATGGGCCGGCATGATTCCCCAGCCGCCGCGTCCGCGCCTGACGGACGCCCAGAGGAGTGCGGTGGAGGCGGCGTTCGCAGACTGCGCCGACAGCGACGAAGAAGAGTACGCCGCCGGTGTCGCGGCGGCCGGTGTCGCGGGGGATGGCGCGCCGCCGGAGCCTCCCATTGGCGTGGGCGGCCCTGCTCACATCACCGAGGAGGAGGCGGTGAATGCAGCCCACATGCAGCTGAACGCGCAGAGGGCGGCCGCGTTCATCTCCGCCGCGCGCGCCTGTGCCGACGCTGCAGTGGAGGAGGAGATGAAGCAAATGCGCCGCGCCGAAGAGTCCAAGAAGCGCGCGGCGAGGCGCAAACGGCACCGGGAGGCCTTGGCGGCGGCCGAGGCCGCGAAAGGAGCAGGCAGCTCCGCCTGATGTCAGCTCCACCGCGAAAGGAGCCGAGGCCGTGGCCGCCTATGTGCGGTTCATTTTCCACTAATACCGGCGCCCGCTACGTGTTTCGTAGCTACAAAATGATCAAAGAAGATTGAGTCAGCCAGCCCTGGCTGGCCATGGGCGCGATGAAGGAAGAGCCAGCAAGTCCGTTGCAGAACGGGCATGCTGCGTGACGTTCCTCAAGGCCGCAGCCCCTCTTTGATCTTCCCCCTTGCCGGCCGGTGGTCGGTTATTAATTTTCTTCAAGTTTAGGTTTAGCTTTTAGGGTTTAATGTTAGGAGAAGGTCCTAGATTTAACTATGTAATTTCAGTTTCTAAATGTAATCCTAGTATTAAAAAAAAGTTTAGGAAATAAAAGTGGCAAGCGGACCCAATGCGTCGGCCCCGTTGGGGGCACTGGCCAGAAATGGGCGGACATGGGCCGGACGCGCGTCCGTTCCCCGACCCAAACGGACAAAACGCGGATCGAACGCGTCCGTTTGGGTCGGCCCGTTGGAGTCATCCTTATGTTTACTGAGGTTAACGTACAGTAGTTGAAACAAAGAATAAGACGAGCTGAGACCGATATAATACTTGCCATTCCATTTATTCTGCTGTAACTACAGCCAGGTGGAGACTACGCAGTAGATATAATTTGTTGTGCTGATCTCATTGCTATCCCAACAGCTTGTCTGACCATTTTCGCAAGAAAGGGACAGCCATAGTGATCAATGAACTGGTATACAATTACGTCGTGTCGGATTAATTGCAGCCAGAGGGCTAACACACATGCAAACACTACATGTTTTGGATGCCAGACGCGAATAGTGCCAAAAAACACTGGGAAAAGACCAGATGATCTACCATTTTATAGAAAACATAAACCACCGCCATGAATTCTTCCTACCAAAGCTCTGAAAGGCACACCTAAACAACATCTACACAAGCATCAGGTCGGAACAAAATCAGTGTGTCCAAGCAATTCACTTAATCTAAGAAATTAAATTCAACTAATTTCACAGCAATCTTTCGGGAACTCACCCTGCTCGACCTGCAACTCAGGCTCGACGTCGTCGGCGGACTGGAGGATGGATCGCCCTGGAGGCGGTAGTGTGGCAGAGCGTAAGGGCAAGCGATGATGGTGGTCACGGCAATAGGGCGAGATGAGAACGAGGATGTGAGGCCACAACGAGGGGGTCATACCTTTTTTTTTACCGTTTGCAAGAGACAACCTCGTTAGCGAGCGGCAGATCTCCGCTGGCCGACGGTGCCGTTCGAATGATTGGATCGCCACGGCGGTTCCCATAAGCAGGAGGTGAGGGATTCGTAGCGGCGGCGTGGTCGGTGTCGTCTCTGCTGCGATATAGAGCTGGCGGCGGTGGAAAGCTTGACGGGGATGGATCGGCCGCGTACCAGGAGCAAGAAGAGGCGGAAGGGCAGCTTCCTGTGGCCCGGCCAGCGCTGCTGCCCTACAGATCTAGGGCCGGCGCAAAGCTCGACATGGATGAAGGTCGGCCGCCTACCAGGAGCAAGTAGAGGCGGAAGACTGGGGCGTGCGGGCGGCCGGCGTCAAAGGATGCAGCGGCGGCCCTCTGTCGCGGGGAAGGACGGGAGTTTCGGGCGAGAAAACTGTACGCTTCCTGTTCGCGTTAGGGCACACGATGCGGGCACGCGCGAGTTTTCCCATTGGGCCGGCCCATGTTAGGTGGCGATCGATCGAGAAAGCGAGGAAGGGATGGTTAGGCAGAAAATGGGAGACGTGCCAACGTACGAACTCCCATTTAATAGTAAAGATTTTGCTCGCCAATAACAATCGAGAAAAAAAGATAGAATAAAAGAGAAATATAAGAGTCGTGTGTACCTTGGGTTAAGGAATCAATAAACTGAAGCTGGGGTTTGTTTCGGCGAGGTCGGACTCTGTCGGAGGATAGGAGAGCTCTGCCTCCCACTCGATCTTCGTGAGGCGCGTTACTTTTTCTAGTAAATAATCCGTATTCACAATGAACGCCTGCCAAAATAAACAGCCAATCCAATCACCACCTACCAGCTTAAAAATTAGCATGGAATCAGGTCGCCCGACGCCGGTTGCCACATCAGAATATTAGATCTTGGCAATGCTCCATGCTGCGTTTCCACATCAGATCATGCGGCCAACCAATGCGACAGGAAGAGGTGTTTTTGCAGTACCCTATGCCTCGCGCAAACTAATATTCCATTTGGCTGCGGCGTCGCCGGCTATGGCCTTCGCACTATCGATCTCCTCTAGGGTCGAATTGTCCCAGGAGGCAGGAGAAAGCAGTTGGATTGACAGACCCACACCCCGCACCATTTGGTTGAACCGCATGAGTAACTTGCCCTTTCGCTTGTGGGGCCCAAGGGACAGGTCCATCTTCTACCTCTCACCTTTCTTCTTTTCCAAATACACGCACGGACGCACAGTTCAACCTTAAAATCCATGGCGATGCACACAGCATGTATAGGATTTGGGGGCCCCTAATTTTGGGGGGCCCTATGCGGTCGCTCACCTCGCACACCCTTATCGACTGTCCTGCATGTACAACACCTAAAACATCTTATATTAAAAAACGGAGGGAGTATGTCCTAGTAAAGTAAACATCGAAAGTGCATATAAGGTCTATACAAGTGAAACATATAACTTGAGGGACCATTCGGTTTATGTACTAGCTGTCACTCATTACTTCCATATTGAACTACTACGATAACCCATTTATACTTGTGGGCATTGATTCCCTTATGACATGAGTGCTATCCATGTCGATGGTGGCGAGAAACGTGGTTGTGACATATACTCTCTCTGTCCATAAAAAGATATCACAACATTGTCCAAACATGCATGTATGTAGACATAATTTAGTGTGTAGATGCATGCATGTTTGGACAAAGTTGAGATATTCTTTTATGAACAGAGTGAATATTATTTTTGTTGTGATGATCGGATATGCCCTCTTTTGACGCATCATCATCGCAGTGAAATTGTAGTTAGCAGGTCATATATGCGATGGTTCAATGTAAATGTGTGGTGTATCTTTGCATGTGTGTTGGGGAGGGCGTTGAGGGGATTGCTCGATGCCATCCCCATATCTTTTTGATTGGCATTGCTCCGCACCTAGGTTCGTCGTTACGTTGTTGCTTTTTCTTTCTCCGATTAATCGAGCTTTATATGTATGTCATGTTTAATATATTTTTGTTATACAATATGAGTGGAGTCATTTGTCTTTAGTTATCGACGCACATTTTAGATAAGCATAAAGTGAAGACAAACCACTAGCTAAATAATCGATCTATTTAGCTGGTGACACCAATAAAATACTGGAAATGATTTTTGCCATCCACTCGATATTTGAATGCGAGAAACAATAAACCTTGCTATTTTCTACTCCCCCTAATCAAAACGTCTTATATTTAGTTACAGAGGAAGTACTTGTTATGATTATGCGCGCAATCACATTAATGCATTCTATTTTTTACCAGAGTAAGTGAGTAACTGTGTTTTTGTAAGGTTTTCGTCCAAATTTTCGGAAAGTGTCTTTGGCTCCCAAGCAACGCTGATCCCGGTGGTTTAAAAATTCAAAAACACTATTTATGAGTTTTAAAAAAATCTGAAAAAAATCACGGATATAGCCAATGATATATCCCACGAATGTGCAAAAAATCAACTTCAAATACGTTGTAGTTTGGGCTACACGAAAATGATATATTTAGATCCACACTTTTGTCATTTTTCTTTTGAAACAAACACTTTTATCATATGTGGCTACATCCATGTTTTTTCAGAACTTTTTAAAACTTATAAATTTTATTTCGAATTTTTTAAATCACCGGGATCACTGGTGCTCGGGAGCACCAAATCTCCTCCCCAAATTTTCTGCTATAAAGACGGCCAAATATTTTTCATGTGAACCACAAGAAAATTGTGTTCTTTCGAGGTTATAGTTTAGCGCGTTGGACTCCAAATCCTTGCTGCGCTTGCTGTGGTTCGAATCCACCTCAGAACGAACAATGAATGAATGTGGGCTGGGCGGTCAACCAGGTAAGCCTGTGCCCAGGAAAGAAAGGACTAGGGAGGGATTGAGAGAAGCTTTCACAGTGGAAAATGAAAAAAAAAGCATATCGTTCTTAGAAATTGTGGAATTTGACTCAGTTAGAGCTATGGTCAAGAGGGAAGTTTTGTAAAAGCAACAGGAAGAATTGCTCAGATACCCGTGAGCGAGGCTTACTTGGGTCGTGTTATAAATGCTCTGGCTAAACCTATTGATGGGAGAGGCGAAATTGGGAATCTGCCGAACAGTTCGGGCCAAATCCTGAAGAAAGCTCAAAAGCACTGTTTGATGAGCCTGCGTAGTATTAGGTAGTTGGTCAGGTAAAGGCTGACCAAGCCAATGATGCTTAGCTGGTCTTTTCGGATGATCAGCCACACTGGGACTGAGACATGGCCCGGACTCCCACGGGGGGCAGCAGTGGGGAATCTTGGACAATGGGCGAAAGCCCGATCTAGCAATATCGCGTGAGTGAAGAAGGGCAATGTCGCTTGTAAAGCTCTGGCCATCAGACGCAGAATGGATTCTTCAAATTCCCCTACCAAATCACAATCAACCAGACTTCATCGCTTGGCAATTCACAAAGACAGGTTGTTTTTCCGTTAAGTCGGCCTACCATGCAGAATGGCAGGCAGAATACCGTCGGTGAGCACAGCGACGAGACAGAACCAGCGGACCGGCAGCCCGCGTGGAAGATGATCTGGTAGCTGACAGTGCCACGTAAGGTGCAAATATTCACCTGGAGAGCACTCCACGGCAGCGTTCCCTGCCTCTGCACTCTGGCGAACAGACATGTTTCCAAGACTCCGGTGGTATGCCCTGATTGCAAAAGATATCTGAATAGAAAGATAGATCCATCCATCTATCCAGATATCTAAAAAAGAATCTATTTCATGAAACATTTGATTCAAAGAACTGCGCTTAGCCCTCCCGCTCATGAAACGGCTCTGCTGCAATGGATGGCAGAGGGTCTGTAGTACCCGAAGCACTGGAGTGAGTAGCCGGGAAGGGGCCTAGAAGTACCTACTACTACACCACACTACACTTGGCTCTACACATTTACAGAGCTTACCCCTGTCCAGTGTCTGGCAGAACGTTGGGGGCTCCAATCGTCGACTCGTTATCTCCATCTCAGCCCAGGCTAACGGAGCCTGACTTATTCAGGGGAGAGAGTGGAGCCTATCGAAGCACTCTTGAGAGTAAGATCCTTGGCTCCTCTTCATTCTCTACAGGGGTCTCTGCCCACATGGAAGCGGGGCAGAGATGGATAAGATCAAACACGGGAAAAACAAGCATTTGAAATGCCTTTTTTATCATTTTTTTAGAGGGGGATGGATAAAGTGGGCAAAACAGACTCACATTTTTCAATCGAAAAGGTTTTCCTCCAAGTATCAACTGGCCAGTTTACAGTAAAGGAATTCGAAAGCTCCGAGCAAAAAATCATGGCTATCGGCTCACTTATTCCTCATTACATGCAATGAATAAGAAAGGATATTACTGATTCAAAAGATAGGCACAAGTCTTCTTTTCTTCCAGACCAGGAATGAAATAGCTGGTTCGGTAAGGACCAGGAATCCTAGATGGAGAGAATCTGGTCTTGTTTTGTGCATGGCTTATGGCAGGCAAGCAAGCCAATCAAGAGTAGACCAAGCCAAGCAGAAGGCCCTCAACTTCACTTCAGTTGCACTAGTGGATTGAATAACCTTTTCTTTAGTTCTAACAAAGTGCATGTGTTGTTGGTTAATAAAAACACGAGTTTCGATATGCAATTCTTCCTGAATTGACTCGATTCTCCCGTCGAGAGTTTCTTTGAAAGTCTTACCTAAACTCTTCCGACTGAATATGAGAAAGCCTATAAAACAACGAGCTACTATCATTTCTTCATTATAGATTGAGATCTTCTTCGGACTTGATGCACAACGGAGAAGTCCATTCTCGTCATGATCGATCCACGTCCTACCATAGTGCCCGGAGAACCAGGCTTGCTTCTAGAAGATTCTATAGTGATCCACTGGAATCGGCCTCGCCTTGGGGGACCTAATTAGGAGCTGATTGATTTCTTTAATAGATATGAAGATGCCTTGAATGAACCCAAGCAAGCCGAAATAGAATACTAGAAGTATGAAGTGGACACCTATGGTTTAATTGGAAACATCTCTTTTCTATTTAGATTTTGCCAGTTCCTCCCTTTGTGGCAGAGCGAGCGATTTTGCATTAGGAGGCTTTCTTGCATACCTTTTCGAATTCTTTTTGTATAGCTCAGTTAAAGAAACGTAAATACCTAGTAACCTATTGATACATAAAAGACATACTGCTAAGTTAGAATATAGAAATATATAGAGTCCTATTGTGTTCCCCTTTGGTTTCTGTATAGAGAATAGGGAACAGAGGAATAGAATAGAAAGGGTTTCTTTCTTTTACAAGATCATGGAAGCTTCAGAAACCATCCGAGATCTTATGGAAACAAGAAATGTTGCATCAAAGGGTTCAGTGGTCATATCATAGTGAAATCGAATTTCTTGATTTAGTCGATATCACATTACCAACTCATGAATACAAGATGGCGATGAGTCATGCCAAGTTTGGGGACTGTTGCTCGTACCCTCATTGCATGTTTTAAAATAGGGCATACTGCCTGTGATTTACTATTGACTTCCAAGTCGACACGAGATTCTATTTCTTTCTCTCTACATTTGACTTGCTGTATTTGCAAAAAAAAGGAAGACCTGCTGTTACTTTTATACAAGGAAATGCATATTTTATATATTTCCTATCGCATTTCCTTTTTTCTTCAAGTCTTTCCTTTTCGTTTCGTCCTCGTCGTCCTCCTCTTCTTCCGCTTCCCCTCCCTAATCTCCGACAGTTTCCAATTTCTCATCTCCCAAACCCAAACCCAAACCCAACCCCAACCAGAGAGAGAGACCCAAAAGAGTCGCACGCGACTTCGCAGCAGACGAAACCGAGAGACATCCCCGCCCCGCCCCAAACCCTAAATCCTTCTCCAGATCTCGCCCCCGCCCTGCCCTACCCCGATGTGACGCGGCCCCTAGGGTTTGTGCCGGTGCCGTGTGGTGGTTCGCTCGGCGATTTCGAACCCCCAGGGGTCGGAGCTGGCGGCGCGCGCGCACATGAAGGACCCGGCGCACCGCACGAAGGTGGTACTCCGGCGGCTGCCGCCGGCGATTGCGCAGCAGGCCGTCGTGGACCAGGTCGACGCGCGCTTCGCTGGGCGGTACGACTGGGCCTGCTTCCGCGCCGGTAATGCCAGGTCAGCGTTTCCTCCCTGTCCCCTGTGCGTGCGTTGGCGCGTCTGTGTGGTTCAGCGCTCGTTAGGTCTGGATTGGGATCGTGGCTGCTTAACCTAGGAATTATGGGTAGGCGACTAGCCCTGTCCCATATTTTTCACAGGATTTCGTGTGCTGGTTAAGTGATTAGTTTAGTATTAGCAATTTAGCTTGCCTATCTCTGTAATTGAGATGTATAGCTCAAACAGTTGCCGTTATCTAGTGCAGTGTATTTTTCCTGTTAATCACATCTATTTAGTTCGTCGCTGACCTATCTGTGGTATTATGGTAGATGAAGGCTGTATATTTTACATGACATGGGCTATATGTTTGATACAGGAGCCAGAGGTTTTTATCTTGTTTTCATGTTGTGTGCTGTGAGATTTGCTTAGAATGTGCTTGTTATAGAACAAGTTCCTTAGCAACCTTTAATTCAAAACTACCTTGATTCCTTGAAGCATTCAACTTTTTACTTACTAGCCTTGTAATGCTTTTTGTCTGATGACTTGCTTAGCAATTTCTTACTTTAATTTGCTGCTCTTAAGATTTTTTTTTCAAAAATATAAGGTTTCCTTATTCATTATACCTAGCAGTGGGATCTAAACAATAATGGCATTCTTGTCTGTCACCGACTTCTTTTCAATAGGCATTTTGTCTATCCAGCTGACAGAATCATAGATGTCCTTGTTTCTACCTTAATTGTAAGAGTCAAGAAGATGCTTAAACAATAGCGACATTCTTGTTTTGTCACAATCTTCTTTCCAATTGGCTAACAACTTTTTTCAATTCAGCCAAAAGAATCATCGGTATTCTCGTCTCTACCTCAACTTCAAGAGCTCAGAAGATGTTGTTGAGTTTGCTGAGTTCTTTAATGGTCATGTATTTGTGAATGAAAAGGGTAAGTTTTTCATTCCTTAGCAATATGCCCTTTTTGCTTCTTTTCTCAGGATGCAGACCTCGTATTCACATTCACATTATGTCCTCTTGTTGCTTTGCACGCACTTTAGTTCCTACTGCTGTATTAAGTATATGAGTATATCACTACACATGATCACAAACATTAAATGTTGATGTCATTTAGATAGCCATTGAACTTACATGCCCATGATTAGGGAATAGGGATAGCTAGCAAATAAATATATGGCATATTGCGTTCGTCCTTCTAAATGAGCAACGCTTATTCACCCAGTTGAGGCTCCGTTTTCCCTTTAATTTCTGAGCAGCGTAGGGACAATACAGTATGGAGAGACTAGTAAAGTACAATATGAGGCACCGGTTTCAATTGACAACTGCACTGTGATATCTTTGTTTAGTGCCATTAGAAATTTAGAAGTGCCACCAGTGTTGCTTTAAACTGAGCTTCTCCAAAAATGAAATTAGCCACCACTTTCCTGTTTTATAGCCTGTCCAATATTTTTTTCCTAAATATACCAAGCTAAGCCTTAAGCGTTCATGGGTCTAGACTTGTTTGGTCAGCTATTGGAGGTGGTCAATGAAAGCAAGCGCCACCTATGTTAGATTCTTGGCATGGGGCTATTTAATCCATGTCCTGTTAGCCTGGAATTGATCAATACCTTTGCCATAAATTTGTAATCGATTTATGTAGTTATTTTTTTCTAACACTTGATTATATATTCGGTTATGCATCAATGTTTCTTTTAATTTGTATGTCATGCATGTCGTCCATGGTTCTCTGCCAGGTGCTCAATTTAAAGCTCTTGTGGAATATGCACCATCACAACAGGTTCCAAAATCAAATATCAAGAAATATGCTCGTCAAGGAACTATAACGAAAGGTCCTAAATAGACATTTTTTTGTCCAATACGTACCATACTTCCATGTTTTTCATATTTCAAACTTAACATTTCCTGTTATCTGATAATTAGATCCGGAATACTTGGAGTTTCTTGAGCTTATATCAAAGCCTACTGAGCATTTGCCAAGTGCTGAAATTCAGCTTGAAAGGAAAGAAGCTGAAAGAGCAGGTAAAACATGTCATTATTTTGATATTTTCTATTCTTGGTTTATTAATATATGTTTCAAAGACGCCAAGTATAAAAGAAACTCATGTCTTTACTTGGTTACTATTGCAGCTGCTGGAAAGGAGCCACCAGTTGTGACACCTCTTATGGCGTATATTCGCCAGCAAAGAGCAGCTAAGAGTATGGCTCAGGTACATTAGTTCAGTTGATTATGATCTTTGGTTCTATTATTGTTTATCAACTGTCGGGTGTCTACTAACCATCATTTCATACACCACAGAGGTCTGTAGGCAGTAGGCTAAGCAGAAAAGTTGCAGGTGTGGTAACTAGCAGCTCTAGTCCTTCTAAAAGGGCCTCTGAAAGGCGCAGGGCCTCCACTTCAGCGGTAATATGCTTGGTTGAGAACTTACTGAAATTTTCTGTTGTCAATGAAATGGATCGTATACTTCCATATATATGTTTTCGGTAGGCTTACAAATCAATCGTGTAACTTTGAAATAGTAACATGTATTGACCACTCTGTTCCAATTTTGGATATGGCAGCACATACTATTTTCGTATATTGACCATTTGGATTGTAACATGTGGTAGCAGGTGGGGTCTAAATGACAGCACAGTACTGTGTCATGTTTTTACAGAAGTATGTTTGTGTAGTGTACTCTATGCCTGGACAAGTAGGCATAGAGTTCTTTACTACTCCCTCCAATCCGAATTTCTGTCGCGGGGTTGTGCTTTGTACGCTGTTATTCCACGACACTTAATACGGATCAGAGGGAGTATATATTTTCATTTTATATTGCAGCAAAAAAATTCCGAAAAGAGTGGTGCTCTCTGTTTGTACCTTGATTTGACATAATGAAAAACAACAGTTCTTCTGCGTCCTTCCATATTATAACACCACAACAAATCAGATGCTCTGTTCTTTGGCCTATGGTTATGTTTTCCTTAGCCTGGTGTATAGGAATTGTATGCTCCTATATGTTTTTATATATTTCAGACGCTTCACAATTGTTTTATTTTGTGGTTATGGTGTGGAGTTCTCATTTCTTTGCGCCATAGACAAGTATGTATGCTGTTTTGTTTAGTTGAAGCACACATACACTAGCAATGCTTGCACCTCAGCTCCTTTAAGCGTTGGACCATTTATTTGTGGTGGTTTGTAGAAAGTATTACATGTTTTCTTGAGCCCCTGTCTTGGGTGTCCCATATGCCATAACTCCTCTCAGAATGTTGACCTGTCAAAACCAAGAAAACAGCAAATGCTACTTTCTGTTTATTATCCACAATGAATTATGACATGAAGTTTTTAATTTTCTGTTTTTTGTGATATCTGTCAGTATGTTGTGCGAGAAAATGCTAAGGAGAAGCCAACTTACATCTTAGCGTCGAAGAGAGATGATCATACAAGAGAGAAAATTATTGCTGGAACTTCAGGTTGTACTGTATCAAGACATTGCCAATTACTATTAGCTTGTTATAACTGTTGTCAATATTCAACAGTATTCAGGTGTTGTAGTCTATTACTAAGTGATTTTCTGATACGATCCTCGGTTAGTGCTGTTAAAATGCTGTATCAACTAACGAACGGACAATGTTCCTTCACTTGATGAGCCCCATTATCAACTAGACTTGATTGCCAATTACTATTAGCTTGTTATAACTCATGTCAATATTCAACAGTATTCAGGTGTTGTAGTCTATTACGAAGTGATTTTCTGATACGATCCTCGGTTAGTGCTGTTACAATGCTGTATCAACTAACTAACGGACAATGGTTCCTTCACTTGATGAGCCCCATTATCAACTAGACTTGATTGCCAATTACTATTAGCTTGTTATAACTGTTGTCAATATTCAACAGTATTCAGGTGTTGTAGTCTATTACTAAGTGATTTTCTGATACGATCCTCGGTTAGTGCTGTTACAATGCTGTATCAACTAACGAACGGACAATGGTTCCTTCACTTGATGAGCCCCATTATCAACTAGAGTTGATTTCGTAACATGGGAATGGCGCACAATTCAAGTTTGTAAGAACCGAGTAATGGCTGAGTTGGTGTGCTGCACCGTGTGGAATGTAGCTAATATGATAACCTTTACTATTTTGACTAAAATGTATTAGCTGCTAGTTATTCTTCTCAGCAATGGCAAAATAAGTATGCTTTTGAAAAGTACCTTTAATGCAAACAAACATTGTATGTGTTTTTCACTTATTCAGTTTGATGGCTGACATGTGGATGTGGCAGTAGGCCAAGTGCATGTTTTGTATCTCAATACTTGCAGTCCATTCATGGGAATGATGCTTGTCGTCCCTGCATGGTGCCGTTCACTTCTATGTTATTTTCGTATTCAACAAATTAGGTTTTGTATTTTCATTTATTTATTCTAAGCATGTAGCTGTATTTCCTTTCTAAGAAGTGTAACTGTTTAATTCTTGTTTTATCCAATTAAAACTTTTCCCTTATGTTTTGTGCTGCACTCTTTCCATCCTTATGATGGAATACAAATGTTTGGTTCTATGATGTTAATTATTGTAGTTTTGTTTGTTTTGTCTTGTAGATGGTACAAGTGGAGGACCATCTGGGTCTCCTCAGGTTGTTGACGGTAAAAGAGACAAAATTGTCCTTTTGAAAGGAAGAACAAGGGTTGATTCCAATGTAAGCATACACGTTCCACAAGGCTTTTTACCATTTAATTAGTATGGCTGTCATTTTATTTGCTGTTGTCACAGATATCTGATAGCTCAACTCCGCAGCAGTCTGTACCCCCTTCGCGAAATACTCCCCCATCAATTCTAGACAAGACCAGCGGCATGAGGCCAGTGGCAGAATTATCAAGACTATACTCTCAAACAAGGAAGGACGCCAGGGAATAGCATCTCAACATGAGCAAGAAGGTCACATGATTAATGCTGACAAGGATAAGCGCCCACCACGGGTTCCAAACTCGCGCTCCATTGTGAAAGATCAGATTGTTGAAAATGCTGATAAAAGCCACTATGATGACAAGCATAATCATCTGCATGGTTCTGGACCCATTGGTGAGAAGATTGAAAGACAAGCCAGAAATAGAGATAGGCCTGACCGTGGTGTATGGGCCCCTCGTCGCTCTGACAAGTCTGCATCAGGAGTTGGTACACAAGCCTCATCGTCTGAGTTCCCGCTAATGCAGTCACATCCTGAGGATAATTTGTCTCAGCAAGCAGATGGTACGATTCTCAGTTAAACGGCTTTATTATTAGTAATTCCTTATGCTCGAGTCACTGTATTAGCCTAGCTGATTATGTAGGCCATGGAGAGAGAAAGATAGACACAAGGAATCCTGGTGGCCGTGGTGGCATTGTGGAGAATGGTTTGTATTTTATCTGGTTATATTTAGTGATTACTCCCTCTGTTCTTAAATATAAGATGTTTTAGTTTTTCTCAGTTTTCTCAGATACATATGTATCTAGACACTTTTTAGTGTAATATTCATTCATTTTAGTCCGTATGTAGTCCACATTGCAATATCTAAAACATCTTATAATTAGGAATGGAGGGAGTAGCAAACGAGTTGTGCAAAATTTCCTGGATCAGTTTCTGTTTCAAGGCTCATTGTGTATTGTTATTCAGGAAACAGGCATGCCAACCGCCGTGGTCTGCAACGTGGGCTGAAGGAGATGGAAATCTCTCCTATTGCATCTGATGGAAAACCTGCAAAGAGGGGCCCTGCTAGCTATGGGGCTCATGAGGTGTGATTAGTTTATAGTTACCTACTTGCCTTGGCTGATTCCAGAATCTAATACCATAAATGCTGCGTGCAGAGACAAGTATGGGTTCAGAAGTCAAGTTCAGGATCGTGAATTTGTCCACCGATGGTACGTCTATGTTGCCATTGCTCCCATAGTTATACGTGTACAACGATCCTCATGTTTCCAGCACCATCTGTTGGTGTTTTTATCTCTAGGTTTTTATCTGATTTCTTGCTGGAAAACACATGTACCCAAAAATGTCCCAAAAATTTAGTAGGAAGTTATCACCAAGAATAGATTTTGTGCTTTCAGGTGCATGTGTACTGGGGATTTAAAAACCTTTTATTCTGAATATGTGATTTTATATACATGCACATTGTGAATCAGTATGCACAATTGTGTGCTAATAAAATAAGAGGGACAAATGGGTTGGAACTATATGTGTGCATTTTGTTGTACCGCAGATAGACATTTTTCGCACAAAAAATTGCTAACACATTTTTTAACCATAATCTGTGATATGTTTTTGAAGCAGTTTTTTGTTCCTACCTAGGAGTACTCTTGTGTGTACCTTTGCATTTGCCTGCCAAGTATACACTTATTTATCAACTTTATCTCTCTTGCAGATACTTTCATCAAAACAGATGTTGCAAGTTGTGCAGAAGTTTCTGGATTTTGCAGCTCATTCTGAAGTTCGTGAATGAAATTGTGAGATGGTTCTGTGAAGTGCAATCCCGGATTTGCCAATGGAAGTCCCAGCTATAGCTGAAAAGGGAGCTCTTTGATCTGATTCACAGAATCACAAGCAATATTGAAGTAACATAACCCACAAGTAGGAGCTCTCCATCACTTTGGGTTTGATTTGATTTTGGACCCAAGGTTGCTAGTTCTGGAGCGATGGATGAAAATTAGGCTGGCATCAGTTACCTCGAGACAGTGGTCACATATTTCCAAGACCCCTGGAGGCTATACACAAAACCCGACGATACATCAGTGATGGATGTACATATCTCTAGTGAAAGAAGTGGTCTGGTTCTGATTGCTGTTTACAGGTTAGAGGTGCCATGTATCTACAAAGAGATAAGAGTTATCAGACTACCAGCTTGCTAAATAAAGGCGAATTTTTAGTTAGTTGATTATGAGAACCGCTGTACCAGAGCGTGGTTGGTACAAAAGTTACCGTGGAGTGCAGAGTGAAATCACACGTTCTTGTTTTATGCTCCCGGGTAAATGGAATGTGGAGGTTATTTTGGCATGTTGAAGTTGCTGGTGTGTGTTTTGCTGTTATGTTTCACCAGATAACTTTGTTGGGTTATGTTAAGAATGATATGCATTCTTTGTAGGGTTTAGGGTTTAGGGTTGTTGGTGTTTTAGTGCCGCGACTCTCAATCTTTGAATCTCCACGTCAAGGATAGGCATTCAGCTGCGTTTGTAAACGTAGAAGATAAGAGCTTAGAGCATCTCTAGCAGAGCCCGCAAAAGGCCCAAACCCGCAAAATAATGTCCATATGGATTCGAAACCTTAAAAACGTAGAGAACAGAACCTCAAAACTCCTGGCCCGTAAAACAAAACTTTTTGAGGCCCCCTGAATCTGGCCCTCGGAACGGTTAATTCGCAGATTTCGCCGCTGAACCGAGGGGCCCTGTATATGGTGAAAACGGTTGGCGGGAGGGAGTATTCACCATGCGACTTTCCCTCTTCCCCATCTCGCCGCCGCCAGCGCCGCCTGCGATTCGCCCCTTTTCCCGGCCGCATCTGCAGGCGCCCCGCCACACGCGAGTCGCCCCGGCCGCGGACGTACCCTGCCGCCGGTTTCTGGCTCGCCCCGTCCGTGGAGAACCCTTTCCGGCCAAATCTGCGCCGCCGCCGCCGATCTGTCGGTGAGTCCATCTCCGCTCGATTTCGTTTTGTTTTCGGACGGAGTAGCATGTAGTGATTATGCGTGCCGTTTCAGATGGAGTTGAGCCCGGAAGAAGAGTTCTTGCTCTCCGATTCGTCCTCCTCCGACGACTCCGACGTGGAGACGCTGTTTGAAAGCCAGCGGCAGCAAATGGTGGTCACCGTCCTCGCCGTCAAGGAGTTCGAGGACCGGTATGCAAAGCAGCGGCAAGGATCCAAGGTTGGCCGCCTTTGCATACCACGAAACCGCTTCTACGGCAACCAGCTGCTCATGCGTGATTACTTCGCCGACATACCGACGTACCCGGCTCACATCTTCTGGAGAAGGTATCGTATGCGCCGCTCTCTTTTCGTGAAGATAGTAGAAGCTTGCGAGGCGAATTGTCGTATTTTACCCGTCGACGAATGCCGCGGGTTTGATGGATTCAGCGCATACCAGAAGATCTCCGCCGCAATGAGAGTCATTGCCTATGGCGTCCGGCTGACTACGCCGATGAGTATCTTCGTATTGGTGAAGATACTATGATCGAGTCCGTTCGTATGTTTGCTAAAACGATAATAAAACGTATGGGAAGATTTATCTTCGGGCACCAAATGAAGAAGATACAGTCAGGCTGATGGCGATGAATGAGGCGCGAGGTTGGCCGGGCATTCTAGGTAGTATAAATTGTATGCATTGGACTTGGAAAAACTGCCCAAAGGCATGGCATGGACAGTATTGTGGCAGGGGAGGCGATGCAACAATTGTGATTGAGGCCGTTGCGTCCGAGGATCTATGGATTTGGCATTGCTTCTTTGGTTTGTCGGGCACATTGAATGATATCAATGTGTTGCAAAGGTCTCATCTACTACGTAGGCTAGCTAGTGGTGATGCTCCGGCTTGCAACTTCACTGTTAATGGGCATGAGTATACAAAGGGGTACTATCTTGCCGACGGTATTTACCCAACTTGGACTATATTCGTGAAGACCATCTCAAATCCAAGAGGCAACAAGGAAGTTGAATTTGCAAGGGCTCAAGAGGCATGCCGAAAGGATATAGAGAGGGCATTTGGTGTCTTGCAATCTAGGTTTTGAAAGTGCATGTGTTGCCCCATGTGTGGTTTTGGTAATTAATGACAATCTTATGGACTAATGTTTGCATTGAGATATAATTGTAATCTTGTCCATAGGAAAAGATTGGAGTTCATATGTTGGACTCTAGAAGATTACATGATGACCAAGGTTCCATCCAAGGGTTTATATGAAGAATGGTCATGAGAAGAGTTGAGCTTATTGCAAGCATGGCTTGGAAAAGAAGATTGAGTGAACTTCATGTTATCTCCAAGTCATCATCTATATCAAGAGAAGAATATGAAGCGCAAGTGGATTCATGAAGACGGAGCTTAGCGAGGCTCTCCCATAATGGAGTATGGGGGAGCATTTGGAGATGTCTTCACCAAGCAAAGCACAATCAAGAAAGGTGTTCCAACTTGAGGGAGTCAAGATCGTCATCATCTAGCTCAAGTGGAATGCGCAAGGCAAAGGTATGATCTTGATAGGGTTTCTATTTTACCGGTCTCATGGTGTTAGTGTGAGACCGGGTTATAGGATAGACGGCGTACTATCAAGAGGGGCTCTTAAGTGAGTAACTTGATCGCATCTTTGTGAAGAGCTCAAACCTTTGCATACTTGACATATCATCTTTCTTGGTTCTTATTTGGCTTTTCTCCTTGTTGGGTTTTGGTGCTTGTTGTGATCTTCATGACAAGCCCAAGTTCACCGAAAACGAATTTCGTATGGAAAACTTGTTGCGTTTTCGGTTTTGAGGTTTTGCCGGTTCATCTTTTATAGAGAGGTTTTAACTTTTACATTTGGTCTCCTCCTCACATGATGGACTATGATGTTTCTCTGCATGATCTTGTAAAGCTCTTCGTTACGATTCCAACGAGCCCAAGATCATCGAAATCGGAGTCCGGATGAAAAAGTATTCCCGTTTTGGTGCCGGTGGTTCTGCAGTTTTTACATGTGGCGGTAGTACCGCCGTACCGCCAGCGGTACCGCCGGAGCCACCCGAGAGCCGTTTTCGGCGGTACCGAAGCGGTAGTACCGCTGCCCGGGGCGGTAGTACCGCTACCTGGAACCCGTTTTCAGCCTGTTTTCAGCCGTTTTGATGTCCTATCTTCCCGGGGGGTGTAGTACCGCTGGGCCAGCGGTAGTACCGCCCCGGCGCGAATCTGCACCCAACGGTTGGATCTTGGGTTGACCTATTTAAGGGGCCTTCTTCCCCAATGGTTCCACAACCCTTGAGTTGTTTTTCCCTCTCTCTCCTCCATTGTTGACCTTTGGAAAAGCTTGCCTACCTCTCAATCCCTCCCTTGATTCTTGCATATCTTTGAGGGAAAGTGAGAGGAGATCTAGATCTATATTTCCACCAATCCATCTCTCCTCTAAGTGAGGGGAACCTAGTGGATCTAGATCTTGGAGTTCTTGGTGCATCTCCTCTTTGTTCTTCCTCTCTTATTCCCCCATAAGCATTTGTTGCTTTGTTGAAATTTGAGAGTGAAGGATTTGAGCTTGTGCTCTTGCCATTGCTTCGTTGCATTGGTTTGTGCTCTCCACGAGGATTCGTGGAAGTTGAAAGCTTGTGAACTTGTTACTCTTGGGTCTTTGGACCCTAGACGCCCGTGTGGTGGTTGAGACCCTTGTGTAGTCACTTGTAGCTGTTCGGGAGCCCCCAATCTCGTTGTGGGTTGTGCCCCGGATCGTTGTTGAAAGGCTCCGGATATCCGCCTCGAAGGATTCCGATAGTGGAAGGTGAACCAAACTTTGTGGTGCGGTTCATCGGAGAAGAAGGTGAAACCTTTGTGGTTGTTGAACCAGTGTGTTGGTTCACACCTCTCCAACGAGACGTACTCCCCTAAAAAGAGGAACTCGGGAATACATCCTCGTCTCCGCGTGCCTCGGTTATTTCTATACCCGAGCTCTTTACTTATGCACCTTACTCTGTGATAGCCTTCGTGCTTGAAGTATTCTATATTGCTATCACCTTGTTGCTTGTCTTGCTTAGCATAAGTTGTTGGTGCACATAGGTGAGCCTAGTTTATTTAGGTTGTTGGCTTGTTAATTTAAACACAAGTTTTATTCCGCAATTATCAAGCCTAAACCGGAATTTTTTAATCGCCTATTCACCCCCTCTGGCGACATCCTTGTCCTTTCAGGTTTGCCATAGTTCGAGGCCCCGCTCGTTTTTGGGACAAGAAAACTCTCAAAAACATCATGACTTGTTGTGTGATTCTTCACAACATGATCATAGAGGATGAAAGGGACTTGGACTTGGAGTTGTCCTATGACAATGTTGGTAGCCGTGTGAAGCCAGCTAGAAACCCAGATCGCATCCAAGCTTTTCTTCAGACTTACCATGAGATAGAGGATGCGGACGCACACACCAAGCTCCAGCTAGACCTAGTTGAACACGCCTGGCAGCGGCATGGGCAGCAGCCATTTTTTTAAATCATTTGAACCATGTTTGATTCAAACAATATTGTTATTCTACAACATCTTGTATTGAATTGTTGTTTAATTCGTGTGATTCGAACTTTTATTGTAATAAACTATTGACGAGGATTCATAATGTACTGTTGTTGTAATAAGAATATTTATAATTTAGTTCTTATTTATTTATTATTCCATTTTTATGATATTCATGTCTACTTCATGTTTTGCATTTACAGTTTCTGACCGAGGCATGTTGTAATAAGAATATTTATAATTTAGTTCTTATTTATTTATTATTCCATTTTTATGATATTCATGTCTACTTCATGTTTTGCATTTACAGTTTCTGACCGAGGCACGGTGGAGCAGCACCCGTAAAGCCGACCCTCAAAACAGAATTCTGTTTTGAGGGTAATTCTGTTTTGAGGGTCGGCTTTACGGGTGCTGCTCCGCCGTGCCTCGTTTCGAGCCAAAAAAACGCGCGTTGCGCGACCTGCAAAACAGTTTTGCGGGTTCGCCTTTTGCGGGCTCTGCTAGAGATGCTCTTATCATCGGCATAGGAATTGGCTTCCTGTTGCATGAATTCATGGATCATTAACTCATCGTCGCTATCCATAGTATGCGAATAAAAACAATGAAACAACCAAACACCCAACTAATTTAACCACGCAAAAATCTAGAAGAAACATGTCTTGACAAAGGATGGAACATCTTGTGTGGGAGACATGTGTGAGGTTGTCTCGGCCGCAGTTGCGTGCCTGTTTAAGTCGATGAGCATAGACGGTTGAAGAAAGGTTGGAGCTGCGTGCCCGTCAAGTCGATGAGTGCAGACGGTCGAAGAAAAACTGTTGACCCGCACAGGAAAGGTGGAGGAGGTCAGATCAGTGAAGTGTTACCTATTGATCGTCGGATCCATGTAGCAACTGCGGCTTACAAACCACGGTGAGAGCGCCAGTTGGAGCAGGGGAGGATTGCGCGTCGTTGTTGGGTAGGGGCCGCCGAACTACCGGCATTGAAAACGGACGGTGACGATGAAAATTCGATGGGGGTGGGATAGGAGGCGATGGGTGGAATTTTTATGTCCGATGCCCAATAGCCCTAAACAAACATAAATCCAAGAGGACACACCTTACACCACACATAACTCCTCGCATGACTCATGTGTCATCCAGGAAAAGAGACCCTGGGCTGACCAGATCTTCAGACAAGCGCTCTCTCTTGGCGTCCTCCCTGACCGCAGCTGGTGACGTTGTGGCGGCAGCCCCATAGATTGTGCGAGTGAGGCAGTTCCATGGTGGAGGGTTTGGCCGCCGGGTGCTAGGCTGTTGGCGAGCTTCAGCAGGAACGTAGGGGCAAGGGACAGACAGATATGGTAAATATCGTTCGGATGTGCCTTTCCCGTGACTCGGCAAGGCAGGCAACACAATAGTAGAGTGGTGGTCTTCCTGTCGGTGGTAGCGTCCGATCTGCAAGAGAGCTGTGCGGCTCAAGCGGGAGTGCAAGGCGACAAAGTAGGAACATATATAGCAAAAGTGTTCCGAAAATCTAATTGTTCTACTCTCTCTGGTCCGAAAAAAGTGTCATGAGGTAAGCTACCGAGTTGTACTACCTACGTTATTTTCTGGCGACACAAATAACATATCGGAGGTAGTGGCAATTGTTCGAGTGTTCTATGCATCCGAAGAAATGACATTCATGGTGCGCTGTAAATGATGCTCCGAACAGAAAATAATTTCGAAAATCTAATTGTTCTAGCAATTGTTCGAGTGTCCTATGCACCCTTTCTGGATCACTGTTTTTTTTTTGTTTTTTCTCCATGGGCCGTCTTTCCAATTCGAGAATATTCTGTTCAATTTTTTTTTTGAGAATATGCCCTCTGGCTCTGACCGCCATCCGGTCTAGGAGGCGTAAATCGGCTCGTGTCGCATAGTCCTCTCATCGCGTCGCTGCTCTGCTGACGAAGGAAAACTGAAATTCACAGTCTAGGGTTTGCTCCGCGTCGAATCCGCCGTTCGTCGGGATGCAGAGGTACGGGCTGCAGCTCCGCAAGAAGCCGGCGGCGTCCTCGTCGTCGCGACCGCCCCCGCCGGCGCGCCCCCTGGCGGCATTCGCCGACGACGGCGACGACGACGTCGAGGCAGACATCCTCCGCCAGTCATCGAAGAAGCGCGCCCTCCAGAAGGTAACCAGCCAGCCGGATTCCCGGCCCTCCATACCCCATTCGCTGCGAGTTCCCCTTCGTTGGCTGTCGGCCTAGATGGTTGATTTGTTCTTTGCGGGGTTGTGTGCTCGCGCAGGTGGAGGAGCTTCAGAAGAAGGCGATCGAGGAGGATCCCTCGGTGTTTGCCTACGATGAGGTCTACGATGATATGAAGGAGAAGGCCGCTCGCCCCAAGATGCAGGCCAAGGTTGTTCGGCAGGTAATTATCCGTCCTGGTCCTGGACAATCAAAATTATAGTTGATTACATGCGCTTGACAGCTTTGTCTATGCTTAATGTCATGAACTGCAGATTATTACATGCAGAAATATAGTGTTGGCCCAACTTACTTTGTGTCATGTTTTAGTCAAATTTTAATTTTGTTAGGAGCAGTTTCCAGATGTTTGTCATCCTGTTTGATCGGAACAAACATCAGTGCGAGAGATATACATGTTTGGAACATAACATTAGACGCTAAAGTTGGAGACTATCTACCTAATATATTTAAGATTCACAGATATTGGCCTCCATGGGTGGCATGTATACCTTTGAGGATTTAAATACTTCTTCATATCGTATGGAGGTAGTTGGTTATGTTAAATGTGTAATAGAGACATTTATCCAGAGTCAAGCACATAATGTAGAAGGTGTGGCGGGTTGTTGCAAAAGCAACACGCCACTACTAATGAGAATAACATGATGGAGCTAGAATGGACAGATATTGGGATATTCTAATATTTCGTCTTACTCTTTACTTGTTTTCTGTTTCCATGCTATTGTTTGCAGTCAAAGTACATTGAAGCACTCAAGGAAAAAGCAGAGCAGCGTAAACGAGAACAGGACATAGTGTATGAGAGGAAGCTTCATAAAGAGAGGAGCAAGGAGGACCACCTGTTTTCTGACAAAGACAAATTTGTAACATCTGCATATAGGAAGAAACTTGAGGAGGAGAAAAAATGGCTAGAGGAAGAAAGACGGCGGCAACTTCAAGAAGAGAGGGATGATGTAAGTTTTTGCTCATTTGTTCACCATTATACATGGTTCTTACATGCTACTTATCTTTACGGTTCATTTTTTAAGTGCACGTTTTCTGCTACTTTATTCATAAATGATATGGTACAGTATAACCTTTAGTTAATTCTACTAGAATTACGATCATGTGAGGTACTACGGTTAGTCTGTCAAAGTATGCATGGAAACTTGAAAGTGTGAAGAATGCTGAACAAACTTTTAGTCTGAAATATTCTGAATTGTGCCCGTTTGTCTGATCATTCAAGTGTCATGTATGGCGGTATTATCCCATTTATGTTTTTTGAATGAATATCCTGTTTATGTTGCTAGAGGAGTTGGAGAATGATGGGCTTTGGTACAATGGTACCTTAGAATTCTGATGTTGTACCATTATAGAAATTCACTTTTCATTGTTTATTAATTTTCTCAAAGGATTTTCTTTCCTTGATCATACAAAAATATGATATGCTGGCTTGTCTATACTTTTATCTCCTAATCAGATATTCAGATCCTTGCAAAGAAAACATATATCTAATGTTTCACAATTATCGTGTCTTTTGGCCAACTAATTTGATATTTTTTTTTGCAGGTTACTAAAAAGAAAGATCTGAGTGATTTTTACTTTGGACTTGCTAAGAATGTTGCTTTTGGTGCACAAACGCACGATGACACAAAGCCTGCTGAACCTGAAAAGTTGGACAATAAATTAGATGATATTCAAGCTAGCAAGTCTGATACCGAAGGATCTGGCCGTTCTCCCAAGCGCATGAGGGAATCCAGTGTGGGATCAGAGAAAGCTCATGAAAGTAAAAGTGTAGAAGAACCTGCAACAACTAGATCGAAGGATTCAGCAGCTGCTAGACCCGCTGAAAAAGATTCCGCTGTTTCCACGACTGCTTCACAAGCTTCGCAGAACACTCAACCAGCACCAGTCACCGATGAGCACTACAAGAGGAGCAATGATGCGCTTGCTGCTGCCAGAGAACGAGCTCTGGCTCGTAAGAGAGCGAAGGAGCAGCAACAAATGTGAAGTAAGAGGCAGATAACTCTTACCATGTTATTATAGCACTTAAGCTTTTATCTTCTGGTTAGTGCTGTGCAATAACTGTTATATGACAGCTGTTTTCAAATCGCAGCATTTTTAGATTGATCCGCATGAGGCTGCAGCTTGTATGATCCAAATATCTGTATATCGACAGGGAAACGCATCAGCCATCGGAATGATTATTCTGCTTTGCCTAATCAGTAGAGGAGAGGTCAATGAAGCCTATTGTATTTACTGATCATTAGTGTTGCCAACAAAAAGAGAAGCACCTTGGCAAAGGAATAGAAGACTGCACACATTTGTCCTCTTCCATGTATAATTTTGTAATCTGTAACCATTGGTCTGTAGACGTGTTTTCTGTAATGACTCAAGTCAGTAGTTATTTATACTGGTCAGTGTTCAATGAGAAAAGTGTATGCCTTTATTGTAAGGATGATGCATCATCCATGTTAAATTTCTGACTTGCAAGTTCCCATGATCCTTTTTATATTTAGTTCTTATGTGTCCGTGTCAGCAAGCTGTGTGCTAACCTAGTATGCACAATGTATATTCGTTGTATCAGTGTATCACTATCATCATTTTTGTAACGAATTGGTGAAATTCAACCGAATACAATCATAGTTTCTACTCTCTTTTTTCAAATATAATTGAACCCAAAAGCCTTCTCAACAAGAAAAAAATGGCAAATCGTAGGCCTCACTGTGAGCGTTTGAATTCTGTAACAATTCTCCATTGAAACTATGGAATTAGTTTCAGAATCTTATTTAGAACGTGATGATTACGAAGAGAATGCGACCCCGGTCCGAGCGAGTGGATAAATGTTGCTCTCAGCTGATACAGCGTACTGTCATTACAGCCGCTAACCACCCCTACAGCGAAAGGCGAGAGAGGGCTTTGGTTTCACCATCCGCTCTTCTCCTGTTCGGCTTCTCCGCACGCAAACCCAAAACCCTAGCGCGAGGGGCGAGCCGGCAAGAAAGAGGGCGAGAGAGATAGACAAGGAGAGGCCTCGTGACCTAGAGGCCAGAGCACACAGCTAGGTTTCCTCTCGCGGTTGCGCCATGGAGAGCCTCATCCTCGCCTCCTCTTGCTCCGCCTCCCCGCTCCTCTCCGCCGCCCGCCGCCCCTCGCAGCCCCTCGCCGCCGCCGCTGCCGCCGCCGGGCGGAGGGGAGCCAGGAGGGGCCCGAGGCTCGTCGTCTTCGCCGCGTCCCGTGGATCTAGGAATGGTGAGGGACGACTGCCTTGCAGCTATGCTACCTCCGTCATAGTCCTATGTTTAATGCGACCCCCATATGCGACTGTTTGATTAGGTGCGAGCGGCGAACGCTTGAGCGCTGAGCTGTAGTGTTTGTGAGATTCCACGGACTTATATCGTTAGCTGGATCCCGCGGCTGAGAATTCGACGCTGTTGCATCATCGTCTGCAGTAAAGTTCTCCTATATGTATTTGTAGTAGTGGCAGATGAGATAAGTTGAGACTGAGAATGGTTATCCGTCCGTGTTTGTGGCATACTAGTAGTTGATAAGTAGAGAATGCGCACCTTATCCATCCATATTTCTTGTATAGTATCAGTCTGTTCCATAATATAACCCGTTTTGGCTAGCTAAAGCGGCTTTATGTTAGTTGCTTTGGTTTGCCAATTCTATTAGAATCTCCTTTGTTCTGATTTTGTATATAATAAATTGTTCCCTGCATCAGCTTTGGATGGATTGAACACTAAGGGTTTCGCAAGCATTTCGTCTTCAACCAGCAATCAGAATATATCAACGGGAACTGGTACCCTGCCTCCAGTTCCGCCATCGTCGTCATATTTGTGAGTTGGTTTCCTTGTTTGTTCGGTCTACCCAGTTCTCAAACTTACCCTCGCATGACGGCGTGTTCCGAAATCTCTGCAGTGGTTCACCTGTTTTCTGGATTGGAATTGGTGTAGCATTATCTGCGGCATTTTCTGTGGTGTGTAATTCTGCTTCCTGTTATGCTTTAGTTTGTTGCCTTGTGTATCTTCTCTTCATAAATTGATACTTGGTTGTTGATGTATCAGGTCTCTTCATTTGTAAAGGTGAGCTCACAGCTATTCTTTGTTTCTGCACTCCAAACAGAGTATGTATCCTCAATAACTTGCACTGTGCTCCTCGGAATGACCCATTGTGTACCTTTGCATAGTATGGCATGAGCCAGGGAGGTAAATTGTTGAGCTATTTTCTGCTTGCACCTGCTCAACCAGTTCACTTTGCTATTTCGGACCTTTGTTTCTAAGCTCTTAGTTGGTTCAAGCAGAGTATGTGGTCCTATAAAGGTGGCAATTTATTAACTTTGACGGCCATTTATTTCTTTTTATGTAACAGATCTTTTAGTTTTATACTACAATTTACATAGCTGCTTTGCACCAATTTTCCTTAAATGATATTATGCTCAATCCCTTTCTGCATGGCTTCGTACGTTGCTGCATGGCTTTATGTAGCACAATATTCTTTCTGTGGCTTGGTCATATACACTTAGCTGTTGCCTTTACGGTATTTGTCGTATACCTGCTTGTTCGGATATTAAAATAATATTTGGCTGGACATGATCGGCGTTAATTTGCCTCCCCATTACACGTTAGTTTGCCTCCCCATTTCCTTTTTGACGTGTTGCTAATCTATTTCAGAAAAAAGCAATGGAACAAGTATTCAAGTCAATGATGACGCAGGCACCACAAAACACATTTGGTGCGAACTCGCCATTCCCATTTTCCATGCCACAACAGGCAGGCCCCACAGCACCAAGCAGTTACCCGTACCCAGGACCAAGGAAAAATACCTCTTCGAAAGGTGCAACTGTTGATGTTTCAGCTACTGATGTGGCAGCAACAGGAACTTTGGAAGCGTCCGATGTGGCCGAAACATCAAAACCGTCAAAGAAATTTGGTATTGACCTTTCATATCCGTCAAATTGTCGATAACATGCTGAATCTTCTCTTGATGCATTTATTTTATACTTATGTGGTCCTTTTTCTTGGCACCTCTTGTAGCACAATATTAGGAAGTAAGCACACACCACCAACAAGCCTGAATATGAACATAATGGGCTTGACTGTGCTGCTTTTTTTCTTAATGCTAGCATCATTTTTTGTTCAGATACTTGGCATCTACATCTAACGCTCTTTTCATACCAAATGTTTGCAGCCTTTGTTGATGTTTCTCCGGAAGAATTGCAGCAGAAGGAGCTTCAATCTTCATTGGAGACGTAGATGTGAAAAGTGACAGCAAAAAAAGTGAAATTAAGGAGGATACCGAGCAACAAGTAAGTTTATTTCAGAAACTTGGCAATAGGCTTCCTGTAATATTTGTTGTAACTAATACTTGTCTCTTGTTCTTAAAGGTTCCTACAAATGGAGCTGCTTTTATGCCGAATGAAGATTCCTCTACTGGGCCAACTGAATCCAGTTAGTAATTGCAAATTTATCCCACATCAGTATATTCTTAAAATCATGGTGTAATATTCTTTTTTCCCTGTGTATACAATGCACAAAATTGATTCTGATTACTGTATAGGTAAGTCGGACCTATGCTATCTATTGATACAATTGAGAAAATGATGGAAGATCCAGCTGTGCAGAAGATGGTTTACCCGTAAGTCTACAACCAACTTCAACTTTGCATCTCGTGCTCACTTTTCTAAAAATGTGTCCCTGTTGGCTGCTAAAGCGCTAGGCGCAACACTTCCTGCGACTAGGCGCTAGGCACCACCTGCGTAATACGAACCTTCTAGAACTCTTTGTGCCATGTTTTGCCTTTTTATTAATTTGCTATCTGGTTATAAGAGTTCAATAAAGTCCTGCTGGTCATCAGTTAAATGCTGCATATACTACTAAATAGTCTATAGGGTGTACATCCTATATCTGCACACCCGACCTATTATGCAGTATGCCCAACAGAAGGAAAACTGCTTTATGTCACATGTAGCACCCTAGGAGCCATTGAGCCAGCTGGGCCCCAGCACACCTGTCCGTAGGTGGCTAGGTCTGTTTGTGACGCTTATGACCCAAAACATTTCATGTTAATATGTGAGTTCAAGTAGTTCTATATGGTGCAATCACAACAGTTGCGTTCAATATGGCACCACTAATACTCCCATCTGCAGAGTGTATCTTCTTGTATCTATTTTCTGGATGATGTGGACAATGAAGTGATTCATAATGCCAAAAATAATACTTGCGGTTAGCAGATGAAGAATTCAGCACTAAATTTTACTAGTTTTCTAGGCTTCCATCTGTAGGCATAACTGGTTCTGTGTAGATTAGTTCCGCGTGGATGGAACTCTGTGGCTTAAAATAACCATGTAATTTCCATTAGTATTTCGTTACGTTGCGACTGGCTGGTGAGGTGGTCGTATTGGCACTGCCTCTTTCGTAGTCGGCAGCAAGTGGGCCTGTTTCAGTAATCTGAAGTTGTTAATTTTTGGTATATAATGAAATTATGTGCAACGCAAATCTCTTTAGTTATTTTAAGCATGCTGATTTCTTCACATGTTGCAGCTACTTGCCTGAGGAGATGAGGAACCCAGATTCATTCAAGTGTATGCTCCTCTGAAATTATTTATACACTTTGTATCACATAAGTTGGATTTTCTTTTGAGGATTTGTTCTGTTTTCATATGGTAACGCATGAGAATTTATTTTCCAGGGATGCTTCAGAACCCGATGTACCGCCAGCAACTGGAGGATATGCTGTAATACATATTACCGCTTATTATATGTGCATCTGTTTCTGATTCAAATTTGAAGTCGACCCTGGCCAAAAGTATTAAAAAAATGTAGCACTAATCCATGTCATAGTAATATGTTAGTATGGAACAATGATGCCATGGACTTATATAAGCTTGTAGGGTTGCACCTTATATATTCCGAGTAATGCCACTGCAATTTATGTAACCTATGTCGGCCCAGAACTCATGCTGATGACCCACAATGTTACCTACTGTGGTGGTCTATTATGCATCTTGCTTTATGGAGTTGAAGTGTACAAATCTGTGCACATAAGTGTGCAAGTCTTTTCTAACTCTCTCATACTGATGTTTTGTGTATTAACAGAAACAACATGGGTGCATCTCCTGATCAATGGGATAACCGCATGGTTGATCACTTGAAGAACTTCGACCTTAGCAGTCCTGAAGTCAGGCAGCAGTTTGGTGAGTGAATCGACACTTCCAGATTTACTTGGGTCCTCTTTGGAAGTTGGAACACATGAATTCTGCAGAAAATTTCCATATCTGTCATCCGATGCCTTTCCCTTCTCAAGATATATGAAAATCGGTTTCACCTTTCCTACATTTCCTTATGTTATATTGAACATTGTATTGAACGACCAGTGTTCTTTTAATATCCTTATTATTTTCCTGTTCCAAATGCCTAGTATGCACATGTTCCTATTATTTTGGTTCTTTTTATACCCTTATTATTTTCTTTTTGTAAATGCCTAGCATACCTTTGACACATGCTCCTTTTTGTTGGGTTCTTATTGTTATACTATCACTCTGTCCCACTATATAAGACGTTTTTTTGGCAAACTGTTTTAGCTTGCCAGAACGTCTTGTATTATGGGGGAGGGAGTACTTGGTAAGTGATGTTGATTATTGAAAAGGTTTGAATAAGAACTCCATTCTTCCCTGAAGCAGTTTTTCAGTGCTTACCATAAGCCACCTTCTTAAACTTATTTTCGAATTAAAGGAGTATATCTGCTGATCTGCATGTTAAAGCTCTTTTATCGTTTGTACAGCGCAAGTTGGCATGACTCCAGAGGAAGTAGTATCGAAGATAATGGCGAACCCTGAAGTTGCTGTTGCATTCCAAAATCCTAAAATTCAAACCGCCATCATGGATGTAAGTTTCTGTGCAAACTTTTTCGTACTGTTCAATTATTGAGAAATTTAGATTTAGAGCATCTCCACCGGGGGCCTCCAGATCGGTGTCTGGCACCCCCCAATTGAGGCCCAATTGGGGGGTGCCGGACATGTGTCCGACCAATTGGGGGTGCCGCCCACAGCGGCGCACTCCAAAGGCCAATTCCAAAACAAACAAAAAATTATCAACACATCGGCGGTAGTTTTTGCATTTCAATACGAATTGAAGATAGAAAATGTAATAATTATTACAAGACAAGTTCAAATTTGAATGCAAAGTTTAAATACGAATTCAAGTTTAAAACTTGACATATCAAACAGCCGCCGGCTGAGGCGGCTGAGTCGCTTTGATAGGACACAGGTGCGTCACGAGGTCATTATGCAGCTGCAGATGCATTGTTCCATCACAAATTTCCCGATGCATGGCAAGAAATTCTGCATACTGCGTCGGCACGCCCGACTGTGGATGGGTCATAGGCCCCTGGAATCATACACATCGCTGACCAGTTGCCTCCTCGTATCACGCTTGCTCTCAATGATCATGCTGTGCATGATAACACAAGCACTCATGATCTCACACATTTCAGCTAGCGACCATGAAAGACAAGGGTTGCGGACGACGTCAAACCTGGCCTGAAGCACTCCAAATGCCCGCTCCACATCTTTGCGAACAGACTCTTGCTTCTTTGCAAAATGGCAATCTGCCTCACCGACAGGGTTGCAGATAGTCTTCACAAATGTTGACCAAGTGGGGTAGATGCCGTCAGCAAGGTAGTACCCCTTAGTGTACTCATGACCATTGATCACATAGTTGCATGGTGGAGTTAGGCCATCACAAAGTTTCTTAAACACCGGGGAGCGTTGGAGCACATTGTGTCATTGGCGGCACCGACGGTGCCGAAATACGCATGTCAGATCCAAAGATCATAATCTGCCACGGCCTCAAGTATAACACTGCACTTTCCGTGATGCCCTGACTTGTACATCCCTTGCCAAGCGAACGGCAGTTCTTCCAGTTCCAATGCATGCAATTGATGCTTCCAAACATCCCTGGAAATCCTCTTACTTGGCCTTGTGCCAAGAGACGAGCCGTGTCTGCCTCATTTGGTGTTCTCAGATATTCTTCTCCAAACACTTTCACAACTGCCTTACAAAATCTGTAGGTGGCTTCGACGGCGGTGGACTCAGACATGCGGAGATAGTCATTCAACGCATCGGCGGGAAGCCCGTAAGCAAGGCACCATATGGCCGCCGTGCATTTCTGAAGAGATGAAAACCTAAGGAGGCCGGTGCAGTCTCTCTTCAGCTCAAAGTAGTCGTCGTATTCCCGAACGCCATGCATGATCTTCCTGAACACGTCCTGCTCATCCTAAAGCGCCGGTGAAATTCATGAGGTAAGTTCGCCGGATTCGTGGCAAAGTAGTCGTTGTACAAGAGCATGTGCCCAGTTACGTTCCTTGTTGGCCCTCCGCCCCTTCACTGATCCTCCAAACTTCGGCGCCGCGTCTGCCTCGACTGCGGCATCTAGAAGTGCGGCCATGACCATCTCATTCTCCTCGTCGTCGACCGCAAGGGCGGCATCCTCCGCCATCATTTCGAAAATATGATCTCGTCGTCGCTGTCCATTGCCTATTGGACGAAACAAAGCAATGAAACAAGGCCACGAATGACCAATCAATAAAATCAGCCTATCAATCAATGGTCGAACAGGTTGCGGGCGGGGCGGGAGGAAAGAAGAAGCGTACCCGGGCTGAATTAGCTGCACCGGCGCTAGACGAGGTCGGAGACCGGCGGCAGGCAGCCTGCGTGAGCGCTGTGGCTTCGTCCCCGAGGTGCGAATCCAGCAGGCGGCGACGAGAGTGGCGGCGATGGTGCGAATCACCGCGAGAGGAAAAAGGAGGAGGGTGTGGGGAGCGAATGAATCAGGTCACGCCGGCGCTGTGTGTATGACAGGCGGGCCACCCCTGTCGGAGAGCATGTCCGCCCCATGTCCGGCACCCCCGAGGGGGCCTCCATCCATGTTTGGAGGCCCTTTCGGGGGTGCCGGATACTATTTCGCTCTGGGCGACCCTTTGGGGGGTGCCGCTGGTGGCGGTTTTTTGCGTCCGGACCCCAATGGGCCTTTGGGGGGTCATTTGGAGGTCCCGGTGAAGATGCTCTTATGCCATACAAAGTTCGTTTCTCTGAAAATTTGCCGTTGGCTGTATGTGGGACCTGGACCCACTTGTCACTCTCATAGTCATTGGTGTTTTTCAAATTGCAAACCTTGCAGTGATCCGCAGTTATTTGATAATTCTGACATGTCATCTTTGTAATGCAGTGCTCACAGAACCCTCTGAACATTGTTAAATACCAAAACGACCAAGAGGTACATTTTAAAATTATTAACTCGTGTCATCTGCTCACATGGTAACTTTATGATCTAACTCGCCTGGTTTCTCTTTCACTCCCATGTCTCTGATGCTAGGTCATGGATGTTTTTATGAAGATATCACAAATCTTCCCCCAAATTAATGGCTAGTCGATGTACATCATGGAGTTGCAGTTTTTGGTTTGCCCTGGCCCCAGTCTAAATGGCTGCAGGGCCATCTGTCAACCGGCTGATGAACAGAATGGTACCCTTCCTGTCATGGAATGTGTTCAGTCATTATGCGCAAAGATGTACCCTTCCTGTCAAGATTTTGAGTTGCCAATGTACATCATGTGATCTAGCGTTTCAGCTTGGTTGCAAACCGTGCCTAGAGTCGGAGTAGTGAGGTAGCAAAGTTTGAGACATATATATTTACATCACTGCTCCGTATAATTGTGTAGGTAGTGCTTGAACATTATATGGTTTGTTGTAGGATGTGAAGGTGCGGATGTAGCTTATATCAACTCAATTTTGATACTTTGTGGTGCCATGGCAATGCATGAACATGTTGCTATGTTCTTCAGCTGTTTGGTTGGATTGTAGCCTGGGTATCATGACCGGTAGCATTTGTTTTTATTGGGAGATTGGAAGTCATTTCTTAAGCGAGATCAAATGAACATAGCGCATCTCACATTTACTGGTTAAATCCTGTGTTTTTTCCATCTAGAAAGAACTATCTATATCCATACTGGGATCGTATCTTCTAGAATCCGATGAGGGAACATTTATTGCACATACATATAACCACTAAAGATCACAATTTCATCACATTATATATGTCCTTTGTTTCCCAGCTTTGCCCAGTTTTAAACCATGTACAGCGTGTTTGGAACTTTGGATAAGGAAGGGGAATGGGAATTTAGAGATGGGAGTTTATTAGGAGATTAGAAATTGATTAGTACTCCCAATCCCATGTTCGGTATGTGATTTGAAAAGTTACGCCGCAGCTGTCGTCTAGTCAAACCACACATGCCATCCATACTAGCTTGCTTTCCGGCGCCATGGCGCAGGATGCTGCAGGTGCAGCAGTAAGGGAGCCCGCACACGCCAACGCCCAGGGAGCAGATCATGGTGAAGCCGAGGGACATTTGATCTGGGGACAGAAACGACGACGCGCACGGTGATGACAGTTCGAGCAATGAACTTTTTTTTTTCTTTTCCTTTCAATTCCTTCCCTGCCAATTACCAGGGGGTACCCAGGGAGATTACAGGGAATTAGCCTACTTAATTCCCTTTCCACTTCGGTCCTTAACTCCCATTCCTCTCAACCATACAAGGGATTTTTGGTCTCACACCCCTTGAATTCCCATTCCCTAGTCGTAACTCCCCCAAACCAAACAGCTGTGTAGGGAAAACCCTAGATTACCAACACGCGCAATGGGAAAATACATCGAACTGACATCCTAGGATGGTATTGTTGGCTTCCGAGCTCACATTCTCCTGGTTGAGACTAAATAAAATTGGATTTTTTAAAAAAAAATCTGAAAAAAAGCAAAACATACAAGTGCTTTTACATACGTGCAAAGTTTCATGATGAAATGACATTTGTGGTGCTTTGAGCGAAAAAAAATCAATTTTTAAATCCCCATGATGGCCACTGATTTTGTTTGTTTAGCACACACCATATTAATAGTATTTGAACTACGTAGTTTTTTTTCTCCTTTTTTCCTAAACCTCAAACGCTTTCTACATGAAGCAAACTGTCCATGATTGTTTCGAAAGGGACTCAATCAAAATTTGTTTACGTTGGTGTCATCCTCCTAAATTTCCGGTGCCATTGTCTATTGCTTAGACCTTGTCTCTACTTCTAAAGAGGATTAGTATAATCATTTGACAGCAACGGTTGTATGATCGTATGATAGCTCCGCCCCTGTTTTTGGGGACTGGCGGGGACGGGAATTCCATTTTTTTTATAGGGAAGTGGTGCATCAAACGGTATGTATATGAGGGATAAAATCGTGGGCGGTTACGAACAAAGCACAGCGAGCCCACACTCACGGCTCGTCTTCGCTTGCAAAGGCCGCAGTTGGTAAATCTGCTGTAAACCACCCACCCGATGACTTTTTCTTTTTTTAGCAGTCCACCCGATGACTTGTCCACGGCTTCGTTGCCCCGCCCGGCCCACCTAGTGTTCTTTCCGAGGCTCCGCCGAGCGAGGCAAATCCTATCGGCCGCTCAACGACGTGCGCCGATGCGCTCCGCGTGGGAGCTCCTAGTCAGCGACCCGTGCGGACGGACTGCGCTCCGCCCACGCGCGCACGTTCTAGGCCGTGGCCCACGCCCACCTAGCCTTCTTCTTCTTTCTTTGCCTTCCTCATCTTCTTCCCCACCTCCGATCCCCTTAGCCTTCGTCGCTCCCCCGCCGCTGCCGCCGGCCCGAACCGCGTGCCCCCGCCTCCCGCGGCCAGCGCGCTACCGCGCTGCCTCGCCGCCCCGCCCTGCTCAAGCCGCGGCCACCGCCGCCCCGGCCTTCCCTCTAACCCCCCGACCCTGCACCATAGCCCTAACTTCGGCGAGCTTCGGCGACCACCCCTACCCGCACCTGCACCTCCTCGTTAAGGTTCGTCCTCGCCTCCGCCGGCGACGCCGCGGCCAGCTGCGTCGTCCCCGTTTCCGGCGAGGTCCTGGCCTTACCTCCGCAGGGGCGCCGCGGCCAGCCGCATCGTCCCCGTCGTCGGTGAGGATGCTCCGGTCGGTCGCCGTCGTCACTCCGGTGTCGCCATCGTCCTCTGTGTCGACTTCTTCTTCCTCACCACGAAATTGGGCCAGGCCCATGTCGATCCTAGGGGTGTGCGGCGGTTTGTAGTTGTCGACCTGGTCGTCAAATAGGTATTGCCGCTCCGCGTAGCTCGCGTCCTTATCGGGCGACTCACATGCATGGGCCGGCCCACCATCGCTGACGCCGCATCAAAGGAAGACGAAGTTTTTTGAACGTAACCGGCAGGAGCTCTGCCATTGCATTATTAGAAGAAAAAATTGATCCAGTTTAGAAGGGGAAACCGGACCCAAATCCATACATTGCACGGTTAATTACGGGAACCGGCAAAACCACTCAAAACACTCTAAAAGGAATTAAGGCACATCATCGGAGCCGGAAACAAGAGTCCGTAGGCCCAAGTCTATCGGAAACACCTTGTATTCAGCAGCACCAAGCAACACCACCCGGAGATCACTCACCCGACAAAGGGAGAGCTTGCACCTAGCAAGACAGCAACTAACCATTAACTTGAACCAACTCACGGATGGCCTGGAGCGCCGTCGGCGAAGGAGGTTGCTTGCACATCCGTAGAAAGGGCTTCATCCTCTTGCACTTCTGCCTCGGAGCCTGCCTTTGAACATGGCGAAGGAAGACGAAGTTGCTAAGCTCAGGCGCTGCAACCACTCACCGGCGGAGGTGTATGCTCGAGCAGGGTGTGGCGGCGGGTGGTGGTGGAAGACGGCGGTTGGCGGGCGGGCCGACGACCAGGTGGAGGAAGAAGAAGAAGGGCCGGCCCAGCGGCGTGCCCGGAGCGCATTGGCGGACGCATAAAGCGGGGGATAGGAGCACCCACCGGCCGCCGAGCGAGCCGTCAGCACGCCGCATGGGCGCTCCGCCGCCCCCCGGCCCGGTCGTCCGGTCCAATGAATCAAAGTTCCAGCCTGGCGCACCACACAGCACCCAGACCAGCGAGGGCACCGCGCCGGGCAACCAGGTCAAGGTACCGACTACCGTCCCATGCGACCTCCCGCTCGTCACCACCAACTCACCGGCCGGGTGAGTGCGCGCTTCACCGAAGCCCAGTCAGAGCTGAGGGCTCACGAGGCTACTCCGGTCGGTCATACGGATAAATCGGCAGTGACCCCGAAGCAGGCGAATGAACGCACGAGGTCCACGGATGTTTTGCTTACTCCCCAAACACAGACAAAGCTACTCCGAATACTTGGCCCATCGAGTCCTTGGTGCTTGTATATACGAGCAATCCAGCTGTAAAAATAATACCCCTACATAAATTTGCCTCATGTTCTCCCTCTAATACCGTTGGTTTTCTGATGCGAATAAGTCATTTCAAAGGCAGGTCAATACAGTCTAAATTGTTCTGAAAAGTCTTGTCTCTCTTGTTGGTCAGTTGTTTCAATAACCACTAGTACTATCGTTTCAACTAGAACATGTTCGTAGAAGAATTTTTTTGAAACGGGTTCGTAGAAGAATGAGCTTAGCTCCTATGCATAAAAGAGGCTTCTGCTGTTAAGCAGTTCCCTTCAAGAACCACCAACTCTTTACAGTACAACCATAGTACGTACTATATCTCTACCACTTTCTCTCCCTTTTGTTGCTTTTAAATGGATTCTGGTAATGATTATTCTAGGAAAAAAGGGGGTGGAAGGTTGACGTCTAGCTGCTTCGTCACATTCGCAGCCAAGGACCTATCGGGTGTTTTATGGTTTCTAAAACCTAGTACTCCTATAAAGTAAGTATGAACTCCAGAATACATAGAATAGATTTGACTATTGCTAGATTTTTCTGCAAATATATTTTGTAGGCCCCCGAGAAAACAACTCGGTGACGGGCTGACGGCTACGCGGTGAATTTGTCAATGTGCAATAGACTAATAAATATGGTCAGCGGAACTCAACTTCCACTACAAGATTTAGGGTAGCCTGATTGATCTCGCACTGACATTGGTAAGCAAAAGGTAATCGAAATGTGCAAAAGTTCAGCCCTGTAACATTTTCAAAGCAAGATGTGGGCTATTTTTCGTTCTATTCACATGCATGGACTGATGTACACCGATTGATAGCAAGTCCTTGAGATCTGAGAAAAATCTCGAATTACGCGAATTCACAAGAAATGCTTGCCAGTGTGCAATACACATGTGGAAAGCTAAAAGTTGAGTTGATATTTCCTTTTCCCCAAAGCTCTGAACTTTATTGTAGATGCGATGAATTTGTCAATGTACAGTACGCTAAGAAATATGGTCAACGGAATTCAACTTCAACTACAAGATTCAGACTAGCCTGATTGCTCTCGCACTGACATTGGGAATCAGGCCTCACTACAGGAATGTGCAAAAGTTCAGGCCTCACTACAGGAAACAGGCGGTAAGCCGTCGGCATAGCCAGAAAACCGTCGGCAAGGCTACGCCGACGGCTGCTGTCGGCGTAAGGCCCTCGGCGTTATACGGCCTCGGCTTAGCCTCAATTGCCGTCGGCGTAGCAAAAAGCCGTCGGCGTAGACATGTGCGTATAAGCCATCGACGCAGGTCGGGCCGTCGGCGTATAAGCCATCGGCGCAGTCCAGGTGGGCCCCACGTCGAGCGCTGAGGATGGCAGCCGCTACGTCGACGGCAAAGCCCTCGACATAACTTGTCCACGCGTCATAAAAAAAAAATCCAACCTACCCCTCGGTGGGGACGAGCTGGGGACGGGCTGGGCTGGGCCGCCGTCCTGACGCGGACGAAGCAGGGTCTGGGGGCGGTGGAGGGCGCCGCCGTCGCCGCGATTGATACAGGGAGAGGTGTGGCGAGCTCCGGGCCGTACCCGGCGCGCACCATGCGGTCGGCGACGCCGCGGACGGGCGGCAATGAGCAGGGAGAGGCGCGGCAGCGGGCACGTCATGGAGCCATCAGGAAGCGCCTCTCCTCATCGGTTGGTCAGCGTGGACGCGCTCGGGCTGGTCTCCATGGTCGTGCAGGCCGCCCTGGCGGCGCGGCGCCACCGGGACGCCTGCGTGTGGCTCCCGCAGCACGTCGAGCTCGTCGGCGGACAGCTGAAGGAGCTGGAGTTTGACTCGAAACTTTTTTTGGAAACTTTTTTTTGGCATCAATATTTACCATGCCAAGACACACATATGTGTCAAATATGATCAATTTAACACAAACTATGCCATGGGATTGATCATATCTAGTTCATTTGACTCGAAACTTATACATGTTTATAGATGATTGACCTTTTATGAAGAAGTATTTTGAAAACTTTGTCAAAACTCAAGTTTATCATTTTTTCTAGCAACTAGTACACATAAAAGGACTCCATGCCAAAGGATTTCATTTTTTGAGTATTTTTTCACTTTTTTTTATTTTGTTGAAAAAACTGTCAAAATGGCCGCCGTGCCTATTCATCGAAAGGGGTCGCATTTTTCAAAACTATCGATGGTTCTGTGATATAACCACTACTGGTGTATCTTAAAATGATTTTTTTTTAAATTTCAGAGCAAACTATCACACACTTGTAGTTTAAATTCCAATTACTTTCGGAAAATAGGCATAAAGTCATTTAAATAGACGAAATTAGGTAGAAACCGAGAAAATTCCTACTATTGCTGGATTATCCATAAAATATGGTCTACTTTGTGTGAAATTTGGATGGGTGCCATTTTCCACCATATTTTTTGTACTTGCTTAAAAAAAAATGTTATTTTTGACAATTTAAAAATGATTTTATAAA
Organism: Poa pratensis; assembly: GCA_947311845.1. Lineage (NCBI taxonomy): Eukaryota > Viridiplantae > Streptophyta > Magnoliopsida > Poales > Poaceae > Poa > Poa pratensis. The sequence goes on along the minus strand of CAMZMU010000051.1, from coordinate 25,892,865 downwards.
ACTAATTTGAAAAACCTCAGTTATGCAACATTGGTGTGTCTTGGTATGGCAAACATTATTGGCAAAAACAATTTCCAAAATATTTTTATAAATATCGTTTTCCATTTTTTAAGTGTCAAAAAATGACTTTTTTTATTTAGCAAGTAACAAAAATATGTTGCAAAAAGTCATATACATGATGAAAAAGATGCCTCTCATTTTTTTAATCGATTTAGACATTTTATTTGTTAAATTTCATTTTACGGATTTAAATATATGAATTATTCCATATTAAAAAATACAAAAAAAAGAAAAACAAAGCCGTCGGCGTAGCCCTGTATACCTATGCCGAGGGTGGCCGTCGGCGTAGCCTGTCTACGCCGACGACCAAGTCAGAGGGCTGGCCTCCGCGGGCTCTACGCCGACGGTCCCGACAAAAAGCCATCGGCTTAGAATAAGGCCGTCGGCGTAGGCCGCCGTTCCTGTAGTGCGCCTGTAGTATTTGAAAGCAAGATGTGGGGGCTATTTTCGTTTTTTTTCACATGCATGGACTGGTGTACAACTATCAAAAGCAAGAACTCGAGATCTTAGAAAAAATCTGCACGTCCACGAATTCAGAAGAAATGCTTACCAGTGTGAAATACACATGTGGAAAGCTAAAAGTTCAGGTGAGATTTCTTTTTCCCAAAGAAGCTCTGAACTTTTCCTTAAAATGAGCAGGTAAAACCGGTTTTGGTCCAAACGTGCGGACTGATCTACCACCACTTGTTCTACTTGCATACAAAAAAATTAAACAGGAAAAGGTCGACGCTGGAAAGGTGGCACCACGCAACAATTCGTGTTCAGATTATCACACACGCCACTCCTCACTCTTAGTGCAAGCAGCCGGGGTTAAACAGACAGCAGTACAATATCAGATCTCCTGCACCAACTCGACTATTCGTTAATGTCGACATAAATAAACACTGCACGGTTAGGGAAACTAGAAGTTAATCCCGCGCAAAACAAAGGAGGGAAGATGTACCAAGATCCTTAAGAAAGAAGAGAAACTAATGCAAGATGGAATTAGCTAGGAGAAGATATGGATCGTTACAAGTTGCAAGCATCCAAAGTTGTATTCTACTAGTAGTGACACCTTACAGGTACGTGGTGCCGTGGCCAGTAATAATAAGATCTCAAACACAACTCAAAAAGATATAAGAACGAGTGGCTACACAAACTGGCGTAGATTTCTGTTCTACTGCGAGTCTACTGCGCGTAGAAAGCTAATATATCCATGGGAAGTCTGTTCGCAGGAACGTCTCCAAGAGGATGGAAAGAGGCAGTGTCGTCGTTTTCATCTGCTGCATCTTGGACGTCGTCGCCGGAACGGGCACCGGTCACCGGAGACCGGCCTTCGTTCCGGCCGGTTCTTCGTCAGAGCCTACGTGCGAGTACCTACGTACGTTGATGGTCAGCGCGCGAGTCCAGATTCCTGAAACCGCGTACTGAAGAAGAAGCTGTCTTATGGCATCTTCGCCTCTGTTTTATACGGCGACTGAATCCAAAGGTTTCACAAGCGAATCCTATAGCCATGCATGAACCCTAGCTTGGCCTGCAAGTGCCATACAACTAACTAATTAAGCAGACCACCTGGCTTGTAATGATCAAGAATATCTGGCGCCAAATCTTCAGAATTATACGCAAAGCCATACTATCCTAGTGATCCATGATCATATTCAGATAGTACAAGAATTGTTTCTACATCTGGCAGTAACTCGTGTTCTTTTCACGTCGTCTCGCTTTCTCGAAAACAACCGGTCTAATCTGTTTTCCGTGCCGAGCACGATGAACACATCGTTTTCTGCCGCTCCGCAGGATATTAGACGGAATCTGGACTCTGGACGCATTGCTGGAGCCACACTCCTACAAATGACACACGTGGAGAATTACATGAATTGTTGTTTCACACGTACGGTAGGGAGGAAAGATCATGAGATGATTATCTTCCTTTTTTTCAGTTCCTTGGGTAATCACATGCGTGCAACAGTCAGCAGTGGCCATGACGGCATGACCATGTTCTTATGCATCCATGACGCATGCAACGAGTAGTCGTCTAGAGGTGGTGGTCAAATTCATTATTAAAGCCGCGATGATCATGAGATGGAAAATGACAGAAATTCCTTTTTTTTCTAGAATACCAGCAAAGAGCATGGCCTGTTAGATCAAGTGAAACTGGTACTTACAATATGTGCATGTGTGGATCTATCTTAAAATTTACTTCATCATATCACTAACATATGTGGATGTATTATGCGATCGAAAAAGGTTGATATATAGTACGCTGTCCATTTCTTTGTTTTGTAACAAGGCAAAATATTTGAAATATACTTGATAAAAAAGAATAGAATTGACCAGTTTATAAAGGAACAGCAAGAAACTGATACAACACACTGGCTTTAAGGCTGTGTATATCACTCGAGTCGGTGACACTTCCGCCAAAGTGGGAAGAGACGACACCCACCAACTAGAAAGCTTCCGGAGCCACCGCTCCGGCTTCCAAAACCTCTCCAAGACACGCACTGGTCCATGGACCACGCCCCAGCAGCGTCGAGGCTTTGTCGCCCAAGTGACCAAAGTCGACACCGAGCAACACAACGATTGATTTCCAGAGCCGCCACTCCTATGTCCACACCGGTCCTAAGGTCGGCACACGATTAACCATCGACATCGAGCCGCCTCCTCCACCTCCCCCTTACTTCCACGCACCCAGCGGAATGACGCCTCATGAGCCTCCGCACCACAGGTTGCGTGATCCATCACTAGGGGTTCCCTAGCTCTCGAGTGACCCTTGGTTGGTGCGGAGAAGAAGACCTCTTTCACCGCCAGCTCCACGCGTGATTGACCCTGGTGGATGCCACGAGCGATGGCGAGGGATGTCGGAAGGGAAGAGGTGCCACTGGTCGAGGGTGGCCATCGCCGCCCCTGTCATCCCAGGCATGGAGTAATGCGGGGGAGTTCAGCTACTAAATCACTAAATGAGTTACATAGATGGTACGTTACCCATAGATCAAACAAAAAAGGAGCCACAAGTAACCCGAATTCTAATCTTTTTTTCATTATATTTATTGATTCAATGGTACCGCGTTCATCAAAACATGAGAAAAGAAAAGAAAAGAAAAGGGAGGGAATGAAAGGGACTCCAACCTTTAAACCTCCTCCTTCCCTCGCTCCCCATTTTCTCTTCCCTTCGTCCCCTCACCGCCGTCACGCGACAATGGTCTACACAATCTCCTCCCCTTCTCCTCCCGGTCCTCCCCCAACCTCTCGCCAACCCAATGTCTCCCAATTTCTCTCGCTCACCTCTAACCCTGCTCGCGCTCCTGCTCTGCCTTGCATCCCGAGCCGCCGCCTCCTCCTCCTTCCCTCTCCCCACCATCGCCATCGCCGCCGTTGGCACCAACACCACCTCCCGGACCACCTCGCCTGCGGCCTCGTAGCAAACGGTACGGTCTACCAGCTCTCCTGCGCCAGCGTCTCCAACCGCTCCGCTAGCCCCCGCAAGTACGACGGATATGGCAGCGGCACTACCACGCCGTTCTCCGCCGTTGTCGCCGGCGACGGTTACCTCTGCTCCGTCGGACCTACTTATTCGCCACCGGTGTCCATGCGCTGGTGGGATTTGAATGCAAGCGAGGATGAGTCATTCAAGAGGGTGTACAGGGGAGCGGCGCTGTCCGCGCTGGCGGGCGGCGGGGAGTTTGTGTGTGGCCTCGTGGATAACAAGATCAAGTGCTGGAGGTGGGCATGGGGAGCCGTGCCGGAAGAGGTGTGTTTCTCGGCGATTGCGGTGGGAGGCGGGTTCGTCTGCGGGCTGGTCGTCGGGACAGGGGAGGTCAAGTGCTACGGAGATGGGGACGCGGTGGGGCGTGAGCCGAGGGGCAGGTACATGCTGCTCGCCGCCGGTGAGAAGCATGCCTGCGCGATGGACGACCGCGGGATGCTGGGCTGCTGGGGAGAGGCCGCGGCTGTCGCGGTCGCGGCGCCGCCGAAGCTTATTCGCGCGGTGTCGACGGTGGCGGTTGGTGACGCGGTTACGTGCGTGCTGTGGGGCAACTGGACGGCCTCCTGCTGGCCAGAGGAAGTGCCGCCGGAGCTGGCGCGGCACCAGTTTGTGGCGCTGGAGGCGAAGGGAAGGTTGTGTGCGGAGTGCTCATGTCGGACTACGCGCTGGTGTGTTGGGGCGGAGGCGTCGCGGCCGGGGTGAGCAAGGTGTTCGACAAGGTCCTGCCCGGTCCGTGCGCGCCGTCGAACTCGTGCCCGTGCGGGGTCTGGTCGGGCTCCGCTCCGCTCTGCGGTGGCGGCGGCGCGGCCATCTGCTACCCCTGCGGCTACACTCCTCCCCTGATGGCGCAGGCGCCTACGTCCAACTCGTCGGCGTCGACGTCTCACACGAGGAAGAGGCAGCGGCCGAGCGATCTCGTGATCGCAATGATCAGCGCTGGAATCGGTTCAGGACTCGTGGCCCTCTTCGCCGCGCTCGTAACCGCTTACTGCCTGCGCCGGCGCAGCCGCAGCCGCAGCAGCTCCCATGACTCCGGGCGCATCCATGCCGAGCCGATGACAGCCCCGGCGCCGCGCGTGCCGCGGCGGCTCAGCGTGCTGCTCTCCAAGGGCCCGAACACGACGGTTGAGCAGTTCCCCCTGGCGGCGCTCCGGGCGGCCACGGACGTCTTTTCGCCGTCCCACCGCATCGGTTCGGGCAGCTTCGGCGCCGTCTACCGCGCCTCCCTCCCTGACGGACGTGAGGTCGCCATCAAGCGCGCGGAGCGGCGCGACTCCGGCGCCTCATCCTCTGCCGCCGCTGCTGCAGCACGGCGCGCCAACCACGAATCGGCCTTCGTCTCCGAGCTCTCGCTCCTCTCCCGCCTGAACCACAAGAACCTGGTCCGCCTCCTTGGATTCTGCGCCGACGGCGGCGAGCACATCCTCGTGTACGAGTTCATGCCAAACGGCACACTCCACGACCACCTCCACAAGCGCCCCGCCCCCCTCTCCCCGCCGCTCGCCTCCTGGCCGTCCCGTCTCCGCCTCGCCCTCGGCGCCGCGCGCGGCATCGAGTACCTGCACACCTACGCCGTGCCGCCCATCATCCACCGCGACATCAAGTCCTCCAACATCCTCCTCGACGCCTCCTGGTCCGCCAAGGTCTCCGACTTCGGCCTCTCGTTGCTCAAGAACCTGGGCACCGACGTCGACAATGCCGGCGCCGGCGACTACGAGCCGTGCGTCACCGCCGGGACGGTGGGGTACATGGACCCGGAGTACTACCGGCTGCAGCACCTGACGGATAAGAGCGACGTGTACAGCTTCGGGGTGCTGCTGCTCGAGCTGCTGTCCGGGTGCAAGGTGATCCAGCGGTACGAGGGGAGCGGCTCGCCCAAGAACGTGGTCGAAATGGCCTTGCCGTACATCGAGGCGGACCGTGTGCACCGTGTGCTCGACATCCGGCTGCCGCTGCCGACGCCGGGGGAGATGGAGGCCGTCGCCTACGTCGGGTACCTGGCCGCGGATTGCGTCCGGCCGACCGGACACGATCGGCCATCTATGAGCGAGGTTGTTGGAGTTCTGGAGCGGTCCGTGGCGGCATGCGAGGAGTATGAGGACGGCGGCGAGGCAACGTTATCGCGATCGTGCACCGACGGTTCGACGACGATGTGACGCACGTGACAAGCGAAGGCATGCCATGCCATTCCGCCATTGCATGATTGTCCTCCGTTCTGGCAAGAACACAATCGGGGGAGTTTATCGAGTATTTTCAAATTGTTTTTCTTTATTTTGTACTCCCTCCGTTCTAAAATAGATGACTTTCATTTATCAAGATACGGATGTATGTCGACTTGTTACACATCTAGATACATCCGTATGTAGACAAATGGAAGTCATCTAATTTGGAACGGAGGGAGTAGCTACTTATTATTGACACATAACACATTGTTAGTATTAGTTACCACATTCGTTATATTTAAGAGATGGAAATATTAGTGTAAATAGAGGCTTTCCATTTTTAGATCATTTAACTAGAAACATTTTTGCTTTGCCTAGTTGGTTGTCAAGAAAAGAAATGTATATTCCTAAGTTTTCTCAGACTTTTCTACTATTTTATAAATCTCGATCGTTTTTATATAGCAAAGTGTAATGTTCAAACTGAATAAGTAGATCAAATGCCAGATGCAAATTCCATTTTGAGGGTGGATATGTTCTTTCTCGGATTTTCTGCACAATGTTTTACCATATTTGCGACATATAATATAACGAAAGATACACTTTCTTTGCATAATCATTTGCATCTTGTGTTTAACCCTCAGCTTTTAGGATCATTCAACTAAGGTGGACACGTAACTTCTGCACCACCGAACTCATATAATTGTTCCTTAAACCTTTTAAGACCCGTGTTAGGCACCAACCAGTCGAAATCCACAACCAATCATCCGCCTTCAGAGAAGTCAGATCTCACTTCAGAGTCACCTCCTTCGTCGATTGGTGCTCACATGTAGGAATCCGGCTCACCGGAGCCCCGCTGGTGCCACATTGAGAGTTTGAGACATCCCATATCCATTCCCCTAGGCACACCATCTTTCCTGAGCACGCATCCATGAAGAAGCTTTGTATGTTAGATCCAGTCGTGGCTACCATTCCAGATACGAGAAAGGGTCACGGAAGACACACAATGATGGGTGGAGAAAGCCATGGAAAAATGAGTGGCGAAGGTGAGAGAAGGGAACAGGGGCATTGAGGGGGGAGCGGCGTCGAGGGAGGAAGATGCGGAAATTGAGGAAGCTCGAGCGCGGGAGTGAGACGAACGGTTCCCAGACCAGTCAGTTAAGGAGAAACACATATTTCTTTTTTAGAGGACATCGCTAAATTGAGAACCGGCGCGGAGTTGATAGTGTCGGCAAAATGCAGCACACAACACATGCATTGGATAAACCTGGCCAATCCATCGACATTCAAAATTAATTTCAAAAAATAAACGATTCACATGCAAATGTTGTCAATTACATTCCATATTTTGAAGCGCCACCCTGTTAGCACTAGACAGTATGCAGAACAGAGTTGTATTACATGCCAACAGATGTACTAATCTTATTGCTAAAAATAAAAAAACTGATAAATTTAGATATTTGAAATAAGTATACTCAGATCCACATTTTTGTCATTTTTATGTAGATTAGAATACAATGTATTTAAAGTTGATTTTTTTTTGCACGTTTGTGGAATACAAGATTGGCTACATCCGAGTTTTCTTAATATTTTTTGAAACTCATATATTTTTTATTTTTTAAAAACAACAAGATCAATGGAGCTCGAGAGCATCGAACCCCCACTCACTTATCTTATTGCTAAGGCGGCAAGCTGGTGCAACTCTAGCACCAGTCAACCAGCGTACCACGGGTTGGTGTGTAGTAGTTGTTGAGAGGTCGTCCATTCCTTCCCAACGCAGTTAACCGAGGAACAAGTCAGTGCTCTCTAGCCAGTAGTAACAGTAGGGGTGTACTACTTCGGTACTCCCTGGCGAGCATAGTGGAGTTGTACCAAACGGCCATTCCCTCGGCTTCTTCCTCAGCGAACTTCTCATCTCCATTCCACGCAGGTAGTCGAGTGGCCAATGAACGCGGCTCATGGTGTGTACATCTGTCACACACGAAGGCAGAAATCCATCAATCACATGGGCAAATCCCCTGCTGTATTTCTACCGATTTGATAGGTGGGGATTAAAGATCCGACCGGTGACCATGATTTGGCAGCTCATTTGCGTGTGGGAGATGGAGAGATTTCAAGTGGATCTCCCTTCTTCTGGACCTAGAGAGATAGCCAGTCTAGGGAGAGGTGAATGCACCATGGACTGGACTCGACCTGTCTTCGTCTTCTGTCTGTGTTTGATGTGTGTTGATTGATAACCCTGGCGTACATGCTGAAACGGATAGTTCGTGTTATTGGAAGGAAAAAGAAGAAGAAAAGGGGTCTGTCTTTGTCACTGGTCAGCTAGTGAATTCTTATGGTTGCTTACCAGATGCAATGTTTGCAACAAGACTCATGCATGCCATGTTGCACGCAAATTAAGGTTATTTTGGTAGATTGTTATATATCTACATATGGAATATACCATTTGTTATGCTCTAGATGTAAAAGAAACACAAACTATTATTGTTGCTGCATTTGTGTTCGTTGGGTTGGGATATGACAACGACTGGAGAATATGATGATGTGGTGCTCCCTTGTTTTCTGTTCATGAATTTAGCCTTAACACCTACGTATGTACTAGTACATAAAATATATTTTTTATTTTTATTTTTCGAAAAAATGTAAGTACATAAAGATGCAATGTATCGATTCCACTGTGATGAATACCAAAACAGAGTTTTCCTTGAGGTCACAATCAGAGCTCCATTCCCTCTCGCCTGCACCGCTCCGCTCATCGCCATGTTCTTTACAATATCCTACCCCCTTGATTCTCGGATCTAACATTCTCATCTGGCAAATGACAACGCACTGCTGATTAAGAAGAGCATGTTCTTAATCAATCACAAGTGATATTCTATCAGAGTCCTCAACTATGAACGGGCACTGCACCTGACTACCTACCTACCCCTTTAACGGAGTTAATGGCACCCGCAGTCACGCAACTCGTCACGTATGTGCACTTAAGTCACACTTCTCCAGAACGTGATTTTTTGGTCACACATCTGGACAAGTGGGTGCACGGTGGTCTCTGGGCCCATGTGTCAGACCGTTTTCCGTTGCGGGAGTGCTGACATGGACAAGTAATTTTGCAGAAAACCCCCTGTATTTTTAGATATTTGCAAAATGGTCCTCCTAATTTTACAAAATGGTCCTTCTAATTTTGTACCATTTTGTAAAATTATATTACTCCAGGGGGTTTTCTGAAAATTTACCGTCCAAAACGGACTGACACGTGAGCCCAGAGACCTGCGTGCACCCACTTGTCCAGATGTGTGACCAAAAAATCACGTTCTGGAGAAGTGTGACTTAAGTGCACATACGTGACGAGTTGCGTGACTGCGGGTGCCATCAACTCCCTTTAACGTCAAGAGTCCCATGCGATTGGTCCTCCAATTAGCTAAAAATCCACTGCCTTGTAGTACTGTTCTCACTTATGCATGCAGCTGCGGATGAGCTCTCCGTGCCAAGACGTACGCGTGCGATCTGCAGCCGCAACTTTCTCCGGGAGTTGTTAGCAAGCTAGGGTTCTCTGGATCTGATGGAGATCCGGCCCGTTGAGGTGACAGAGGTAAACGGGTTTCAGTTCATGGCTGCCTAACATTTGATGACCGAGCGGGACTGCAGGATGAGCTTATTCTTGGCGTCTGTGATTTTGCCACGAACCAGCTGGAGGATCATTGCAAACTTCGTGTGAGATCCTTACATCGTTTGGTTTTTTTGGTTGCGTATACACCTGTACCTAAGTTCAGAAGGACTGTGACTCTGTGAGATATTCATTATTGCAGAAAAAGTATAATCTAGTTAATTTATCTACTGAAAAAGGTTCTGAATTTCATGGATGGTTGTTAAAATTCCAGGGAATTAAAATTAGTATCACTGTAATAAGCGAAGGTGTTGGAGATGTCGTAGGTTTACGGTGGCTAATTTGTCAAGTCAGTAAACTAAGTATCCCTGCGCTGAGCCAAAGGAACCTTCCAAATCCAATCTAATAAACTACTACCAGTCTGGTGTACTTAATCCATAAACAAGCATGTCAGTTCAACATTTGTAGTCCAAGGACTTCGCAGTCGGCGGCTGCATGCAGATTCAGATACGGCCCTACTGCAAAAGAACAAATAGCAATCCGGTAGCACGACCGACGTGCATGCGCGTTCAGGTTCAACTGCTGCACATTCCTTTGGATTATAAAAATGCCTCGGCGAAGAATGATGCTTTGATTGCTTTCTTGATCACAGCGTTGCATGTGGCTAACACATGAGACATGAGTGAGCATGTTAACATGGCCATCTTGTGCTGGCTCATGGCATGTTAGTCTTCTCACGATCCATGGAGCCTGTTTAATAATGCTTTTTTCGATAAGCCATTTTTACTTGAGTCTGGCAGATCAAGTGATTTATTCAGCTGAGATCATCCTCCATAGCCCTGCAAGAAAAATAAAATAGAAAGAAAGGCATCTTAGCGACAGTTGAGTTGCAAACTAACATCGGAGTTAATACTTATCACCGTATTAAGAAGTGTGTGGAAATGGCACAAAGTTGCAAAGAAACAGAAAGCTATCTAGCTAGCTAACAAACAACGCCTTGTGGCAGAGACCGGGTTTTATACAGTGTATCAACTTGATGCATCAGGGCCCGCTTGGATTGTAGTTTAGGTTTCCGGAGCACACAAAATTTCTGTCGATGCGCTGGATTTTCAGCGGGGCGTTGACAGGTTCGTGAAATATACCCCGGTATTCTGCTAAATTACGATGTTCCAAGCGGGGCCTCAGTGAAAAATGTCAATTGTCTAAAAATCTTAGCTAACACCAGCAGGCCTACAAAACAAAGCAAGGAACCAAAAGACCAAGCGAGCTAACCAGAAATCTGAGCATATCCTTACGCATTTCCCCGCACGTAACAGCCGTTAATTAACTGCTTTGCGTCGCCCGTGCGAAATTACCTCAAAAGCCACGTGTTTTTGGTCAGGTAAAAGACCACCCGGAGTAACAAAAAAACGTTTGTTGAGGAGTGTGCAAGCCTGATCCCTGCAACGCCTGATGCGTCGTTGTCTAACCCCGTTCCTTCTTCCATCACGCCTTCCTGGCCACTCGGCTAAGCATAGGTAAAGCGGCATGTGTTCTGATCTCCTCCAGCTTCAGCTCGCTCCGTCGATCCGGCTCCAGCAAGCCACTCCAGCGTCGCTAGCAGAGCTGAAAACGTTCGGCGCTGCTCCTCCCGTCAGCTGGGCCAAAAGCCCATTTTGTTCGGCCTGCTAAGAAGATGCAGTTCCAGTCTAGTCCGGTTAGGCCAGATGGGCTGGCTGCTTCAGGAGAAGGACGAGGACGTGAAATACGGCCGCCGCCGCTTGGAGGAGGGAGTCCGGCCAGTGGCCACTGCTGTACCTTGACGAAGGAAGGCAACTGGTGCTGCAGCTTGACGGAGGGATGGGCGGTGGCGTCGGCGGCGAACGCGCGCGTGCTGGCATGCAGGCGGAGGGGTGCAGGGGACGTGAAAGGAGGCAGCCGGAGGAGAGGGCACGGAGGTGGCTGGATTCCGACGACATCCGGGGTGGCGGCGCATGCGCGTGCTGGCGTCGGCAGGTCACGGGGACGTGAGAGATGGTCTCGCTCGGACATTCTTCAGATCGGATCATGGAAACAGATCGAATCGTTTTCTTTGACTTGGCGGTGGCATAACCTTGTAATTTTTGACTGCTCCGCGATTCGCTGATCCGTGGATTTGCAAAAGAGGTGCTCCGGGCTTTGTACAGCAAATTCGCCCAGCTTCTCGGATCTAGCTCCGCGGAGTTAGGGTGTTCGGCACTGATTCACCGTGGAATTTTCCGAAGCTGGAAGCTGGAGGAGATCAGAACACGTCCTAAGACTAGTCACAATGGGGAGTAACTTAGACTAGTAACATGCATATGTTACTAATCTAAGTTACTACCTCCATAGTGGAGATTAACATGTGTGTAGTGTCATATTTAATAGGTTATACACTCATCTTGCCTTGAAATGTGTGATGTTATGGTAACATAGCTAGTTACCACCATCATCTATCTCCTCATTAATTACCCGCCACATCAGATTTTTTGCCTATGTGACACTGATGTTACTCCTATGTTACTCCCCATTGTGACTAGTCTACCATTTATGTTCCTCGACCCTCCTAACTAATCATTTTCTGTTCCCAGACTTGTATGGCTGGATGATCGGCCGAACACTCCAAGAACTTCGGCGGCTAGCGATATTGCAATGCAATTAAGTTAATTAATGGAATCTGGACGCTTCATCTAAACAAAGATATTATTAACTCGCCGTATCCGATAACTCAACTCACGTTTGGAGGACGCTCTACGGTGGTGTGCAAGAGCAATTTTTGCCCATGACATTCTTTTGTAAAGCCCCATTCTCCAACATTGTGGTGCCTTTCTCCGCATATGACCTCCGCGCCATGACAGATCGAGATCAGACCGTCATGGTTATGTATAGACAGAACACTCGTGACATTAGAGGCGATTTTAAAATCGGACCAAAGGGGGATATCTCTCACCACCATAGTAGGGCTAGAAGAAAAATATTCGAGCCTGACAAATAGTTTGAGTTCGACTCTTTATAGGCGCGACTCGAACTCGGCTCTACATCTAAACAAGGGAAAGTATATAGTGACACACCTTAAATGATACCACTATTTAAAATTCAAATTTGCAATTGTCAAAAAATTCCAAAAAATGATGGATGATCGGAAGATATGTGTTTACAGTCCCTAAATTTTTGGTGACAAAATTTTAAAATACACATATAGAAAAAAATTGCAACATGAATAGTATCATTTTGTGGTTTTTTCCTATTTGGACACTATTCATGTTAGATTTGTCTTTTTTGTTTCTATGCGTGTATTTCGAATTTGGTTTTGCAAATTGTAAGAATCGTAAACACACAGCTTGTAAACACCCATAAATTAATTCCAATTTTTTTGAAACTTAAAATTTCAACAAGTGGTATCATACAAGTTATGGTATCACTAGATATGCACTCAACAAAACAAGCCCAACTCAAACTTCCTTTTATCCCGGGCTCGAACTTGAATTGTTTGATAAGTCTCGGACGAGTCTTTTTCCTCCAAATATCATAAAACCTGGTTTTTTTAGGGAAGCATAGAACCTGGGCTTCTCACCATGTTTTGACCGCTGATTCTCTCTACCTTTGGAAATAACTAAAAAGCCCATCTAAAGTTTTGACCCCACTGCCGTGGAACGGTGGAAGTTCAAGCCCAAAGATAATGCACAACTGATTAGGCCCATCCTTACTGCTTGTGCGCTGTAAGCTCTAGGCTGTAGCAACTCACTACGCACATCACTTTGGAGAAAAACCCTGATGGACTACTAATTACTCCCTCCTTTCTAAATTATAAGTCTTTTCTAACTTTTTATTATTTGTATGTTTGTAGACGTATTTTAGTTTGTTGATAAAGATACTATGTCAGTTTGAAACCTATGTCCTTTGGCCTCTTCTGCTCTTACAAAGGATGTCAACATGCATAGTAACCGAAATACTACTTAAAGTTAGGGATATTAAATATCTATAGTCAATGCATCCGATGTACACCAAGTGATTGATATTATACCTCCTAGGTTAGAACTTCTTGTTTCAGACAAAACTATTATGAAATTTGACTTATTAGCAATTAATAGATCATTTCCAAATGAGACATACATCCCGTATACTGGATAAAATAAAGACTTTGGGTTTCCATCAAGCTACTACTTCATGGATTTCGTTACGATTCCAGATTACAACATTATAAGGAATGAACAACCATTAACAAAAAGGAAGCTCGCTGACGAGGCCGATGACTGAACCGTCATCACTGAGCTTGTCAGCGCCCCGACCATAGTTGTTGAGAACTGCGCCATCCTCGTGGTCAACCGAGAATGGCCGTTTGGACTCGTGGATTCGCGGACAAAACTAGGACATCTCCACCGATGAGGCTGAGGAGATGTCCCACCCCTAACGACCATGAGGCTGACGGCTCCGGCGCGGGGATTAGTTTGATCTATAGTACATGGTACTACAACGATTACAAAATAAAGTCTAAAAGAAATGAGTAAATTTTCGAAATCTTCAAACTATTTCTTTTTTAATGACACTATCTTAGGAGTATTTGTTTGTATTTTTCTGAAGTCAGCCGTAAAACTCATGTAGCGCCAATCCTGATAAACGTATGACAGGAAATCTCCCACGTCCGTTTTTTTGGCCACATCAAACCGCTACAAACTCCTTCATCAGAAAAAAAAAACCCACACAATTCGCAGAGGAGCCACGAGGCGCTCGCTCCCTCCTCCCTCATTCGGCCTCTCCTCTTGTTCGCAGCTCGAAAACGCGAGCGCCAAATCCCCCCGCGCCGCCAAACCGGTGGCCGGTGCCTGGCCTCCGCTTCCCCTCCCGCCGCCCCGCGCCTGCGCAGCCCTAAGGTAGCGCGGCCTCCCCGCTCAGCTCCCCGGCGAGCCCGCCTCGCCTCCGGCCGTGCCGTATTGGCGGACTCCCTGGTGAGGCTCCGGAGCGCTTGCCCTCGTTGTTTTACGGCGCGGGTCGATGCGGGATCGACGGGTTGATCTGATTTCGCCGTGTTCTTGATGGGTTCCTGGGTTCTGTTCGCGCGAAGATGGTTTCCAGGTGGCGGCCGGTGGTGGGATGTGTCGTGTGCGGTCTGCGACGGGCTAGGGTTTGGGGGCCGCCCATCGGGGTTTCGAGTGGTGGGATAAGGACGAGATTTCGCGGTATGAAATGGGGGTTTCGTTAGCCGGTCGCGGTGGGGATGCGGATGCTCTGTCGCCCCATGAATTGGGTGATCTGTTGTTGGCTGATTTGTTCAGGGAGTTTCTTGGTTCTTGGGGTTTGCAGATTAGAGCGGCATTTTAATCCCGTGTGTTTAAAACATTGTTGTGAAATTTGTGCTTGTCAGAATACATTGTTGTGCAATCTGTGCTTGTCAGAAAAACATTGTTGTGCAATCTGTGCTTGTCAGAAAAACATTGTTGTGCAATTTGTGCTTGTTCAGGGAGTTTTGTCTTTGCAATTTGTGCTTGCCGGTGGATCGGTGCAAATGGCTAGTGCATTGTTGTGTGTTTGGGTTTCTTGGTTCTTGAGACTGAGAGTTCTGCTTGGCATATGAGCGACTTGCGTTGAGTCGAACTTTGATAAGTGATACTGCAAGAAAATTTGAAGTGCATTTTGTTGATGTAAATGGTTGAACTTGCTTGTTGGATTTTAGGTGTCACACTTGGGTGCTGTTATGCATGCGTGGGTGCATTAAAGGAAATTTAGCTGATTACTGCATTTTTCTAGTGAAGATTATCTTCTACAGAATGTATTTTGAATCGTATAAAGCAGATTAACACAAAGACATCGTGCAATTAGTTAGTAATAAACAAGTAACGGGCTGGAGTTGATTTTAGTTTATTATTTATTTGTTGTTCATGGCTTCCATCCATGAATTGTTGGACACTTGGGCTAATATCTATTAACAGTAATCTGCATTACCCGCTTGTTGTCTTGTGCTTCATCTATGCAGTGTGCGACTCTTAGTGGCTTAGAGTTTCTCCTGAACAAGAATGCACTAACTGTTGTGAAATTTTGCAGGTTTTCGCAGAGGTTGTATTATAAGGATCTAATGCCTCTCTTCAAGAGGACACCTTTCTTCTTACTGGACCCGCCAAAGGACTTGGATCCTAAGGAGAAGGTGTTCGAAGTTCGATTTACAAAGGAGATATTTCGAGATTATCAGTATCCTCTTACATATAACCATTTGCAGTTAATTGCTTTCTACCTGATATGAATTATAATCTCCTATTAAATCTGATATTTCGCAGCTTTTATGCTTGCAATAGATTATGCTCCAGCAACATGCGTGTATCCTTGACTATTGATTAGAGAATACTTGAATAGGTTGAACCTTTACCGTAGAAGAGTTTGGACTTGTAAGGTGTCTGGAAAATCTAATTTAACCTATGAGGAAGCTTTGGTCTCAGAGCAGCGTGCCGCAGAGAAGGCTCAACAGCTGCCAAGAGAGCTAATATATCCTGTTCTCAAGATGGTTCAATACAGTAGGACCAAACTTTTCCTGACTATTACATTGTCTAACTATTGTTATGATTATGAAGTTTCAGGCTTCTGATATTTCTTATTGCTTTATGATGCACTTTTTGGTCTGTGGCCAAAACAATATACGCCCTCCGTCTGTGTATACAAGGTCACTTTATAGTTTAGGTCTAACTTTGACCATTATATTTACCTACAAAATGTGAGTTATATACCGCAAAATAATGTCATTAGATTCATATTCGAAAGAAGTTTCTGATGATATACTTGTAGTGACTCATATTTTGTTGGTCTAATTATCAGTCAAAGTTAGACATGAAACCTCAAGTAGCCTTTGTATACATAGACTGATGAAGTACCATTTTGTTATGTGTTTCTCTAGATTAAGTTACATTGGGACAATGTTGTTAACTCAGTGTTTATTATTCGTGTTTGTGACACCATTGCATGTTTAGAATTTTATACCTGTAAACAGTTTTGCATGCTTGACATTTTCTGTTAATATCCATTGACAAGCCCCACTCTTTGGCATCTGTTTTTTTTGGATTGTCGACGTACATTCTTTCTGGATCAGATTGATGATATGTTGTCCTTCAATGATGCATCACGTGTGATTTTTTATTTTATGTTTCCACTTCACTGTAATAAATTTTCAATTCAGAACTGGCAGTCTATCCATCTCACCGACAATATGTGTCATGTGTACATACTGTTAGTAATTTGCATTGAGGCCTTTTTTTTATGCTGTTGCAAACTATTCATTGTGTTTCTGATGTTGCAATACACTAGTTGGTATCTTATTCTGTGAAGAACCTGAAGTATTTGTTTTTTAGAACTTTTTGTTATATTTTTTAATAGACCGAAATTTTCTGCTATATTCGCTTCAGGTACTCTTAGCTTAACTGACCTTGTCAACGAGATATATGGCCGTCTGCAAGAGGATCTGTTTAAAGGATTAGAATTACATGCTAAAAAAGATGATTCGGAGGCTGCTTGCAAGATTCTGAGGATTATAGGCTCTGGTAACACCACAAGCTATGAGGTGGGCTGGATTGGTCAAAACAAGGCAGTTATCAGCACTTCAGTTCTCAGAGCCGGTGATCTAATTCGCAAGAAAGCACCTACTGGTCGTGATATGCTAAAGCTTTTTATCAGGGAATCAACATCACAAAACTCTCCATGGATCGTAGATGCGAATCTTGCAAAGAAATATGGCATACCCACTGAGCCTCCAAAAGACATGACGGTGACCATCTTTCCTTGTTTCCTTTATTTTCTTTCTTATTATTATGATCCTAAGACATCACACGGCTACAGAATGGTGAAGGGTTGTCCAAGACGAGGAAAAGACTAGAGAACGAGACCCTGGAAGATGCCAGGAAAAGGTTGAAGAAAGGTAAATTAATCAGATATTCATGTCACTTCATATGTTAACATGGGTTTGAAAGTATTACACTTTTGTCAAGCTTCTTATTGTCACTTTCCATATGACTTTCAGAAGATGAACAAGTAGCACCAGTTAAATACCCAATTGATGATCTTTTAGTAAAGCCTGCAGCAGATGACCCTGTTTTGTCAAAGAGATGCCTACCATCTACAGATTTCAAAGTGCCTTTATCTTCTGTGGGAGATCTCCTGATGGTCTGGGATTTCTGCATGTCTTTTGGGAGGCTTTTATGCCTGTCGCCATTTTCCCTCTCAGATCTGGAGAATGCAATTTGCCAGAAAGAAACTAATATTGTTCTTATTGTGGAAATACATACTGCGCTTTTCCATTTGCTCATTAAAGATAAAGGTGACTATTTTGCAGTTCTTCAGAACAAGAACAGAAAATTAAAGGTGATTTCTTATTGTTGTTCATAATTGAAGTGTCAGCAAAGTGGTACCATATTCTGTTCGGTACATGTTAACATGAATCGTATCGTATGTAGGTATCTTTACTTACCTGGAAGGAGTATCTATGTGATTTCATGGAAATGAGAAGTAAAGATGATTTCTCCCATAACATATCAACAGTACGAAGGGGTCACTATGGTCTTGTTCACACTGACCTGAAACTTCAAATCCTACGGGAACTAGTAGATGAGGCCATTGCAACCACTGCTGTAAAAGAGAAATTAGAAGAACAGATTGATCAGCAACAAGCACTTGTAGCAGAAAAAAGAGAGGCCGCAAGAAAGAATAAAGAAGAGCAGAAGCTGAACATGGAAGGGGCAACAGAAAAGGGAATGAAGCATACAAGTTCTGTACCAGATGGCAACGAGAGTGTTAATGGTCATATTGATCAGCAACAACCACTTGCAGCAGCAAAAAGAGAGGCCACAATAAACAATAAAGAAGAACAGAAGCTGAACATGGAAGGGGCAACAGAAAAGGAAATGAATCATACAATTTCTATACCAGATGGCAACAAGAGTGTTAATGGTCAGCTCGTGGCAAAAGAAGGGGAGGAGAGGAAAAATGCTCCCGCCGGAAAAATGGAAGATGGGAAATTGTATCTGGTGGGCACCTATATATGTATACCTCTTAAGTGTTAATCCATGTGAACTTCCATGCGGACCTGTTAATTCCTACATATGTACATGCATGTTTTTGCTGAAGCTGTTCATGACAGTGCTTCTCTTTGCTTATTTCTTTGTAGAGGAGGCATCTTGAAAGAGAAATGCTGGACCAATCAATTAGGACTAGTCCTCTGGGAAAAGACAGGTTATATAACAGGTATTGGTTTTTTAGACGCGAAGGAAGACTTTTTGTCGAAAATGCAGACTGCAAAGAGTGGGGGTACTATAGCACCAAGGAAGAGGTGATTGTTTTGCAACTGTATCAATCTCTTTACTTACTTTTCTAGCCATAACAATGTTTATGTTAAAATTGCAATTAACAGCTTGATGAGCTCATTGGGTCTTTAAACATAAAAGGCATAAGGGAGAGAGCACTCAAAACACAGCTTGACAAGTTCTACGATAAGATAAGGTACGCAACTGAAGTATATCCTCGAATTTATCTCGTACTGTTGTACTGTTTGTGGTGTTGTGATTGCCATTTTGTTAATTGTTGGAAGAGAGGAGAGATATAGTTGACAGTATGAAGTGCAGATATATATACGAAGCCTCATATCTTGAATTTATTCAAATTTCTTTTTCTGTTGTATTTTATAAGCCTGTGCTTGTTGACCTTGTTTTAATCAACATTGCACATCATATCATTAGATTGGCTATAGACCAATGTGAATGATTTTGCTTTATTATTTGAGCAATTTTATGCTCCTATTATGGAAGTAGTGGTTTTAAGATATCAATTTTCTATTGCATTCTGAATCTGGAAAAAACTTGGCACCACAAACTGGTCAGACTCGCCTGTTTTGGTTGAAAGGCCTGGTTCAGGGCCTAAATGATGACCTTTGATCCCTAGCTGTGGCAGTATAGGTGTCTTATACTTAGAGAAGATCCGAAGTTTCCAGTTTCAAACCTTGGAAATCTCAAAGCCAGCGTTCTTCACTGACCATGAAGTGTTTTTTCTTCTTCGTGTAAAACTGTTTTCTAGACCACAAGCCACGGTAATTTATTTCACTTACACAATGTGTGCCTTCAATTGAATTAAGTATGTGACTATGTTTGTATGGCAACTCTCCTTGGTTCTGATAGTTATTGCATAAGCAAAGTATGGTGAAATCTGTGCACTCATCGAGCCTTTTCTTTTGCTATCCGATGTAGTAATGCTCTGGAAAAGAGATCAAAGGAGGTCACACGGAAGATGTTACTTGAAGAGGCTTTATTGCGTCGTTCCTCTCGTGTACATGCTCAACCAAAGGACGGCCCTTCTACGTCATTCCTCGATTATGTCAACAGATGGAAACCTATTACAAAGAGGAACAGATTGAAAGAAAATCAAGCTCTTTAGTTGGTAGATAGGCTAGCTTTGTTTAAGGCCAGTTAGCTAAACCGTCCTAGGGGGTTAATTTTGGGGTTCCTCAGGAGGAGTTTGTTAAGAAGACTCCCTTGCGTCTCGCCCAATTTTTGGACAATAAGGCAGCCGAACTCAAGCTGCCTGTAAGTTGACCCCTTAAGAGCTGCAGTTAGTTGATTTGAGGCTTTGGAGCTGGTATTGAATATTTGAAATGGAGATGCTATCAGTAGGAACTAGGTAGAAACCTGAAAATCATAGGAAACAAATTCAGTTTTTATTTCATGGATTCGATCCTACTGTCCTTTCACAACTGCAGTACTTGCTTCATCAGTTAAGTTGTTGTTATTGTTGTTTCTACAACTGTCGAAAAAAGTTATTGTTCCTGCTAATTGGTTGATCTGTGCTTTGGAGGGTCAGCTTTTGCTCGATGGAGTACCACTTCCTCTATTTTTAAATATAAGATGTTTTAGCGCTTGTCCACATTCACATGTACATACATGTATCTAGACACACTTTTAGTGTGTACATTCAATCATTTTATTATGTATCTAGACATCATGTGAAACACCTAAAACATCTTACATTTAAAAACAAAGGGAGTAGATCCTAGCTACGCTCATCCTAACTATCCTAGTTAAAACACCTAAGCATTGTACATTTTTAAAAAGAGTGAGTAGATCCTAGCTATGCTTATCCCAACTATTCTAGCTAGCTACACTCATACTTACTATCCTACTCCCTCCGTTTATTAATATAGGATTTTTCAGGTATTTCACATGTTGAGTATATTCGGATTGAAATAAGTGAACACACATTAAAACACACATTAAAACGTATATATACATGTGAATCTACCAAACAAAAAAACTAGCACCTCTTATTTTTAGAAATGGAGAGAGTAGTTTGTATCGGTAGACTGTTACCGCCTAAACAAAAAACTGAGGTTAACCTGTCCAGTTCGTGTGGTGGCGCTACACAATAGTCGACGCTGAGTCCAGTTAGTCGGTGGATATAATTAACCTCCATCACCAGCACGGAGATGGCGGAGCGTCGACTACAATGCGGTACCGCCAGATAGTAACATTCGACCAG
Organism: Poa pratensis; assembly: GCA_947311845.1. Taxonomy (NCBI): domain Eukaryota; kingdom Viridiplantae; phylum Streptophyta; class Magnoliopsida; order Poales; family Poaceae; genus Poa; species Poa pratensis. Next base: position 25,872,086 of record CAMZMU010000051.1, on the reverse strand, counting down.
ATATTTGCCTGCCGCGGCCTATCTAAGTGTTGTTTGTTCCGACGTTCTACTCTGCCGGCGGTGGGCTGAAACCTCGCCGTGTACCGTTGGATCTATCCATGCCGACATTTCTACAGAAAATACTATCTTAATTCCAAAATATAAGACATATTTCGTTTGCTTTGATCAAACCATTGACCAACAATTAGTCACAAAAGTGATATCATTCTATTCCTGATCATAAATACTTTACTTATGATTATGATTTATATCACGTAAGTCACATGTTAAATGCGTAATTTTTGGTAAGAGACTTAGTCAAAGGAAACGAAATATGTTTTATATTTTAGAATGGAGGTGGTAATATGCATGATGCCAATATAGAACGCTAGTGCTCATGGTAAAGACAATAGCTAGCGCTTATGCATCCGTTCAATATTGGTCCACTCAAATAGTACGTACTGGTCTTGATTTTACGCCGGTTCGTTTTTCTTATACGCCACTAGTTCAGTGTAACAACGTCTTCAACGGCATCTGAACACGCAGTCATCCTCCGACGGGAAACACGTCTCGCCATGCCTCACGCAGCAATACAGCTTCCCGCCATTGCCGACGCACACCTTAAGACCGCACAAGATCCCGTTGCGCTTGCTCTCATGAAATGTCGACGTCGAGTTATCAGCAGTAGCATCGACGCTTGTGTTGTTGGCCTGACCACCTCTAGCTCCGACCTGTTTATATATTCCGTGCAAAATTTGTTATTTTGATTTGATCCAAATTCATAGTGCAGTCGACTTAGAGTTTTGCACCACTATATATAGCTTTTATAAGCCGCCGGTTTTTTCTCTTCCTCCTTAGAAGGGTTTTCCACATTAAAAATCTTGTGTCCTCATTGGTTGATCTCTTTCGTTCGTCGTTTATTTGCCTATCGTTTATAGCAAAATTACGTTTGTCAGAATTCATAAACATACAGAGATCCCTACATGTAAAAAGATGTTCATGCGAGTCAAAATATAAAAAGTCGAGATCGTGTTATATGCTTACACTCCGTCGTCACGGCAAGGCATCCAATGATGAACAAGACATCCATCAGACGTAACAGGTCGTTCCTCCCCATGCTGGATCAGATTTAGCAACCGGATTCCTTTAGCCTGAATGACCGTAATTTATACTTTCTGACACTAGTGGAAACAGGGCCACTGGTCCCGGGTCGTAAGGGCCTCTAGTACCGGGTGTCCACCCGGGACTAGCAAGGCGACACTAGAGGCCCCCCCTCTAGTACCGGGTCCGTTACGACCCGGAACAACAGGCTCCCACGTGGCCGCCGAGGCGCGGGCGTGGTGGAGGACCTCTAGTCCCGATTGGTCATACGACCCGGGACCAAGGACCTCACACGTGGCAGCCTGTAATTTTTTGTTTTTCCTCCCAATTTAATATTGAAATGGTGCAAAAAAATATGCGTTTAATTAATTAAAAACAGAAACTACATATAACATATCAAAATGTTCATAAATAAAAATATGTTCACGTCTATCCGGTTACATGGAGGTGCTCATAACCGGGACTAGAGCCCGTCTATTCGATTACACGTGTGTGGAGATCATAACCGGGACTAGAGCCCGTCTATTCGGTTACACGGGAGATCATAACCGGGACTTCACCGCTATTCTCCATTGTATGTTCCTTTTGTAGGTATGACTTCGCTGAGCAGAAACCCCGCAAGTTCCTCTGCTAGTGCTTGAAAGCGCTTCTTTAGTGGCATACTCTCGCGCAATGGCTCTGCCTATAAAAGAAGGAGATCAATACGAATATTAATCATGACTATCAAAAATTATGAATGACACTGGAGATCAATTGATGAATATGATTGTTCACGTACGTCTAAAAATTTCTTTGGGTCCCGCTCAGTGACCGAACGACGAATCCACTCGCAAACGAAATATCCACAGAAATTGGTCCCCTGTGGTTGCCTCTCGATCCACTTTACGAGAATAGAATTCAATCAAATCATAGTCAACATATAGTGGTATTGAAAACTATAAATAAAGAGATGCGCGAACCTAGCTAGACCGTACTACCTACCTGTGGGTGAACAAAAGTCAGCTGTTCTTCAAATGAACCTGAACCCTTTGTCCTCGCTTTGAATTGTTTCCAAACCCTGCCGGCAAAAAAAAGAATAAATGAGTTATTAGTTGCTTGATATCTCTGAAATCAATAAGAGAGACTGATATAGTGCGATAATGTTTGAAATTACCTTTGGAGCGTATCTAGAATGCTTTGGTACCTCTCCTCAGGCCAGTCCAATGAGTCGTAGACTTGAACTCTTGATCTATCAACTTCAATGACTAGCAGAATGTAATGATCGCTGCGCATGATTATATACACGTCAGTAACTCATCAGTTACACTTAATTTGTACAAGCGAGTAACACTCTCTTACCTGAAGAAGTAAGGAAACATTATCTCCTTGAAATGTTGCTTCATTAGGGCATTTAGCAAGTTCTTCTCCGTGTCCTTCACGTGGTTTTTTAGTGTCCTTGCATTAACTCGTACTGGGTTAACGAACCCAAAGCCATAGATGCCCTTTCTCACATTCATCACTCTTCATTCTGCATAATACCGTAGTGAGCATAATTAGCGATGGCAATGAACGAGCTGAGAGCTAAAGACTTTATCTTTTTTGGAAATAAATGAATTGAATCACTTACAGACAGTAGGCACCGACGAGAGCCAAGTCGAGGGAGTCAAGGTTGTATAAGTACCAGAGTTCTTCGAGCTGAATTGTGAACATGTCTTCACCCGCGAAATGATTTTTTGTAACTTTCACACAGATCAAAAAGTCATCAAATTCCTTTGTGGTTTTCATGTACCAACTATGGAGTTGTCGCATACATGTCGGTAGAAACTTTATCTGATCACCTCGCAGCAGGGACCTCCCCCATTTCCATTTCCATGAATCATCTACATCAGACGGAAAGAGATTTTCGTTGTCCAGTTGAGCAAGAGTAATACCAGCATCTGCAGCAAAGTCCTTCTTCAAGGATAAAGTAGGAATTAGGTCCGTCACGGAGCCATGACCACTGGGTATAACTACGAGCGGGGCTATCGACTGGTTTGCCTGTTGTCCGAGCTGGGCAACGTCTCTTTTCCCTCTGGCACTACTACTTCTCGTCTTGGGAGAGCTACTACTTTTACTCAGAGCTCGTAAATAGTTATCTGGCTTATTTTTCTCATATTGCGATGGTTCCGTGATGAATCCAATAGCCCACTTGTTTTCCTTTGCAGTAAATGTTTGCTTTTCCTCGGGCTTTTTCCGTGCAAGCTGTCTTTTTGTGTCTGCATCCACCCACGCATCCAATTGCTCTTTAGTCATGTCGCAAGCTCTGAGGTCGTCAAGGCTTTTGGGTACTTTTGGGAGGGGCGAACGTCGGGGGTCTCGCCCGAATCCCATGGACGACGAAGTGGCGCCCTTCCTATGTCGGGGCTCAGGAGTCGGCTCATGCGGCGGCGGAGTCGGCTCATGCGGCGGCGGAGTGGGCTGACGCGGCGGTGGAGTCGGCTCACGCGGCGGTGGAGTCGGCGCACGCGGCGGCGGAGACGACTGATGCGGAGGCGACTGATGGTTGTCGTCCCCTTCATCGTCATCAGGTGGTGAATCGTGAATTGGCGGAGACGATGGTGGCCTTGGCGCCCAGCCTTCAAACTTGATGTATTTCTTCCGCCATAGAATTAGACCACCCACGACGTCCCCTAGCACCGACTCATCATCAGCTCTTGGGAACTCAAGGTTCAGTGATTCATATCCTTGTACAACTTGATCCACGCCGACACGAGCAAATCCATCTGGAATGGCATTGCCAAGCCACGATGCTGTAGAGTCAATGGAGAATGCATAGCCGTCCGCCGCCTTCATGGATAAGTTAAATACTGGGACATGCAGCTCACAAGTTGTTTTCTCCGTGATATAATCCACGGGGTAACTTGTCTCATCATCACCGACCATAACCGAGGAAGCCACGCTGCTTCTGCGATGCGATGGGCCGCCTTGACTCGCTTGTTCCAGCTGAAGAGTTGGCGCCCCTTGCTCGCGCATTTGATCTATTTGCTTCTGCTGCTCCTTATAGAGAGCAACCATCTGGTCATGATTTCTTTCTAAGATCATCAACCGGTCTGATTCCTGCTGCTCCTTCCTCCTCTTTGCTCTCAATCGGCTTCTATAAGAGGCACGGTCCTGGGAAACCCTTCAATCCACGGCACTTCTCCTAAGCCTCGTGTTGATCCTCCTTTTTCTTTGGTCCCGAGGGCCTCTGACAGCTCGTCCTTCTCTCTGTCGGAAATAAACTTTCCCTCTTTAGACTTGGCAATTAAGTCAATAATTTTTTTTGGGCTCCGTTGACTACTTTGCTTTCATCAATTATTAACTCCCCTGTTTCCATGTCATACTCCCCTCCATGCGCAAGTAGCCAATTCCTTATCCTTCTGTCCCATTCCTCTGTGACCGGGGTGAGCCCTTTTGCACGCAACTCGGACTCAATTTTTTCCCACTTAGGCTCGGCAACTCGGTAGCCACCTGGCCCCATCTTATGGTGATACTTCTTTTTCGCTGCATTATTCTTATTCGTTTGCGACCTTTTCTTAGCTCGTTCTGATTTCTTGTACTCCAGAAATGCAGGCCAGTGAGGCCGCTGCCTCTCTCGTGTGCCGGTGAAATCCGGAAGTTTCCCATCTTCTTCCCACTCACGGAATAATTTGTTCTTGTAGTTATTGAATTGTTGAGCCATCTTCTTAAGAGCGAAATGCTTGACTTTGTCCGTCATTTTTTTTGTCTTCACCTCATCTTCCAAGACCGGTAGGGTGAAATGTGCAATGAGCTTGTTCCAAAGCACATCTTTGGTTCTCTTGTCGACGTAACTAACTCCCTCTAACTTTGGCTTAATCCATTCCTGAGTGCTGATATAAACGTTGTCCCTGACAGTGACTCCGCATTGATGCACAAACTTAACTGCGTTCGGCACGGGTGCCAGTGGTTGGCCAGTAGTTGCATTCACCTCGTCAATTGTGAGATGCTCATCTTTGCCCATCCCTTGGGCATGGCCTCGTTTAGTGGATTGGTTCGATGCGGAGGTCTAAAAATATGAAACATGTGTGAATACATATATATGCACAAATCAGTTATTGCATCTGCTCAACATAGGCTTAATATACCTCGCCAGACGGCGTGGGTCCACCAATTTCCGAGTCCTCATCTTCAGCTCCTTCCGCGGGATGCCGAAATTCACCGGGTTCCAAAATGTAGGAAAGTATCTCTTCTTCCCCTTCTCTCGTTGCGAAGGGAGCATCGACATCCATTGTTTAACTAATACAAAAAAAAGATAAAACAATAATAGCATTAGTACAATAATTCAAAGGAGGGAACTATACAAATATGCAACAAAAACAATTTAATATTGCATCTAAAGAAAAAATCTTTCAAAAAAAACATAGGCTGTCCCAATCCCAGCCCAGCCCAAATTTGGGCCAGAACCTGGTCAAAGGTGGCCACCGTGGTCATCGCTGGCCCACCTGCCAGCGCCTACCCGCCCCACCGCCACGTGTGACCGCCCACTGGCCACGCGTGGTCAATGCTGGCCCACCTGCCAGCGACCCAGTTCTGACCCCGCCGCCCTGCCTCGTGTTCCCCCCCGCCTCGTCTTCACCTCCCCGCCTCGTGTTCCCACCCGGCCGCCTCGCCTTCACCCCCCGTGGTCAATGCGGAGCACCAACAGCCCCCGCCCACCCGGAGTCAATGCTCCTGGCCCACTTGCCAGCGACTCGGGCGCTGGCCCACCCGACGGTTCCCCTCCCGACGGTCCTGGTCTTTAAAAAGGGACGCGCCCGTGCGGATATGGACACTCCACTCCGCTCCGCTCCCACGGTTCCCCTCCGCCCGTCCAGTGCCCTCGCCGCCATGTCGCGCTGGTTCGGGAAGTCCCCGAAGAACGAGACCGGCGAGTCCTCCAGCCGTCGCCGCGCTTCTCCACCGCCTCCACCGCCGGCGGCCTTGGGCGTCGTTCCGCAGGGCGTGCGGAGGACCGCGCCACCGGTGCGGGTCGCCCACGCACCCGACGCGCCGTCACGAACCACCACCACCACCGCCGGAGGGAGGAGGATCCGGCGCCGGCGCTACGTGCCGGAGCCGGAGTGCCAGTGGCACTGGGACAACGCCGCCACGCTGGAGTGGAGCGACGTCCACCTCCCCGAGGGCTGGCACCTGAACCCGCAGAGGATTCCGGTGCCGGCGGTCCCGCTCCCTGGGAGGCAACTGGACAGGGAGATCGCGCGCCGGCGCCGCCTCCTCCCGGCGGAGCTCCGCGACGACCCCGTCTACGCGGCGGACTCCCCACACTGGGAGCAGTGGCTCAAGGACGAGCACGAGGACCGCCGCCACTCCTACTTCGCCCCGGCGCCCCGCGCCGTCCAATCCGCCTACCCAGCGCTGCCCGACGCGCTGTGGTTCGAGGAGGAGGTCCCCGAGGATGAGGACGACCCGGAGATGGTGGCCGCGTACGAGGCCTCCAACCTCAGCCTCGTCGAGGACGAGATCAAGAGGTGGGAGAAGGTGAGGCCGCGGCCGCGGCCCTGATGCCGCCGCCGCCACCGCAGTACTACGACCCGGACGAGGTCGAGCCGTGGCACTACGCCATGGAACGCGAGCAGGAGCAGGACCTTCCGCCGCCGCCTCCTCTGCCTCCCGGCCTCGTTGGCCAGTCCTGGGTCTTTACCGGCGGGAGCTGGTCGGCGGATCAGGAGCAGGAGCAGGAGGCGCCACCGGAGCAGCAGGAGGCGCCACCGCAGCAGCAGGCGCCACCGGAGCATCTCTGGACCCCGCCGCCCTTCATCGTCCTCGACGACTAGGCGGCACCGGCGACGACGACCCCCCTCCCCCCTCCAATGTAATGGCCTTATTAATGGCCTCCCCCCCAATGTAATCGGCCGTTTGTGGCCTCCCCCTAATTATAATGAAATCGGCCCTTAGGCCCTAAAAAATCTGTTCTTGTTTGCCAACTCCGGCGCCGGCCCCGTGGTTAGGGTCCGCCGCCGCCGCCGCGCGCTAGATCTGAGAGAGGGAGAGAGTAGTTGGTCGGGGGGACGAGCTCACCGTGGGTCGGGGGGCGAGCTTTGCTTGCTCGGGGACGACGATCTTGCTCGGGGGAAGAGCGGGGACGGCCGCGCCCGGAGCAGGAGCAGGACGGCGACCCACGGTGAGGGCGGCAGCGGCGCGGGGACGAAATCCGGCAGCCTGGCGGCGCAGGGGCGGCGTCGTCTGGAGCCCGGAGGCGGAGCGTCGATTTGCTGGACTTGGGCAAATTTTCGGCCCGAGCCACTAGAAGTAGCGCCAAAAAGGCCTCTAGTACCGGGCCGTGGCTCCACCCGGTACTAGAGACCCTCTAGTACCGGGCCGTGTTACCACCCGGTACTAGAGGTCCCTCAGGGCCGCGAAAATTTGCGCGCCAAGCCCAGTGGACCTGTAGTACCGGGTGGTCGCACGGCCCGGTACTAGAGGTTAATTTTTTTTAATTTTCTGGTTTCTTACTTTTTTTATATCTTTTGATTTACTTGTCTAAATTAAGTAAAAATTGCTTTCATTTTCCTGTTTTCTGTTTTGGTTTAAAATGAAGTATCACATGCGCTTGGTTTTAAATTAAGTACTACATACGCTTAATTTAAAATCAATTCAAAAATTTATAAATCAAGTACTACATGCGCAGTGGATCATTTCACATCACAAAGTTTGATGCTACATCAAAAATTTATAAATTAAGTACTACATTCCGCCACCGCCATACGCTTGATTTCATTGACATGTCTGTCTTGTCCTCCATACTATAAATTATATAAAAGTTTAATAAATTATTACACATCATGAACAACATCCCTATTTAGTCTTCGCTTTTTCTTTTTGTGAGACCCTTTCTTCTGATCGCTCCGTAACCATGGACAAGGGTCTGCATATAACTTGAGACTTGGGTCAGTGGTCACTTTGAAGGGCGGAATTTCATGAAACTTGTCGTAATCTTCTGACATGTCTGTCTTGTCCTCCACTCCCACGATGGTTCTTTTCCCTGAAAGAACTATGTGGCGCTTTGGCTCATCGGCTGATGTATTCACTTCCTTATCTTTTTTTTTTTTGGCTTGGTAGACATGTCCTTCACATAGAAAACCTGAGCCACATCCTTGGCTAGAACGAATGGTTCGTTGTCGTACGCAACATTCGTGAGATCCACTGTAGTCATTCCGTACAATGGGTCTTCCTTTACCCCGCCGCCTCTCAGGTTGAACCATTTGCACCAGAACAAAGGGACCTTCAAAGAAGGTCCATAGTCAAGTTCCCATATCTGCTCTATGCAACCATAATATGTGACCGTGGCCTCATTCGTGCTCTTATCATCAAAGCGGACACCACTATTTTGGTTGGTGCTCTTTTTATCTTGGGCGTTCGTGTAAAATGTATTCCCGTTTATCTCATACCCTTGGAAAGTCCAAATAGTCGAAGATGGCCCCTTAGACAACAAGAACAGCTCATCTGAGACTGTGTTGTTGTTGTTCAGATGCGTTTCCAACCAACCGCCAAAATTCTCCATGTGTTCCTTTGCAATGGCGGAGTCATCCATCCCCGGGTTGTTAGAGCGTACAATATCCTTGTGCATCTGGATATACGGAGCCACCAAAGTGGAATTATGCAGAACTGTGTAGTGTGCTTTTGTGAAAGAATACCCGTCCCTGCATATGTATGATTTCTTTCCTAGAGTGCCTTCTCCACTTAGTCTCCCCTCATGTCGCGATTCAGGAAGACCAATCGACTTAATGCCGGGAATAAAGTCAACACAAAACTCAATGACCTCCTCTGTTCCATACCCTTTGGAGATGCTTCCTTCTGGCCTAGCACGGTTATGAACATACTTCTTCAACACTCCCATGAACCTCTCAAAGGGGAACATATTGTGTAGAAATACAGGACCCAGAATGTGAATCTCGTCGACCAGGTGTACTAGGAGATGTGTCATAATAGTGAAGAAGGATGGTGGGAACACCAACTCAAAACTAACGAGACATTGAGCCACATCCTTCTGTAACCTTAATAGAGTGGTTGGGCTGATTGACTTCTGCGAAATTGCATTGAGGAACGCACATAGCTGAACAATGGATACTCGAACATTTTCCGGTAGAAGCCCCCGCAATGCAACCGGAAGCAGTTGAGTCATCAGCACGTGGCAGTCATGAGACTTTAGGTTCTGGAACTTTTTCTCTGCCATATTTATTATTCCCTTTATATTCGACGAGAAGCCAGACGGGACCTTCATACTGCTCAGGACTTCAAAAAATATCTCCTTCTCTTCTTTGGTAAGAACGTAGCTAGCAGGACGTAGACGTCCTTTATCCGTCCTCATTGGATGCAGGTTCTTTGGGTCTTTCAAAAGTTGCTGGTCCTCTCGTGCTTCCGGAGTATCTTTTGCCTTCCCATACACGCCCAAGAAGCCTAGCAGGTTCACGCAAACATTCTTCGTCACGTGCATCACGTCGATTGCAGAGCGGACCTTTAGGATTTTCCAATAGGGTAGTTCCCAAAATATAGACTTCTTCTTCCACAGGGGAACGTGGTTGTTAGCGTCCTTCGGAACAGACTGTCCGCCAGGACCCTTTCCAAAGATTACATCTAAATCCTTGACCGCATCATATATATCTTCACCACTTTGGAGGGGTGGCTTCGGCCGGCGATCTTCCTCACCTTTGAAATGCTGCTGCTTGCTTTTCTTTCTTAGGGGATGCTGAGTTGTAAGAAATCGACGATGACCCGGGTACACATTCTTGTTACCTACATATATACTTTCAGTGCTATCTAAACAGTGTGTGCATGCATTGTATCCCTTGTTCGACTGTCCTGAAATGTTACTAAGAGCAGGCCAATCATTGATGGTTACAAACAACAACCCTCGTAGGTTAAATTCCGCTTGTTTGTACTCATCCCACACAGGTACCCCTTCATCACGCCACAACTGTAAAAGTTCATCAACTAATGGCCTCAGGTAGACATCAATGTTGTTACCGGGTTGCTTCGGGCCTTGGATGAGCACTGGCATCATAATGAACTTCCGCTTCATGCACAACCAAGGAGGAAGGTTATAGATACATAGAGTCACAGGCCAGGTGCTATGACTGCTGCTCTGCTCCCCAAAAGGATTAAAGCCATCCGTGCTAAGACCAAACCTTAAGTTCCTTGGGTCACGTGCAAATTCCTTGTACTCTGTATCGATTTTTCTCCACTGCGACCCATCAGCCGGGTGTCTCAACATCTCGTCGCTCTTGCGGTCTTCTTTGTGCCATCGCAACAACTTGGCATGCTCTTTGTTTCTGAACAAACGTTTCAACCGTGGTATTATAGGAGCGTACCACATCACCTTGGCAGGAACCTTCTTCCTGGCGGGCAGGCCCTCAACATCGCCAGGGTCATCTGCTCTGATCTTATACCGCAATGCACCGCATACCGGGCATTCATTCAAATTCTCATACTTCTCACCGCGGTAGAGGATGCAGTCATTAATGCATGCATGTATCTTCTGCACATCTAATCCTAGAGGGCAGATAATCTTCTTTGCTTCATACGCACTCTCGGGCAATTCGTTACCAGCCGGCAGCTTGTCCTTCACTATTTTCAGTAAACTCCCAAATCCCTTGTCAGATAAACCATTCGCTGCCTTCCATTGCAATAATTCCAGTGTGGTACCGAGCTTTGTGTTGCCATCTTCGCAAGTTGGGTACAACTTTGTTTTGTGATCCTCTAACATGCGCTCCAACTTCAACTTCTCAAGTGTAGTTTCTGCTAGGGTATGTGCATCAACGATGACCCCACGTAAATCATCATGTATGATGGGATCATCTGGTACCTCTTCATCATCAGCTTCCCCTGTTGGGTTACCAACATATTCAGGGTACATGTAGTTGTCATCGTTCTCTTCTTCTTCGTTATCTTCCATCATAACCCCTTTTTCTCCGTGCTTGGTCCAACAATTATAGCCGGGCATGAAACCAGAAGTTATCAGGTGGAGGTGAATTCTGTCTGTGTTAGGGTAATCCTTCTCATTCCGACATTTCTTGCATGGACAACACATAAAACCATTCGGCCCCTTGTTATCCTTAGCCACATTGAGAAAAGATTGCACGCCATCCATGTACTCTTTAGAGCGTCGGTCAGCGTACATCCACGGATGACTCATCTGCAAATCACCGCTAAAACCCATTACGATAAACCAACATAATAGGAAACATATCATATTCATTAATACAAGTTCATCACATTAAAACCAAAGTATAGTAGTGACCAAATGTAATACATAGTTCTCATAAAACATAAATTAATTGAAACTAGAATACAACTATCTAAAGAATTTAAATCCAACAACAAATGCGATCAGAATCGCAACTAAGGTAACTATTGAACCAACAGCATAATGATACCAAGCCTCTTGACTAATGACATATTTTCTAATCTTTCTAAGCTTCAAGCGCATTGCATCCATCTTCATCTCGTGAACAGCGACGACGTCGGTAAGCTCGACCCCGTGAGCATCAACGATGTCGGCAATCTTCAAGTCCAATACCATCTTCTCTTCTAGGCATTGGAGACGAAGATCTTCACTTATCTTCAATTTTGCTTTCAAATCGTTGTTTTCTTTTTAAAAAACTCTACAATAGGGTCGGCTGGAATTTCCGGTTCAACTACCTCCTAAATAAAAATATATCTATGTCAATTTGGTCGGCATGATTGTTATAAACACGAAACAAAATAAATAGTGATAAAAATATACCACATCCGAATCATAGACCGGACGAGGGACGACGGGGACGGATATCAAAACCATGACACTATACATAAAAAACATAAGAAAATTATACAAGAAAAATAATTATGCATTCAAATCATACAAGTAATTTTGTAAAATAACAGATAAAAGAAGAGGCTCACCGAGGTGGTGCCGGTCACGGGATGGCGGGGGCTATCGACGGCGGTGAGGACCGAGACGACACTAAAATCCACAAATAATAAATTAATTTGAGCTCAAAATACATAAAAAAATGAACTACCTAGCTTAGGCATTTCATCAAACACCTAGGTAGCACTATAAAAATGAAATGAGCTAAACTTGTATGGAAATGGCTAAAATTCGGCCGCCGGGTGAAAGGATCAAGTGTTGCTAACCCTTGGAGAGATGGGTGCCGTCTATCTTGACAAATCTTGGAAAAAAATGGGGCTACACTTGAGCTTGAGAGAGGAAACAATGAAGATGAGCTTGAGAGTTCAAAAATGGTGGCTGGCCCGGGGTGGGAGATGATATAGCGGGACCTCTAGTCCCGGGCTGTACCACGGCCCGGGACGAAAGGTCCACCCTCCTGTCTCCACCCTGCCGCTGACTGCCTCGGTCCCGGGTGGTATCACGGCCCGGAACTAGAGGTGCCCTACAACCCGGGACCCGACCTGCGCAGCGTCGGAGCAGCCGGCCCGGTACTAGTTCCCTCCTCTAGTCCGGGTTCGAACCACGCCCGGGACTAGAGCCCAACACCCCTCTCCACCAAAGCTCCTGTTTCCACTAGTGTGAAGTTACTGACCAAAGTGATGGAGCAGAAGTGGAGTTTCATCATTTGGTCCTAGACACACGCACAAGTAACCCACCCAGGGGCTTACAGTTCCAAAACGTATTCAGAATGAGCGGTTCTGAACTATTAGCCGCAGTTACACAGTTTACGCACACGGAGCAAGGCAAGAAACCAAATTTGACGAAATGCACAGTTTGTTTTTTCTGAACTGATTGCTTGGCTTGTACCATAAGCCGGTAGGAATGTTTATACCCTGCATACGAAGAAAAACTAAGACAGAAGAAGCACAGATCAGAAGGACGGTAGGTCCTGGACAAATAACCAGACCTTTAACAGATCAATCCATGTGATGATTACTAGTACAATCCCATCTCCTTTTCACCACAACTTATGTGATTCAGATTTTAACTCCCACTGCTCAAACAAACCAAGTAGATAATTGGTATTTACAGCATAGAGAACAAATAATAATCACATTATTTTTTAGTTATATTACATTGACCGCACCATCATCCACATAACACCACGGGTTCCTAGATGTGCAATTGAGCGTCCTCTGAACCCCGACTAAATCCCAGTGCAGGGACATCCATACTCGCCTGCACCAAGAATTCCTTAACACCCTGGACTAACCTGCTACTCTACTAAGAAAACCTATATAAATCGCTGTACAGCGGTACCAATTCAGCGGGACAACAATTTTACACCCGACCGTGCGTATTCACAGAAACCACCAGACTATTCACATTCAGGCAGCAAGTGCCTTGTACCACGGGCCGTGGACCTTCTCCGAGACCGTCGCCACCCTGATCAGCACTTCGCCAGCCTTCACCACTCGGTCGACGAGTTTCCCCGCACAGACGCGACGCAGGGCCGCATCGGCCAGCTTCTTGCCCTTTGCACCGCTGCCGCCGAGAAGAATGCCGCGGAAGGCGCTGTGGACCGCCCGGGAGACCTTCTTGAAGACCACGTCGTCGGCCTGGAGGCTCTTGAGGAGCACCCGGGTTATTATCTGCTTCCTGCTCTGGATCTTGGCCTCCGACGAGGACCCAGCTGAGGCTGACGAGCTCATCATCGCCTCCACAATCTCTTCAGTGCCCGCCTCACGGGAGTTGTCCAGCAGCTTCACCAGAGTGCCGAAGAGCTCTGAGATGACGTTCTCCAGTTCTAGAGGAGTGATCTTAGGATTCTCACTCATCAGGACTTGGCGCAGGACGAGCATGCTGCACAAACAGTAAATTCAGTTATTATTACACACACAATTTTTCAACCATTTTCATGCAGATTAGGCTAAGAATAGAAGTATCAAAAAGTTTACCTTGTAGCCATCACAATCACTTCTTGGAATTGGCCCTGGACGGCCCTCAATCTCATAAAGTTGAGATGGAGGCTCTCAGGAGTTGACTGCAGTTGCAAGCCCTCCATACCACCAATAAGCTGCAACAAGCCGATCCTCACGAGCTTGTCAACCTTTTCTCCTTTGCACTCCGGTAAATCTGAATTATCGGCTACAGACATGGAAGCAGTTTTTCCCCCTGGAGCTCCATGGCCAGCTCGGAGCACTGTAACAAGGGGCTGAGCCTGCCATAAAGGATGAAATTAGTTAGTGTAAGCAACCAGATAACAACTAAATGCTACCATGCTGCTTAATTACAGTACCCTATTTTAGAGACTTACATGATCCGCTGCTGCAGAACTGAAAGAGAGCCCAGATGTTCACTCCATTCTGCATCCACCATGTTCTCTGATGTTGAAACCCACTGCAGAGTAACAGGGAGGGAAGCTGATGCATTGGCAGGAGGCCCGTAGCGATCGCCGAAAGCCTTCTGCAGGTACTCCACTCCAGCAGAGCCTTTTATCATTGGTTGCATAAGCTGAATACGTGCCTTGCTCACTTCTGTTTGCAGTTCCTGTTTTTACGGAAAAATGTAAGAATTCTAGATCACACAAACAAATGCAGTTAATTGTACGGCTAGTTTATAATTTATAAACGCCGAACATACCTTTATTGCCTCCAGAGTGAAACGCAGGCCCTTGATGACAGCAATAACAAATGAGCTGACATCATTATCATCAAATTCAGAAGTTGCAGCCAAGTCGCTCAGTAATTTGTCATGACTTTTCTTCATCTCATCTTCCTTTGCAGCAGCAGATAGTTTTCTAACCATATCGAGGGAGTAGTGCATTATCTGCCCGAGGTATTGCGTGTCCTGGGAACCTGACTCAAGTACCTTCATTTTGAAAGGGAAATTATGTCAAAATTTCATGATTTTAAAATAAATAAGCAAGCTGACGACAAACTTAACTGACAAATATTTATTTAGCACGAGATATTTACCTGAGAGAAAATTTCGATGTCAATGTTCCCCACGATTTCCTCTTTCCACCCCTTGGGAGCCAAGTCGTGCAACGAATCTCGCACTTCCTTTACCAGGTTGATCAGTTTGCTGTATTCAGGTTTGTCTCCTTTCATTGAGTCAATAACCACATCCCAGAAAGCCTTTTCCATTGTTTCTCTCACTCTGGCTTGGAAATCCTTCTCAGTCGTACTGGCATCATCAGAGTTGACAGCAAATGCACCACCGTTCTCGTGAAGCATCTCATTCACCATTTGCTCATTCTCTGTTGGCAGACTCACTGGTGATGGACTGCTTGATGAAGAAGCTCCAAACAACGACTGGACAACAGACCTTGATCCTTCTGCATCTGTCTTGGACTTCACATTAACATCGGCAGGTGGGAGCTGCCCAGAAGGATTAATACTCAGAGGAGTCGATACGTTAGCAACAGGTGTGGCCAATGGGCTTCCATTCTCCTTTGCTTCGAAATTTTCGACCTCATATCTGACAGAGCAGAGTTCATACGCTCAATGCCTGCATCACCACTCAGATGCTGCACCTTCTCTCTGAGGAGTTTTTGGTCGTCATAAACCTGCTTCTGAATCGCCTTCATATCATGGGTAAGGTTTTGTGACTGCCCATCCGCAGTTAACTTGCATGTTTGCATCATTGATATCTCAAGCTTGCATGCAGCCCTAACAAGATCACCCTCCAATGATCTTGCATCTTTCACTTTCCACACCACAAAGCAGTAAAGATAAGTGCACCATGCTTTGTCAAAGTTAACCAGCTGAGTCCCGAATTTACTATGACCAGTAACATCAGAAGACACCTGGTGGCTAGATGATTCAGCAGAGTAGGTATCAAGGGATGCTTGCCTTGATGCTCTTCCTGGTCCCTCAAGTACTGTCTTTACCAACAGCTCAAACTCCGTGACAAACTTCGCTGCAGACTCCATGAGTAGCGTCTCTTGTTCACCTTGTCCACTTAAAACAGCACCAGGATGAGCCAGAACCATATAAGCACAGAGTACCACCCTCAGCGAGTACCTGGACGACCTGCTTGTTTCCGAACTGCTTGCTGGCCTTTTTGCTGCAACCCTTGCTCTACCTGCAGGTGTCTTTCTCTTCGGAGACACAAGGCGTTTCAGAAGATGGTCAATATTTTCCGCGGTTGACGAACCTGCGAGAATCAACTGTGTCTCCAGCCGTTCAAGCAATGCTTTAGTGGCCTCAAGAGCTGTGGGAGATTCCATCGACATAGCTAATTCCTCAAATGGCATTGCCTTGACAGATTTCTCACTAATTCCAAGGCATCATAAGCTTGAACCAAGGCAAGTGTTGTCTTTCCGGACTTCACAAAGTTTCTCCAGCACCTAGAGTAAACCGATGAGAAGAAATAAGTTCAATTAACTTGAAACATGCAAGTACAATAAAATACTTATTGAAAAATGTATTGTATGTCAGTACCTCGCCAGCTTTCTTGAAAGAAGTTCTGCGTGCTTGATGTAATCGATTTCCTCGGCGCTCGCTGCCCGCTGGCGGTCCTCCCCTGGAGCAACCTCCTCCGGATCTCCGGCGGCACCCTCACCGCCGCCCCCTCCTCTAGCAGCGGTATCTCCATCGCCACCGGCTCCCTCAACCCCATCACCTCCCCGATCGAATCAAACTGCCCTCGACTCGACAGCGAATCGCAAGAAACCTCGCGTCTCGCCCTCGCTTCCTTCTCCCTTGCCGCTCTACTCCTCCACTTGTTTTTGGGTATCTTGCTCGAGTTCCGTCTGTTTGTTTCGCGCCGTCCTGGGTGCGCCACGCGTGGAGCTATATAGGTGCAAGTACTTGCGCCTCCGATGGGAGTCTGTTTCCCGAATCGCGAAGGAAATCGGACGAGGAGGGCCCGGTCCGAGACGGATAGGAAGAGGGGCGTTCCGCCGTTCCGGTAATTGGCGCTTCGGGATGGCTCGGCGGTTGGAGGGACCCAGCCGGTCGCGCCTTTTTTCGGCTTCGCTTCTCCGTTTCAGTTTCAACTTTTTTTTTGTCGCCACAAGAGAGGCGACAAGGGAGGTGACTTTTTTCCCGATCTACGCCGGCGAAAGTGCTCGTCACCTCTTCCTCCGCTTGCTCCTCCGGCGACATGAGGGAGGGGACTCCGTTCCTTCCTCCGTTTTGGCTTGTTAGTTAATGGTAGGATTAATATATGATGATGCGTCGTTTGGGGTGGTGGGAGCAACGTCCGGGCCAAAAAAATCTATCTCAGCTTCATCCCCATACCAGTGGCGTCCTTCATGACAGTGTCTTGGAGTCATTAGCATCGTGTGCTCGTTGATCCTTCAGATCGGCGGCGTTATGGTACATGGATGTTGTTGGCGTGGCGTCGACGGAGACTCCATTAGATGTGATTTTCCTCCTGCTCTGTCCTCGTTGCCGCGGCGTTGTCTCCGACGCCATGCTAGAGCAGAGATGATTTTTCCAGGACCTGCTACCTGTGGTTGTGGTGACGCGGACATGCGATTGAAGATGGCGACCGTGAAATAGGGAGGATGGTTCGTGGATGGTAGATCTGGCGTGATCTCTCGACTTCGTCGACGGGAGGCGGCGGATCTGTGGTACATGTCACATCGATATGTGTCTCGCTGCGCGGCGCAAGCCTTGATGGCGACGGTGCTTCTCCGGTTCTTGCGACGATGCAGGTCTTTCTCCTCTTCGGCCAACAAGCGTCTCGACGACGCTGGTGCTGGGCGATGGCCAATAGTGTCGGTGTGTGAAGGTATTCTCAAGGGCTATGTAGTTTTTTCTTTATATGGGGCTCTTTCTGCAAAATTTTCAGGATAGTTGTCTCAGCATGATGTCTTTGTTAGTTGCTGTAAGAATATTTTGTAATATCGTTTTACATTAATGAACTATATGATAACTTCAAAAAACATATTTTTTTTTGTCAAATATATGGCCCCTAGGCGAAACTAATGCCCCACTGGCCCCTACGTGAAACTATTTTAAAATCTGACCTCCTGACCTCCGAGCGACTTGGTGTGTTGGATCTACAGACAATGAACATTAGTGGTTATGGAAATTGGAAAACTCAGATGGGACCTGGCAACAATTGCTAAGGAGAAAATACCTCAATAACGAAGTTCTCTCTCAAGCCACAGCAGGTCCCACTAGAAGAAATATCGCCATCTATCACGACTCGGATTCGTGGTAGAAAGACCATTTTTCGTGGCTAAAGGCTTTTAGCAACGAGGGGGTACCGTGGTGGATGCTGCGTGGCTGATTAATTAACCACGGCGGATGGATTTTGTGGTAGATGGTTCCATCATCAACCACGAACAGATTGCCGTGGTAAAAGAATCTAATGGACACGTGGCAAACGGCGTTATGTCTTTAGCCACGAGCTAGAAACCGTGGCAGATGTAAGGCCACTTGAGGCCTGCTGCTGTAAGGTGGGCCGGCCTGTTAAGGTTAGGTGGGCCGGCCTGCTAAGCTTAGCTGGGCCAACCGGCTAGGCCTTGCGATATGGCCCACCGCGTGTACCTGGGCAGGCCCGTTAGGGTTAGAAGGCCGGCCCGCTGCGCTTTTTGGGCCGGCCTGTTACCACTAGGTGGGCTGGCCTGCTGTATTGGCCGGCCGGCTATTATTTTGGGCCCGACTGCTAGGTTGCCGTATCGGCCCATCAAAATTAGGTAGCCCGATAAATTTGATGAGCTGGCCCATTAGCCTTCGTTCTATGTGGAGCCGGCCTTTTTGCCTACACGGGCTGCCGCAATTGTGAGATATGTCGTGCGCTGGGCCCGTTAGAAACCGAGAACAATGCCGATTACTTTTTGGGAGTTAGCCCGTGACGGTTCCAAATTACATTACGTAATAAAACCAAATCTAGACTAAGAATCAAATATTACAACCACTGCACAAAAAAAAACTAATTATTACAGACCATGTAAATTTAAACAGTTTTCTTGCATAATGTACAACAAAATAGGTGCTTAAACAACCATATCTTTTTCTAGCTTGCCGCCAAGCATGTGACCAGTAGTTTACCCATAAGAGCTGCTGATAATAGTACTCAGACAATGGTCAACCAAATCTTGCCGATTTTCAGTTCCTGTGTGTCGGTGATTATAGCATCTCTATGCGGCCAAATTATATCAAATGGATCATGGCCTGCATAGACAACATTGCTTTCAGCTGGAGTACCTGGTATAGTTGACAAAAAACAATGCAAGAAATAACGACTGTCACTCCGAAAGACATCTGTACTAGATGTAGGGACCTTTCCTTTTCCATTCATAGCTTTATTTGCCGGCTGAAACTAAGAAAAAATGAGTTACAGCAGCATAACAGGTAAACACACCACCATGCTCATGGTAAAGAATTCAATATGAGTCAATGGCCTGATCAAACGAAGCAAGCTATTACCGTGAGCGCTATTTACAGATTAGACTTAGGACAAGTGTGGCAAATATTATATAAACTGACAGATCATTTCAAAAAAGTAAGCCGAGTGGAAGAACCAGACTCTTTTGGATATGGCAAGGTCCATGTTGGCGGAGTTTAAATCTCCACTCTACTTGTGGGCCGAGGCCATCTCCACGGCGTGTCATTCAACTAACCGGCTCTACTTCTGCAAGAAGTTGAACAAGACTCCATATGAAATCCTCACCGGCAACAAGCCCAATATTTCCTACTTCCGGGTGTTCGGTTGTAAGTGTGTTTCTATTTGAACAAAGTAGTTCGTTTAACTAAGTTTCAATCTAAAACTCTTGAGGGTACATTTGTTGGTTACGGTGCCGGATCTCGCACTTATAGAATCTTTAACAAACAGTCGCTTATCGGAATGCGGACACCGGGGATGCATGACAAGGAAGAACGAGCCCAGGAGGTTCCCGGGGGTTCGTTCTTCCAGCCCCCGAGTGTAAGTGGTTGGCTCCAAGTGACAGCTAGCTAGGGTTCTTCGACTTGTCCCCTCCTCCCCCTTACAGCTGACCAAGGGCATCCATTTATATGCCAAGGGGACACCACAGGTGGTCAGGCTGCATGCGTGCCTCCGAGCCATGGCACACGCCGTGCCCAAGCCAAGGTCGAGCTCGCTGGCTGCTTTCATGGCAGTATCCATGTATTTTTTAGCTCTTCCCCTCTCAAACCACCTACTTGGAAGTTGGCCTAAACATGTCAAAGATAGAATCATTGAGGGCAATTGGGGAAAACTTTGTTGATTGCATCTAGAAGGCCATGTTTCATATCGACAATTAATATGAATCGGAGAGACTACGACATCGACAATTAATATAGATCGGAGAGAGTACGACAAACAATAGAACAAATAATGTGAATAGGACAGACTACGACGTCGACAGTTAATATGGATCAGAGAGAGCACGACAAACAAGCAAACAAATAATATCATAGGACAAACTACGACATCGACAATTAATATGGACCAGAGAGAGTACGACAAACATTTGCATTCTGCTCATCTGATATGATTGTATATTTCCCAAACTTCCCCTCCTCTCACCCAATAGCATACTTAAGTTGAGTGAGGAACGAGTACCAACTTGCAGTCTCCTCTCTGTCGACAAGTCAAAAAGCAATTGGATAAATGTTATTGTTGTCATCTCTTCATGTTGCGGCAATCATATGTTGCCAAGTTGTGAGCTTTACAAAGCACCATCAAGACCTGGCATCAATAAAGCCAGTCATCACACTAATATACACTAATATAGTATAAAGAAATTAAACCTACCAACTAACAACAAATTTTCTGAACTTACCAATAAATGGTCGACATCCATTCAAAAAACCTTCTTTGATTGCATTCAGACACATAAACAACCCATGAAATCTTGGGTTTGGACTTGGTTCTTCTACTAACCTATTTGTAGTGACAAGCATTGACTTCCGGGATTTGTGTTAATCACTGTTTGCAAGTAATCTCTCAGTCTAGTGTACTACTGGACCTGATCACCCAACACAGTTTGCAAAGCTTGCTTCTTTGCTCTATGTGCTATCACCTTGGGCACCTCAACTCCATAATTTTCCTTTGGTATTCTCCATCATAGTCCCAAATGCAGTCCCAGGTTCAATTCTCAGAGTTTGCTCACAGACCTTGGCCACCCATTTTGCATACACCTTGCAATTTTCCCCTGAAGTTGCACAAGTATGTTGTAGATGCATTTTCTTGAAACAGAAAGTTTTCTCACATGCTATCTCAGAAGCTGTCATAAAAAATGGACACCCTTTCTCTTTCTCTGTGCACTGCATAATCGACGAAATAGGCCGTAGCCCCGCTATATTAATATAGCAACCACCCGATACAACCAACGAGAGACACGGCTGGGGCGGCAACCAACAAGCACCCAACGAAAGGAAAAGAAAGAAAATAAGAAAGAAAAGACGACATAGGCGGATTTTGACTAAGCGACGAGGACCCGCAACTGTTGCGCCCTCTCCAAAGAAGTACCACCACGCTCGTAGCACCGAATCGACGAGTACCAAGCAGCACCTTCAAGAAGGAAAGCCACGCTGCTGCCGGACCTGCACACTGGTCCTAGGGTTTCCCCCGACACAGAGGGAAGCGGATGCAGGGTAGCCACGACACCCTTCAGGAAGGAAAGATGCCACCCGAAGGTGGCACCGTGTCGGTGTCGGACAAACCGACAAGGATTTCTCCCGAAGACCCCATCCACACCCCGGACGATCCATAGCACATGATCCCTACGAGGACGAGCCTCGAGACCACCAGACTAGCCGACCGCCAGCATGCGCCAAAATGATCTTGAAGCCACCATCGTCGTCTCACCGAATTAGCCGCCACGAGGTCTGCAAGACGGAGGTGAGGAGAATTATGAACCGGGGTCAGCGGTACCGCGGCGCGCGGGAGGGAACAACCTCCACCGCCAAGGACGGTAGTCAACCGGACGCGGCAGCAGAGCACACCAGTCCCTGTCAGGTCAGGCCGGGCCCAGCGGGCCTGTAAAGCCCCCACGGGGCACACCAGTCCTAATAGGGTCCGGCCGGACCCAGAATGGGTCCGTGAAGCTCGCCGCCGCGCTGCAACAAGCCGACCGTCGTCGCTGCTGCCCCTGCACCTTCCTCCTTGCCACTATCTGCAGAACGTGCCTCAAAACCGGTAGGCCCGCCCTGACCCAGATGGGGCCCGACGGGCCCAGATCTGGGCCGTCGGGCCCATCCGCCGCTGCCCTGCTGCATGTCACTGCACCGCACTGTGCCACCCCGCGAGCACGCGTGCACCGCCACTGAGACGTCACCCCTGGCCGAGGCCGGACCACCGTCGCCTGGGAAGCACCGCTGCCGGGAGAGGGAGCCCCGCCTCCAGTCAACCACGGCGTGGGAAGGACAGGCCGCCATCGCCGGCGTCTACCGAGCCAAGCCAGGCAGACTGTGCCGGTGGCTACGGGAGAGAGAGAGACGAGGGAGGGCTGGGCGGGGGAGGACGGCAGGCGCGCCGCCGCCACGGGGGGCGACAGGCGCGCTGGGGAGGGAGTTGTATCTTTTTCACTGCATAATCACCATGTGCTTGTTATTTCTTTGTAATCTGAAGTTCCTAAGTTGTGTGATTTGCCATTCCTGAACTGATACACATCTTTGAAACATAACTTCAGACATAACTGGTCTTCAGGCTACTCCCTACTCTTATCACACCACTGTCTCACCACAGGTTTCTTTGCCTTGCTTTTTCTGCCTCCTTTGGGCAATACCCAAGACATAACTTCAAACTCATCATCTTCAAATTCACCATCTTTTTCATCATCTGTGGATGGCACAAAACCAGCAGGTGTAGTGCTTTGTTGACTACAGTGTGACCTGTATGTGGCCCCTTTCCTAGCTAGCTTCAGCCTTTTCTTCTTCACATTCTTTGTTTCAGCCTGTGGCTCAAAAACAACAGGGAAATCACTGTCATTGTCATCATTACAAGTAGAGTCAGAAAAAATATCCTCTTCCTCTATGTCACCTTCTAAATGATGCTTTGGATCCTCTCTTTTCCTTTTCAAATCAATTACTTTCTAATTCAGCTCGGCTTCTTCCTGCCTAATTCTTTCATCATGTTCTATTTTACCCCCTGGTCAAACAGAAAATCATCATTAGAATAAGAATTTTCTACTTGAATTCAGATTCCTCTTCACTAACCTGCTTTCACTTAGCTTTGTTCTGGCTCTGCTGAGTTAAATGTTCTCCAGGTTCGGGCACAACTTGCTTACAATTAATACTACTCTCATTATAGAGGTAAAGCATTTATGAATCCTCATCTGCTTTTGCACTTTCCTGGCTAGGAAACAATACACCATCAACAGAGTACACAATTGGCACTCCAGTTTTAGAAATTGGAATTTGTTCCTCTTCTCCAATGGTAATAACTAAAGAAGGGTCAGATCTGCCCTTCACAACAGTTATTGAAATGCTTGTGTTGTCATTATATTTCTTCAACATTGTTTCAATCTTGGTCATTCCATCAATTAGCTCAAGCCCTGACACCCCTTTCCCCGTGTCATGAATGTAATTCACACTATCGTGCATTCCACAACCTTCAGTCTTGATCAAACAATTCAAATTCAGATATGTGATGTCACTATGACAAATAGTTCTTTCTAAATTATCACGACCTTCAAAATGAAATCTTACATGCCATATATCATCATCCAATTTACACAAACCAACAGGAAAAATCCGAGCTTTAAATCTAAAACCCTAGACCCTAATTTGAATATGAATATTCCCTAATTTGAATCTGAAGCAAGAGTGGCAGGAATGCTTACAGTACTCCACCGATCCCGGATGTGTACATGTGGCTCTTCGTTGGGGAATCCTTCCAGACGCTGCCCAAAGTCGCCGCCGCCCGGAACAATGCCTGCTTTTTCCAGAACCGTCACCGGGTTGGAGGTGCCGCATCACTCTACATCCTTTGGGAACAAGCGACAGACAACGCCTCCCACTTCCTCACTTGCTTCCGCACCGCTGGAAGCGCTGCCGACGGGAATCACACTCTCCATTTTCAGGTTTGGATAGATCTGTGTCCGAACCGTCCACCAACGGGCTAGGTCAGGACAGCGTTAACGGACGTTAACGGTGGGGCGTTAGCCCGCACCACGTCACGCCTGACAGTGGGCCATACCGGTCAATACGAGTGTCAACATGACTAGACCAGGGTATCAATATTATCTGCAATGTTCGTTCCCAGGACCGGTGGTTTTTTGCCAAAAACATGAAACGGTGGTTTTTTTGTGACGTTGCTCCGAATTGTGGTTGTTTTATGCAATTTTCTCCTCAGGAACGGAGCCAGGGCGAGAACTTGTTGTGGCAAGATGGTTAGGAGGGTGGTTGTACCCCCAACCCATCAGAGTTCAAATCCCAGATTTGACACTGGTGTTTCTCATTTAGACGGAATATTCTTCAGTGAGAGGCGACGTTCCTGTTGACTGTGAGGCGCACGTGGTGACTTCGTCAATCTTAAGACCCAATCCGCCGGCTCAGTCTATCGGAGGTGCTCATAGGGGTAGGGTGTGTGTGTACGTTCATAGGGGTGAGTGTACGTGCGTGTATGTGAGCGTCTGCGTTGTACCGTGTTTCGCAATAAAAAACGGAGCCAGGGCGAAATAATTTGTGCTGTACTATTTCCTTTCCCAAATTTTGTTCGTTAATTTCCTTATTATTATTTTTCATGTTTTTCACCTTAAAAATAGTCATAGACGCATATGCTCACGACCCAAAAAACGTCTTTCAAAATTCCGAAAAAAGTCCTGGGTGCACGTCCTGACATTTTATGGGTGACAGGAGAGGTGGTAAGGCACGAAGAAAGAAGCGAAAAGGATGTACCGCGGATGTCGGAACAGGAGAAGCAGCAGGCGATCTGGATGACGAAGATCGATGTGCTAGGAATTTTTCATTGCGAGGAGAGAAATGGAGGAGAGCAGGCGCCATGGCCGGGGTCACAGCTCGAAGACGGGCAAGAGGTCGAGCAGCTTGGCCAGGTCGTGTTGCACGTCCCGCAGATTCCAGTCAATGTGGACAAACAAGCAGAGGTCGATCAATGACGACCATCTTCGGATCTTCCGTTAACTTTTCTCAAAAGATACACAGATCAGAGGAGAGGTCCCTAGACCACAGCCTCACTCGCAAATCTGCAACGCGCCACTAAGCCACCAACCCGGTTGATGTTCACATCAGAATAATTTTTTTAAACGAGGCAAAAGATTTGCCATTTCATTTAAAAAAGGAAGAAGTTTTAGAGTGTTACATACCCGCCTTGACCATCAAGGCCAAAACATAAGTCTACACTCGCGGCATAATAATATTACATATCGCTTTTGCGCACGCACGCCCCCACATCACCGCTATCAGAATAATTTTAACTCCCACTGCTCAAAGAAACGAAGTATTTACAGCATAGATTAATCACATTATTTAATTATATTACAATGATCATCCAGATAACACGGGACACCAGATGTGCAATTGAGCATCTCTGAACCCCGACTAAATCCCTAGTGCAGGGACATCCATATTCGCCCTGCACCAAGAATTCCTTAACACCCTGGACTAACCTGCTACTACTAAGCAAACCTATATAAATCGCTGTACAGCAGTACCAATCCAGCGGGCAACAATTTACACCCCACCGTGCGTA
Source organism: Poa pratensis (assembly GCA_947311845.1). Taxonomy (NCBI): domain Eukaryota; kingdom Viridiplantae; phylum Streptophyta; class Magnoliopsida; order Poales; family Poaceae; genus Poa; species Poa pratensis. The sequence continues at coordinate 25,846,501 of CAMZMU010000051.1, read as the reverse complement.
TTCACAGAAAACTATTCACATTCAGGCAACAAGTGCCTTGTACCACGGGCCGTGGACCTTCTCCGAGACCGTCGCCACCCTGATAAGCACTTCGGCCGTCTTCACCACCCGGTCGACGAGCTTCCCCGCACCGACGCGGCGCAGCGCTGCGTCGGCCAGCTTCTGGCCCTTGGCGCCGCTGCCACCGAGGACGACCCCGCGGAAGGCGCAGTGGACCGCCCGGGAGACCTTCTTGAAGACCACGTCGTCAGCCTGGAGGCTCTTGAGGAGCACCCGGGTTATTATCTGCCTCCTGCTCTGGATCTTGGCGTCTGACGAGGACCCAACTGAGGCTGACGAGCTCATCATCGCCTCCACTATCTCTTCAGTGCCTGCCTCGCGGGAGTTGTCCAACAGATTCACCAGAGTGCCAAAGAGTTCTGAGATGACGTTTTCCAGTTCGAGAGGAGTTATGTTAGGATTCTCGCTCATCAGGACTTGGCGCAGGACGAGCATGCTGCACAAACAGTAAATTCAGATGTTATACACATGATCTTTTTAACCATTTATGAAGATTAGACCAAGAATAGAGAGTACAAAATAGTTTACCTTGTAGCCATCACAATCACTTCTTGGAACTGGCCCTGGACGGCCCTCAATCTCATAAAGTTGAGATGGAGGCTCTCAGGAGTTGACTGCAGTTGCAAGCCCTCCATACCACCAATAAGCTGCAACAAGCCGATCCTCACGAGCTTGTCAACCTTTTCTCCTTTGCACTCCGGTAAACCTGGATTATCCGCTACAGACAAGGAAGCAGTTTGTCCCCCTGGAGCTCCATGGCCAGCTCGGAGCACTGTAACAAGGGGCTGAGCCTGCCACCAAAGATTAAATTTTGTTAATGTCAGTAACCAGATAACAACTAAATGCTGCTATGCTGCTGATGTTAAGACAGTGCACTATTAGAGACTTACATGATCCGCTGCTGGCAGAACTGAAAGAGAGCCCATATGTTCACTCCATTCTGCATCCACCATGTTCTTTGATGTTGAAACCCACTGCAGAGTAACAGGGAGGGAAGCTGATGCATTGGCAGGAGGCCCGTAGCGATCGCCGAAAGCCTTCTGCAGGTACTCCACTCCAGCAGAGCCTTTTATCATTGGTTGCATAAGCTGAATACGTGCCTTGCTCACTTCTGCTTGCAGTTCCTGTTTTTACAAAAAAAAATGTTAGAATTCCGCAGCATAAGAACAATTGCAGTTAATTGCATAAATGTATTAGCGCAGAAAATACCTTTATTTCCTCCAGAGTGAAACGCAGGCCCTTGATGACAGCAATAACAAATGAGCTGACACCGTTATCATCAACTTCAGAACTTGCAGCCAACTCGCTCAATAATTTGTCATGACTTTTCTTCATCTCATCCTCCTTTGCAGCAGCAGATAGTTTTCTAACCATATCGAGGGAGTACTGCATAATCTGCCCCAGGTATTGTGTGTCCTGGGAACCTGACTCAAGTACCTTCATTTGAAAGGAAATTATGTCAAAATTTCATGAAATAAATAAGCAAGCTGACGAAACTAACTGACAAATATTTTTATTGCATAGCATGAGATATTTACCTGAGACAAAATTTCGATGTCAATGTTCCCCAAGATTTCCTCCTTCCACCCTTGGGAGCCAAGTCGTGTAACGAATCCTCACTTCCTTTACCAGGTTGATCAGTTGTGTGTAGTCAGGTTTGTCTCCTTTCATTGAGTCAATAACCACATCCCAGAAAGCCTTTTCCATTGTTTCTCTCACTCTGGCTTGGAAATCCTTCTCCGTACTGGCATCTCAGAGTTGACAGTAAATGCACCACCGTTCTCATGAAGCATCTCATTGACCATTTGCTCATTCTCTGTTGGCAGACTCACTGGTGATGTGCTGCTTGATGAAGAAGCTCCAAACAACGATCGGACAACAGACCTTGATCCTTCTGCATCTGTCTTGGACTTAACATCGGCAGGTGGGAGCTGCCCAGAAGGATTAATACTCAGCGGAGTCGATACGTTAGCAACAGGTGTTGCCAATGGCCTTCCATTCTCCTTTGCTTCGAAAAATTTCGACCTCATATCAGAGAGAGCAGAGTTCATACGCTCAATGCCTGCATCACCACTCAGATGCTGAACCTTCTCTCTGAGGAGTTTTTGGTCGTCAGTAACCTGCTTCTGAATCGCCTTCATATCATGGGTAAGGTTTTGTGACTGCCCATCCACAGTTAACTTGCATGTTTGCATCATTGATAGCTCAGCTTGCATGCAGCCCTAACAAGATCACCCTCCAATGATCTTGCATCTTTCACTTTCCACACCACAAAGCGGTAAAGATAAGCGCACCACGCTTTGTCAAAGTTAACCAGCTGAGTCCTGAATTTACTCTGACCAGTAACATCAGAAGACATCTGGCGGCTAGATGATTCAGCAGAGTCAGTATCAAGGGATGGCTGCCTTGAGGCTCTTCCTGGTCCCTCAAGTACTGTCTTTACAACAGCTCAAACTCCCTGACAAACTTTGCTGCAGACTCCATGAGTAGCGTCTCTTGTTCACCTTGTCCACTTAAAACAGCACCAGGATGAGCCAGAACCATATAAGCACAGAGTACCACCCTCAGTGAGTACCTAGACGACCTGCTTGTTTCAGAACTTCTTGCTGGCCTTTTTGCTGCAACCTTGTTCTACTCGCAGGTGCCTTTCTCTTCGGAGACACAAGGCGTTTCAGAAGATGGTCAATATTTTCCGCGGTTGACGAACCTGCTGACTGACAGAATCAACCGTCTCTCCAGCCGGTCAAGCAATGCTTTAGTGGCCTCAAGAGCTGTGGGAGATTCCATCGACATAGCTAATTTCTCAAATGGCATTGCCTTGACAGATTTTTCATTAATTCCCAAGGCATCATAAGCTTGAACCAAGGCAAGTGTTGTCTTCCGGGACTTCACAAAGTTTCTCCAGCACCTACAGTAAACCGATGAGAAGAAATAAGTTCAATTAACTTGAAACATGCAAGTACAACAAAATACTTATTAAAAATGTATTGTATGGCAGTACCTGGCCAGCTTTCTTGAAAGAAGTTCTGCATGCTTGATGTAATCAGCATGGGCAGAACTGCGAGGACTTCCTCGCTGCTTCAAATACTCAGTTCTCTTCCTCTTCGCCTGTTTCAATAATAAGATAACATCAGATAAAAATAGAGTAGAATGGCCACAATTGTAAAATCAGCATATGTATGAGAACACATACCCTCTGGAGTTTGCTTTCCACATGTTCTTTCAACTTAATCCTCTCTATTTCTCTCTGGCTGCATACAGTCTCGGCTGCTCGTTGAATGTGCACGAGGCGAGCCTGAGCTTCCTCTTCTCAGCTTCTAACAACGCCACCCGTTTCTTCTCAGCAGCAGCACGCTTTTGCAGGATAGCAGATCGCACCTGCTCTGTGTACTTGCTCTCAGATGTTGCCTTTTGCACCAGGGACTTTGCTGTTCTCTCCTTCAGTGCCGCCCGCCTCTGCATATCTGCATGCAATAGGCGCATACGGTTTTCCTCCGCCTGCCGGACACGAGACTCAACTCTAGTCTCGAGCTCTTCCTTCTCCTTCTCAAACCGCATTTCCACGTCATTCTTGGCTGCTTGTCGGAGTTCATCCAACTTGGCTAGACGGTTCTGTGCCTTTGCCAGGAAGCTTAACCTTTTCTGCTCAGCAGCCTGAAGCTTAGCTTCAGGCGCTGTCCGTAATCCTCCTCTTGAGAAGAGGACCACGACGGGCTCCGTGGCTTCTTCCTTGCTTTGCAGGACAACCAATCGTAGAATTGCTGTGGAAAAACAATTGAATATGAGCTTATTTGATCAAGCATATAAAACTAATCCATTACCAACCTTCTTAAAAAAAACTATTAAGTCGTTTCTATAGCCCCTATGAAAATTACATCAACCAACAAATCTACAGAAGGTGCAACCAAAATTTCAGTAGTACAAGTGTAAGGTAAGTTACTTCTAAGCAAAACCAAGTGGTCGGTGATAAAAGCAAACAATCCTACCAAGCTACCATAATTTCCTACCACCGAAGCAACAACCTGAAATCAAAGCTAACAACCTGAAATTAATTGCTAACTCAAGCAGTTACATGAATTTTACCTTAATTATGTGGTTAAAAAAAATCCTACAGGGGACTTGGGACAAGCAACAAAATCTAGTTTAATAATCAATTTCACAGAACTACTAATTGAGTTACAGAAAATGGTATTAGACAAATAATAAAGTGAGAACTTTACAATATGGGGAAAACGCTTCAATCCATGACCAGAAAACCACAAAGTGACAAGAACCGTGGCAAAATCGAAGACAAAGAGCAATTCGCGGCACACGTGAACCAACTTCAGCTCACGACTACCTACCGCCGAAAGAATCCCCAGAGAATGTTATTTCGACTCCCCCGCGAACCGTAACCACCAAAAAGAAAGCCCTAGCAAGGCTCAATCAAAAGGAATTCTTTCACATACAGTACTCAGCAAGGAACGTAAAAAACAATTCTTGGAAAAAGGGATTCTGATCGAGTAACTAATAGCAAGTCTACTAAAATTGCTGTAAAATCATCCAAGATCAATAACACTTGTGAAATAAACAAATATAGCACTTCGACCGCAGGAAACGCAACTATCGTTTAACTTTCACCATCGCCAAAGGAAGGAGGCCTCAAACACTAGGATTTCACAGTTCTTGGCCCCCGAACTTCGCAATCCGCCGTGAGGAGGAAGAAGGGGAAAGCAGAGTAAAAAGAAAGACAGGGAAAAGTAAAGACAGAGACACCAACCTGCCTCCGTTGTTCCGCCTCCTTGAGCCTGGCCTCGATTTCCTCGGCGCTGGCCGGGCCGCCCCCGCCGGCGGCCCTCCCCTCGAGCAGCCCCCTCCTGATCCGCGGCGGCGCCCTCGCCGCCGCCCCCTCCTCCAGCAGCGGTATCTCCATCGCCACCGGCTCCCTCACCCCCATCACCTCCTCGATCAAATCAAATCAAACTCCCTCGACTCGACGGCGAATCGCAAGAAACCTCGCGTCTCTCGCCCTCGCTGCTCTACTGCTCCACTTGTTTTCCTTTTTCTTTCTCGCTCTCGCTCGAGTTCTTCCGTCTGATTGTTCCGCGCCGTCCTGGGTGCGCCACGCGTGCCGCTATATAGGTGCAAGTACGGTGGGCGTCGGTTTCCCGAATCGCGAAGTGAATCGGACGACGAGGTCCGGGGCCGAGACGGATAGGGAGAGGGGCGTTCCGGTAATCTTCGCGGGGTTAGGCGCTTCGGGGCGGTTCGGCGGTTGGAGGGACCCAGCCGGTCGCGCCTTTTTTCGGGGGCCTGGTTGACCGAATTGCCCCTCACCGGCGGCTTTGCTTCTCCGTCTCGGGTTCGACCGAGCCTGGTTACTTCGAGATGTGGTCCGGAAGTTCGGTAATCGTACACACGGTGTATGATCTCTGCAGGAGTAGGAGGCTGCTTTTGCTTCTAACCAATTGTTTATGTCCACAACAATAGGATTTGGATTTGTTTAAGGAAAGGGATACTTTGTGATAAATTGTTTATGTCGACAAGAATAAGGATTCAGCATTGCGCCTCTGCAAAGGTCGACCGTTCGATTAACAAGAAATAATGTGATGAATAATAGCTAGTGCCAATACCAACTTTTAGGCCTATTGACCAGAAATTATGCTGCTCAAATTCCACATGTCCATTCGTACGAGGGATATCCGCAACTAGGTCTCCTAGCTTGCCTAAATGTGGTGGGTCTTTTCTTTCAAAGAAAACATGCTTAAATGTGCAAAGGAATGCCGATACTTTTTTTGATTGCCTATTTTTTCTAAACGTGACAAAAAAAACTTCCCATTTTTATTAATTAAGAAGAAAATAGTTGTACGATCGGTCAGCGAGAAACCAAAAAAATCCGAAACATACACTCTCGCCGAACGTCATGAAACACGACCTTGCGAGATCACACACTGTCACCTTGGTTACCGGACACAAACCGCTCACACACCGCTGAAGACGAGAGTTATATCGAGATTGCCCACCAGTGTCATCGTCATCACTCGTGCATGAGCCAACTATTTCGATTGCACCGAAGAACAACCATCTAGGAAGATCTCGTTGTTGCGGTCTCATGCAGCCCACCCTGATTCATGCCAAACAAATGACTCTTTGTGCAGAAAATGGATAGCTCTGATTTTGATAACGAACACCAAGTTAGGAGATGCGCGAGACTCGTGTCGACGAAGAACGTGACCGGACCTCCCCTAGATGGTCATCGTCGCCGCTCCAAAGAAGACAACAGCTCTGATTTCGTAGTAGGGAAAGTCAACGAGACAAGAGCCGACTAACAAAATCTTATGGATACTAAACCATCATTGATTGCCTAACCTGCATGATCAAATCGTGCAATACTGCAAAAGTTCCCTTTCGTGACGGTATAACTAATTTCCTTTATTGACAGGTGTACGTATGCTGCCTCCAAAGTCTGGTACCGTACAGACAACTAGTACTACTCATAAATAAAGTTTTTACTCAGCAGCCTCTATAGTTCCGTCAGCAACGACGTGTAGTACCTTGCCAATTTGCCATGAGCTGCAGCAAAGTAAACCAATGTCTTGCTCTTTCATGAGGACGCGCTGTGGCGCGTTGGTCAGGTTCGGCAGTGGCCAACCGACCGGCCCGAGCTCGACTCCCAGCGGGAGCGAGTTTCGGGTGCCTCACCCGTGCAGCACTGTTCACGTGAACAGTGCTTACTGTGAACAGTGTTGCACTGAGCCATTTCCACCGCGGTTCGACACTGGTATTGTGGTGTGCCCACCACCGCAGGGATTTCCCGGAAGATCTAGGCTCGCGGAAGGCTCATAGTCTTAGTATAGTCTGGTTAGATCTAGCTTGCGCACAGGTGGCGTGTGTGGTGGTGTGTGTGTGGAGTGCGTTGTGCGTGAGTTCAGATACTACAGATGTACTAAGTCTTGGAAATCTCAAAAAAAAAAAAATGTCTTGCTCTTTCATGAATCTCCCGGTGGATACGAGACAAAGAGAATCGTGCGGTGGCTCCTCCTCGACGGGGACACATACGTCACGTCGCTCTTCGCCCCCATTGACATGTGGGACCGACGTGGCAGGTGACCCACGCTCGGGTACAGTTATCACGTGTTGCGTCACCTTTTGGGGGCGTGATTGGTTGCCCACCAACACCTCAAACAGGTCCCGTGGATGTAAAAATGGGTCGTTTGGATGCCCACGTTTTCGGCTGGCTCGCACGCGCACGATACTTAAAGCACCCCTCAGCCTGGCCCGAGAGGAACGCTCGAATCGGCCGTTCCTCCAGGGCCAGGCTGAGAAGAGCTCCACGTTCTTCTTTTCCGCACGAGCAGCCCATGTGGGATGTGTCAGAGCACGTTCCTCTCACCTTCCTTTCCCCTCTGCTACTAGCACCGCATCAATGGCGGCTGGCTTCATGGCGGCGGTCTCCATCGTGATGCCCCGCGGTTTGGGCTCCTCTCGCAGGCGGAGCAGCGCCGGACTGAGGTGGTTCATGGCCACCGCCGCCATGGTCTCCTTCGTGCTCATCTTCTCTCTCCTCTCTTAAACTTCTCAACTAGGTATGCCTTTGATCTACACATCCGTGAGTCGATTCGAAAAATGCTGAACATCAAATATGTGCGCGTCGACGAGGGGGTTCCATTCCCGTGCTCGGTTTCGAGTTTCGTCGACCGTAGCTTCCGATTTTCGAAGTTCCCTTTCGAACGTTTTTGGAAGAATTTTATCAAATTCGTCGCACTTGGTCGACTGTTTGAGAAACCCTTTAACGTGTAGCTAGATCTCAATGTTCCGCACAATTTTCGTGTTGTAAGTTTTCTATTTCGGCGATCATCCACCGTGTTGTGTTTGTCGCCGCCGTTCACCATGAAAGCAGTCACAAGAGGTAAGCATCACCATGTGGGGTAGGAGGTGAGAGTATCTCGCGTACACATGCAACCACTGTGCAACGCAGGCAACCAAATACAAAAATGCAAAATAAATAGGCAAAAAAGAAAAATGATATGCAGGCAACCAAACGGGATGCAGATGTTGGCTCAGGCCACGTTTCCCCTCAGTCAGGCCCAAGTGAGCCACAGAGACGGGAGGCCCAAAAATGATGCAACTAACCAAACAGGCCCTTGGTGATTCTATGGATACAGTCAAACACTCATACAGTATACCCAATCCTAGCCGGGAACGCTGCCATTCTCTAAAGAGAAAACGTGGCACGAGAAGGTCGACTTGCTTTGGCTGAAATTACGCAACTAACCTCGTTAGACTTAAGGATGGCGATGGGTAGGTTATGGGGCGGGTAGACCAATACCATACGCATACCCGTGTAGTCAATGGGTACAAAATTCTACACATACCCGTACCCGCGGATATAAAACCTTACCCGTACCTATACCCGGCGGATACCCATACCCATTGGGTACCCACCGGGTAGATCAAATAGTACACAAGTTACTCAAAATTTTACAATCATCGGTAAATTTTTGATAAAAGAAAAACCTTTATCTCAACTCAATAACATATATTTGAGTACGTGACAATTATGTCAACTCAAATTGAGAATTGATGACAACTTCACATAGATTCACAAACTCACGAGAATAAATGTTGGACCTCCATGAGTAATGTATATAAACGGGTAGGGTATGGGTATACCCACGGGTACAAGGTTATACCCGTACCCTACCCACGACTTAAACGGGTAGGGTACGGGTACTACCCATGGGTATAAAATTGTACCCATATCCTACCCATGCGGGTACGGTACCCGCGGGTACCCGTACCCATGTGTAAAATTGCCATCCTTAGTCAGACTTGTGCACGCCGCACGTGTGACTGTTGCTTCTCTGGTGAAGCGATGAGGATTAAGAGACACGGTTAAAGCGTCCAAAATACAGAAATTTAACTTGGGTCGAGTAAGAAATTCGTAAAAAAATACCCCCTCCGTTCCACAATGTAAGATGTTTTAGGTGTTACACATGCATGTCTAGATTCATACTAAAAAGAATGGACACATGTATTTAAACGTGTCTAGATATATGTGTGTGCATGTGCATGTGGAAAAAGAATAAAACATCTTATATTGTGGAACGGGCAGTAGTTAATTAACAAAAACAACCGTAAGTTTTACCAAGGAACATATCAAAGGTGTTCTACTTCTACATACGTGTAAATTTTGTTAAGAACTAATATTTCTACTGCTCTGTGCGAAAAATCAAATCCTCTAAAAATACATTTTGAAACCCATATGGGCTAGTGAATTTGTTTTAATCTCACATAGCACCACAAAAGCTATTTTAGCACGAAACTTTGCATGTATGTAGTGCACTTGTATAGAGAAAATCACTTTGGCAAATAAAATGGTACGATCCTGCCATCGCAAATAATATTTTTAAATATAACAAATTTTGAACAACAATTTTACGCATACATCTCAAATTATATGTGTGCATCCCAAGTTTTGCGGGAAACCAAAAATTCCCGTGTCTTGTGTACAAAAAAAATGTCTTCTGAAATGCCTTTTTAGCACATTTTTTTGTCTTTTTACACACGACACAAAATTGTATTTTCATGAAACGATTTTCAAAACACATAGAATGTCAAGATGGACGTGCGGAATTATTGGGACGATGTCGGGTTGTTGGGATGCAACCTATTGTAGCATCTGTAAAATCGTCTGAGGCCTAGAGAGACCGCCGACGTCGGCCTCTTCGCCCCAAATGGTGGCGACGACATGGGAGTCGAGCCGACGGCGACTCAACATCACGTTGACGTGGGGAATGGTTTGCGGGTCCTGCAACAACCCAACTACGACAGTTTGGAGGCAAAGAGGCGGCACGGTGAGCCCTGCTACGGCGTGTAGCGAGCAAGAGGGAAACATGAGAAGTTCTCTTTCTCGCCAAAAAAACGAGGGGTCGTACCTTGTGAAAAACAGTCCCTCTCCCCTAGATTTAGATGCTAGATACTCTACACCTTCGTTTGGAGGTGGTTTAGAGGGTCTATTGGAGTAGATTTTTTTCTTTCCTAAAACGATTGTTTTAACCCGTGGAGTGTTTTAGGGGTCTACCAGAGTGGTTGTAAGGCTTATTGGACTGGTATGTCAGAGGTTGTGAAAATAATCGACAAGCTATTGATGAACATATAATTAAATGATTAGCACATGGCGTGTACAATTCAAACCTTTCCAGTTTCCACACATAGAGCACATATATCCTGTTTGAGGTGCTAATTTCTCGCGTTACAATTTATATTGATGTCGCTTTCTTCAAAATTAGACTTGAAACGTAAAAGATAATTCTAAGTTTTACTTGCATCAAGCTAGTAGTAAAATAAGGAACTCTAAATTCATTAGCCTCTAACTAACACAACTTTAATATGCCCCTAAACACAACTTTAATATAGTTTGATTACTAGACAGTAGACATCACTCGATATATAGGAAGCTCAATTGGGGCACCAAGGAGCCCGGGCACCATGCATCATTACCGTCCGATCAGGTATCTGGATAGAGCCACCATGACGGCTGTTAGTTTGGCGGGTATACCCGTTAGCATACTCCCTCCGTCCTCAAATAAGTGGACATCTAGAAATTTTAAGACAAATTATGGAGAGTAGTAGAAAATGCATTGAGAAAATGCAAGCCACCATCTCTCTCCTCTTTAATTATCCCACCTCCAATGAGCTAAGTGCATGTAGAAAAAAAGGAGATCATGTGTTGAATGTTATTGGGCTTGATTCCCGTGCGATGAGAGAGAAGCATTATTATCTACTTTTAAGTGCATTGGGAAGGTAGAAGTACACTCTTTTGTGGAAAAATTTGAATGCTAAACGTCCACTTATTCGAGGATGGAGGGAGTAGGTAGTTATAGGAAAAACATGCGTGATATATATGATTGAGTATGCCAGTCACGGTTGATAAATAAGGAGTATTAAATGCTGGTTGATAAATGAGTACAGACAGCCCCATAAATCGGTGATTAAGTGTGTTTCTTTAGGAAACTTTTGACTAAGTTGGCGGAGCAGAATATTTTTTGTTTTGTTTTTTAAGCAAACAAGGTATGCCAGCTAACGTATTAAAAGGGTACCCAAAAATCATTGACGTGCTGGCTAACATTAATGGCTGGAAGATTATAACGTTACCTGATGGTTGATTGATGCGTAGTTTGGGTATATGATCGTGTTCACTATATACCCCAAAAAAATCGTCTACGTGAACAGAAAAGTTGCCCCAAAAAAATTGCGATAACTTGTCTTATTTAGTGAGTATTTTATTAGTAGGAGCTGGGTATATAATCTTGTGTAATGGATACCCCAAAAAATCATGGACACACCATAAAAAGTTTAACGTATGATACCTAGTTTGAAATGAAATTCTGATTCAAATAAACATTAGGTACCCTCAACAAATTGCGATAACTTGTCTTATTTAGTGAGTAATTTATTAGTGTGTGATTGAAATGAAATTCGGATTCAAATAAACATTAGGTGTGTTAATATCGCATACTCTTGTTCATATGATACCTACTTAAAATTGAAATTTGACACTTTTTGTGCCAACGGTAGCCAAATACTCATGTCGTATGATACCAGGTATCTAGGTATGTTCATACCTATTATGAAATGTTCGAGGCGAGACAACGCACTATGCGCTCGTGCCGTGCGGATGGTAGCCAACACAGCCAAGGGGGCATTTTCAGACCATACCGATGATAAAGCTATATGGGCTTATCTATATTGCATACTCATGTCGTATAATACCTTGTAAAAATTGAGTTATGTTCAAACAAACATTCGGCACACGGAGTTGTGGGTGTTGCATATTATAGTTATATTATGACAATCGATGTCCGGAGTGACCACGGTTAAGTTCGTATGTTTTTGGGGTATCCAGACGCAAATTGGGTATGTTGGTATGTTGATACCTAGTATGAAATGTTGGAGGCGAGCCGTGGCACTATGTGCTTCTGCCGTGACGATTGTAGACAACACGGCCATAGTGGCGCCTTCGGCCGTCGCCGCCAAAATGGTTACGAGGGTGTGTCGATGCATACTCTTGTTTGTATGGTACCAACCTAAATTTTATAGTCGATACATGTCGTGCCGACAGTAGCCAACACGGCCGGGGGGCGGGGGTCGGACATCACTGCCAAGAAGGTTATATGTGTTTACATATATTGGATACTCATGTCGTATGGTATCCAGTTAAAAGTGAAGTTCTGTTCAAATAAGCTCACCATACCCAGATTTGTGGGTATGTTACATATTACAGTAGTATTATACCCATGTAGACATGAAACTCGGAAAAAATAAAAATCGATACCCGAAGTGGCTAATCCTTACGGTTAAGATCGTGTTTTGGCGTATCTGGTCGGGAATACTGGGTATGTTCATATGTTGATACCTAGTATGAAATGTCAGAGGCATCTCATGGCGCTATATGAGCTCGTCAGTGTAAATGAGGCGCTTTTCGGCTAGTGTCACCGATAAGCTTTTATGGGTTTATGGATATTGCATACTCATGTCATATGATACCCACTTAAAACTGAAAATTCGGATCAAATAAACATCCGGTACGTAGAGTTTTGTGTATGTTGATATCACATACCTATGTCGTAAATACCCTGAAATAAACATAGGGTAAAAATCCGGATTTGCAAACTGTGATTAGCTTGTGGTATGTTTACTATTCATAGGTATCGATGCATACTCAGTTTGTGTTATGAATTTGTTGTGGGTACAGGAGACAGCCAAATCAGTACCAAATATAAATTTGAAGAAGAAAACTTATTGTACTTATATTACATAACACTCTCTTGATAAAGCACATTGTTCCTAAAGAAAAACTTTGAAATTATTACATAGACATTTGCTAATATGGAAGATAATTGTAGCCAACGTCATCTCAGTTCTGACCATCTCCATAGGTGTGTCGCCTCATATGTATCTCCACAAAGCTGAACATAAATCTGCAATAGTATTTCACCATTATAAAAAGTACCAAGTATGTGATGCATGAGAAAAAGAAGAGCAGCAGAGCACATACATTTTGGCACATGGAGGCATCGTACTTGACTTTTGGACCAGGGAATTGAATGCGAAACATCTCAGGATTCCATGAACTGTAACCTGCAATTGCATGAATCTCCAAATACATTTTCAGTAACATATTGCCCCGGACAGTAAGAGATGCGCGTTTCCTTCTTGCACTAGCACACTTCTATAGCCTGTAGATACCTGCATTTCAAAAAAAAAAGGGGATTGAAGGAACGTGGATCTGAGAGTGAATATGCATGCGACGATGTGAACAGGGAAATCGAGGTACACATCAGAAAACAACAGCCATGAACACGCTGGCGGTGGCGGTGGCCACGACAAGCCGTGCTGAACGACGCCAAAATCACCGCGGCCACGATGTACATGGGAAAAATCAGCATGAATGTACGTGAGGAATAAACTACATACCTGATGCCACAAATCAATCGAATGAACGTGCTGTCTAAAACTCGTCCAAACATTGCTCGAACTAGCTCATGCCGTGAAAGTGGATTCGTAGATAGGCCGGTGGAACTATGATCGTGGCATGATTAATGGGCATATAAAGAAGAGGGCACGGGGATACCTCATTTTTGGAAAGAAATCTCACGTTAACAATAGCAGGAATCACGCACACACATACAAAGGGAAGCCATCATTAATTGCCTTTGATTTTATATGGAAAGGAGCCGCGGTTCAAAAATTTGAAACAGGCTGCACCATGCAATAAACGGGTTGAGTTGTACTAACGGGTTTTCTTCAGCTCACATACCCGGATTTGTCCCATGGCCTAATGATCACGATCAATCAATCCTACGGTTGGCGAGTTATTAGGAGCCCATACACCATGGAGCCCCTGTTAATATATCCTGCTGGTTCTATTTGTGGTCTGCTCCGGCGGTGGTGTAGCAAAATAAGGCCCTGAAAGTGACGGTCGGTTTGGTAGCTCGTGCTGAGCGCCCTATGCCTCATTTTTCTGCAAGGAACAAATTACAGAATGAAATTGAGATAAGCTAAACATACCAAACCTGTCCACACACTATATGCATCTTTCTTTGCGCATCCAGCTTTTGTTGTCGTAGGTCTATAGCTCTACAGGCAAAACGTCCCATTAAAATGCCTCTATAGCCAAAACTACTAGCTAGTTCGAGATCTGATATATAAATTGTACCGACACATATATAATCGGTCAAATTGGTATATCTCACTATCTAGAAAAAAAATGTCTTCCACTACGGAATAGAAGTGTGCCAAAACAAGGTTGTTTGGTGATAAGAAGATCCACTAGAGTCCCAATATCTCACTCTTAAAATCAGCTTTAATTTGGAGACGAGAGAGAGAGAATAAATCTGGGAGTGAAAAAGCGTCGGTCCTAGTAGACCCCTAAAAACTGGATCCCGATACCCGTTTGTGGTCTCTCACATCAATGTCTCACTACTTTACATTTCATTTCAAATGGATATGCTTTCATCACATCAACACTGAGACAATTAACACAACATCGATATCATAGTTAAGCAAAGTAGCGCATCATAGTTCATACAAGATAAAATAGATAAAATGGTCATGCAATCATAAATAAAAAGGTCAAGGCACCTAATCGTCATCACCGTCAAGGTCGGGTCCATGGCACTTGGGCTAGCTCTAGCATCATGAACCCCCACCCCCGCGCGCGCGTCGTAGCCGCCCCCACCATCACAAACGAAGCCCCCACGAGCACCAAATCCGCTGTGTAAGGCACCACCGTACCACCCGTGAATGCGCTCATAAATCCTTCCTATGGTCTTCGAAGCATAAACTTGATCACACATGTACCTGGAATATGCCTAGGGGGCGTACTAGCTGTCTGAGGCACCCATTATGCATTCTACAACGTCCTATGATCAGTGTGTCATTGCGCATTATCGAGTTGGCATGATGTTAAAATGCATGAACCTGATGCAGACGCTAGTCTCAAACCTCAAGAGGAGGGTCATGTAGATGATGCGGCTCAAAAGGGAAAGGAAAAATGAGGATAAAATCACTTTAAGAAAAAAAAAACTTCATCTTCGATGGTATCGATTCTGTTTGGCTCCATAGATTGGCAACGTTTGACTCCAGTTCGTATGCGATTTGCCTTGTCGGAGGTGCGGTTTAAGAATTTTGTGACTAAGAATTTTGTCAATGAGGAAGAACAGGATGATCTACCTTCACCAATTTTGATGTATATTCCTCTCCATTTTGTCGTGGTCATAAGGAGCACAAGAAGGAGGGGGGCAGAGTCGGAGATGTTGCCCAAGTGGCGACGATGACTGGTGATGGACGTTGACTTTGGTGATCCTTTGTGGGGCGCGCCCTGCATTTTCCCTTTCGTCGTCCACCTTCAAAATCGGAGATGCCTTGTCACTTACGTTGTTGATCGGTTGTTTGGCATAGGCCAATACATGCTTCACGTTGTGGTTCTGGTGAGGTTCCGATAGGTGGTAAGAAGACAGAGTCACTTGCTCGAGGAAAAGTTATGAAGGTATCACTTGCGGGCATTCTGATAGAGGTCTCTCGGCGACGTCTCGTGTTTGTGTCGGTAGTCAGACCGGCCGGCGGTGCCCAAATTGGTTTTGGGTGTGTTATATAGGTTTTCGTCCGGTTTTCTGCTAATTAAATATGTAATTATCTTCTTCTTGATTGATGTGACGAGTCAAACATTTTGCCTCTATTTCAAAACAAAAAATGTTATATAGGGGTTGGGCGTGTTATATATATAGGTTTTCGTCCGGTTTCCCAACACTACTCACACACATTTGAGTCCCTCACGTCGCTGCTAATCCAGTTGACATTTCGCAAAGAACCACCAGATGTATCTATGTCACGCTAAAGCACCGTATAGTGCCGACTAATTAATTACTCCCTCCGTTATAAATTAGATGACTTTTCATTCGTGCACATGTGGATGTACATACACATGTAATATGTCTAGTTACATCCGCATGTAGACAAATGTAAGTCATCTAATTTGGAACGGAGGGAGTAGTCATCTAGTCGCCGTTGTTGCACTTCACACGCTTGAATATTCGCTTTGACGAAGCGCATGCAGTTAACGAAACCGTTCAATTATGAAGATGGCGTGTATTGTCTACTTGGTTTTTTGTATGTGGTTGCAGACAGATGTATGTACGTATACGTAGGCTAAATAAAGTTCTGTGCCCAAAGTACTTGGAGTATTAATTTCTTATACGCTGCTTAATATTTAACTTGGTATACGTACGTCAGTACGTAGTGGATAGCAACGGGACAGCGGTCTACTGCTCGCTCTGCATCGTTTGGTCAACGACGTACACACGTACTTAAATGTGGCCACCAGAATGCACGACAATTGCGTTCCCCTTGTTTAGGTTGCACTGTACCTTCACTTCACCGTACGTGGTCTACCTGGTTGTTAACTTGTGTGACCGAAGATAAAAAGGCGAATCACCATCTAAAAAGAGCGCGAAGAATGATGGGATCTGTGATCTCTCCATTGCAGCAACCGATTGGAAATGGTCTGAAGACATCTTTCCAGACTTCTTCGTGGCTAAATGGGGTCACTCGTAAATCCATCGTGTCACTGATCTTTCAAGTGTCCAAGCGCAAAAGGAGATGTGTTCATGATGCTCTTCACAGCCTAACCTGAATCGCTATTTCAGTTCAAAACTTCACATTGTTGACCAATTCGTGCAGTTCGTCAACTTTTCACAGCTCCTGCAGAAAATTACTCTGGATCAACGACTCTATCTCTTGGTCCCTTGTCTATAAGCGGCTGCTACACGGCGGGCTCTGCATAAATGGCTCAGTTTTTGTCTCGGCGTCGCCATGCTCGTTCGAGGGATGTATGGAAAACTTGGGCGTCACCGAAGTGTCGCTTCTTTGCTTGTTGGCCGTTCAGAACAGACTATGAATTTCGGATCGCCTTGACATCAGGGTTTGCCCCATAACCCTCTGTGCCAGCTCTGACGTTGCCAATCAGAGACAGCTAGGCACATTCTGTTCGACCGTCGATTCTCTAAACGCATTTGGCAGGCGGCTGCCAACTGGCTCTATTGCCTGGACCTACTACAAAACCTTGGCTCGAGGCGATCAAAAGTCATACAATACTGGCATGCGCTTGCAAAAAAACCTCAGCCCGTCCTAACGGTTTAAGAACGGCTATTATTCTCCTCAGGTGCTTAATAACAAATTCACAACTACTCCATCCTTTCTTCAGAAAACCAAAGATGAGAGTAAAAAATGGATCATGGCGGAGGCTATCTCTTAGAAGTGTTTTTGTGGCCTGAATGGCCTTTTCTTCTTTTGGCTTAGGTCATTCTATATCAGTATAAGCGGTAAAACTTTTGTCTTATTTAAAAAAATATTAAAAAGGCGAATCCGCGAATACTGCATCAGATGCTTTCCCCGGTCTGGTAACCTTGGCATTAGGTGCCAGGCCGCAGCCAAACGACATATAAGTTGAGGGGCGGCTTAAGCAAAGTATTTCTAGATCAGCAGATGTAGCCTTTGTTTTCCCGGTGAGAATAGTAGAGTAGCTAGGTACCGCATCAGTGACTGATCAGTACAATTCCGGGCGCTGTATCAGTACTACCAGTCTACCACCCACCACGGCTCCATCATACCGTAGCAGCACGAGACAGTGCGGCACAAGGGGCGCAGGCCGGGTCAGGAGCAAGGATGAACCTGGCCGGAATCCACGCGCACGCGATGTTAAGTCGATCATACAGCCGGCCGTTGTCGCCGAAGGCCCCAGAGTCGATCGCACAGGGTGAGGATTCTCTTCAGATCAGGGATTATCATATCATCCGAATCCCGTGCGATGACTTCCTTCCTCAGCCTATCCGTCTGTGGATCAACAATACGGAATATATGAGCTGACGGCTTGTTAGTGGATGGGTCCAGCTGCAGGAACCCAACTTGTTGTTTGAAAAGAGAGAGCCTTCCTTCCCCGGAAAGCTTAGCTTATCCAAGCACACTTATCTTAATTAATCAGGCCAGGTCAGCCGCACGTTTCCGGCGGCGCACTCTTGCTTGCTACCCCATTTTCACTAGAGCCTACACGATGTGAGATGATTCTCGTGGGACTGACCATCTTCCTCGTTATCTGAATATATATAAGAAGAAAAGAGGACGCCGCCGGAGCGCATAGATGGATGGTAGATTCCATCTACTGATGCGTGGTCGATGATCGATCGAACGCAGCAGCTCATGAGAATACACGAGTCCTTTGCTCCAGAGTGTGCGGCTCTTGCCCAAGGGCAGAATGGAAGTTGGGCTAATGATTGTGGAGGGGTGGTGGTCAGGATGTAAATGGTCAGCTTAGGGCATGTACAGTGGTTCAGCCGGCCAGCGTCTGCAGCGCGCGTACATGTCAGCTACAGACTCTCGTATAGACATCTGGTACAACAGGTCGACTGTTCGGCCGGCTGCAAATTCTTCAACGGCCCGCATATCATGCTTGGTGCATGCGCTCTTTCCAGCCCATGATATGCGAGCACCTCGGTACAACGGGACTTATGCCGTCTGTAATCAGCGATTAGCACGGATATAGACCGTCTTTATTTCTACAGACAGGCTTGGCCGTTATTTCCTTTCTCTCTCCCCACGTCATATATTTTCCTATGTGGCTAGCGTTACAGACGGCTGACTGTACACCACTGTACATGCCCTTAGTAGACGTTATGGACGTGTCCACCTGCGCCATATAACTATTAACCGTACTATGTGGCAACCGTATATTATTTAGTGGATTTAGGTGGATTTCGTGGTAGCCGCTACGCCACCTAGCTCCTGTGCTCCGCATCAACTAGGCGGCGTTGCTCTGTTCCCCATATGCGGCTCCATCCTCCAGCTCCGGCGCTCCGTGTGCGGCACTGCGGCCTGCCTCAGCTCCTCCATGCCGGCGCGCTGAGCTGCCCGGAGCACCTGCCCGCCGGCCGCCGGCCAGCCTAAATCCCCTCTCTTTTTTTGACTACTCGATCTCTTTTTTTTCTCTTCGCACCTCTCGCCTGCGCGTCCTGGTGGTGGGAGCCCCTTGCCGGCGTGCAGCACCTCACCGCACCGCACCGCAAATCCTCGGCCCCGCGCACGTCGCGGGCAGGAGAGAACGAAGGAGCGCCGCGCATCGTGCTACCGATGCACGCGTGCGCCGGCGAACAAGCCCGCCGCGACGCCATGGATCTTGGGCGGCGGCGCCTCTCAAAGGGAGCAGGAGCACGGGGTGGCCGGCGATGAATAACGTGGCGGCGCTCCGGACCTTGGCGACAACCACCGGTGTGGCGACGCGTACGCGGGGGGGGGGGGGGGGGGCGAGCTGGTGGCGCCGTGGGTCGATCTGACGTGGGAGAGTAGCTCGAACTCCGAGGGCTGGCGGTCATATATGATGTTGGATGGTAGCTCGGACGCTGAGGAAAAGGATGGTCCGGTGGCGGAGGAAGGGACGGTGGCGCCGCCCTGTATCCACGCTTCTTTGCCGCCTGCACCGCCCTGCATCCATGCCGCTGCCGCCGTCCCAGACGCTGAAGATCCCGACCATTGACGCTGAAGATCCCGACGATGAGACGATTGATGCGCCCTGCATCCACAAATCTGGAGGCGGCGAGCGAGCGGAGATGCAGTCCGACGGCCGACGAGCGTAGATGCAGAGTTCGGCAGCGTGGCGAGAGCCGCGCAGAAGGGGATGAATCGAGTGACGCCACTGGATTTGGTGGGTTTGGGGGGCTAATCCAAATACGCCATTTAACTTTTGTGGCTGACCACTTACGCCATTTAGTCGTATTTTGGTAGGTGGCGTATGTGGTTTTGCTGGGCGCCGCTGCCACTTTCATCCTGAGGTGGTGGGAGACACACGCGGCTCACCCAAAGGAATACATGGCTAACATAGGGCCTGCGAATAAAACCCAAGTATGGGTGACGAACGGACCACCGTGATGCGAAGCAAAGCGGCACCACTTCCATGTGGAGGCCGCACACGCAGCTAGCTCCTCCTACGTTTGTTGCCGCATAAGGATATGTATGTATGTAGTCTACGTAGCACGGGTCCAAAAGAAACAAATCGAGAGGAGAAAGTTCTAGCCAGGTCCACATGTAACCCTAGCTAGCTACCTACGGATTCTCCGTCACCCTCATGGATGATGCATCGTCATCATCTCCGTGGTCTCGAGTGTGTGTCGCTGTCGTGGGGATACCGTACCGGAGTCGCCGTGCGTGATGGCGGCCGCTGACTCCAGCTCCGGCAGGGTGCTGTGGGGAAATTGGTGCTGCGTACGTGTCATGGTGTGAGCAGGACGGGCCGAACCATTTCCTTGTGTGGAGTTGTTCTGATGATATAATTCACCGGAAATTTAGTACTCCCGCTGTCCTAGTTTGTAAGCCAAAAACAATGTCTCAAAATCCTCTATCTGCTTGTCTTTACCACCAATGCATGCAATATTTCAGCTCCAATCAACTAGCAACTTGGGCTAAGAGATTTGCTAATTAAGCCTTAGAAACTAGGACGGAGGGAGTAGTACGATTCTATAGACTATGGATGATTTATGGGAAGGCAAAAAAGAAGATAATTTGGAAACGTATCTACTAGCAATCGACTGAATAGATGGGGGGGGCGTGAGCGTGACTACAAATTTGGCAAACTGAAAATACGGACCCATGGGGGGAGGTTTGGTGGTCAGTGGCGATGACTTACATGGTGCCAAATGTTTGGGCAACTTGATACCGCGAGAGTAATCGCGTTGTAATATTTCGAACACAAAAACTTGCATTCTTGCAATCTTCTACCTTAATTAATATAAGGGGCAAAACTTTTGCCCCTCGTTTCAAAAAAAAAAAGTCTAGATACATCTGTTTGGACAAACATGAGTCAACTAATTCCGAACGGAGGGAGTAGAATGGAAGCTATAGGTACCGCATCCGTGACTATACAGTACAATTCCGGGTGCAATACTTGAGCCCGAATGCTAGTTTCAGAACATTTTTTAGTTACTACTTTTTTAGTATCGTGTGCGCCTGTACACGTGTCACAAGTCACAACGTATTTCGACAACTCCGGGCGAGGGGACTTTTGACTCCCGAGCAGTGCTCCTGCCATTTAAAATAGATTTAAAAATGGTGTATCAAATTTTCAAAAAAAAATCCTAAAAAAAATCGTGGAGATATATACATGTTATCTAATATATGCATAGGTTCGCTCAATAATAGTGTGTTGTATTATAGGCTACACAAAATCATGGATCAAAAAAGGTGAAAGCGAACTCATTGTACTTGGTAGATTTGTGTTTGTTGTGCAGATCACGTATGAAAAGATATTTCTCCGAAATTGGAGCGTACATAGAAGATATGTATATGTAGGTGTATGATTTTTTCCAGAATTATTTGAGATGAAAAATAAATAAATTTTTTGATTTAGAAAAACGGGAGCGCAGGAGTTAGAAGTGTTTTTTCGCAGCTCCGGATGCTATATAAAACTTGCGTGCCATCATGCGACTCGTCATACACAACCAAAATTACTACTACCACCCACCACGGAGCCATCATACCGTAGCAGCACGTGACACTAGGAGCTTTGAGGAGTTGAGGAGCAAGGATGAACCTGGCCGGAATCCGCGCGCACGCGATGTTAAGTCGATCATACAGCCGGCCGTTGTCGCCGAAGGCCCCAGAGCCCACCGAGAGCTACGGGTAACTAACCCCGTTACCTCAGCAGCAGGAGCCCAACTGAAAACGGCCACTAATAATACATACGGTTACCATCTCGTTGGAATCCTGACGCACAGGGTGAGCTAGCTAGGGATTCTCTTCAATATTCAGGATTATCATATCCTCATCCGAATCGCGTGCGATGACTTCCTTCTTCTCTGTCGATCCACATACGGAATATATAAGCTGATGACGGCTTGTTAGTCGATGGGTCAAGCAGGAGGGAGCTAATTTTTTTTAAAAATAATACGCGAAATTTATTTAATTAGAAAAAAAATACGCGTTTTTATTTTTTTCAAAAATATTAGCCAGTCATCTTGGCCTAGGACGAGAGGCCCCACTCGTCCACGTGTAAGCCAACTAGTGGCTGGGCCACGTGCATGCGCATGCGATGCAAGACCACTAGTCGTCTTTGGAAAGACGATAAGGCACTAGCCGTCTTCCCCAAGAACGATCAGTACTAATCGTCTTCGGTCAAGGCGAATGGATAATATTTTTGAAAAAAAAAACACATATTATTTTCCTAATTAAATAAATTTCGCGTATTATTTGAAAAAAAATAGCTAGGAGGGAAGCCAACTTGTTGTTTGAAAAGAGATAGAGCCCTTCCTTGTCACCCCGTCAATCGTCATGACCCCGCTTGCGTGCGTGCGGCGTGAACCGTCTTTGCTTGCGTCCACGGCTTCTTGGTCCGATCCCCGGCCGGAAAGCTTAGCTTATCCGCGGCGAGCGCGCTTATCTTAATTAATCAAGGTCAGCCACACGTTCCCGGCGGCGCACTCGCTACTCCATTCTCACTGGAGCCGGATGTGGGATGATTCTGGTGGGATTCATCATGCATCTTCCTCGTTATAAGACAAGGGCAGAGTGGAAGTTGGGCTAATGATTGTGGGGTGTGGAGTGGAGGGGAGACACACGCGGCTGAGCCAAAAGGAATTCTCCGTGATTGTCTCTCATCCAGTCATCCTACTATATGGCTAACATATATAGACCCTGCGAATAAAACCCAAGCATGGGTGACGGACCACCATGATGCAAAGCAAAGCAAAGCGGCAGCACTTCCATTCCATGTGGACTTCCCTAGGCCGCACCTACTGTAGCTCCTACACCTTCAGTACTACTGTACGTTTGTTGCCGCGCAAGGATATGTATTGTACGCAGGACGGTCCAAAAGCGGCAACGTCACATATGACATATCGAGGGGAGAAAGTTCTAGGCAGGTCCACATGTGCGGAAAAAGACACGTGCCATTAGAGGGTGTCCAACCCTAGCTAGCTACAGATTCTCCGTCATGTCTTCGGTTAACCCTCCCTCATGGATGCATCTCCGTGGTCTCGAGTGTGTGTCGCCGTCGTGGGGATACAGGCCGGAGTCGCCCTTGCCTGCAGTGGTGGCGCATTATGGCACGGTCGCAGGGGCGTGATGGCGGCTGCTGTCTCCGGCTCCGGCAGGGCGCTGTGGTGGTCACCGGGAAATCGGGGGTGTGGTGGAACCCGGGACATATGCCCCTGTCTCTCTCCTGCTCTCTAATCATGGTTTTGTCTTGTCACGAGGGCTTAATTAACGCCAACCTTCTTTGCCGTTTGTTTCAGCGCTTGGCTGTGGTTCCTGCGGTACTGTATGTCATGATGTGAGCAGGAGGGGCCCTAAACCATTTCGTCCTGTGGATTTGATGGATAATTTATATTTCGCAAAACAAAACTATGGATAATTTATGGGAAGGGAGAAAAGGAAATAGTTTGGGGACCTAGTCACCTAGGGACTCGTCAAAAACTGAGCCTAGGACTCGGCACGACTTCCCCCGTACCAAATATAAGACTTTGTAGCCTTTTTATTTGTCCTGATTCATTCTTAAATTAGTGAATCAACACTAAAACATGTGTACATACGCATGAATCAGGACAAAATCAAAAAGTTTAGAAAATTTTATATTTTGATACAGAGGGAGTATACAACGTGTCTTTCAGCAACCAATCCAGTACGTATTTGGAGGTTATTGTTGTAGTTGCTACTTTTTTTTACAGGAGTAGTTGATACTGCAGGCAAAGGATAAAATGGCCAACTCTTCCTGTCCATGTCCAATGAACTCGAGCCAACTTTCAAGTTTCAACGAACATGAAGACTTGGAAAAAAACTGAAGCGAAAGGAAAACACTCCGGTCGGAAAACAAGGATGAAAAATAGGGCACTGTGTCCGTGTGTCAAGGCCCGAGCCACAAACGTCTCAAGACTCCTTCAGGCCATAATGTATGCAATCCTCGTCATCCATGGGCAATGAATGGCCCTCCACTGATCCACCAGATCATCTCCGTGGGCCTTTCCCAGCTGGTCACACTCACATTTGGAGAAGAAGACTCTTTGCTCCTACTCCTGCGGTACTACGCAATCTTTCTAGCATTTTGTTTCCGGGCCTTCCCCTCCGCTAGTCAGTTAACCACGCACGGTCAATTTGCAGAGTGATTTTGTAATGATCTAATTAAAGTGCGTAGTTAAGTAAAAATTTTGTAGCCGGGGATGTAGCTCAAATGGTAGAGCTTTGCATGCGAGAGGCACGGGGTTCGATCCCCCGCATCTCCATTTCCTGTTTTACGTAATCGTTTTGATTCTTCCCGTACACACGTCTCCGGTAGCCAATGGTGAATGGATTTATCCACACTAGTAAATACCTACTCGACATCACGTTGTTTCGTTTTTAAAGCTCGGCAGAGTTCTTGCCGAATTTCCGAGTAAATTAAAAAAAATTCCATAATTGGGGCAGGTTTAAAGGGTCAATACCGATCTTGTTAATTTTTTTAAAAAAATACCGACATTGGGACTAATGACAACAGATCGCACTAACGTCTGTCTAAAAGCATATTGACAGCAGCACTGACTTGTGAGGCCTATTTGTTAGGTCCTACTAGTTGGCAGCCGACGTGGAAAAATAGCTGAGGTTGACGTTGGTCCTACCTGTCTGCCCCCTTTTTTTCCCACTTCTTCTTTGCTGCCGGACAGATCGACGTCGGGAACGCATATGACACCGGCGCCCGTGTTGCCTCCCAGCTCACGATGCAGCTGCACGTCGGCACCTTGAGCTCCTCCACCGCCGGCCATGGGAGCTCTTCCACCGCAGGCCAGTGCCGGCGAACGCCTCGTCTCTGGGCTGCCACTGCACCGTCGTGCTGCCTGCCATTGCGCCGTGGCGTGCGCCATGGGGGCCAGCCACTCTAGGATGTCGCGCAGCGCGGCGCACCGCTCGCCGACGAGCCCCTCGTCCGCCTACTGCCCCGCGCTCTGGACTGGGATCCCGCACAACGTGAATCCCTCGAGGAAGCTCGACGAGAGATGGTCCGACGACAGGGACGCGGACGCCGAGCACAAGCTAATTCAGGGCGTCCCGCGCACGAGCATCCCTGACGCACAGCCGTGAGCGTGTGGCCGCAACGGCACCCCGACACGGCACGATCTAATTCAGGCCGGCCTCGGCCGCGCCGCCGCCGGGGCTCCAGCAGTTGCGACCGGCTTGGGAGGCGGCGACACGGATGAGGCGCAGCGCAGCGTCTCCGTCCCCATCTTGCGCCAGGCCGCCAGGAGGTGGTTGGTCGTCAAGGATGCGCGCGGAATAGGAGGAGCACGCAGTGGCGGTGGGGGTGTAGGTGCGGGGGAGGAGGCGGCCGAGTGAGCGCACGACCGTGCACACCGCCGCGATGGCCGCCGACCAGTCGCCGTCATGTCATGCCCCACGCCCCTACTCGCGATCCCATCTCCTCACCTCGGCCGACGGCGGACCCTAGGGCGGGCGGCCGCTGGCCACTCGCAGTCTTGTAATTTACTCGCTCGGTAGCTCCCGTGTGATACGTCTCAAACGTATCTATAATTTTTGATGTTACATGCTGTTATTATATCAATTGCTACATGTTTTGGCTATACTTTATATCATTTTTATGCATTTTCTGGGACTAACCTATTAACAAGATGACACAGTGCCAGTTCCCTGTTTTCTGCTGTTTTTGGTTTCAGAAAATCTATTAAGGAAATATTCTCGGAATTGGACGAAACAAAAGACATCGTCAATAATATCACGAGGAGATCACGGAGTCCAAAGGGGAGTCGGAGCAGACCCACCAGGGGGCCACGCCACACTAGGGCGCGGCCCAGGGTGGGCCCGCGCCCCCCTATGGCGTGGTGGCCCCCCTCGGCCACCGACACCGCCTCTTCGCCTATATATTCTCCGCGACGCGAAAACCCTATTACGGTCGATCATATTCCACGAAAAGTTCCGTCGCGGCCGTCATCGTCAATCTCAGATCGGAGGAGTTCTGAAGCTCTTCCCGGCACCCTGCCGGAGGGGAGATCATCACCGGAGGGCTCTACATCACCATGCCTGCCTCCGGAGTGATGCGTGAGTAGTCCACCCCTCGACTACGGGTCCATAGCAGTAGCTAGATGGTTGTCTCTCTACCTTGTGCCTCCATGTTTAGATCTTGTGAGCTGCCTAACATGATCAAGATCATCTTATTGTAATGCTAGATGTTGTGTTTGCTGGGATCCGATGAATATTGATACCATTTTATTCAAGTTGTTTATCTATGTGCTCTTGATCTTGCATGCTCTCCGTTGCTAGTAGATGCTTTGACCAAGTAGATGCTTGTGACTCCAAGAGGAGGTATTTATGCTCGATAGTGGGTTCAGTCTCTAGATATCTGGATCAGTGACAGAAAGGTCTAAGATGGTAGATGTGCTATTGCTACTAGGGATAAAACATTGGTGCAGTGTCCAAGGGCACTTGTATTGATTACATTACACACTTTACTTCATGCAATAATCTGTTGTTAGCAACTTAATACTGAACAGGATGCGGATGCTGCCTTGAAGGTGGATTATTTAGGCATAGATGCGGTTGGAATAACGGTCTATGTACTTTGTTGTAATGCCCAACTAGATTTCATAGTAGACATCTTGGCATGTATTGCTTTGTTATGCCCTCTCTATTTGTCAATTGCCCAGCTGTAATTTGTTTACCCAACATGCTAGTTATCTGTTCTGAGAGAGACACCACTAGTGAACTGTGGACCCTGGTCCAATTTCCTCATACTGTTTACACAACCTGCTGTTTTCCACACCATACGTTTAACTCTTTGTTTCTGCAAGACCGGAGATTTTGACAACCTCTCTGTTTCGTGTTGGGCAAAGTTCTGGTTTGTGTCTGTGCAGATTCCACGTTGGTGCAAGCTCCCTAGCGCCAGGGGGAGTCAACATCAACAACCTTCCGATAGATCGTCAAGTCCTACTGTTCCGATTAAACCTTGGGTAGATTATTCAAGGGAAAACTTCTGCTGTCTACATCATAACCTTCCTCTTGGGGTTCACCAACACGTAGCCATCAAGCTGTTTTCTGGCGCCGTTGCCGGGGACTTGGAGGCTATTGGAAAGGGGAGTCTCTCAGTTCCAATCTCTTTACTTTGTTTTTGTCTTGTTTTTTTTTTTTTTGCTTGCTGTTAAAAATCAAAAACCCAAAAAAAATTAAATTTCTGCATCTAGTTTATTTCGGTTTGCTCATCATGTCTGGTTCTTCTTATTTTGTTTCATCTCCTGAGGTTGAGGTTCAAACTTTTAAGCAACAAGGGGGAGAAAGTTTAAAAGATGCTTGGTACAGCATTAGTAATGCTCATCATAGGTGTGCTAAAAAACATTCCACTACAATCCTTCTTAGGAACTTTTATGTTGGCATTACCAATTGGTATAGATATGTTTTGGACACTTTGACAGGGGGTAACTTCCTAGGAACACCTGCTCTAGAGGCTAGCTACATCCTTGAAAGTCTAGTATTAATACCACCTGTTAATGAAATTAAAATTGAAGTCTCTCTTGAGGATGTTATGAAAAAGCTTGAGGTTGTAGAGAATCTTCCAAGTATTGATGTTAAGCTTGAAAAACTACTTGAGAACACTGAAAAATTTGATAAATCCTTGGAAGATCTTAATAAAAGAATTGTTGCTCTAGAAACTTGCTTTAAAAATCATGATCAAAACTCTAGGATTGAGGAGATAGAGGAAGTCATTGACACCATGAGTAATACTTTTTCCTCTTTCAAAACTAAGAAGCAAGGGTATATTCTAGATAAAGGAAAGAAATTCATGTATGTACCTAAGGGGCCTAAACCAAAACTTTCAACTTCTGATGTGCTGGATAATGGATTTTATGAATTTACTAATAAAGCTTGTAGTGGGCCTCTCAAGTTTTCTTCTCAAGAACTAGCTAAAATGAAAACCCCTCTTGTTGTGAATTATGATTTATCTGAAGCTTTTGGGAACCTTGATGTTTCTGGTCTTGACAATACTTGATGCATCTCTTCATGCCTAGCTCAAAGGCATTAAAGAAAATCACTTCTGGGAGATAACCCATGTTTTTATTTGCTGTTTTATTTTTGTTTTCTTGAGTCAAGGATGCTTGTTTACCTCTGTAGCAACTCCTTTGTATCTTTATTTTGCTGTTTTGTTGTGCCAAGGAGAGTTACTAATGCAAAGTTGGTTTTTATTTTCGGGACTGCATTGGGACAGATTGCTGTTCGTCACCGTTTAATTCAGTAGAAAATCAGAAAAATCGAAAAATGCTGAAACTTTTTGTGCATGTTCCTGATGATGTTACGCAACTTTCATTATTTCAAAAGTTCTTCATCTGAGCATCGTAAGTGCCTCAAAAAAATTCGTCATTACAGACTGTTCTGGTTTGACAGATTCTGTCTTTTATTTTGCATTCTCTCTTTTACAAGTTTTTAAGTGGTTTCTTTTCGTGTAAAAGTGCCCACTTGAGCCTAGTAACAGTGGCTAATGTTTAAAATAGTTGGCTTGTGAAGTTTGTCTTTGCTAGAACTTTGAAGTATTATCTTTTAGTGCACTAACCTGCTAATGAGAAAAGCTGTTAAGTTTTGATGTGAAGGAAGTTTTCAAGTGTTGATAGAGGAGAATGATATTACATGATCAAGAAGAGTGAAGAGCTTAAGCTTGGGGAGGCTTACCTCCCTAGCATATTTCAAGAAGACTCAAGCATCTAAGCTTGGGGATGCCCAAGGCATCCCCTTCTTCATCTACAAATTATCAGGTCATCTCTAATGGTGCTATATTTTTATTGCTTCATACTAGTGTACTCTTCCTTGGAGCGTCAGTGTGTTTTTGTTTTCAGTTTGTTTTGTTTTGTTTGCTGTGCTATACTTGTTGGATCCTAGTATTCATGTTTGGGAGAGAGACACGCTCCACTTTTTCATTAGAATACTCTTGTGCTTCACTTATACTTGTTGAGTATTCCTGTCTAGTTGCTGTTGTTGCTGTTAGCTCTCAGTTTTTCATGTATCTCTTGTTAGAGCTATCAGTTTCTTTTGAAGAAAGTACTCTCTTGCTTACTTATATCTGTTTGGAGAGTTGTCAAATAAGTTGATTGGTGTTTGGTTGGACCAGAAAAATGCTATGCATGTGGTAGTGGTATATAAAATGCTTACATGAATCTTTTTAGATCGTTGTCTTGAGTAATTTGATGCTTGCCAATTGTTTTGAGCTGTCAAGTAATTAATGTTTAAGCTTGTGCATCATGTAAGTAATGGCTATTAATGAAGAACTACTATAAGGATTTTCTGCTATAATAATCTGTTGCATGATAGGGAGTCCATAGTAGTCTAGATAATTTTTGGATGAAGGCTATGTGTTAACAAGGAAGACAGTGGGAGTCTATGGTTCGTCAAACCTTGTGTTTTATGTACACTCTTGCTATTCCAGTTGATAATGATGTTTGCTTATAATAACCTCGCTAGCCTAAACTCTGTACTAAGAGGGAATGCTTCTTGTACATCCACAACCTTGAGCCAAATCCATGCCACTTGTGTCCACCATACCTACCTATTATGTGGTGTTTTCACCATTTCAAGTAAATTTCTTCATGTGCTATCTACTAACTACTCAAAACTGTTACATTTCCTTTTTGTGTCACTACTTGAAAAGCTCATAAGGACGTAGTAGTGAGATTTGTCATCTTCCATGCTAATTAATTTACAAAGATTGGCAGCTTCATCTGCTTCTCCACCTTTTATTTTGCATTAAAGAGCTGGTTAGTCCACCCTATAAATAAATAAATAAATAAATAGACACTCCTCCATGGTGAATGTTGGTGGGCACCCGAGGATTCGGTTAGCCATGGTTTGTGGAAAGTAAATGGTTGGGAGGAGTGTCACCAATAAGTGCTTGTTACAAGTGCAGTCCTAAAAACTCTCGGAACCGCTCTAAAAGTTAGTTAGCCATGGAAGATGACAAGTACCTGCTATTTGATTTGTTGACACCTGTATACACCATTACCTTACAAAACAATATTTTATGCTCTCTATATGCCTTCGGGAACTACAGCTCTAGCACATGATGTTAATCCCTGCTTCCCTCTTCGAAAGGCCATTCTTTTACTTTTATGTTGAGTCAGTTTTCCCACTTCTTTCTGTCTCCTTAAGCAAACATCATTGTCAACTCCAGTATAACAGTTTTTACATAACTTTGTGTTTGGTTGATCATATTCTTTGCATTGACATTATCTATATGATATACATGTTGAAAGTTGAAGCAAATGCTGAAGCTATTATCTTCCTTTGTGTTGATACAAACACTTTCATGTTGATAATTATTGCTGTTGTGAGCTAACTATTATGTTAGACTATTATATCTCTAAATGTTTTATAGTGTTATTCATGAAAGTTTGCACTTGTGTGATCACTTATGTTTACTCTTTATTTACTTGCTTGCAAACTATAGACCATTGGCTTGGATCACTTTGATACGTCCAAAACGTATCTATAATTTTTGATTGTTTCATGCCATTTTTATGCTTTTAGCACTTGTTTTATATTAAGTTTATTATTTATTTGGACTAACCTACTAATAGTTGCAAAAGTGCACAATGTTCTTGTTTTACTCTTTGATGTGTAGAAATTATCAAGAATACAAGAGGAAACCTTGTTGGAGTCGAATTGGGACTTTCCTGAAATCTGTCTGAGAACTTTTTACGAAGTTTGCCAGTTTGACCCTCGAAGATGACGTCAAATGGAGACCTGGCTGTTACGAAAGTTGTCACAATTTTCCATACGAAGATTTTAAGCCCGAGATCAGCCCAATCGGAGTTCGGACGCGGCCTGTAGGCCCGTTTTGGTGGAACCCTAAAAGGGGTGACGGAAATCCGAGAAGATATATAAAGGGAGGAAACCTAATTCGTGGAGGACTCCTCCACCCACGAATTTCAGCCACCAAAAGCCACGTTTTTGCCTCCCCCATGGATCCCATCTCCATGGGGGAGGGCTCCCAAGAAGCCATGAAGGAGGGAGGCTAAGGGGCGGCGCTCCCCAAGCTTGCCGGCGGCGGGGAAAGGAGTTCCCCGCACCGCCGGCGCCGCCGCGCTGCCCCTCTCCGCCGTCTTCACCGCCATCTCCATCACCATCTCCTCCTTGTATTCAGTGGTTCATCCTCCCACAAACCTCTGTACCGTCCTATGTAAACATGGTGTTTGATGCTATAATATTTATCCTATGATTTACATCATGTTTCCGTAGTTTATTTGTCTTTTGATTGCTTAATTGAATGCATGAGGTTCATTAGAGTTGTATGTCTATATGGTGCTGTCCTTTGGTGTCCATTATATTTGTGCGCGCATGGATCAAACACCCTAGGGTTGGTAGTATTTGTAACGAAGCGGGGGAAGTTCTGCCGGAGTGACAGAAACCTGAGAACGCGAACCGATTAGTTGCACGTATGGGAGTAAGAGGACCTTGAACTTAAGGCTATGGTTGGGGAAACCTTAATGCATTGTTAGTATTTGCGGATGCTTTCTAACAATCCAATCATATAGTACTTGTAATCCCAAGTAGTGGAGTGCATGTATATTTAGCCTCTCCCACATAGAAAACTGCATCGAAGACAATGAACCAAGTACCTTCACTAATTAATCTTGGACAAAGCCACCACAATTACCACCACTTTTCCACACTCATGGTACTGTTAGTATATGGTTACTTAGTGTATTTTATTGCTGCAGCACTAACATTTACTTTCTTGTATTTATTATCTTGCAAAACTACTCTCATACCCGTATTGCTAGTAGTTTATTTCTAGATAATGCAAACGTTTAGTGTGCGTAGAGTTGTATCAGTGGTTGATAGAACTTGAGAGAATACTTATCCTACCTTTAGCTCCTCGTTGGGTTCGACACTCTTACTTATCGAAAAGGCTACACGCGATCCCCTATACTTGTGGGTTATCAAGACCTTTTCTGGCGCCGTTGCCGGGGAGCCATAGCGTAGGTTAATGTTCTTGTGTGCACTTGTTTGCTTTATCTCTAAGTAGTTTTTATTTTCAGTATTAAGTTGTTCTTTATCTTACTATGGATAGGGAATGCGAATTACAAAAAAAATTAGGTGTAGTTGTTATCTAAAAACGTTTTCAAAAAGAAAAGTGATTGGAAAGATGAGTAATGGTTAAATGGGGGTCGACCTTGAACACTTGTGTTCATGCCTATGAAACCAAAACAAATCTTTCCATGGAAGCTTTTCATTAAAAACATGTAAATATTGTGTATATACCTCTGTACATAAAAATAAAATGCTAATTATAGTCTAGTTAATTGAAAGTTGATAGTTTTACTTTGCTGTCCAGAAACAGATTTTCTGTGCTCCACCGTATTAAATGTTTAAAATCACCAGAACGTGATCTTGATCTGAAATTTCTTGAGTGCAAAGTGATGCTTATTAGCTTTCTTTCATTAGACTAACTTTTTCTGATTTAAGGTACGTAGATAGGTCGAAAAATTCGATCTTTACTGACTGTTCTGTTTAGACAGATTTTGTGCTTCTCTGTAAATAAAATCGTGATAAATCTCAGAATAGTATTTTGACTTGAAAATTTTTGTGCATAAACCTGAGATTATTATCTTTCTTTCATTAGACTAAAGTTTTTCGATTTGAGCTACTTAACTATCTCGTTGAATGCCATCTTTACGGACTGTTCAGTTTTGACAGATTTCTTTGTTTATTCAATATTGTACTTGGTGTTGTTAGTTTCATTAGTTTTTCGACGGACAACGGAAATCATGAACACCTTAGTATATACAGTGGCTAATGTTGAGTAAAAATTATAAAACTTGTCAATGCTTGAACATGAGTGGATTTTATTTAATGAGTACTAACCCTACTAATGAGTTTTGTGAAGTTTTATGTGGATGTAGCTTATAAGATCTAATCAATATGGTGATATGAGATGAATAAGAAGACGCAAGAGCTCAAGCTTGGGGATGTGTAGGTGCATCCCAAGAACATATTCAAGAAGATACAATCATCTAAGCTTGGGGATGCCCGAGTCATCCCCCTATTCATCAACTAACATGAGGTTGTCTCGTTCATACTCTATATTACCCGTCCACATGATATGTATTGTCTTAACTTGTATTATAATTGCTTTTATATGTCTTGGTTTTACCTTCTTTAGTTTTATTAGGCTCCTTATTTGGTTTCGATTGCTTCTTTACTTTCACTTATAAATTCAAAATAACAAAAATATTTTCTTTTGTTTTGCTTCTTTGTTTGGTTCTTTATTTTAATTTTATTTGGGTTTTACTTTTGATTTTTATTTAGAGTTTTCCTTGCTGTAGCTAGCATGTTTAGGTCTTGCTTAGCCTCTGGTTTCTTAGTTTATCAAAAATAAAGTACCAAGTTTTATCCATTTAGCTTAGTTGATACATATGTAAAAAGTGATTTTCTGTTTTCGGTATCTACTGCTTATTGCGCGATTTTTCATATTTTA
The DNA here is from genome assembly GCA_947311845.1 of Poa pratensis. NCBI lineage: Eukaryota > Viridiplantae > Streptophyta > Magnoliopsida > Poales > Poaceae > Poa > Poa pratensis. The sequence continues at coordinate 25,812,921 of CAMZMU010000051.1, read as the reverse complement.
CTGGAAGCTCTAAAAATCACGAAAAAATTACTGATGTTGTAGCACCTAATCCTCTGCATGTACAAAAATTGGCTAAAATTTCGGGCATGTTTAAGTGCACCTAAAAATTGCGTTTTCCAGCTGCTGTTTTTCTGGACAGATTCTGACTTTTGTTGCAAGAGTGGCCTCTTTTCGTTTTCATTTGATTTTTAATGGTTCTTACCTTTCATTTATAAGTTGGCCATTTAAGCAACCTTTCTGTAACTTAAAAACAAAATTTTATTTGGTTTAATAGTAGCACTTGGGAAATATTATCTATTGTACTAATGTCTAACCGCAGAAAAGAATGGGAAAGTTTTTGTGTTGAAGTTTTTTCACAGAGAATGAAGGAACACCAAACTATGGAATATTGAAGAATTACCAAAGTCATAAGCTTGGGGATGTCCCCGCATCCCTCTTCATCAATAACCCCACGGTTTGCAAACCTTTAAACTTTGTTTTTTGAGCAACATAGGAACTTAACTAAACTTGAAGCGGCTGTATTTTATTATCTATTTATCTTAGCATCAAACACCAGTTACATTAATAAGTGGATCGTCACATATTTTATTTATCCTCTGTTTTCAATGTTTACTTGGTTAATGGATTACTTGTTGAAACTTAAAAATGATGTGTGAATAATACTGTTTAGTAGTTTATGTTTTCTTATGGTTAGTCTCAACTAGCTAATAGTGCATATTATGTTATTTTGATATCAACATGCATTGTCCTGTTCATAAGATGGTATGGTATTGTGGTATCCTCCTCTGAATAATTCACTTGAATCGACTTGGCACATGCTCACACATGTTATGACTGAAAAATAAAAGTCAATTAAGCCTTGATGATCTATTTTGCCTCAGAGTTTTAGTATCGTTTTTATGCCTCCGTTAATTTTATTTTGTCGCAAGCATGATTATGACCGTTATCGCTCTCGTGGTTGTCGCTTCCCAGTCTATTGCTAGCCTTCACTTGTACTGAGCGGGAATGCTGCTCGTGCATCCAAATCCTTAAAACCAAGTTATCCCAAAGAGTCCACCAAAAAATTCCTATGCATGGTATTTCAAGCCATTCCAAGTAAATTTGCATGTGCTACCTTTAAAACCTTCAAAATATTTCTCTTTTTGTGTCAATGTTTACTAGCTCATGAGGAATTAGTGTGGTTATTCTTTATTCTATTTGTCAAATGGACTTTTACACCTGGACTAGTGGCATATACATCCGCTTATCCAATAACTTGCAAAAAGAGCTGGCAACGGGGTGCCCAGTCCCAATTAATTACAACTTTAACCAATTAATTCTCTTCACACTTTTGCCCTGATTCATCAGTAAGCAATGACAAACAGTGAAATACCTGAATGTGTGTAAACCAAAGAGAAAGAGGGATGATCTGCCTTGCTGGTAGAAATAACGTCCTTCATGGGAGCCGCTCTTAAAAGTCCGTTTGACAGGTAGAATACTGTTCTCACCCGCTACCATTCGTTGACAATTAACAAACACCTCTCAAAACATTTTTACCTCTGTTTTTAAAACAAAAAGCTCTAGCACGTGTTAATCCCTGCTTCCCTCTGCGAAGGGCCAATCTTTTATTTTTATGTTGAGTCACCATCCTTTCTTTGAGCACTTCTTCGAGAGCATAGCTGTCGTTCTTAGTGTAATGTGCTTGTCCCAGAATACGATTAATTGAGGTATAACCATGATGCTTTTATCTTTGATATCTCTATATCTAGTCTTCACTTGAACTTCAGAGGTGCCTTGGCATTTATGTTTTGCTCCACAATTAAGGGCAAGCGAGATACCACTCTATCATGCTTTATTATGGTCATTACAATCTTGTTGATGTTTATAAATTTCATGTTATAAGCTCTTAGTTCGTTGATACTTTTCATTAGGAAACATGATTGCTAAGTTTTATTATCCATACATCATGCAATTGTTAAAGACCTGATCATAGCATTTACAATCAAAAATTATTTTGTTATCATTTACCTACTCGAGGACGAGCAGGAATTAAGCTTGGGGATGTTGATACGTCCAAAACGTATCTATAATTTTTGATTGTTTCATGCCATTTTTATGCTTTTAGCACTTGTTTTATATTAAGTTTATTATTTATTTGGACTAACCTACTAATAGTTGCAAAAGTGCACAATGTTCTTGTTTTACTCTTTGATGTGTAGAAATTATCAAGAATACAAGAGGAAACCTTGTTGGAGTCGAATTGGGACTTTCCTGAAATCTGTCTGAGAACTTTTTACGAAGATTGCCAGTTTGACCCTCGAAGATGACGTCAAATGGAGACCTGGCTGTTACGAAAGTTGTCACAATTTTCCATACGAAGATTTTAAGCCCGAGATCAGCCCAATCGGAGTTCGGACGCGGCCTGTAGGCCCGTTTTGGTGGAACCCTAAAAGGGGGTGACGGAAATCCGAGAAGATATATAAAGGGAGGAAACCTAATTCGTGGAGGACTCCTCCACCCACGAATTTCAGCCACCAAAAGCCACGTTTTTGCCTCCCCCATGGATCCCATCTCCATGGGGAGGGCTCCCAAGAAGCCATGAAGGAGGGAGGCTAAGGGGCGGCGCTCCCCAAGCTTGCCGGCGGCGGGGAAAGGAGTTCCCCGCACCGCCGGCGCCGCCGCCGCCCTGCGCCGCCGCGCTGCCCCTCTCCGCCGTCTTCACCGCCGGCGCCGCCGCCGCCCTGCGCCGCCGCGCTGCCCCTCTCCGCCGTCTTCACCGCCATCTCCATCACCATCTCCTCCTTGTATTCAGTGGTTCATCCTCCCACAAACCTCTGTACCGTCCTATGTAAACATGGTGTTTGATGCTATAATATTTATCCTATGATTTACATCATGTTTCCGTAGTTTATTTGTCTTTTGATTGCTTAATTGAATGCATGAGGTTCATTAGAGTTGTATGTCTATATGGTGCTGTCCTTTGGTGTCCATTATATTTGTGCGCGCATGGATCAAACACCCTAGGGTTGGTAGTATTTGTAACGAAGCGGGGGAAGTTCTGCCGGAGTGACAGAAACCTGAGAACGCGAACCGATTAGTTGCACGTATGAGAGTAAGAGGACCTTGAACTTAAGGCTATGGTTGGGGAAACCTTAATGCATTGTTAGTATTTGCGGATGCCTGCTAACAATCCAATCATATAGTACTTGTAATCCCAAGTAGTGGAGTGCATGCATATTTAGCCTCTCCCACATAGAAAACTGTATCGAAGACAATGAACCAAGTACCTTCACTAATTAATCTTGGACAAAGCCACCACAATTACCACCACTTTTCCACACTCATGGTACTGTTAGTATATGGTTACTTAGTGTATTTTATTGCTGCAGCACTAACATTTACTTTCTTGCATTTATTATCTCGCAAAGCTATCTCTCATACCCGTATTGTAGTCTAGTATTATTTCCTAGATAAAGTAAACGTTTAGTGTGCGTAGAGTTGTATCAGTGGTTGATAGAACTTGAGAGAATACTTATCCTACCTTTAGCTCCTCGTTGGGTTCGACACTCTTACTTATCGAAAAGGCTACACGCGATCCCTATACTTGTGGGTTATCACACTTCATTCAGATCATGTGCATTACATTGTTATTTGATCAAAGATTGTGTTGGTAGCATTTCACTTCAAAAATTATCTGTTTTTATCGTTTACCTACTCGAGGACGAGCAGGAACTAAGCTTGGGATGCTTGATACGTCTCAAACGTATCTATAATTTTTGATGTTCCATGCTGTTATTATATCAATTGCTACATGTTTTGGCTATACTTTATATCATTTTTATGCATTTTCTGGGACTAACCTATTAACAAGATGCCACAGTGCCAGTTCCCTGTTTTTTGCTGTTTTTTGTTTCAGAAAATCTATTAAGGAAATATTCTCGGAATTGGACGAAACAAAAGACATCGTCAATAATATCACGAGGAGATCACGGAGTCCAAAGGGGAGTCAGTGCAGACCCACCAGGGGGCCACGCCACACTAGGGCGCGGCCCAGGGTGGGCCCGCGCCCCCCTATGGCGTGGTGGCCCCCTCGGCCACCGACACCGCCTCTTCGCCTATATATTCTCCGCGACGCGAAAACCCTATTACGGTCGATCATATTCCACGAAAAGTTCCGTCGCGGCCGTCATCGTCAATCTCAGATCGGAGGAGTTCTGAAGCTCTTCCCGGCACCCTGCCGGAGGGGAGATCATCACCGGAGGGCTCTACATCACCATGCCTGCCTCCGGAGTGATGCGTGAGTAGTCCACCCCTGGACTACGGGTCCATAGCAGTAGCTAGATGGTTGTCTCTCTACCTTGTGCCTCCATGTTTAGATCTTGTGAGCTGCCTAACATGATCAAGATCATCTTATTGTAATGCTAGATGTTGTGTTTGCTGGGATCCGATGAATATTGATACCATGTTTATTCAAGTTGTTTATCTATGTGCTCTTGATCTTGCATGCTCTCCGTTGCTAGTAGATGCTTTGGCCAAGTAGATGCTTGTGACTCCAAGAGGGGGTATTTATGCTCGATAGTGGGTTCAGTCTCTAGATATCTGGATCAGTGACAGAAAGGTCTAAGATGGTAGATGTGCTATTGCTACTAGGGATAAAACATTGGTGCAGTGTCCAAGGGCACTTGTATTGATTACATTACACACTTTACTTCATGCAATAATCTGTTGTTAGCAACTTAATACTGAACAGGATGCGGATGCTGCCTTGAAGGTGGATTATTTAGGCATAGATGCGGTTGGAATAACGGTCTATGTACTTTGTTGTAATGACCAACTAGATTTCATAGTAGACATCTTGGCATGTATTGTTTTGTTATGCCCTCTCTATTTGTCAATTGCCCAGCTGTAATTTGTTTGCCCAACATGCTATTTATCTGTTCTGAGAGAGACACCACTAGTGAACTGTGGACCTTGGTCCAATTTCCTCATACTGTTTACACAACCTGCTGCAGTCATCTGTTTCTTGTTACTTGCTGTGTTTCCTGCTGTTTTCCACACCATACGTTTAACTCTTTGTTTCTGCAAGACCGGAGAGATTGACAACCTCTCTGTTTCGTGTTGGGCAAAGTTCTGGTTTGTGTCTGTGCAGATTCCACGTTGGTGCAAGCTCCCTAGCGCCAGGGGGAGTCAACATCAACAACCTTCCGATAGATCGTCAAGTCCTACTGGTCCGATTAAACCTTGGGTAGATTATTCAAGGGAAAACTTCTGCTGTCTACATCATAACCTTCCTCTTGAGGTTCACCAACACGTAGCCATCACCGTGACGAGCGCCCACCACCGCCTCCTACGCCTCTAGAGAGAGACAAGAGGATGAAGAAGAGACGGGTGGAGAAAAAAATATGTGGGACTGACAGGTGGGTCCCACGTCCACCTCAGCTCCACGTCCACGTGTGCTGCCAACTAGGCTCTTACAGATGGGTCCCACCAGTCAGTGTTGCTGTCAATATGCTTTTAGACAGATGCTAGTGCGATCTGTTGTCGTTAGTCCTAATGTCGTTAGTTTTTTGAAAAATTAACAAGATCGGTACCGAGCCGTTAAACCTGCCCCAGTTGTGATAGTTTTTTGTAATTTACTCCGAATTTCCCAAGATGTGAGCAGATCAGAACATTGCTGAATTCTATTTTCCCAAGAGCTACGAACAATACATGGCTATGTTTTCTGAATTCCGTCCTTTGCTCGACAGTCCAACTGTGGCGGTTTCGGTCCTCCAGGTATCGTGCAAGCATAGAAGCCAACGGCGATTTGGCCCTCCCGAGGAGAAGACTCAGGTTGGTAGTAGTATAACTAGAAAAGAGAATTCCTTATTTGACACTACTTGAAATTTCAGTTCCTTATTTGACATTGGAAACTTTTTTCTTCCCTATATGACTCTAGATGTAAATTTGTTTCCTTATATGACACTCTAGTGCATTTTGAACACAAACAGTGTTAACTCGGGATGTTAGAAGACCCTTTTACCCCTGCTGCATTATGTGACAAAAAAAGTTGAAGGACAAATTCAACAACAGGTTAAATGACCCTGGGCATTTGGTCACATGACCGATTTTAATTTAAATTTTTACTCCACAAATTTTGCATCGTCTCATAATCTCGCATACCTACTTCTACTCCCAGCACGAGCTCAGGTACAAATCAATATATACCAAAGTTTGCATATAGATCACTACCAAGAGCTAGCCCATTCTGCAGCCGATGCATACTGTATCAAGCCTGCTGCGGGCGGCTGATGCATACTGTACTCACCCTAGTGCGGGTGATGCATATCGAGCTCAACGGCGTCACGCGGATCCTGCGTGTCCCCCGTACTTCAGTAGCTCCACGGAGCTTGACGCGCGGCTAGAGGACGAGTAGCTGAGCAGGAAGGGGTAAGGGGCGGCGCCCGGGGTAGCCTTCCGACGGCGACCCGGTCGAGGGTCACGGAAGCGCTACGCGGGGATCCTTCTGACGCGCTGGTCGGAAGCTGCGGCTAGAGTGCAAGACTGATGTCTGGATAGGGAAACACTCGACCAAAGCAGCAGGGCCGGCGGCGACCTCGCCGACGATCTCCAAGGATTTCCCCCGTGCGGTACGCAAGCTCTAGGGCGTTGAGCCAGGCTGGGAAGAAGAGTCGGCGGTGGGAATTCATGTACGGCTGGGAAGAGGAGCCGAGCCCCAGCTCTATCCCCGGTGGTGGGAATCCATGTACGGCGCCGGGCGCGGCCGCGCGGAGGACGACATGACCGATGCAAATGGATTGAGGACAGGGCTAGTTTGGTCCAAGAAAAAAAAATAACGTCTGGAACTAACGGATCGGACGGCAATGTCATATATGTCTAGATACATGCAAATTTGGGATAGGTTGAGACATCCTTTTGTGAACGGAGGGACTATAAGGAAACAAATTTACACCTGGTGTCATATAGGGAAGAAAAAAGTTTCCGGTGTCAAATAAGGAACTGAAATTTCAAGTAGTGTCAAATAAGGAATTCTTAAGCCTGTTTTCCCTGATTACCCGCTAATTAACCGGTTATCTCTCTTTTTGTTAATTAATGAAAAAAGCAAATATTTTCCCTGTTTCAAACAAATATAACTTATACCCCCGCTGGCAAATTAGGATGACCTAAGTCGGCTTCTACACGGCTAGTTCGTGGAGCTAGCTAGCTTTCTGCAACAAGAACGTAGGTCTAAGAACAAGCAAGCATGGATGTTCACTACTTATGCGATTTGTGCAGTTGCATTTCCACTATCGATTCATGGTACTGCAATATCTCGATAGGTCCAAGATGCCTGGCCTCAGGAGCCCGACCTATCCTCGCTGCATCAGAGCCACACCGGTTGTGTCCCATCAAGAGGGACATCAGATTTTATCATTCACTCAATTACGCAATCACTATATTAATTATTCCACATAATCGTTTTGGCTTGAGACCACTTCTTATTACAAGCATAAAAAATAATGTAAAGAAGCAAATGTCAACACAACACCTCGTTGTAAGAACGATAATCTTACTTCGTAAATCGACTTTAACTAACCATGGGCACCTGCATATAATCTTACTTGTCACGGAAGGAAGTTCAAAGATTTTTATCATTACTAACAAGTATTCACATCTCTCATCTTGCTTTGAGTAATATACTACTAGAGGGGAGAGAGGGATGTTTTACAATCTATGTATTGCACATTAATTCTACTTTGTGTTTATAACAAATGATTACATTTCGAGCGTCAAAGTTACATGCATGTTATTTGATCTCGGGGAGCACTAAATACATACTATTGGTTGAGACTGAGCGAGCTATGCCACAATTCAATGTCTTATCATTCATTAACAAATCATATAAGTCCATCTTTCTATTTATGTCACTTAAATAACACATGAAAGTATATATTTGAATACTAATGAAACCTGTAGATATTCTTGACTATGTAATGAACTAGAAATGCCACAATTCAAGGACATATCATTCACCATTCATAGAATTTAAATTTCTATGTGTATTATATTAATTTAGATAAATATACACTCTAGAAACCTCCATTAATATATTTCCTAACAGTAATGATGCCTAGAAATATTTCCTACGATTTTATGAACACTAACTTTTGATACATAAAATTATTAGCACAGATTAATCCTCGGGGCAATACATTTTGTATTTTGTTTCTTACATCTAAGGCTTGTAATTCAATATGTATTTATTTAAGAGATCTCAACAAAATTTGAAGAAAAAACCAAGATAACTTGAGCTAAACATTGCGCTTCAAAAACTTAGGCATTATTTAACAATAGTGTATGACTTTGATTTCGTAAGAACAATATAAATTATATATTTAAGATTTTATACAACACAATGAATTAAATAAATAAGTTTAGTACAAATTAATAAACTGGAGATCGCACGCAAGATTTTAGGGAGTATCTAGCCATCAAATTGCGATTTCCTATTTCGCCTTAAGTCAGATTTTTATTTGATTATTTTTGTTTTTCCGTTCGTGGGTTTTATCAAGTTTAGTTTTGACCTGAACCTGGCAATTCATTCCCCCCGAGGCTTGTCCATCAGTACACAACATGTCCTATGGGCATGCTTATTCTAGCCCATGTTGAGTACTCATTATTTTGGCCGCTCATACTTTTCAAACACAGAGTGAGAACGAGGAAGGGAAAACTAAGAGAAAACTAACAGAAAATCAATAAGAAAAGTGAAGAAATATTAGGGCAAACTCAAGATAAGGTTCTGAAGCAACACTAAGAAAATGAAAAAAATGAACGAAAAAACTAAGGGAGACACAGGAGAGAAGCAAGAACACACAAAAATGAAGAAGAAGATGCAAAGAGAACTTTACAAGGGTCTAAATTAATTCACTGACAATTAAAACAAAATTAGATGGGTTCTTTGGAGTTACAAGATTTCACAAATTTGTTCTTCCTATATTGGTACATATGCAGATATAAATAATTTTTCTTTGTGTTCGAAGTGGCGTGTCGACATTGCAATATCGAGGGTCGTTAGTGGATGTGTGTGATGGAATAAGTCGTTTCACATGTAAATTTAAATAGAGTTTGGCCAGCAAATCCCAAACATATTATTATGAGTTCACTTTTTGACACTAAGCGAGCACAAAATTCTAACTGAGGTTATTTGTTGGGTCCGTCTTGCTGTGTTTCAAACTACCCCCTCCGTATCAAAATATAAGACTTTGTACCTACTTCCTCCGTTCCTAAATATAAGATGCTTTAGCTTTTGTCCACATTCACATGTACCTAGATGTATTTGGACATGTTTTAATACGTACGTACACTTATTTGTGTTTGCACCTACCAACATGCGAGTTAGCTAGAACATCTTACATTGTGGAACGGAGAGAGTACTTTCTACACACATGTATGTGAACCTTGCACTAAAACATGTCTAGATACATCTGTGTAGGAAGTAGGTATAAAGTCTTATATTTTGATACGGAGGGAGTATTTGTTTTCCTGTCGTGCTCTCTTCAAAATCCTACGAATTATAGAGACCTTTAGATGTACATACGGACTTTACAAGTTATGTTTTTAGTTTTACCTGGGTTGTACTCCCTCCATTCCATATTACAAGGTACTATTTCAATACGAACTATATACATTAATACATACCAAAATGAGTATAGTCCATATTAAAAAACATCTTATCTTGTGAAACAGAGGGAGTAGTTCTTTTAGTATAATGCTCTGCAATTATGAGGTGGGTGGAATTCAAACATTACAATAGTTTACACTCAAAATGAGTTAAACTGAAAACTAATGCAACATAATCTATCAAAAATTTCTATAATTTATAACAGCACCGTATACTAAGAAAAATGGTACATATTGCTTCTTAATACTGTCAGATAATCTATTAGGCCTTGTTTACTCCAAGAGTTTTTTAGGGGATGGGAAGAGTGGGGATGAGAGGGGATTTGGTGAACACCCAATCCCCACAAATACTCTTCCCCTACAATACACTAGCATGGACTAGAGTTTTTGTGTTAGGCAAAAATGAGATGGTTGGTAGGGGATATTTGGGGATTATCCCTCCCATCCCCGAAAATACACTAGAAGTAAACAGACTAGTGGGGATTTTCCGGGATCTAGGATAATCCCCTTCTAACCCCTAAAATACACTAGAGGTAAACAAGGCCTTACGAGGAACTATACTGCTCTTAATACTGTCAGATAATCCATTACGAGGAACTGATTATTCTGAAGGAGTCAACGGTGACTCCAATGTGGCAATATGGTTTTAAAAAGGAAAACCTAGATCTTGTCACGTACTCCCCTATCTCCCTGTCCCTCTCTCTCCCCCATGGCTTCCGCCGAAATCCCCAACGTCGACACCCCCGACGCCAACCCCAACCCCAACCCCGCCCGCTCGCCGTCGCCTCCGCTCCCTCCGCGCAAGCGCCGCCTCTCCCTCTCCCCATCCCCAGTCCCTTCCCCTAGGCGTTCCTCGTCCCGCTCCCGTTCCCCTCGCGGCCGCCGAACCCGGAGCCGTAGCCGGAGCCGCAGCCGCGAGCGCAGCCGCAGCCGCAGTCGGAGCCATAGCCCGCGCCAACCCGACGGCAAGCGGCGGCGGCAAAACGACCTGACTGTCGAGGCGTGCCGCGACTACCTGCGCGACAGGTGCACCCGCTCCGACCTCGAGTGCAAGTATGCGCACCCGCACCAGTCCATCTCCGTCGACGGGTAAAAGCGCGAGATATCGCATCCTCTGCCAATGCCACATGCGCGCTGCGTGTTGTTGTTATTTTGGTTTTGTTGATTCGGTAATTCGGCCAGGGACAACAAGGTGACGGCATGCGCGGATTCGCTGAGGAACAACTGCTTCCGGGGCAGAACCTGCCGCTACTACCACCCGCCTCCTCATATCCAGGAGTATGAGCTGATACCACCCTTACTCCTTTGTTCGATTCAATTTGCTTGATTTGCTCCGCGTGCTTTGGTCGTGGAGATCTGACAATCTAGTTGATGTAGGCTGTTTCAGAAGTATGTATGTTTGAAAAATCCTTGTTGTAGTTGGGTTTCTAAAGCATTAGCAGCAGTATCGTCACATGACATTGTGCATCTAGAGGATCAAATTGCTTGCTTGACATTGTGTATTATAACATTTTTTTTTTGGCTTGATTATAACATTGGGCTTACATCAGATACACATTGCGGAGATCCCTTCTATGTGAAATAGTTATAACATTTTAGTCGTGCAGTTCGGGCTGGCACATACATGTGCAATCTATGCATAGCCTGCACGGCTTTATACATTTGATGAGTGTACCTACACGTGTTGCTCAGTTTCTCATTCCAGCTTTGTTTGGTCAATCCTGTATAGGTCGTTGCTGAGATCAATTGGTATCGACATCCCACATGTGAAAACAGTAAGTTGTTTCTCACTGAACTTCAATGTTTTCTCCATACATTTATTGGCTGGCCCTTTGTCTCAGCGGTTCTGGTTTTATCAGTATTTATTGTGCATTGCTCATTAAGAGTTGTTAGCGTGATTAAAATGATAAACATAAGTTAGATGTTAGCTTTTATGTTTTACGTGGTGTGACCTTAAGGGTCAAAGGCAAAATGTCTTCTGTTAGAACACATGGAAGAGAAGTCAACAATTTCTTGGTTGTCTTATCCAAACATGTGGAATGGTCCAGTTCACAAGCTACGCTGACGTGTTGATCTTATGATATGATATTTTTTGTCTACGTTTATCATTTGGTACTGGCCAACTGAGCATACTTCTTTCAAATATTTATCAGGTGTGCAGAGATTTTGCACGTGGGCGATGTTCAAGATCAGCAACTGAATGCCGCTTCTTGCACCATTCATCTGTTCAAGAGTGTGCAATTGTAATGTTTCTGTCTCCCGTTAGAGATTGTATTACTAGCTTGCCTATCACAAAGTAACACACACACAGCTGTTCACATGTCAAATGTTTTTTCCTTCTATTTTTGCATACCTGGATACCCCTTTCCGTACTGGACTTTGAAAAAGAAACAACATATTTTCCCCAGTTAGCATTTAATATGTTTTGAATGCAGTGTGCTGATTTATACTTTTCCTTTTGCAAGGTTTGCCAAGATTTCTTGCGTGGGAGGTGTGACCGCATATCATGCAGGTACACTCATGTAATATCACAACCAATGGTACCCCCACCAATGAGGGAATTCCCCATGCAGATGCAATACCCTGAGATGGTAATGTGTTTCTGTCAGAGATATAGCCTTTACATAATACCCTGTTGCTTGTTGGGAAGAAAGTACCCTCTCCTTTTCTCTCAAGTCAAGAAATTATTTTTGAATATATTCTGTATCTGCTAGTCAGTCAGCAAGTCCTTTGTTCTCATTCATCTCAAATAAGAAATGATTTCGTAAATATATAAATGCATAAGTTTTTGATGTTACCAGATGTATTTTGTGCTTTATAAGGACATCATGGATAGTATAATTCTAACCTTTTTTTATCCTCAAGGTTTACATGCCACCACCACCACCGCCACTTGGATTACCTATGATGGGCCCTCCTGTCTCGCCTCCTAGAACTTTTGCTGGTAAATAATAAATGTCAACCCTCCGTCCAGTCTTTATACCACAATCACTATTGATCTCCAGTATTAATTTAAAGGAGCCCTAGTTTTCCTCTCTAGAAATGTAGTCTTGACTCCTGAGTCTGTTCCATATATTGACCATGAATGATTAAATATTGACATGCCTTCTGTACTTTTGTTACCCTATTTGGGCATGGAAACTGAGCTTTCGATATTTCTCTTGAAAACATGAAAACACACAGGTAATAGGAACACGGGGCAAATTTGCAGGGACTACTTGAAAAATATGTGCAATAGAGAATCATGCAGATTTGTACATCCTGATTCACAAACTGAGGTTTGTATGTCTTTTCAACAATTTATGCTTACTCTATGAGCTACTAACTAGCCAGTTCATTTTGCTGCATCTTTTCTACTAGGTGGCACTTGACAATGTTGAGGTTTGTCGTGATTTTAAACGGGGAGAATGCACTCGACCTGCCTGCCGCTTTTACCACCCATCCTCAAGCTGAAGTCTTGTTAGATAAAGTAAAGTTACCTATATCCAATGATAATTTGTTTCTTTTCCAAATCCGGAATTAGAGTTGTCTAATACATGGCTGCTGAGTACACAGAAGAGGCCGTACATCCCTAAATCCTTACCCAAGTTAACCTTAACCTTAATTCTTTCTGGACATTTTGTTTTGTCCATTAAAAAAAGCTGTAGATTTTTTTTAAGATTGCCAAAAATTGTCTATCAAATATTTATGCTATTTGATTGAGTAATCTAACATGTACTCCTATGAGAGAGTCGCCATTGACTACATTTATGTGTCTAAATTTTTGGTGTGGCCATGGTAGAAATGTTTTGTTCTAAACATTCAATTTTGTCCATCAGATGCTCTCAGTCATTTTTGCTAAGCTATCATGTGCTCTTCTTAAGTTGCACCACGAGATCATTTGTGTTGTCTTAGAGCCATTGAGTTCTATATAACAATGACAAAAAGGACCTTTTATATAGGTCCAGTCTTTTGGAGAATCATGTTAGTTTGTGGGATTGGGACTGCAGGTTTGATATGTCCGAGGAAATGACGAATGTAGTAGGCTGATATATCTGAGGAATGACCTGTCTATGTTCTGCTAGTAAATTATCCCCTCTGCCCAATTATGGTCAATATTTCTTTAAGTGGTACTACCTCCGTATCAAAATATAAGATGTTTTAGCATTTTTGGACCCACATGTATCTAGACATGTTCATGTGCAAGATTCATGTGAATCTTGCACATGAACATGTCTAGATACATGTGCGTCCAAAAATGCTAAACATCTTACATTTTGATAAGGAGGGAGTATTTCAGTGGCCTTGTAATCTAAAGGGAAATTGTTATGTATATGTATTATTCTTTGCAGCCTCATTGCAATGTGCTATAACAGCTTTAAAATACATGATTTGATAAGTCATGCCTAATTCAGTGTGTTCTAGTGTAAGATCTGGTGGATGTAGACTTGTACATAAAACTCTATTGGCTAATCAGTGGTGTCTTACGTGTCGATTAACCCCTACACAACTTGAATGCATAGAGTTCTCATTTATTTAGTTTTTAGATCTGATTTACACTGCCATTTGCTCTCTTTAACAAGTGGGTACTGCTTGTTTCCTCAGTCTTGAGTGCCCTGCGCTGCCGCCGCCGCTGCTGCTAATCCTGCTACCGCCTACCGCTGCCAAAGAGCTGCTGCGCTGGCTGTTGTGCTGCTAAGGTGCCGTAGAGTATGAGAACCTCATAAGTGCTATACCTGGAAGAAACACTTACTATCATCATGTGATGTTCAGATGGTTTGCTTGAACTTAACTCTCCGCTTCGGATTAGTCCACTTTACGGTGGGATTTGCATGTGTGGTTTTGTTCTTGCCGTTGAAGATGTTTTAGAATTTTTGTTACCAGCTGCTTTGGTGTTTGCATCACTGAATTATGCTTACAATCGCTTGTACTCTACATCTTTTTGGTTCTGGTTCAAAGTTGGAACTGTTAGTAGATATTATGGTATTCGACTGGTACGAACCATGCATCGAGTAAATGAGCACCGAAGTGGGAATGGAGCAGAACGACGATGTTCACAAAAAGAACAAATCTGTTTTACTTCCGCCCTGCTTCCAGGAGATCTGCACGAAATTGACATTAAAGTTGAATGATATCTCCTGTAAGCGTATGGCTTTGTCGAATATGTTTCTGATTGTAGCCAATTATTGAGCATTTGACGTCGTTTGCCATGCGTGGCAGCCCACGTGCAACTCGCACAGACGTGGGTGTCACAACTTGTTGTGAGGACTAGTCTGATTCGATAGATTGTCCCGTTCGCTTATCTTTGTCTCGCCGTGGGCGTCCATCTTATTGGTACTGTTTCCGATATAAATATAATTTGTGCATTGCTAGATCTGTTTAACATTTGCGCTCAGGCATCAACATCAGGATTATAAATAAATGATACGTATGTAAACGAATATAAATAAGGGCAGGAGTTGAAAACTAGTCGAACCTAAACTTATCGCGTTTCAGAACCGCCCCACTGCGTTCACAGATACAAATAAGCAGACCAGTGGTCACACTTTTACCGCGTATACGTTGAAAGTTATTTTACGTTTTGTGTAGGTTTGCGTAAACAATGGAGGGGTTCAGCGTTGAAACACCCCCCAATAGGAGAGGATTGAGTGCGTCCCCTATATTAGCTGTGGGATAGCCTTGAGCCCTTGAGCTCTGCCACGGCCTGGAGGTGTTTGACTTGACTCTCTCTCCCTCCCACCCTCTGAAGTCTCTCAACAAGAGCAAGCAGTAGGAGGCTGACCTTGGTTCTCGCTGTTAGCTTTGGCCAAGGACTCAGGAGCAAAGGGGCTCTCATGGTGGAGAGGGAGAGGGATGAGGGAGAAGCAATGGCCGTGCACGGGCCACGGCACGGAGGAGGAACAGAAGACGCAGCAGCTGTAGAGGCAGTGGCAGTGGCAGGAGAGAAGGGAGAGGGAGAGAGGGATGCCAGAGAAGGAGACGGCGAGGAGGAGCTGAAGGAGGACGAGGAGGAAGAGGTCAAGAAGAAGAAGGACGAGGAGGAGCTGGAGCTGGAGGAGTGGTCCGTGATAAGGCTGGCGATCGCCGAGCTCTCCCCGATCGGCCACCGCGGCGTCAAGCTGACCTCGTCGCCTCCCACGCTGCCCTTTCTCAGCCTCTCCCACCTCCTCCTCCAGGTCCTCGGTGAGTAAACGAGCTCGTCAGAGAGCAGTACTTGCTTCCCATCACTTATCCGGCTAGCTCTTCTTGGTTGAAAACTTCTGTGCATTTTGATCTGTTTTTGGTGTTCATTTTGATTTTCTTGGTAGTTCATTCGGCAACCGGTAAAATCATCTTGCTGTTCTTGGATCGATTGGCAACTTTGGTGTTCTTGGCTTCTTGCTCTTCCATGTACTATGTGGAGATGTGGGTCCTTTGCTGTTTCTTTCCCCTGTCGCTGATACAACGCTTCCCCACGGGCTTTGGCTTGCAGATAAGATTGGTCCGACAATGGCAGTGCTGCGGCTCGACGTCCAACGGAACATCGAGGTAAAGCATAAACAACTCTTCCTCCTCTCGCCTCCCGGGGTTCAACTCTTCCTCCTCTCGCCTCCCGGGGTTTAACTGCGTGCCGTCACTCGGTCACTCCACCTGATCCAGCCCAAATAAAAGCTGTTTTGATCAGCTGATCGAGGTCTTTGCTACTGAACCAGTGGCAGTAGGCAGAGAGTCTCGATCACACCCCTACCTGAGACCAAAAGATCCAAAACAAAATGACGATTTCAAGTCGACTCCAAATCGCATCGAACCAAGAATTCACATCTGAAAACTGTCGGGCGTGTGTACGTGGTCAGTCCACGTAGCCAGTTTTAATCTCGTCCCGTGCCGGCCACACGGCTAGGCGCCAAAAGTGACGGGCCCTTTGAGCCGCCTAGGTTTATCCCATGGCGTTGGCTATCATATCATTGCTCTTTTCTCTTCGCCGGCTCCAGCTGCAGTTCATTTGCGTCTACCATTGCCCGGTTAAGAATCTTAATTAAGAATCAAATCCTATATCTGAAAACTTGTGCTTTCGCAAGGGGTGACGGGCTCCGATGGCGATAGGGGCTCCCTTTACGTGTGCCGCACACAGGCCGGCGGCCAGCCTCCAACTGCTCCGGTCACATCCGTCCTTGAGGCGTTTCTAGACGCTAATTAACCTTCTTGTCCGTTCCTTGTTGATGTTTTTCTCCTACGTAATCAGAAGATCAGGATAGACAAGATATTTTTTCTAAAGGCGGTGATGGAGATGGCAGGTGGGCAGCAATTTGTCTTGCTATGAGTATTTGGATGGCAGGCCGCAGGAGGGGACTGCGGCTGGCTAGTAGTGAAGAAATGGCATTGGTATTGGACTTAAAAAACAATTGGACAACAGGGCTTAGCATTGCCTCAGTGTTGCACGACAGGTCGACAGTAGCGGTGCAAATAGATGGCGGGACTCAATTCAGAACGTCATCATCTATAGTTTTTCATATTTTCTTATAAGAATGTTTGCATGAATCTACAGTGTATTATAGATTCTTTATTCAATTTTCTGTATGATATTCTATTTTCTTCTTATGAACGACCGAAACCTATTGCAGAGGCTGCAGGATTTATACTTGCTGGACCCATCTAAATATTCCACTCTGACCGCGATGGTGGAGAAAGAGGCCGACGAGGGCACCACAAGGAAGGCTGATAGCTGTGCAAGGGCTATTCTGTGGCTCACTAGGTAAACAAACAGATATGATGCATAATTACATTACTACATGGTGTTCTTTCACTAGGCTGCTCAATTAATACACTACCTTTTCTCATGTATTCATCTTATTGTTCAATATCACCAGATCCATGGATTTCACTATTGCGCTGTTACAGAGACTGGAAGAGAAGGAGGAGGACGGTTCTGATCAGAAGACCCTTGCACAGCTTGTAGAAGATGCTTACAAGGAGTCTCTGAAGCAATGGCATGGCTGGATTTCTGCAGCAGCATGCAAGGTCAGGAATCGCTCAATTTGTTCAACCGATTTTTTTCTTGGGCAAAGACCGACAAGTCACACATAAGTTTTACTGTTTTGCCAAAACAGATTGCAATGAAGCTCATCCCCGAGAGGAAGATCTTTGTCGGCTGGCTTGTCGGGACGGACCCGAACTGCGGTGTTCTGAAGGTCGAGATCGAGAGGCTCGTCCAGCTGCTCCAGCCCTTTCTTGTCGACATCCACGACATGCTGGTCAGCATCACTTCTGTATATCAATCCCTGATAAATTTTCTGAATGTTGTGAGGGCTTAAATGTTCTTTGGTGGTGACATTCATATCATATCATACCATGATTTGTATTGATTTCTGACGGTTCACAGGCCAAGTTCAGACTGGACAGGCTGAAGTCCACCTGAGGGCGAAGCTAAGATGGTCTGAGTTTCCAAATTTCCCCCATGCTGTGAATACTACCTTTGTTTGTCTGTGTACATAGTTTCATTTTTTTTTTTCAGTTGCCCGTGGTCGTGTAAATAGGTCTTCTTGTAAGGTAGGTAGAATTTTAGAATTGTTAGTGACCTTTTGTCTTGTGTACAAGATCTGTCTGCCCAGACAATGTACTTGACTAGTTTCTTTCCAGATTAGTAAACTGCACTTTTTACCGAGCAACTCGGACCCTAATTGCCCAGGCATTGTTTGGATGTTTGCATATAACAGTATGAAATTCAACCAACCGCTGTACGATTATACGGAGTACATCCCACATGGGACCTGATACGCTTGGCCGCCTGCCTGAGTGACGGTGCTGGTGAGTGGTGAGTCAGCCAAGGAGTAGCGTGAGGCCCTTTTTTTTCGGACAAGTAGCGTGAGGCCTTGGGTACCCACTAGTATAGAAACATACTCCCCTTCTCCCTAAATATAAAGACGTCCTAGCCGTTCAGGCCTAGAATTCTTACAATAGGTATTTAAAATTATAAAAACATTTTAGTATACAAAGGAAATGATTATAAAAGGAAGAATATGTACTACTAATCAGAAGTTCTGCTGAATGAGTCAGTTGTGGATGAGTTTCAGTTGTGGATGTTAGCTAAGCAGTCAGCAGAGAGAGACGGGATAGGTTAATTAGTTGTGTTGAGTTGTATGCGGGTGTTGCGGGTGGCGGACATGTTGTAATATGTAACTCTCTTCTATCTTAATGTCAAGACATGCAAGTCTTTTGCATGTCCTTGAAAAATAAGTTCTGCTGAATGTTGAAGATACGTTTTACCCAAGGTATGGTGAATATGCATGTCGGCCTAGGATATTCCACCCTTTAGGGCTTGTTTGGTTTGAAGGAATTTTACAGGAAAAGTATAGGATTCCGGTTCCTGTAGGAATGGACACTGTAGCGTCGTTTGGAACGTAGGTTTCGATCGTTGGAAAAGTGAAGGAATATTTCCTTCGATCTAGCATTCACGGGAAAATCACAGGAAATGAAACATTAGCTTCAACCTCTCTTTTCTTTCCTATGCTAGCATCGAGAAAAATCAAGCATGCAACAGCTTGTAAAGATTCCATTAACTCAAAAGCTGCACTATTAAATTCTTGTCAGTAAGCTAGGTGGCTTAAAGGTAATGGGTTTTCCTGTGGTTTCTTTTCCTACGTTCCAAACAAGTTTGTGTGATCTTTTCCTATGTTTTGTATTCCTATGTTTTCCACCTGCATTCCTTTCCTGATCCTGTGTTTTTCCTATTCCTCTATTTTTCCTATCCTGCGTTCCAAACAGGCCCTATGCCATCTGAAAAAAGAAGGATGCAGTTCTCGCGTTGATGAACTTTAACCTTGTTCGCTATTGATGAACTTTCTCCTTATTTCCATAGGGCTGTTTAGTAGCTGATACTGTAATGACGAACATCTATTTGATTAGTAGCTAGCTAGGATTGCGACGATTTATTTACGTCATGGTTGTACTTATTGCTCGTATGTTGATATCATGTTAAATTTATGTGTATTATGTAGTTTGTTAAGTATGTGTTTGGTTGCCCACGGGTCTTAAGGAAGCACTGTTGCATACGATTTTCGGCCTGTTTGGTTAGCTGCCCCGTGCCGCGAGGCCTGCATGTGCACCGAACTTAAATCACTCTGGGTCAGGCCCGAGAAGAACGGCCGCGCGTAAGCTAATTTGGGCACTGTTAGCTCACCTACCTCCAGCTCTCCCCCGCCACGAACAACTTCTATGCCGTCTGCCTCCTTGGCGAGGGCGTCCCGCCTAGGGAGATTAAGTGGGGAGCAGCCGAGCAGGGTGCCGACGGCGGCGGCGACCCGCTCGAGATCCGCGCCGTCCCACAGCTCGCGCTGAGTGCTCAAGCGAGGAGCCTTTGCTCTCCGTGAAGGAGCGGATGGAGCAGCGCTGGTCTCCTCGCCGACCAGCTGATGGGATCGAGCGGCGGGCCGGATGGGATCGAGCGACGTGCTGGTTCGATCGACCAACTCCAGGTTGGGAAAAGAGAGTTGGTAATGGAGGTTTCAATCTTCCCAACCACCTCCTACTGCAAATATACATCGATTCAAGAAATTTTCTACATGAGATATGTGTGCATCGATAAGTAGGTTCGATTCAGATGCTCGGTTTCAAGTTTCATGGACTATATCTTCCCAATTTCGCACCGATGTTTGCGCCTTTTTTAGACAAATTTTGTCAAATTCTTAGTAGGTGTTCGACCGTTTGAGATATCCTTTGATGTGCAGATTCAACTCAACGTTCCGCACAAGTTTCGTGTTGTAAGTTTTCTATTTCGACGATCATATATGAGTAGATTTTGTGTATATGCTCGTATTTGGACTGCATGTAGTATGCAACATGTTCTTCAACCCCTGTCACCGCCGCTAGTCGTCGCGGTGAACTCCGATGTAGTCTGCTGCTGCTACCCGATGTTCGCACCACCGCTATCCCGGCGCCGCCGTCCCGGCACCGCCGTTACGCCACGTCGTTGTCCTGCTCGCCGCCCTTCATGGTGTTGTGATGGTGTGAGGTAAGTCTAACATATGGACACGAGGTAAGAGTACACGAAACACAGATGAAACCAAACGCCGTGCTTAAAAATCTTGCATCCAGCCGAACGGGCCTGGCTAGAACATTGTGGGCAACCAAACTACATGCACAACATGGCTCAGCTCCCGTTTCCGGGGCCAGGCCCAAGTGAGCCACGGATGCAAAGTGGCAAATTTTGATGTGGGTAACCAAACAGACCCTAAGTTCACCTCTAGTGAGAAGATGTGACCACAAACAAGGTACAAGCAACCAAACATGGTGTCATTGCATCGTGAGAACCATTAGTCCTTGCGCGCAGACAACCAAACATTGTATGAAACGACCAGCTCATAAAATATGAGCAACCAAATAAATTCATAACCTGCCTCTCAACTGGCTCTGCCGAAACAAGCTCGCGGGCCTATTTGGACCGACACATGAAATAGCCATAGATAAACACACCATCTATTCTACGCCGAAAGCTGTCTCTCTTCGTCGGTGCTAGTAGCTCTAGGCGGCGAACGTGCTCGGCGGATTGGCGCGGTGTACGTGTGGATACTGTTAGAGCGGGGCTGCGCAAGTAGTTTCTCGACGACGGACCGGCAACAATCTCACCTCCCGGCGTGGACGTGAGATTCTTCATCAGGCTTCAGCGACATCTACTTCGACAAACACAAGATCTTCCGCAACGGTGTTTGTAAGTATTCTAGATCTAGCATTATGGGGTGCAGCATATCTTCATAGAATAGATCTTGGCGACAAGGTTACGGATTTTTTTAAAGTTTTACCTGCAACCCAACAATTACCAGCAAATTACCGCCTCCAAAGGTAGTTTTTTTGGTGCTCCAACATTGTTAAAAATTGCTTAAGCTTAGTGAGAAGTGAAAGTTGTGATATAAAACCGACCATCGGATTGGATGCATGATGACGATAGTGGTGAAGAATCACTGACATCAGGAAGAAACATTGGAAAACTGGTTGGAAGGAGGAAGGGGAAACACATTTTAAGGAAGAAATCATATCCGAAATATGAGGGACAAGATCGATGAGTTATTGAAGTTAAGCAAGAAAATGGCATCTCAAGGTTTGCAAATAAAGAAGCAGTTGGATAGAAGAAGTAACAAGATATGATTGACAGGATGACAACAAATTCGAAAAAATAGGCAAAGAATATAGCGAAGGATAAGCGCAAAGCGAAATTTGAAGAGTCTCGACTCATTCTCGGGAAGAACAAGATGAGACAAGAGGTCGTTGCCGAGCACAATAAGCTAATGATGATGGATCCAAATAGAATAGATGAGATTGCGAGAGCATATTTGGAGATAAGAGGGAGAGATCTAGCGATAGAGCATGTCTTGAACCAGGATGATGGGAGATAGAGTTTGGTTAGAGTGGAGGAGATGGCAACGATGATGTTGTTTGATTCATGGGGCATTTGATCATGCTTTTGGTTTTGTTTAATTGCTACTTGTTCTATTCTAAGATGGCCCATAAGTTTGGATCGAAAATTCTGGTTAAGTTTAGAATTTCAGCGTTTATATTTTAAAAAATACGTTTAATGGAGTATAAAACTTATTGTCTAATACTTAGTGGAAGTCAAAGAGGGGAATAATCTTCATTCCAAAGACAAGGGCCGTTCAGAGTCATGATTTTTTTTATAAATTCTATTTGGAAAAAGGAAATTCAATTTAAAACGGTGAGAAAATTATTGTCAAAATTCTAAAATTTGTCAAAATGGCTAAGATTCAGTCTTAGCATACAGGTTATATGCAGAGTTGCTCCAAAGTCCATCTCTTCCACATGGATTTCCCAGTTTTCCTCATCCCGTCTTTCTCCCACGCTGCTGTAATGCTCTGACCTCCCGAAGCTCTGACCCAACCCAATGCGGCTCTAAATTCTTACATACCGATCAGCACGTAGATCCGCCCCGAGGCGGAGTTCTTGGGAGCTCGATGAGCAGCCAGGGATTCGGTCCGGGGAGCCCCAATTCCTTCCGCTACCCTAGAGCCGACTACGATCTCGAGTCCGGGATCTCCCGCAAGGCCCGCAAGCCCAAGAACTCGCATCTCGATGCCCCTGCCCCCCTGAGCTCAGCGCTGATGAAGATCCGGTACTTCTACGAGGCGCACCCCGTCGCGGTCGCCCTCATCCTGCTTTCCTTCGGGCTGAGCGTCCTGATCCTCCTGTCCGTGTACGAGACCCGGTTCAGGACGATGCGGAGCGGCGGCAGTGAGGTCGGGGCGTACCCATTTCTGGCCCTCCGCAACCTCGTCATGGTGGCCGGGCATTCGATTTACACGAGCGCCAGCTGCGGGAAGACCGACCGCGCGGATTCGTGGTTCTTGGAGCCGTACCAGAAGCACCCCGGCCAGGCGGCCACGTTCTTGGCGCATATCAAGGAGGGGGTGGAGATCGCAGCCAGGGATCAGGGCGCGCTCCTGTTGTTTAGCGGTGGGGAGACGAGGAAAGATGCGGGGCCGAGGAGCGAGGCGCAGAGCTACTGGGCTATTGCAGAATCGAAAGGCTGGTTTGGTGAGTTTCAGGTTACTTGAACATTCCTCCTCTGGTTCTTTAGTAATATTATCATTGGCACAATATGGTTTGAAAAAAAAATTAGTAATATTAATTTCAATTTTTTTTATCATTGGCACAATATGGTTTGAAAATGTATTGCTGATTCGTCCTTTCGAAGGCTGTTAATCGTTTTTATCGTGAGCTTAGGCCTAGATGTTCAACTACTTTTGTCTACTAAACACAGTTTTTGCTAAAAAAAACCTAAACATTCAGTTGCTCTGGAAAATGGAAAACACACGGCATGCTTTTTAAATATCTATATATATATGTTGATGCATGATCGTGTTCAGCTTATTAATCCATTTCTGAAACGTGGATTATTAGAATGTTGGATCAAAGGGTTGAAGTTTCCTGAAGTTTATAGTGTTTACTTTCTTATCTCAGTTCAGTAGTATACCATTGTTTATGCATCCAGTTTGAGTTTCTTAGTTATTTTGCCAACCATCTGTAAAGAGCTTCTCGTTGGTTGTATGTGCTTGCACAGGAAATGATGATAGTGTAAGGAGCCGGGCACTCACGGAGGAGCATGCACGAGATAGTTTTGAAAATCTCTTATTTAGTGTTTGCCGTTTCAGAGAACTCACTGGAACATACCCACAAAATATAACTGTAAGTTTTCCCCTTTTCTTGAGACTTTCTGCTGAAACCTCATTTCACCTACTCCATTACTGGTTGGTAATGCATTTTCTGTACTCCAGTTAACTCCTGAATGTCAGATAGTGTTAGCTAATCTGCAGCTCTGAATATTTTGTTGCCTAGGTCGTAAGCTATGATTTTAAGGAGGAAAGGTTTGCACAATTGCACAGATCTGCACTCGGGTTCCCCGAAGAAAGGTTCTTCTTCTCAGGTACCCCAGGTGCACCTGAAGCAAAGGAATCAGCTTTGAAAGGTGAAGCTTCTGTCAGGTCTCAGTTCCAAGAGGATCCATATGGATGCCTTGGGTCTCTTCATGTAAAGAGGCTCAAGAGAGACCCGTTTCACCGTACCATTCCGTATCCCAATGGCTGCCCTGAATTGAAGGGTCTGTTCTCCTATTGCGGTATGGTGCCCTACTCTGGGTACCTTCCTTGGACTCACTAGCGGAAAAGGACATGATGTTTGGACTGAACTTCAACTCTCACTGTGGAATCCAGCATTCTTGTTTCCCCCCTGTTTCTAAGCTGACAGAAAATATATCCATATTTCTGTCTTATGTGCGAGGGAGAAGATAGATTTTTTTGTAATGGAAGCAGGTCACATAGTCAATATATATAGTTTGTTCCTACTTTCTATGAGGTCTCCACTGAAAACTGTGAATTTGTTTGTACACATGCTCTGTACAAGTAGCAGTAGAAACAAATGAACTTAGAAATTGTAACTGCAGCTTGAACTGCATCTATGGAAACTGGAAATCCCATGAAAGTGTATGCGTGCGATATCCTGGTATTTTTCCATGGTGAAATAACTTTTTTGGTTTTTAACTTTTGTGGCAGGAGTTTTGGGAATACACTAATGGTATGTCTGTGCTGGCTCTTGGCTGCATATACATGTACTAACTTCTGATAATATGATCAGGTTTCAGACATTAATGCAAACGTTCTCTTGGCTGCATATACATGTACTAACTTCTGATAATTGAATTAAATACTGCCAAAATACATGACCTCTTAGACATGGACACTGTTTTAAGTTGCAAGTGTAATGTTATTATTTTCATTTGAACAATGTCCATTGTTTTTTGCAAGTATATCAATAGTCAAAGTTGAGCTCCAAACTTACTGTCCTGTTAGCAAACCTAAGTTTTCCGACAAACTGCATCTCTTGCAATTGAAGTTCTCTTGGCTACTGTCTTGTCTGCGGAATTTCATCCATTTTAGTTGATGAAACAGTTCTCCCACTGTGTATGAGCAAAACTTGCGAATCATCAGATTATAATTTTTTTGGCATAAATTGTGCTGATGTTGCTACTTCTACAGTTCTTTTAGTTTAGACGTGAGCATCAGGATGTATACGTTCTTTATATTGTATAGCTGTTTCCTTCTTCCTTTCCAATCCCCTTTCAGAGGTGTGCTGCATTACACATTCATTGAATAAGTCGAGATTATCCAAATGATTAGTATTTAGCAAGGTAAGTCTATATCATGCATTGCATCAGCAGTTTCCGCGACATTGTCGAGGCGCCCCTCAAATGCTGCATCTACACCTGGCTGGCTATCCACGGCAAATGCCACACTGCTGAATGCTTGATGAAGAAGGGCTGGCCCCATAAGGCTCTGTTTGTTTCTAGAGTTTTTTTTAGAGATTGGTGGGGATTATCCCGGTCAAACCTCCAAATCCCCATATATGGCAAAACATTGTTGGTTTCTAGTGTATTGGACATGTTTTATCCCCCACATTTCCCCACAAATTTCAAAACTCTAGTTCATTTTTCTCAATCCCCGATGGGATCTAATACACTACCCCTAACTAGTGGATTGGATCCCCGATCCCCTAGGAGATTGGGTGAAGTTTGGGGTTTCACCCAATCCACTAGAAGATTATCCCCACCAATCTCCTAAAATACAAACAAGGCCTAACGCGGCTTGCGTCATGTGCCTGAACGAGCTGGAGTCCGCGTTGAATCTCCTCGCCAGTCGCCACTTGCACCGTCGCCGTCAGACTTTGGAGGAAGATCCTGGCCACGACAACGAGGAAAAACTGTGCGTCGCTGGCGCATCTTACTTGGTGGACGCTTCTTTTTTCCCGTTTTAGGCTCTGTACATCTTATACTCCCTCCGTTCAGAAAAGGATGACTTCCATTTGTCAAAATACGGATGTATCTAGATATGTTACAAGTATAGATACATCCGTATTTGGACAAATGGAAGTCATCCTTTTCCGAACGGAGGGAGTACTTCTCTTCTAATGAATTGAAAAACAGGCCAGACTGCATTTTCGTCACAAAAAAAAAAGTGCTGATAAATATCCTGACCTCTATTTGGCAGTAACTTAGATGATTTACGCTGCTGTTCATAACAAACATAAATGCTCATATTAGAGAGTACTTAGTCCAGACATATCGCTGGTAGTGGGGTTGGCTTTGATGAAAAAAAATGTCTGATTTAATTATAATCTACAGCCTCATTTTTAGCAAAGTGCATTTTCGCTTCCAACTTTTTTTCCGTTCACAAACTGTATTTTTCAGAGATAAAAATATCTTAAACTATTTCCTTCTCTTACAAAATAATGTTAGGAATAGAGAGGTTCCTCGCCCGTGCAGGTTGAATAGGTTGATGGAGTGGAGATTTGGTGCTCCTGAGCAACGCTGATCTCACTATTTTCAAAAAATCAAAACATATATTTAATAATACAAGTTTAACACCGTGGTAGATGATCTATACAAATAGTAGTGTTCCTAATTACCGTACATAAATCTCAATGCTGCTTTTAAAGGACTGTTTGAACAATTTAAATGTACAACAAAGATTGAAAAAAAGCACGCTATCAGCAGGTCTTTGGGGTGACATTCACAGAATTCTTCAGTTTCACGTTGTTGCATATGCTTGTTGTGGTAGTGCTCTTTTGCCCCTTAAAAAGGAGATTCACGTCTTGCAACACAATGTCACGGCAAGGGACTGTGTCACTGCAGTCTAGTTTGATCGCATCTTTTGTTGCACTCGTGCCTCCTATATTTTTAAATTGAATGTTGCTAAACTCCACTGCCGAAGTTTGTTTCTCGCACGCCTTAGGTTTCAAAGGATCGGCCATAGTGCAGTAGTTCTGGTCAACAATTATAGGATTCTTGACATTACTCATTGTTATATCCTCGAAGGTGATGTCTTTGGCATATCCCTTTCCTCCTTGCCATGACTTGATGCGGACACCATTCATTGTTCCCGATATGTGTGCCGTATAGATTGTAACATTTGAAACCTGTGCCTCAGAGTTGTTTTCACCTAAGCTTCCAACGCTTATTCCCTGACCCGGTCCACATGTTATTCCCGAAGCAAACAAGTTTTCGGTGCCGGTCTCGATTGACAAGCAATCGTCCCCGGTTTTAATGTTGCAGTCCATCACTTGGATATTCTTGGTACGAGCAATGTGGATTCCATCGTTCTCTGGACTGTCCTCCGGTGCTGTGATTGTGATGCGCTTTAGAAGCACCTCTTTACAGTCTTCGACCGACATGTGAATTTGCTGGCAGTTCAAAAGCTTGATATTCTCCACCTTTAGTTAATTGCACTTGCTAAGCAACAAAGCCATTGGGGGGCGTGTGAGCATTTTTGTTTCTTGTCCACTCGACATGAATTTTTCCACCACGCCTCGCCGTTCCCATCTATGGTCCCACCACCAGTCACGGTTAAGCTGTCAACATTGTTAAACACGATCCACTTCTGTCCACTGTCCTTTGGCCAGCTAGATCTGACGGGAGCCACCAATTTTCCTTCGAGTCTGAATGTAATGCTAGACTTGCATTTACCCGAGAACGTGATCTGCTTGAGGAGATATGTCTTGTCCTTCGGAACAAGAAAGGTGGCCGGCTGAGATGAGGAGCTAAGCCGCGATCCATGCTTTATCCGACAGCTCCGTGGCTTCCCACGTTGATGACGTTCGTGCTCTTTTCTCCAAGTTTACGGCCATGGCAAGATGCCCCGTGGCGACGCACGAGAACCTCGTTGATTCGACTAGGCTCCTTCTCTCTTAATTGACGCCGCGCGGAGAAGATCGTACGTCCACCGGCGGTACTGTCGGCCTGAGCACCGGCCGGCAGCAAAAGAAGCAGTAATAGGATGATCAGAAGTGCTGCCGGTAAGATGAGTGCACGCGAGGCCATATCTCGTCCAATCGCTGTGACCTGTGCTGGATGATTCTTGGTATGTAGCTAGCTGATTGAGGTGTGCTTTGACGAAGGGGAGCTACGCATATATATACCGGAAAAAGGTGCACGTGTCATCCGACTCGGTGATTAGCTACCAATTCCGAATCCAGCTCATGCCTACGAGCCACGAGGCACTTCGGGCCTGTATGCCATGTTCGAGCTGCAGGTTCCACACATATCCGAATCGGACTAGTGCAATCACAATTCAGCGCGCTGGAGGAACTCGCACGACGCGTTCTTTGATGCAAGCGCCTGGTTCTGCGCGTACGCCGCGATCACCAGACAGGCGTGTTATGGCCGCCATTGCTGACGACATGGAGCTGCGCCGGCACGAGCTCGGGACATGCTCGACAGGATGGCATGGACCCAGAGCTCAAGACCTGGAGTTTCTCAAGGGCTGCGCGCACAGTGCCACCGGCTAGACCTGCTCTACAGACCGCACGGCGTAGGCAGCCATCATTGGTGGCAGTGCTCACCGTGCTCGCCGCGCCGGTGGCCCAGACCTTCTTGACGACCATGTGGTTGGTGGTGAGTGCACCGATCTTGGTGCAGATGCAGCTGGGAGCTGGCCGCCGACGCACGAGCGCGTGCGCTTCTTCGTAGCCCTCCGTTGAGCTTGCTGCTGGTGGTGACGCCATGATGGAGCCAGCAAGAATCAGAGGATCGGCAAGTTGCGCTTCTAGCCTGCCACGCTTGTATCCAGCCGCGTGTACACACATCCATTGGGGCTGAATAATAAGGGGGAGCTAGATCTCACCGTCCACGGCATGGGCCAACATGTTGGAGCACTACGGCCGTCCGCTGCTGCTGAACATTCACTACACTGCTGATCTCTATCCAGAAGTTGTCTACTTGACAAAACATTAGTTGAAAGCACTTGAAAAGTTCAAAGAATTCAATTAGAGGTACAAAATTTGTCCTCAAAAAAATTAGAGGTACAAAATAAACTCGGTAAGAAGATTAACCTCTCACGACCGGATCGATGAGGTGAGTACATGAGCCACATGTTGGATGACAAGTACGTCCTTGAGAAACGATGTGCCAGGAAGGCAGATTCAAACGTTGTTAGACATGAGAACTTGCCTGTGGCAATATGGTTAGGAGGGTGGTTGTATCTCCAGCCCACCAGAGTTCAAACCCCAGGTCTGACATTGATGTTTCTCATTTAAGGCGGAATATTCTTCAGTGGGAGGCGACGTTCCCGTCGACAGCGAGGCGCCTGTGGTGACTTCGTCAATCTCAAGACTCGACCCGCCGGCTCAGTCTCTCGGAGGTGCTCATAGGGGTAGGGTGTGCGTGCGTGCGTTCATA
The DNA here is from genome assembly GCA_947311845.1 of Poa pratensis. Classification (NCBI taxonomy): domain Eukaryota; kingdom Viridiplantae; phylum Streptophyta; class Magnoliopsida; order Poales; family Poaceae; genus Poa; species Poa pratensis. The sequence continues at coordinate 25,783,595 of CAMZMU010000051.1, read as the reverse complement.
GGGGTGAGTGTGTGCGCGTGTATATGAGCGCGTGCGTTGTACTGTGTCTAGCAAAAAAAAAAGAAGTTCGAGTGGAGTCGGTCCGGAGCGACTAAGCTACCACCTTGGAGGCAGATTCGGTGGTGGCATTACCGGTTCAGGATGCGCCACATCCACGGAGGTCGGCTAGATTGCGGTCATTTGTGATGTGATGTTGTCAGACACTGATGAGTGAAGTAAATTTTATTGGAAAATAAATTTTAATTTTCAAACTTTTGCAAAAAGTTTCACTGAATCTAGGTAAAAATCGAGTGACATATGGCCTTCGAAAGTAGGAAATACTTTTTGTCATTTTCTGCATTGCATTAAATGGAAATAGTATTTTGTCTAACGTGAAGCAGAATTTTTAAAAAACGGTGAAAGCCTGGCGAACTAAAAATTTCCGAAATGTTTCTCGTAAAAGATCAAATACCTGATAGGTGGGACCAGGTGCCATTCGAAATGGGGAACGATGGAGGTGGAGCTCTCTGGCAAAGGCGATTTTTTTTTAAATAATATTTTTAAACATTAATTCGGAAAATAGCGCGCGTTTTCCAGAATTTTGGAAAATAGCGCGGCTTCGGCAACGGCTGGGCCGAAAGCAGATGGTTTTGGCATCGGCGGGGCCAAAAGCCAGGCTTCGTCAGGGCCGTAGCCGACTGTGCATGGCGCAGACCGCGGTGGCAGGTGTGTGCCCACGCCTTTTGGCACGAGCGCTGCCGAAAGCAGGGTTCCGGCACGGGCGACGCCGAAACCTGCTGGATAAGCAGGCCGCGCTCGGCTCTCTTCTTCTTCCTCCGTTCGACTCCTTCTCACCCTTTGTTCTTTCTCTCTGGTTCGAAAATAGCACCGAATCCTACCCAGAAAAAAATCCCCACAAGCTCACAGATTCAAGAAATAGAGTAGAGAAGGGTTGGGCATCCCCGATCTGTTGATGGGATAGCTGTTTGTGGAGGCGTTTGGGGGTGTGGAGGTGGAGCAATGGTGGTCAACAATGGTGGATAGTGGTGGTGCATGCTGTTGTTGGGCAAGGAGAGGGTTGATGCAGTGGTGGTGGTGCTAGATTGAAGCCAGGCAGCGGGAGCTACACACGCGTCAAGGGTAAATCCTAAATCCTAAATTTTTTAGGTTAAATTTGAATATATTTTATGAGTAGATGTATAATATTTGTTTGCATTAGTGTAGATATATTTCGTCGGTTAGATATATCATATAATTTTATTAGGATTAATATTAGTAGTGTAGATATATTTTGTCGGTTAGATATATTGTATATTTTGATTCGGATTAATATTAGTGGTGGTTGTGATTTTTAGATATATCCGGTGTGTAGTATTTGACGATGGAAATTTTTTGTCTAGGTAATGGAAGTGGTACATATTGTAGTGCACTACGGTGCCGGTACAGTCCGTGCAACTGAGTCAGGGGTTGATCTTCGTGAATTTGATAATTTGGAGATTCAGTTGACAAAGCCAGAGAAAGTGGAAATTAGCGCTGTCCAGTGCTATTTGACGGTGAATTTTGGTTACGATCCTAATTTCTGGACGGTTAGGATTCAGTCGCTATGGACCAAATTCCGGACAAATATTTACTGGGAGTTGTTGCCGCTTGACCGGACAAAGCAGTGGGTTTCTTGGCTAGCGTCATGCAAACGCCGAGGCACAAAACCAGAAGTCCTACTGTCGTTTGTTTTGAAGGGGGAGAGTAGTGAAGCAACTAGTTCGCATACTGCCCAAATTCCTGTGCATTATGAACCATCACCGACAGCAGGGAATGGTCAAACTCATGTTGAGTACCATGAACCTTCGGTGTCAGAAATTCTTGTTCATTACGAACCAGCATTGTCAGCAGGACCTACCCAAATTGGGGAGGCTGATGCGGATGAGCACACAGGAACAGTGCAGGACGCGATGTTGGATGAAGACGAGGACGGCGTCGCCGAAGATCTTAATTCTGATGAAGGAGATTCTGATGATTCAGATGAAAATGATGGGGAAGATATACCTATTCCTGGTTATTGGAACCAGGACAAGTCAAATGTCACGACTGTGCATGATGGTCATGAATCGTCCTGGGAGTACCACATGAATAACATTGAAATTGGGGCTCATTACAGCACGAAGCAGCTGTTAAGGGAAGCCGTGATTCAGTGGGCATTGTCCACACAGAGGGTTTTCCGCACTGATGTATCAAATAAGCAATATTTGACAATGAGCTTAAGACCCATGAGGTGAGAATTGGACTTGATGCACCCCCAACGTGCGAGTGCACGTGCAATAAACCGACTGAAAACATCGCGCTAGGCTGTGGGCGAATGGTCAAGTACCAAATCTCGTGCGTACACGGGGTCCATCATACAACTGGATGATACACCCTGATTGGGTTGATCGGTACGTACACCGGGTCCATAATTTTGTTATCATTTACGATGCGATGAACATTATTTGATATAAATTTTTGATACAGGTTGACTTGGTCTGGTCTGCTACCTATAGCACACCTAGTTGAGGCGACTCCTCGGGAGCGGTTACATCATCCACCAGATTAGCTCGGGGACGCAGATATTGATGTCCAGATGGATGCATCTCGACGCGTCAACATAGACATGTCACTGCTTAGCTGTTTAGTTGACCGATGGAGGCCCGAGACCCACACTTTTCACTTCCTGTGCGGGGAGACGGCACCGACACTTCAGGATGTGTCATTTTTGTTGGGTCTCCCACTGGCGGGCGCGGTCGTAGGTCCTTTACAGGCTCCAGGTAATTGGCGTGACGAGATGCAGGCACATTTCGCAGGTTTACATCCAGAAAACCCGCTCTTGCCGAACCAGAAACACGGTCCTCGGGTTTCTTTTTTGAGCAAGTTTCAGGTAAGATTGTTACAATTATGCCGTCTATTTTTAACTATCAACAAACCTGTACTTACCCCCAGTTTCTGTTGTATGATCAATGCAGATAGGTGCTCTTGGATACCCTGAGGTCGCCTTGACTGAATAACAGATTACTAGATGTTTGGAGGCATACCTGATGTGGCTGTTCGGCAAGGTGATGTTCACAGAGTCCCACGTCGACACTATTTCTGCGCGCTTCATCGATATAGCGCGAGAGATTGCGGAGGCACAACAACTTGAGGACATAGTGCCACGGAGTTTTGGGTCTGCTGTCTTAGCCGCCACGTATCGTTCTTTGTGCACCGTGTGCACGAAGAACACAGACTCCTCTTCGATACTTGGCTGCCCACTACTGTTGCACTTGTGGTCCTGGGAGAGGTTCCCTATTGGTAGGCCTGACGTCGACGCTATTACTCCTTGGCAGTACAGGTTCATCGAGGAAAACCTAGTCAATCTGCCTACATTTGGTAGTATGTGGACACGTAGACAGGTAAACTTGCACATTATTTATTTCTTGTTAAACTAATTGTCAAGTTCTTTATTTATGTATACTAACTAGTGTATCTATTTGCAGAGACGGTACGCGGGAGAGCAAGTCAGAAATTGCTACGGGTCATTCACGATGCAGTTTGATCAGTTGCAAGACTATCAGGTTATTTGGGAGCCGTACCGTGCTGACAGGGTGGAGGCGAGATACCCCGGTGGGATTTGTAGCTTGTGTCGGAGGGATGAAAACTATTGGTACACTCGAGCCTCTATTATTTTCGATTTCACGGTGAAGGAGGTGGCCCAACAGCGAGTCATGAGACAGTTCGGCAAGCAACAATTGCCCGAACCTCCCGCGAGACAGCCCGCCCCTTCCTTCGCACATCCACAGGTATGTCTTTAACCAACTGTGGTTGCACTAACAAATCTCTAAAGTCGTATTCTAATTACGGTACGCATGCATGTTTTCAGATTGTCACGACAAGGCGAGAGAAGTTTGACATCTTGGCTACGGGTACTACAACCGTACATAGCAGAATGGACGAATGCGACGACTAATGTATGGCCCGCGGATGAGCCATTTCAGCTGGATGATTTTAACGCATATCTGCGGACGTATAGACAGTCCACTCGAGTTCGCTTAGTCCACACGTCCCAGCCTGATCAGCTGCCACCTCCTGCTGTTACAGACATGTACCCACTTCAGGCTATTGGGGGAAGCAGAAACTACGCGGTACATATCTTACTTATATTGGTGAATGCATGTCTCAATAATGAACCATAACATTTTGTTTTTCTATTACAGGCAAAGTTGATAGAAGACATTCGGAGCGACGTTGCTGCCTTTGCCCCACAGCCGCAACACGTATCTTGGTTCAAGCGTCTGGAGGATAAACTACGTCGTGTCTACTCTGTTCTTACTTGTGCCGGCGGTGCTGACGTTGCTCCACGCGGTCCAGCCCCGCGCCCCAAGCGCCACTCGTCAGCAACTCAGGATGCACAGGTATCACCCTCCCGTCACTCTGTTGGTCGACAGGACCCCCGGCCACGTCTTACACGAGCACAGACTCCTCGCACACAACCTACGTACGAGTCTGGTAGTTCGTCGCAGCAGCCAGATCCGTCTCAGCCACTGATGTACCGGCCGCTGATAACCCACAAGTATAGGGGATCGCGTGTAGCCTTTTCGATAAGTAAGAGTGTCGAACCCAACGAGGAGCTAAAGGTAGGATAAGTATTCTCTCAAGTTCTATCAACCACTGATACAACTCTACGCACACTAAACGTTTGCATTATCTAGAAAATAAAACTACGGTAGCAATACGGGTATGAGAGTAGTTTTGCAAGATAATAAATACAAGAAAGTAAATGTTAGTGCTGCAGCAATAAAATACACTAAGTAACCATATACTAACAGTACCATGAGTGTGGAAAAGTGGTGGTAATTGTGGTGGCTTTGTCCAAGATTAATTAGTGAAGGTACTTGGTTCATTGTCTTCGATGCAGTTTTCTATGTGGGAGAGGCTAAATATACATGCACTCCACTACTTGGGATTACAAGTACTATATGATTGGATTGTTAGAAAGCATCCGCAAATACTAACAATGCATTAAGGTTTCCCCAACCATAGCCTTAAGTTCAAGGTCCTCTTACTCCCATACGTGCAACTAATCGGTTCGCGTTCTCAGGTTTCTGTCACTCCGGCAGAACTTCCCCCGCTTCGTTACAAATACTACCAACCCTAGGGTGTTTGATCCATGCGCGCACAAATATAATGGACACCAAAGGACAGCACCATATAGACATACAACTCTAATGAACCTCATGCATTCAATTAAGCAATCAAAAGACAAATAAACTACGGAAACATGATGTAAATCATAGGATAAATATTATAGCATCAAACACCATGTTTACATAGGACGGTACAGAGGTTTGTGGGAGGATGAACCACTGAATACAAGGAGGAGATGGTGATGGAGATGGCGGTGAAGACGGCGGAGAGGGGCAGCGCGGCGGCGCCGGCGGTGCGGGGAACTCCTTTCCCCGCCGCCGGCAAGCTTGGGGAGCGCCGCCCCTTAGCCTCCCTCCTTCATGGCTTCTTGGGAGCCCTCCCCCATGGAGATGGGATCCATGGGGGAGGCAAAAACGTGGCTTTTGGTGGCTGAAATTCGTGGGTGGAGGAGTCCTCCACGAATTAGGTTTCCTCCCTTTATATATCTTCTCGGATTTCCGTCACCCCTTTTAGGGTTCCACCAAAACGGGCCTACAGGCCGCGTCCGAACTCCGATTGGGCTGATCTCGGGCTTAAAATCTTCGTATGGAAAATTGTGACAACTTTCGTAACAGCCAGGTCTCCATATAACGTCATCTTCGAGGGTCAAACTGGCAATCTTCGTAAAAAGTTCTCAGACAGATTTCAGGAAAGTCCCAATTCGACTCCAACAAGGTTTCCTCTTGTATTCTTGATAATTTCTACACATCAAAGAGTAAAACAAGAACATTGTGCACTTTTGCAACTATTAGTAGGTTAGTCCAAATAAATAATAAACTTAATATAAAACAAGTGCTAAAAGCATAAAAATGGCATGAAACAATCAAAAATTATAGATACGTTTTGGACGTATCAACATCCCCAAGCTTAATTCCTGCTCGTCCTCGAGTAGGTAAATGATAACAAAATAATTTTTGATTGTAAATGCTATGATCAGGTCTTTAACAATTGCATGATGTATGGATAATAAAACTTAGCAATCATGTTTCCTAATGAAAAGTATCAACGAACTAAGAGCTTATAACATGAAATTTATAAACATCAACAAGATTGTAATGACCATAATAAAGCATGATAGAGTGGTATCTCGCTTGCCCTTAATTGTGGAGCAAAACATAAATGCCAAGGCACCTCTGAAGTTCAAGTGAAGACTAGATATAGAGATATCAAAGATAAAAGCATCATGGTTATACCTCAATTAATCGTATTCTGGGACAAGCACATTACACTAAGAACGACAGCTATGCTCTCGAAGAAGTGCTCAAAGAAAGGATGGTGACTCAACATAAAAATAAAAGATTGGCCCTTCGCAGAGGGAAGCAGGGATTAACACGTGCTAGAGCTTTTTGTTTTAAAAACAGAGGTAAAAATGTTTTGAGAGGTGTTTGTTAATTGTCAACGAATGGTAGCGGGTGAGAACAGTATTCTACCTGTCAAACGGACTTTTAAGAGCGGCTCCCATGAAGGACGTTATTTCTACCAGCAAGGCAGATCATCCCTCTTTCTCTTTGGTTTACACACATTCAGGTATTTCACTGTTTGTCATTGCTTACTGATGAATCAGGGCAAAAGTGTGAAGAGAATTAATTGGTTAAAGTTGTAATTAATTGGGACTGGGCACCCCGTTGCCAGCTCTTTTTGCAAGTTATTGGATAAGCGGATGTATATGCCACTAGTCCAGGTGTAAAAGTCCATTTGACAAATAGAATAAAGAATAACCACACTAATTCCTCATGAGCTAGTAAACATTGACACAAAAAGAGAAATATTTTGAAGGTTTTAAAGGTAGCACATGCAAATTTACTTGGAATGGCTTGAAATACCATGCATAGGAATTTTTGGTGGACTCTTTGGGATAACTTGGTTTTAAGGATTTGGATGCACGAGCAGCATTCCCGCTCAGTACAAGTGAAGGCTAGCAATAGACTGGGAAGCGACAACCACGAGAGCGATAACGGTCATAATCATGCTTGCGACAAAATAAAATTAACGGAGGCATAAAAACGATACTAAAACTCTGAGGCAAAATAGATCATCAAGGCTTAATTGACTTTTATTTTTCAGTCATAACATGTGTGAGCATGTGCCAAGTCGATTCAAGTGAATTATTCAGAGGAGGATACCACAATACCATACCATCTTATGAACAGGACAATGCATGTTGATATCAAAATAACATAATATGCACTATTAGCTAGTTGAGACTAACCATAAGAAAACATAAACTACTAAACAGTATTATTCACACATCATTTTTAAGTTTCAACAAGTAATCCATTAACCAAGTAAACATTGAAAACAGAGGATAAATAAAATATGTGACGATCCACTTATTAATGTAACTGGTGTTTGATGCTAAGATAAATAGATAATAAAATACAGCCGCTTCAAGTTTAGTTAAGTTCCTATGTTGCTCAAAAAACAAAGTTTAAAGGTTTGCAAACCGTGGGGTTATTGATGAAGAGGGATGCGGGGACATCCCCAAGCTTATGACTTTGGTAATTCTTCAATATTCCATAGTTTGGTGTTCCTTCATTCTCTGTGAAAAAACTTCAACACAAAAACTTTCCCATTCTTTTCTGCGGTTAGACATTAGTACAATAGATAATATTTCCCAAGTGCTACTATTAAACCAAATAAAATTTTGTTTTTAAGTTACAGAAAGGTTGCTTAAATGGCCAACTTATAAATGAAAGGTAAGAACCATTAAAAATCAAATGAAAACGAAAAGAGGCCACTCTTGCAACAAAAGTCAGAATCTGTCCAGAAAAACAGCAGCTGGAAAACGCAATTTTTAGGTGCACTTAAACATGCCCGAAATTTTAGCCAATTTTTGTACATGCAGAGGATTAGGTGCTACAACATCAGTAATTTTTTCGTGATTTTTAGAGCTTCCAGTAAAATATGAAAAATCGCGCAATAAGCAGTAGATACCGAAAACAGAAAATCACTTTTTACATATGTATCAACTAAGCTAAATGGATAAAACTTGGTACTTTATTTTTGATAAACTAAGAAACCAGAGGCTAAGCAAGACCTAAACATGCTAGCTACAGCAAGGAAAACTCTAAAAAAAATCAAAAGTAAAACCCAAATAAAATTAAAATAAAGAACCAAACAAAGAAGCAAAACAAAAGAAAATATTTTTGTTATTTTGAATTTATAAGTGAAAGTAAAGAAGCAATCGAAACCAAATAAGAGCCTAATAAAACTAAAGAAGGTAAAACCAAGACATATAAAAGCAATTATAATACAAGTTAAGACAATACATATCATGTGGACGGGTAATATAGAGTATGAACGAGACAACCTCATGTTAGTTGATGAATAGGGGGATGACTCGGGCATCCCCAAGCTTAGATGATTGTATCTTCTTGAATATGTTCTTGGGATGCACCTACACATCCCCAAGCTTGAGCTCTTGCGTCTTCTTATTCATCTCATATCACCATATTGATTAGATCTTATAAGCTACATCCACATAAAACTTCACAAAACTCATTAGTAGGGTTAGTACTCATTAAATAAAATCCACTCATGTTCAAGCATTGACAAGTTTTATAATTTTTACTCAACATTAGCCACTGTATATACTAAGGTGTTCATGATTTCCGTTGTCCGTCGAAAAACTAATGAAACTAACAACACCAAGTACAATATTGAATAAACAAAGAAATCTGTCAAAACTGAACAGTCCGTAAAGATGGCATTCAACGAGATAGTTAAGTAGCTCAAATCGAAAAACTTTAGTCTAATGAAAGAAAGATAATAATCTCAGGTTTATGCACAAAAATTTTCAAGTCAAAATACTATTCTGAGATTTATCACGATTTTATTTACAGAGAAGCACAAAATCTGTCTAAACAGAACAGTCAGTAAAGATCGAATTTTTCGACCTATCTACGTACCTTAAATCAGAAAAAGTTAGTCTAATGAAAGAAAGCTAATAAGCATCACTTTGCACTCAAGAAATTTCAGATCAAGATCACGTTCTGGTGATTTTAAACATTTAATACGGTGGAGCACAGAAAATCTGTTTCTGGACAGCAAAGTAAAACTATCAACTTTCAATTAACTAAAGACTATAATTAGCATTTTATTTTTATGTACAGAGGTATATACACAATATTTACAATATTTACATGTTTTTAATGAAAAGCTTCCATGGAAAGATTTGTTTTGGTTTCATAGGCATGAACACAAGTGTTCAAGGTCGACCCCCATTTAACCATTACTCATCTTTCCAATCACTTTTCTTTTTGAAAACGTTTTTAGATAACAACTACACCTAATTTTTTTTGTAATTCGCATTCCCTATCCATAGTAAGATAAAGAACAACTTAATACTGAAAATAAAAACTACTTAGAGATAAAGCAAACAAGTGCACACAAGAACATTAACCTACGCTATGGCTCCCCGGCAACGGCGCCAGAAAAGGTCTTGATAACCCACAAGTATAGGGGATCGCGTGTAGCCTTTTCGATAAGTAAGAGTGTCGAACCCAACGAGGAGCTAAAGGTAGGATAAGTATTCTCTCAAGTTCTATCAACCACTGATACAACTCTACGCACACTAAACGTTTGCATTATCTAAAATAAAACTACGGTAGCAATACGGGTATGAGATAGTTTTGCAAGATAATAAATACAAGAAAGTAAATGTTAGTGCTGCAGCAATAAAATACACTAAGTAACCATATACTAACAGTACCATGAGTGTGGAAAAGTGGTGGTAATTGTGGTGGCTTTGTCCAAGATTAATTAGTGAAGGTACTTGGTTCATTGTCTTCGATGCAGTTTTCTATGTGGGAGAGGCTAAATATACATGCACTCCACTACTTGGGATTACAAGTACTATATGATTGGATTGTTAGAAAGCATCCGCAAATACTAACAATGCATTAAGGTTTCCCCAACCATAGCCTTAAGTTCAAGGTCCTCTTACTCCCATACGTGCAACTAATCGGTTCGCGTTCTCAGGTTTCTGTCACTCCGGCAGAACTTCCCCCGCTTCGTTACAAATACTACCAACCCTAGGGTGTTTGATCCATGCGCGCACAAATATAATGGACACCAAAGGACAGCACCATATAGACATACAACTCTAATGAACCTCATGCATTCAATTAAGCAATCAAAAGACAAATAAACTACGGAAACATGATGTAAATCATAGGATAAATATTATAGCATCAAACACCATGTTTACATAGGACGGTACAGAGGTTTGTGGGAGGATGAACCACTGAATACAAGGAGGAGATGGTGATGGAGATGGCGGTGAAGACGGCGGAGAGGGGCAGCGGGCGGCGCCGGCGGTGCGGGGAACTCCTTTCCCCGCCGCCGGCAAGCTTGGGGAGCGCCGCCCCTTAGCCTCCCTCCTTCATGGCTTCTTGGGAGCCCTCCCCCATGGAGATGGGATCCATGGGGGAGGCAAAAACGTGGCTTTTGGTGGCTGAAATTCGTGGGTGGAGGAGTCCTCCACGAATTAGGTTTCCTCCCTTTATATATCTTCTCGGATTTCCGTCACCCCCTTTTAGGGTTCCACCAAAACGGGCCTACAGGCCGCGTCCGAACTCCGATTGGGCTGATCTCGGGCTTAAAATCTTCGTATGGAAAATTGTGACAACTTTCGTAACAGCCAGGTCTCCATATAACGTCATCTTCGAGGGTCAAACTGGCAATCTTCGTAAAAAGTTCTCAGACAGATTTCAGGAAAGTCCCAATTCGACTCCAACAAGGTTTCCTCTTGTATTCTTGATAATTTCTACACATCAAAGAGTAAAACAAGAACATTGTGCACTTTTGCAACTATTAGTAGGTTAGTCCAAATAAATAATAAACTTAATATAAAACAAGTGCTAAAAGCATAAAAATGGCATGAAACAATCAAAAATTATAGATACGTTTTGGACGTATCAGCCGCCAGATGCATCCCAGCCTGGTAGTTCGACATGGCAGGTGCCACCTACGTACCAGCAGCCTATTGATGCATGTAAAATGCATACATGAACTTTGCATTATATTACTTATATTCCAATCATATTTGCATCATATAAGGGTTATATCAATGTTTTATAATGATTTTGGGAATATTTCATAGTTTTCCTATTTTTATGGAATTAACCCTGCACACGCAGAAAACCCTATTTTCTATATTTTGATGTTTCAGGGACCCAAACGACGTCCAAATGACCTAATATTTTACGAGCATCAATATTTGGAAGGAAGAAAGCGTAGGAGCCAAGGAAGCGCACGAAAGGAAGTCCGAGGAGGATTTTGGTGGGTCCCACGCGGCCAGATTCCCTGGCCGCGTGAGGCACCTCCTTTTCCCCCTCGTGGCTTCGATGCCGTCCGTTTTCGTCTCCGTGGCTTCGTCTTGACCTAAAACCGACTATAAAAATAGTCCCCCCGAGGAGTTTCGCGAGGAGGCGGCGGAGAAACACAAAACCACGAAACAGAGAGTCAGAAGGCTGCCGCCGGAGAAGATCGGAGGGGGGAAACGCCGCCGGAATCACCTCCGGAGGGCTCCACCCCCCTCCGGCGTGTTCATCATCAACATCTACAGCAAAATCATCTCCATCTCTCTACTGTAAACTCTTTTCAAACATGATATATGATGCAATATACTATTCCCTTGATCTATTGTGTCTCCCCATCTATGTTTGAGAAGTGATTTGTTCATGGCAATAGTGAAATAGTTCGTTGATTGGTTGCATACAAGTTTTGTTATCTTTTATGATTGTCTTGATGTACAATGTATGAGTGCACGCATATATTGGGGAATGCATGTAAGGTGATCACCGTAGTGTAATGGATTGAGTAGGACGGGTCGGAGTACTAAGACAGAAACCGTGGTCTGAGACTTGAAGTTACATTATGGGGGATATATGGGGGACCCTAGAACTTAAGGCTATGGTGGGACAATTATGTCTTAATAATTCTTGTGCTGCACATTTACTTGGCCATGAGATCCATCATAAGAGTTGTGTATTTTGCTCATTTACTTGGCTACACCTATTTATGGCTCCTTCCTAGAAGAAACAATTAAGACTGAAACATGTGCTTCACTAATTGTGACAACCACACGAATGAAATAACAATTGCTAGAACATTTGCTCCCTTGAGATATTTGCTACTTGCTACTTTGAGAAACTTGCTCTAAGAAACTTGCGTTTGAAACTTGATTGAGAAACTTGTCACTTGATAAACCCATTCCACATCACTTATATAACTTGCTTCCATTAGTTAATAATAAAAAGTTCCTTTCATATTTAAATTTATTGCTTTGCATAAAAGGCCATATAAGAGGGTTATAGGGCTTTAGAGAATAGATAGTTTATCTTCAGCTCCTCGTGGGTTCGACACTCAAATACTTATCGAATTGTGCTACAGTGATTCCTTGCTCTTGGGAATTATCAAGCACTTTTCTGGCGCCGTTGCCGGGGAGCGTTGTGCTAAGCTTTTATTCTTGTTTGCATTGCATACTAACATATAAATCTAAAACACAAAAAAATATAAAATGGAAAACAACCAAACAATTATAGAATTGTATAATATCTATCTTGAGTTAGGACATGAAGTGTTTGAGGAGAAAATTAAATTTTATTTGCATAACAATCATGTTTGTGGTAGTACTAATTCTTTGAACACCTTTATTGCTAATGCTAAGGAAAACCTTAAGCTTGGGGAAGTTTGTTTTGATGAATATGGTATTTTTAGTCCCCCTACTATTCAGGATGAAAGTGATTTAATTGAGTTTGATGATCCATTATGCTCATTAGGTGATAAGTCTTTATGTGGTGATTCTATTCAAAACTACGTGGTTATGTTTAACTTTAATGCTTGCAACTATTATGAGAGAGGGAGAGATAAGAATCCCCTTTATGTTTCTATGTTATTTAAAATGCAAGCTATTGATTATTATATGCATTGGTTACCTCAAATTTGTTGTTATTTATTCATATATAAAATTCCAATGCATAGGAAGAGAGTTAGACTTAAAAGTAAATTGTTTAATATTCTGTGGTGTGTTCCTTATGCTTTAACTTCCTATTCGGTTTGAACACACCTTTATATTTTACAACATGTAAAATATCTTTACCTACTGTTTTGTGACAATTAGTTTAAGATTTTCATTTTATATAAAATTTGGGAAAGTAAATGAGAAGGATGAGTAATGGAGAAGTTGGGGTCGACCTTGAACATGTGTTGTTCATGCCAATGGAACCGTTGCAAAGTCTCTATCATTAAAACTTTTCCCAAAGCTAAAACCAAATAAAAAGAGTGTTTATGTTGTATATATTTGCTTCTTCTTTTGCCTTTTTGCTAAATCAAAAACAACAAAAATATTTTCTTTCTTCTTTATTTGTTTCTCTTGAACCTTTCTTGGTTTTGCTTCTTTTTGATTTCTTCAGTTTGATTTTCGGTTTTTGAGTCAAGGTACTTGTTTACTACTGTAACATCACCTTTGTATCTTATTTTTCATATTTATGGAAAGAATAAGCTCTTTTGAGAGGTATGATCAAACAATAGTAATTTGCTGTCCAAAAACAGATTCCTAAGCTTTACTGAGAAAAATGTTAAAAATCACAGAAAAGGAATTTTGACCTGAAATTTCACGTCAGCAATATTCAGTTATTATTAAACATTTCACTAGTCAAAGTTTTCTGATTTGAGCAACGTAAGTGCCTCTGAAAATTCACTCTTTACGGGCTGTCCAGTTTTTGACTGATTCTGTCTTTATTTTGCATTACTCTCATTACTTGTGTTTTGTGTGGTTCTTTGGATCAAAGAACAATTCACAACCATAGTAACAATAGTTAATGTTTAGAATCAACTCATGATATGTCTTTTCTGTACTTATGTGGATTTAATTTATGGAGACACTAACCCCTCTAATCAAGTTTTATGATGAGTTTTGTGTAAAGAGAATTTTCAAGTGGAAGAGTTGAGGGTGATGAACAAATATCAAGAGGGACAAACACTCAAGCTTGGGGATGTTACCCCTAGGCTCACCCTACATATATCAAATAAGTACAAGAATTTAAGCTTGGGGATGCCAAGCCACCTCACTCCAACCATCTTGATACCAAGTAAGAAGCCTAGCTATATGGCTATAAAGAAAGCGCTTTACGGGAGGCAACCCGGTTATTTTTAGTTGTGATTTTCTTTGTGTCCTCTTGCTGTAACAAGAGACTTAGTTTTTAGTTTAGTTTCTAGAATTTTTAATAAAGTGCCAAGTTTTATCCATTTTGGTTTGAAAAAGTTACTTATAGCGTTCGGAGATTTTATTCCTGCACAAATCTGTGCACGGTATGATTTTTATTTCTTATTCTGTAACTCCGAATGAGCTCATATTTGAACTGTAGTTGCAAATTTTCATCCTCTTTATGCATGAATTGTTTCGAAATTTTTCGACAAAGTTAAGTAGGGTAGAAAAATACGTTTTGCTGCTGCTGTTTTTCTGGACAGATTCTGTCCCATTTTGTTTGATGCATTTTTGAACTTTTAACTTGAATCTTTTTGATCCAATTGAGTTTATAAGTAGGCATACAACATTATACACTTTCTGGACATCCATATGAATTTTGGTCTAAGAATTATATGCAGCAAGAAATCTATTTGTTTATCACTACTAATGCACCCCAAAGAAAAAGAAATGGGAGAAACGGTGTTTTGAAGTTTTTTTCACAGGGATTAGAGGAGATGCACCAAGAGCTATCCAAGGATTGTGAAGACCATAAGCTTGGGGATGTGAAGACAACCCCACTGGACCTACACACTCTCGGTTTTCACACGTCTAACTTCTGTTTTTCGATCGAAACACTTTATCGCATAAACTTGGAGCGTCTTTTTGTTTGTTTTGGTTTGATTTTTATTTTGTGAGACCACCACACTATCATTTATATATGAGAGAGCTACTGGAAATTTGGGTTGATTTATGTTGGATGCTATTATTAGATTGGGAAAAGGGATGTTGGAGTTGATTTTAAAGATACATATAGTTGCATGATTCATGAGCTTGTTAATGAGTAATAATTTGCAAGTATTTTATCAAGAGCTATCTTTTATTCATGTTTTGATGCTGATTGTTATTTTACTTTGTTTAACATGGATTAGTTAGTTCTATGGACACTCATGCTTGCATTTAGACGGTCAACTTTCTCCCTCTTGCTAGCCCAAAAATTTCAACAAGTAAAAACTTGTTTCTAACACCTTCAACCAAAGTTTTTCCAGTGAGTCCACCATATCTACCTATTAGCTTTATGCTATTCCGAGTATGATTATCATGATATTTGTGTTATCTATACCTCTGAATGAAAATGCTTATGTTGTTGATTGTCATGGGAAAAGTTGGTTATAGAGCTCTCACGAACTTGATGCACACTTTACTTTTATTGCATTAAATAAACATGACCCATTGTGATTAAAATTATGATGTTGTGAGCTTGACAAATGTCTTGGGTTGAGAGTTAGCTTATATGTGCTGTCACATGGCAAGCTTTCAACATGCTCTTCATTTTATTTAGTTGATATCATGTACTTTTGTTTATGGATTCTTGTCATGGGTGAAATAAATGTGGAGACAAAGCAAGTTTAAATAAGTTTGTATAAATGGTTAGAGAGACGCCTGGGCCGCTAATCTAAGTCATGCATCATTAACGGTGGAAATTTACTTACATACTATGGTGAACCTTCAGTGATACACCTTACAATAAAAAGCTATACCAATGGTAAATAAAAAGGGTGTTGAGATTGTTCATTTTGTTTGTTTGTCTTGTCATTTTGATATGGGCTTGTTCCATATCCTGGGACAAGAGGTACCCCAGTTGACGCTCTTAATGATGCTATTATTACTTACAATAATATTTAACTTGAACTTACTTTGTTTCCCATGTTGAGTAACACCATGGTGTAGGTACTTGTATTCAAGAGGCATGAGACATTCAACCTATACTTTGTCAAGCACACTACTCATATTTGCTTTCACTTTAAACTTTAATCATTCAAGATGCTATGATAGAGGTAATGAGAGCTTGACACCAAGGATTACCACATTGCAATCATTAACTTAAGTAGAAGAGGTTGGAAGTTAGATGAAACTTATTCATGTTTTACCTCTACTCACTTATATATCTTTCCAAAGTGTCCACCTTTTATATTCATATTTTCATGAATACTCTATGACCATTATAGGATGTTCTTACTTTTCATTATGCATACATGTGGTCCATAGTACTTTCTTTCTTTCATGTTACACTTTGTGAATTATCATTGAACATCCTTGCATTGAATACTTGATATCACTTCATAATCTATCTTGCATATTGCTACTCCTTTGAAGAATGAATCATTTGACTCTATGTAGCAATAGTAATCATCTTTGATATCCATTGATAGTATTAAATTGCAAAGTCCATGTTAGTTTTATCACCTTCATACTCGAGGACGAGTATAGGTTAAGCTTGGGGATGTTGATGCATGTAAAATGCATACATGAACTTTGCATTATATTACTTATATTCCAATCATATTTGCATCATATAAGGGTTATATCAATGTTTTATAATGATTTTGGGAATATTTCATAGTTTTCCTATTTTTATGGAATTAACCCTGCACAGGCAGAAAACCCTATTTTCTATATTTTGATGTTTCAGGGACCCAAACGACGTCCAAATGACCTAATATTTTACGAGCATCAATATTTGGAAGGAAGAAAGCGTAGGAGCCAAGGAAGCGCACGAAAGGAAGTCCGAGGTGGATTTTGGTGGGTCCCACGCGGCCAGATTCCCTGGCCGCGTGAGGCACATTCTTTTCCCCCTCGTGGCTCCGATGCCGTCCGTTTTCGTCTCCGTGGCTTCGTCTTGACCTAAAACCGACTATAAAAATAGTCCCCCGAGGAGTTTCGCGAGGAGGCGGCGGAGAAACACAAAACCACGAAACAGAGAGTCAGAAGGCTGCCGTCGGAGAAGATCGGAGGGGGGAAACGCCGCCGGAATCACCTCCGGAGGGCTCCACCCCCCTTCGGCGTGTTCATCATCAACATCTACAGCAAGATCATCTACATCTCTCTACTGTAAACTCTTGGTAAACATGATATATGATGCAATATACTATTCCCTTGATCTATTGTGTCTCCCCATCTATGTTTGAGAAGTGATTTGTTCATGGCAATAGTGAAATAGTTCGTTGATTGGTTGCATACAAGTTTTGTTATCTTTTATGATTGTCTTGATGTACAATGTATGAGTGCACGCATATATTGGGGAATGCATGTAAGGTGATCACCGTAGTGTAATGGATTGAGTAGACGGGTCAGAGTACTAAGACAGAAACCGTGGTCTGAGACTTGAAGTTACATTATGGGTGATATATATGGGGGACCCTAGAACTTAAGGCTATGGTGGGACAATTATGTCTTAATAATTCTTGTGCTGCACATTTACTTGGCCATGAGATCCATCATAAGAGTTGTGTATTTTGCTCATTTACTTGGCTACACCTATTTATGGCTCCTTCCTAGAAGAAACAATTAAGACTGAAACATGTGCTTCACTAATTGTGACAACCACACGAATGAAATAACAATTGCTAGAACATTTGCTCCCTTGAGATATTTGCTACTTGCTACTTTGAGAAACTTGCTCTAAGAAACTTGCGTTTGAAACTTGATTGAGAAACTTGTCACTTGATAAACCCATTCCACATCACTTATATAACTTGCTTCCATTAGTTAATAATAAAAAGTTCCTTTCATATTTAAATTTATTGCTTTGCATAAAAGGCCATATAAGAGGGTTATAGGGCTTTAGAGAATAGATAGTTTATCTTCAGCTCCTCGTGGGTTCGACACTCAAATACTTATCGAATTGTGCTACAGTGATTCCTTGCTCTTGGGGATTATCACCTATGTACCAGCAGCCACCCGTGTACCAGCAGCCACCTATGCACCATCTTGGGATGCCGACGTCTGGTTACGGGATACAGCCACCTCCACATATGATGTGGAACCCGTCTCCTGTGCCGCTGACTCAGTTTCAGAGCCACCTCGGTACGTAGTTTTTAATACTCATACAAATTTACCTTATTCACCCACACATAATACTGACGTAACTTCTACAGGTGGGGGTGGCTCCTCCTCACACATGGATCCGGAGGACGAGACATTGTACCATACTCCATCGCCGCCCGATACGCAGGAGACGCAGGAAGATGAGTCGTTGCGAGGCCGAGGGATGCGTGACCACCGCGCTCCAGCACGCTTGTCACCTACCGGGCCTCGACCGCGGAGGCAGCCACGCACTCGTGCTCACAGAGATGACTGATACTACTATCTATGTATGAGACATGTTTGCATTCACGGGACCTTATTTATATGTATGAGACTTCTACGTATCGTTCGATGAAATACTATGTATGACACATATTTCTATCTACCTACATTTGGTTCAGACATTAATTTAGGTTAATAATAGATAGATCTTGTCTGTTACAACGGGAAATTAAGATACATCGGCATTCTGAAATTAAATACTAATACTGAAATTAAATACTACACCTAACTACATGAAGTCATCTACCGTCGACGCAGCCTCCAACATCAGTCTTGCTCTTCGACGATGCAACACTCTTGCTCCTGGAGGATGAAGCAGTCTTGCTCCTTGAAGACGGTGCAACACTCTTACCCTTCGCCGATGCATCACTCTTGCCTTTCGACGATAATGCGCCACTCGGCATGAAGATATCGTCTTCGTCCTCGCTCTCGTCTATCCACGTACGTGGATTTTTTTCCAAACCACATACGGTCTGCTTCATTCCTAAATTTTCCACTAACAACTTTCTTGTCGTACCTATCAAGCAACCTGAGAAGTTCTTGCCGTATTTCCTGGGGTGCCTGTTTGGCCAGCTATGTCGTCGTAATGCCGCTCCAACCTCAGTGAGAAGACTGTCACTACTGATGAGCTCCTCCCATGGAACTTCCTTACCGTCTACCCTCAACTCGACCGCACACAACAAGAGACGCTCGGACATATCTCTTACCCAACAACGATCCATGGGCCAACCTGGGGTAGGAATCGACATTTTCTAGTGTATACATTGGACTGCTTAGGGAGCTCAGTGAGGAGGAGATTTTATAGGAAGGGAAGGGAAGAAATGGCGGGAAACGGTGGCGGGAGAACAGGGCACGCGAGAGCACCGTAGCGGGAAAATAATGGCGGGAGTAGCGGTGGCGGGAAAATAATGGCGGGAGAACAGGGCACGCGAGAGCACGGTTGCGGGAAAATAATGGCGGGAGTAGCGGTGGCGGGAAAATAATGGCAGGAAATATGAGCCTGAATATATGGGCCAACACTCGAAAAAAATGTAAAATGTGACTTTCGGCACGGCCAGAGCCGAAACATGGCTGTCGGCCCCGCCGTTACGCGAAAGGCTGAATCGCATGCAGATCAGCAGGGTTTCGGCGCTGGTCGTGCCGAAACAGCCTTGTTTCGGCGTTGCCCATGCCGAAACCTGGTTCCCGTGCCGAAACCATCTGCTTTCGGCCCGGCCGTTGCCGACGCCACGCTATTTTCCAAAATTCTAGAAAACGCGCGCTATTTTCCGAATTAATGTTTAAAAAAATATTATTTAAAAAAAATCGGCAAAGGCGAGGTTCACGGCTCACGGGAGGTGCTGATCAAACAGAGGAGGTGCATGTGCGAGGGGGGAGTGCTCTGTCAAGCAGTTTGACATCGAACATGCGTGTGTGAGTCAGTAGTCGTCTCCGGCGACGACGGGCTTAGCATTGATGTTTCTGACAAATGCGAAACCTTCGGCTAAGGCGAGAGTGGCTTTCTAGGGGCCAGTGGCCAGGGGTACAATAATCAAACCTATTTGACGCCTGTTGCGCCGGCTATTGAGCTGACGCCCACGCTCTGGTCACTGCAAGGCCAGCCCAAATAGGGTGATGTGTTTTTTTCTATTCATTCTCGTTTTCTCCTTCGTTGTTTAATTTTTCTTTTCTTTCCAGTTTAATTTTACTTCCAGTTTTAGTTTTCTTAATTTTATGTTTTATTTTTAATTATTTTGGTGTCTCCTTATTTTTATTTCTTTTTTGTTCTTGGTTTCCGATTTGTTCATGTTTTTTTTTGGTTTTTAATATAATATGATTCTTGTGTGTAATAGCTAAACATTGTTTTACCTCATGAAAATTATATTGTGCTGCAGGTACGCTGCCTAGAAATTTCATATGTCAGACGGGTGCCGCTAATACAATTTGATGGTGTATCCAACTATCCATGTATGTTCATGCAAGAATATTTTGCTCTTTGGTCATCAATTACATGTATGCCAACCTTATTCATTTAGTGCCACGCTTCCTTGAATTGAATAAATTAACATGTGAAACAAGCATGCCAGATCTGAAGAACACAACACCATACCATGTTACAATCATCTACAAAAAACACCAACTTCTCATAACCATTCCTGATGCATTGAGAAAGGGATCATAATCCCTGAAATCTGATATTCTTGATAATATTCACCAAAATATATAACCTGGTGTGCGTGCTTCAGCAGCTAACCACGTTGCACATATAGTTACAACTTACAAACAAGACAGACAGGCATCCCCGAATCCTGAACATTACACTTGCTAAAGGAAAATGATGTGTATTCACATCGCTGCTCTAGTTTCTTCATCTTAGAAACACACCTTCATTTTCTTCAACGCCGCCATGGGCAGTGTAGAACATGACTCAGCGGTTGGTCTCGACAGACTATGCCTGGCCAGCCTGGCCACACAGGTCGCAAGGGTAGCCGCTGGCTACCAAACACACCCTAGATATTTATCAGGAATTCATGATAGAGGCGACTGGACGAGGGAGTTGGCACGACTCCTTCCCCGAGAAGCACACTGCCTTCGCAGCTCACCACCAGAGGGCTATTTTGAACGGTTTCAACTCGATCTTTAGGGGTGTTTCTTAACCGGTTTTGATCTTCAGGGTTGAATCTTAAACTCTAGGATGAATTAAGGGTTGCAATATGCTCTTCTGTTGATGTCATGTACCGAAGCAACAAATATGTTCCCCCAATTTCTAGATGAATGGAGATTTGATTTGATTTATTTGTACATGAACAAGGCTTGGTAACCTTTACCGTTGACTCTTTGATGGTTGCGAGTTTCAGAGGATTACGGCGGGGCAGCAATGTATACGGATGCCGATGTAGTTGCAGATCTAGATTGATAGACACATGCCCGTCGGTTAGGCTTATTTCTGGTTTTTAGATTTTGCCTTATAAGTCACAAAAGCAGCTAAAGACTTTTATTGTATCTTTTAGCTTTTAGTTGGACATTGTGGTATAAACCAAAATCCAAAATGAAAAGTATCTATTTAGATACTTCTGTGGCTTATAAGGCAAAAGCCAAAACCCAAAAATAAGCCGAGTCAAACAGGGCTATAAAATACGTAAACTAAAGTTTGTCTGAAAACTCTCTGGTTTCTACGCAATTCAGTCGTTCTTCTCCGGTGCTCTATATCTCAAGTGTAATGCTTTAAGCTAAGGATATACAGAATTATTTTGGTTTAGATTTTTTCTAAATATTTGGTGACTTTGTCGACATTTAGTTCAACCAACTTCCTATATTTCTTCATTTTATTTTTGTATAATCATTTTTTTGGTAGATCGGTATCCGATTGTAACATGTTGCTCATCCACAAATTAAACAAGATGCATGGAGTATTTGATAGTTGTACACAATTTAGTTCTAATAACAAGGTGCATAGTTTGAAAGATTCACTTATGAAAATGACTGTCTACATCGTCTTTCCTCCGATCGTGAAATTCGCCATGACCTAACAAATATTTCCTATGTTTCAAAATATAAGATGTTTTAGATATTTTAATTGTGACAAGATACGACTGAGATGAGTGGATCAACACATTGAAATGCATCTAGATACATGTGATTTAGAAAAAAGTTAAAATATCTTATAATTCAAACGGAATCAATATTTAATAATACCAACACACGAGATATTTGTGATTACATGAGAACTGGTCAGCTTTGAACATATCAGTTGGTCATTCGGACTAACACTTGCACTTGTATGATGCAAATTTTCATCATTGTCCATAAAAATGTAGTAGACTCAATGGCCTCAGTTATCATAGACGCACAAACCACTTTGCACCACCAGACAAGCCAACAAAAGCAAGTAGAAGCCACTAAGATTTGTGACTGGTTCGTACTTATGCTGGTCATGGTCTAGTGGAGAGGGTTATGTCTCTGCCCCATGGTAGTAGTGTGAAAAACATCATCAAAGGCCAACATTATGGGTCATAAGAAATGCTATACCCCATCATCATAGACAAAAATCAGATGCAAAAGAAATTTGTGAAGATTCAAAAGATGATCTCTTAGTACTAGCTATGATGCACAATAAAAATCATTTGTGCACAACAACTGATACTAAAGGACACCTCTTGATTGCAAAGATGCTAAACAGAAATGGTTTGTGCACAAAAAGCGATGCCTCATAAAAAACAGCACACAAAGATTTCAGAGAGATGTCTCGTACAGAACCAAGAGATATGCACAAGAAGTGAGCTTGTGCATTGCACAAGGTCCTATAGAATCATCTCCGTGAGCTTAAGTTGTGCCACACTGCAATCATCAGCTGTTTGCAGTGAGAGTTCATTGAATTCAGACAACTATTACTACATGGACTGTAAATTTGGGCCTCAGACTTGCATTTCCGACGCAGAGTAGTGTTGAAAGAGGTGATACTAACTGAACCAAGAACACGGCATAAGAATTTGTACGTTGCACAAGGTTCGGTAATACAACCCCTATCATGAAGGGCAGAGTTTGGTAACTGCAATTTCATCATAGGCCACAAAACATAGATCAGGCATGGTATCAAACTCTAGCCAACCAAAAATGCCCCAATATAAAGAACACACCAAATGAACTACTAATTCACAAATATGCAACCACAGATCCACATTGAACTCTCAAACCATGTAGATGTACCGTGCATGTAATAATATGCTCGTAGATGAAGCCGGATCTACAGATCTACCATGTGTACGAAGCATAGAAGGGCTCAAAATCATCATACCGCCATTGACAAAGAACTCACTGAAGACGGGACGACGCAGTGCTCTAGATGTGCCGACAAAGCTCCTCCTTGCCCACGGAGGGAAAGACGATGCTCGGCCTTCTTCTCCCGCCGAATATGCTCGTCGTTGAGCTCTAGGTGTGCCGGCGGTAACGCAACCGACGACGGAGAGAGAGGAGATGAGAGCGACTGGAAGGGGTGGAGTGAGTGGGAGAGTAGGCGGTGAGGGGAATAAATGGCACGTGTTCCCAAGGGGATAGGGCGTCTCCCGCGAGTACGCCCGCATACACCCCTTGCGCTCCGCTCGGCATGGCCCTAGGAAAACGGCCGGTTCAACCGTTCCTACAGGGTCTGGCCCGAGAGTGCTTTGAGTAGCGCGCTGACCATACCTAGTGGCTAAAACGTGCATCCAAACGTGAAGCTGTCACACCTAGCGGCCCTGGCTCGAGGATCTGTGACATAGCAAATGCGCCCTTAGCTCAACCTCGCTAAGCTCGAACTCGCCAAGCTTGTTGATTTTAACGAGCAAAAAGGTGAGCTCGGGTCGACTTGTCATTGGCCTGAGTTGACTCGTTAAACTCGTTAAAACTCTTTAAGATTTTAGAAACAACTACGTGGAAAATAGCATTCTTTCACAATAAACAATCTAATTTCAAATAGCTCACAAGAAATATTAAAACAGTTTACAAGAAATACTCAATCAGTTCACAATCGAGGAATGTGGGATTGTGGCTTATTCAGGCCTATGAACTGGCCGCCTATGGCTTATACTACCCTAGTGCAGAGAGTTTCACGAGTTTGTCTGAGTCTCGCGAGCAGCTCTCTTTGGGATCTAATCAAAATATGTGGCTCGGCTCAAGTTCAAGCTAAATGAGGCTGAGTTTTTAACGAGTCGAGTAGCTCACGAGTTTCAAGTTTTATTTCCAGACCCACACACAGCCAAAGATTTTCGATTGCAGTTTTTCAAAAAAAAAAAAAAAGGAGTGCTATACGTCCAACAGATTTTCGTAGTTTAGTGCTGTTGCCACAACCAAACCAGAAAAATAATACCACAGTTAATAATCAGAATCATCCATATATAGTGGGTAATACAAGTAGCACCCAAGTTTAAAAAAAAGTACAGAGCACCGGGTGCTACATCTCTACACCTTATTAAAATATTGTTGGGTACATACACAACACTTTATAGTTCACACCTAGAAAAATAAAATTGTTGGATACATACACATGTTTTGAATATATTTGCCAAATTTTCGGTGAAAAATTGGTATTTCCAACTACACAAAAGAGAAAATTATGGTGTGAAAAAGGGAAAATAGCTCCATTTCCCACTCAAAATTTCTATTTCTATTTTATCTGTAGCCTAAATAAAAATATATTATTTTTACAAAACTTATAGAGCACGTACAATAGGCACATTAGTTGTATGCTTTATTTGCTAAATCTGAAATCTGATATATCGTTTCGATATATATAAAATAAAGAACTAAACTCCTGATTGATTCTAGGTATGAACATGGGTGGTACCACATGTAAGTGAGCAAGCTCTAAAAAATATAGCTAGGTTTGTGGTTACTATTTGGTGTGAATGTGGGTGGCCCCACCTGTAAGTGAGTGTGATTTTCTTCTTTAAAGTACTAAGTTCATTAAAGACAGAGGGATGTGGTTGCTCCTAGGTGTGAACATGTGTGACCCCACCTGTAAGTGAGTGATTTTTCTTTACCCATAGTCGGTGTTAGCACCGCTTTCTTGGTTTGATGGGTATACATGTTGATTTTGTGTGGGTAAGAAGGATGTCGTCGGTCTCAGTCCATCCTGCACTGCCTCTCTGACCCTCACGAGTCGGCAGCGACACCACGCTTCATCTCGGACCGGTCCTCCACACTACTGTCCTAGGCCTGGACGGCGTTGGCGCCGCAGTTCTTCCCCATCCAGTATCACCTCCGATAGCAAAGTGGCCTCCGACCAAGCCGGAGCAACCAACATTCTTGGCGCTCGTGCTCCCTAACAATCCCTACTTCGGGAGCATCACCCATCACAGATGGTGACGGCGCATGCGAGCCGTCCAAGCTTTCCCGGCCATACCATTGTCGTTGCTCACGACCTTCTCTTTTGCAACTGTTTGGTCCTCTCCCAGTTTTGGCCTGAACTCCAGCTTCTGCCACTGTACACCACTCCATGACGGCTGAGACGAAGAAGGCACAAATGCCCACTCCATGGCGGCTGAGACGAAGAAGGCACAAATGCCCACTCCATGACGGCTGAGACGAAGAAGGCACAAATGGGTGAGCTTTTGGCTGGAGACAAGGAATTTTCACTGGTCGGTGTGATGAGCAGTGGAGAGGTTGCATTTGAGAGATCAATTTCTCGAATAGTAAGCGTGTGTTCGCCACGACTTATCGCATTTGAGACGATTTTTAATCGTGAATATTAACTTTCATTTTTTGCCACTGTACAAATGGGCCCCATTTTTTGCCACTGTACAAACGGGCGCAGCAAAGCGCGCCTAACTCTTCTAGTAGTACACAATCTACCGAGATACTCTGTGTGTCGGCTACCATGCCCACCGCAAGTTTCAGATTACATAGAGGATTATGAAGTTACAAAACACACTTCAAGATTGGTGCGCCATCTTGGGATAATCTTCGACAAAACAAGCGTAATATGTGCTTACGACGCCACAACGAGTATTTCTGCTATGAACATCAAATCTGAAAAGAGGTGAAGCGGGTGAGGGTTGACAGCTCGGCGCCAACTTCCTTTGGACTCTGGACTTCACATTGGCTTGCTGATTAGGTTCAACCTTGGATTCGTGTGCCCAACACGAAGCCATGAAAGAACCTGCGGACAACAAAATCGGATACAGATATTTAGTGCAAGACATACGTATGCCATCACATACAACTGAACTTGAGCTTTTAACAAGACTAACTGAATCATATGGAACCACAGAAGAACATATACTGGTCCATAATACATGTCCGATTAACATACTGTTCAGGTTCATAAACATAGACTAAGGGCAGAATCAGTAACCTCATGGTTTGACATATGTCGAACAATATGAATTTCTAATATCCATCTCTGCAATGCCACTAATAACACGCAAGGAATATGTCTATTTGATGGAAATGTTGCTTACAAAAACAGAAACAGAGCTTTTTTGTAAGCAAGAGCTAGCTTCGAAAATGATACGAGTCTTCACACTGACAAAGCTCAAAATGAACTATCACTGATTTGTTTCCTGGCCTGTGTAGGAACTAAAATTAAAACTGCACCACCTCATAACTACCAAAACACCTGAGGCAACTCAAAAGTTTGAAAAAATACAATTCAGTCATTATTGATTGGTTCCCTCTCCTAAGTAGAGGACTATACTGTCAGCTAAAAGCCTGACAGAATTACAAGTTTGGACGTGGAAACTTTCAAGCATTAATTAAGAAATTTTATATAACACCTAAGTTTTATGGCTTGTGGCACATGACCTCAGGTTTTATTCCACCTGTGGTGCTTGTTCATCTCAGTTATGCATTGGTTACAGTTGGGCGTGAACCAAAACCCAGGAATGTGTGCCCCGAGCCATAAAACTGCGGGTGTTCTGCAACTAAAGTCTAAAACAACACAACATGGGGTTTAATCAAATGGATTGACCATAATACAAATTTGGCATGTATCAGGTTGTGTGTGAGTGTAGACAACATACCCAAACAAGCTTCTTCCAAGATCAGAAATGTCACTGCCACGCAGAAGATACAACCAGCTTTCTGTTCTTCCATCCAAGATAGAGGACACCATTTTTCTCCTCTAGCTTGTAGTAACTGTGATAATCAGTACTTAACACCTTTCGGATAGTATTGTTCACCAATGGACTTATGGGACATGGTCTAAACCCAGCCATTGCAAGCCTAGACCGCCACTTTCCAAAAGGCTCATGCCTCTCCACTCTTTCTGCACCTTCACATGCAATTAAATTGACAATATCTCTAGCAACACAGTGCTGCTCAGTGCTCATCCGCTTCTTGTCATCCCTGGGGCCAGCAGCATCTATTGCCTCGAACATGGCTATGTAGTAGTCAAGGGTCTCCATGTATCTACTGAAGAATGGGGCGGTGTTTGTGTTCGCCTCCTGCTCTACAAGAGTTACCACCCTAGGGGAAAGACTTTTAACCATCCTCAATATCCTATCCCGGTGGTTTTCTGTGCAGACACTCTCATCAGGAGTATGGTGCAGCTGATAAGGAAAGTTGACAGCAATAGCCTCCCCATATCTTATACCAAGATGCTCAAGTGTAACCTCATGACTAGCTGCATGTACGGCATTGAACTCAAAGGGCAGACCACATGACTGAGCAATGCTGTATAACTTCCGTCCAACTATATCCAGTCCACCGTCCCGGGCATAAGCTGAATCTGAGTCATCTACTCCAGTTATTCTTAGGAATGGTGGTCCGTCAGGCCTCACGGCAAAGGCCTGTATCATAGTTATCCACTGGCTCCCTTGAGCGATTTGGAAATCGATGATGTGAATAAAGTTCTCACCCTTAACAGCCTCAGCTATTGCACCATTGGCAGACATGTAACCAAATTTGAAGAATGGGCAGATACCATAGAGATGACGCATGTAGGACATGAGCTCTGAATTCGTAGTTTGAGGTTCCTTACACTTCAGAGAGTTATACAAGGCATGTCCGGTGGAGGACCGCCTGGCAACAAGCCCTTCCAACATATAAGCTCCCAGACGTTGCATTGGTTCTCCAGAGACGGAGACCATCTTCGCTAACTCTGATATCAGTATGTCCTTATGAGAATGGTTCTCATCAACAGCCATACCACATGCTACAATTACCTGCTTCAAGTCCCCGGAAGTAATTCCCAGAAGCTCTCTCCAGTTACTTTGGTCTAAGGCGGTGGCAATTAGGGAGCTTTTGGAGCTAACTACGTCTGACTCAGATCCAAACATTGCATTTTCTAGCTCCTGAAGTGTTGTAAATTTCAAATTTGGAACCTCGGTAATGCATGAAGCACTTGCAGGGGAATCATACGTGTGATCCGAGTGTCTATCATAATGAAAAATGTGGCTCCCACTTAGGCACTGAGGAGATGTAGAGGTACGGCCAGGATATACACAATTGGCTGATGAAGAATCCAGAGTGCAGTACTGTGGTTGAAACACCTGGGCCTTGGAATTGCTGTTCAGCGAACCACCATTAGAGGACACATAGTGAAGATCCACATGATTTCCCTGCACATAGCAAGTACTATTTCCTCCCACGTGCATTGAACTGGTGTAGTATGGTATTTGAGAATTGTCTGGATATCTGTATGACCGATTAGATGCCTGCGTTGACATATTTTCCACCCTTGTTGAGGTATCTATTTGCTGGAATCCAAAGAGACGTTGTACGTCCCCACTATCAGGAGTCACTTTTGCCTTCTTTATCAATATATGTTCAGTACGACGATGACATCAACTGCATAGGACAAATATAAGATTAGTCCAAGAAAAATATACATATAGATCATTAGAAAAGAAACGAAGTCATTTGAGCCTCCCAGGTAGAAATTAGGCAACTAATTAAGCTATATTGTTTCAATCTTGTGTACATCGGAACAATTCGAAGAAACTGGAGAGGTTTCATTAAGGGGAAAAATCTAGAGAGCTTTGTTTTGGTTATAAAAGAACCACTGCATCGATAGTCTATGCTCTTCTCAAAATTCAGACTCCAAACAATCAAAATAACACATCGCATAGTATTAATCCCAAACCAGAACTGCAATTCACAAGTTGCGGCATCCCACATGGGCATATGGCCATATTCCCTTAATACGGTATGGTTAAACCTCAGAAATAGCCTGTCAGAATAGGAAAACACACTTATGTATGGACTGCCCATGTTTGAACCATTTGTACGCCTTGAGATAAATGATCTTTCACATGGAGCGCATTTTTTTCTACAGAAAAACGGAATTCAATCCATTAAGAGCAGGTGCTATCCGTCTATCACAACTTCACAAGTGTGCAGTAAAATTGGAGATTTCCCTGGCATGGAGATCAAACAAGATTGTGCACTACTGATATCAAGTGGGTAATGCTGATAATGCCAGTTTTTGTAACAAAAAATGGATAAGTAACAGAACATTGGCCGATCAACTCATTTGAATTTTAATAACCAGTGAAGGCCGCTCAAGTGCTAGGATACGGTGGGCTTGTGTCAAATTCAGAAGAGTACTGGTAGGGGGAATTTAGTGTTATGGCAGAATCTGCAAGCCATGTATGCGGATGGGCTGTCGAGTGACGGTTCCTAAACCTCAGGAAGGATACAATGTGGCCCTGAAAACACAGAAGCTTCCATACTATAGAGTACTTGGCTAGCGCGATTTCAAGGCGGTTGCAGCAGTTATTAGGGCTATCTGGATGGCCAGGAATGCATCATTTTCCAGGAATGTTATGATTTGTGATGCTAGTGCTCTAACTTATCAAATTAGCTATTGGTTGAATAATGTGGATTCAAAACTGTCTTAATATGGTAATCATGCATATGATAAAAAATTTACCTGTTGTCCAGAATATCCAAGAAGACTAACATGATAGGAAATTTTGTATACACTTGTACACATAGTACAAAGACAAAATGGGGTCTTCCTTAGCTTCAAGTGTTCCATGTACGCAGACCTGAACCCTGGTTTTTGACAGATCGGACATTTA
Source organism: Poa pratensis (assembly GCA_947311845.1). Lineage (NCBI taxonomy): Eukaryota > Viridiplantae > Streptophyta > Magnoliopsida > Poales > Poaceae > Poa > Poa pratensis. The sequence goes on along the minus strand of CAMZMU010000051.1, from coordinate 25,753,607 downwards.
AACAAAATGCCTCTTGTCTAAGAAGATATAATAGGATAGTCGTGCACCCAGTGTTACTTGTAAACAGGGATGTGTTTAGTAATCTGACTTGGATTCAGATACAAGGTGACTGATAAGGAAGGTCTTTCTTTCAAGTTTCAACATGGCAAATAACAGCCGGAATCTGACATGGATTCGGACAAAGGGTCGTGTCCTGATTAGGAAAGTCTTTCATTTGACATGGCAAATAACAGGCGAAATCCGGCATGGATTCGGACACATGCTCTTGTCCGAATAGGCAAGCCTTTCATTGACATGGGAAATAACAGCTGGAATCCGATATGGATTCGGACGCAGGGCCGTGTCCGATTAGGCAAATCTTTCATTGGACATGGCAGATAACAGCCGGAATCCGACATGGATTCGGAGAGGGTGCCGTGTCCGATTCGGCAAGTCTTTTTAATGACACGGCAAATAACAGCTGGACTACAGCAACCTAAAAGGAGTCCGACCATAGGCGCGCGCAATTCGACAAAAGGAGAAATTAGGACGCCGATGTTCTGCACAATACTGTATGTATACACTGCAGCATACTATGAAAAATCAACGTTCACTCAACAAGGGGCTAAAAAATTCTCTACAAAAAAACAGAGGGCTAAACAAAATAGATGTGCAGAAGTGGCTCCCTGAGTAGGAATGCATCAACTCTGTTCAGAAAAATCCACGGACTCTCTTCCTTCCGGCAACACCATCAATCCATCATACATGAACAGGGGCGGATGGACGTAGATGGGTGGGCAACCAAAATTTCTGGACGTCAGGGCGGGGTCTAACTAACTACTGGATCAGTGGACGAAAAAATGTTGGTCCGTCAGAAACTGATGATCAAGAACCGCGGACGGGGTCGATGGCGGCTGGGCTGACACGCCTGAGACGGTGAGAGGCGGAGGGATGACTGGTCTGAGAAGGTACGGCACAGCGGTAGCTCTAGGGGACGGAGGGAGATTTTTTTTTCCGCCGGCCCCCTTCACCCCTTGGGGGATCATCAGAGGAAACGTACGGGGGCGGTGGAGAGTAAAGGGAGAAATTCGAACCTAGCACAACAAATCTAGCGCTACATTAGCAGAAGCATTGCGGTACAGATCAACATGGAAGAGAGGGCGGGGTAGGGGTGTACCTTGACGAACGGCGCGATTCCTGTGAGCCTCTGATCCCGCACTCACTCCGGGCCTCCCGGGCTGACGGAGGAAGTAGAGAAGAACAAGGTGGACAGGTCACAGGATGACTGACGACCGATCCGAAGACGAGACAAGACGAGAGAGAGAACGAGAAAATAAATAAAGGAATGGAGGGGGACACCAGCACAGGTTGTTTCTGGGGGAGACGAGCATTTCTGCGAGAGAGAGCCACACGTGGGTGAACCGCAGACGTGCGATCTGCATCGGACCGCCCCGCTTCTTTTTTTTTCAAAGAAGGCAAGAATTAAAAGCGTAGTAAAACGGTAAAATAACAGGAAAATGACCAGGCGATGTAATGATTGCCTTAATTGTTTCCTCTTGTCTCCGGCCGTCGTCGTTATGGTCGTGGCACATCGGCGTTTGCAGAGAGGAGACCATATATTCGATGCTTCGATGCGAGGAGGAGAGAAACTTTTTCGCAAAAAAAAAGAAAGAAAAAAGGAGAGAAACTTGACTTCGTTAAACTGCAAGCCACTGTATCTCATCAAAATCCGACAGTTAATGAATCGTCTCGGGATATCGTATTATAACAACTTGAACAGATAAATCTTTTTTTAAGATGGAACTAACAAATAACCGTTGAAGAGATTGCTTCTGTTTTACCCATATTATAGTCTCTTTGTTTTAGGATTCTGCTAAACAGCAGCTAGCTGTATTCTAATTGGTTCACACTCGTTTTTCTGAGCGTCCATTGTTCTTTGAGATTTGCGTCAGAGCGAAAGGTTTTCTTGTCGCGTGTGCTGTTTGGGCCGGTGGGTTTTTGTGCTTTTAGCGGGTATATGGACTTGAGCCTTTCTTGCCGTTATTCCTTTTTACGTTTGTTTCTAGTGTTGTTTGACCGGGTGTGTACTTATTTCTAGTGCTGTTCACTATAGGAGTGTGATTGTGGGAGGTTGGAGGAACGTAGTGCTAATAGGATTCAGGTTGTTCGAAAACGGTTTTTTACAATGGCATATGGCGCCAAGGGGAAATCTAGACCGTCTGTTTCGTCCGTCCGACGGACCAGATTTCGTCCGTTTTTGTCCGCCGGTCAACGACGAATCTCGTCCGTCGGATGGACAAAACGGACGGTCCAGATTTCCCCTCGGCGCTGCCATTAAATATCTTTTCCGAGGTTGTTCTATGCTTAGTGAGGGATATAGATTTAGACTCGTTTTCTTATTCGTCAGTATATGTTTTCAGTCACTTTTCCTTCATTCTCTTATATTTAGTTGTCTCATACTTCTTTTTGTTTGACTTTATATTTCAGTCTTTTTCTGTCAGTCTCTTTCTTAACTTGGTTACCGTGTGTATTGTCATTCTCTAGCTTCCGTAAGTCTCGTTTCTTTGCCTCTGTTTTCACTGTTTGATTTTGTCTTTTTTTTTTGTCAGCTACCGTGTTTTTCTCCCACCCTCCAGTCCCTTGTATATCATTCTTTCTAGGCTGTGTCGTCTGAAATGTGTCCTTTCTTGTCTATTTTCTCCTCGACTTTTGTGTTTGAGAGATGTTTGTGCTCTTTGAAATGTGTCATCTGAATTGTGTCATTTGTTGATGCCTTGTGTTCATTGAATTATGTCATCTTAATGTGTCATCTGAATATGTGTTTTGTCTGCGTCCTTGACTCTTGTGTTTTAAAAATTGTGTCATCTGAATATGTGTTTTGTCTGCGTCCTCGACTTTTGTGTTTTTTAAATTGTGCCATCTTAACGTGTCATTTGAATATGTGCTTTGTTTGTGTCAGTCTTCTTTGATTGTTTTCTGAAATATGTCCTTTCTTGTCTATTTTCTCCTCGCCTTTTGTGTTCGAGAGATGTCTGTGCTCTCTAAATTGTGTCATCTGAATTGTGTCCCTTGTATATGTTTTATGTTCTTTTCATTGTGCTATCTTAATGTGTCTTCTGAATATGTGTTTTGTCAGTGTCAGTCTTTCTTCTTGGTGTGCCTCTTATATCGTTTCTGAATTTAGTTTGTTGCCTACTTTTGTATCATCTCTTCGATTGTCTTTTCAATCTTTTTCTGATATCATGGATAAAGCTGCCTACTCCGTTCTTCAAGGCATTCTTGAGTTGGACGGCCGGTTCCATGCCCGGAAAAAGGAGGAGGATCACGTTTATTATTGAACACGGGATTTTGTTGGTTTTTTCTTTCTTTATTGAAAAATAAATATATAGTACATGGATAAATAAACAACTTAAATATGCAAAACACAAGTTAAACTTAGCAATTATCTTTTTCTAAACCTTGCATGGTGTCTCGATTGTCATCCATTTATTGTTTGTTTCAAGTGTTGGCTCTAATGTTTTGTAATCTGTATGATCTTTTTGTGTATGTGTGGATCGTTTGAACATCCATTTCCTGCTACCACCCGTTCTATCGTTTGTAATTTGTTGTTTGCTGTATTTTTCCTGGATTTTAATTTTGTCTGTGTGTGATTCCTTTATGCTGCTACCGCTATCAGGTCGATGGAGGCGCAAAAGGCAAAACCAAGATCCATCATGTCGAAGCAGCAGACTTTTTCGTGGGGGCCACTAACCTGCTACGTTTGGGGACAGAAACCCATATTTCTGCTTTTTTTTGTTTTGAGAATAACCCATATTTCTGCTAGACAACGGGGATAGAAAATGGAAAGCCCATATTTTCTTGTTTTTTCATTGTAGGAAGGCCATTCATTATTTTTTTGGGCTTTCTTGGACAAACCCATATCTGGATATGGTGGGCTCTCAGCAGTTCAGACGCGTACGAAACATCCCAGGGTGGCGATGGTTTTGTGGCTGTGTTCCATTTCCATCACACACGTTTTTTGGTCTCTTTCGAATTCAGATAAACACGTGGAAGATTGCTAGTGGTTGAAAATCTGACTGTGCCCGAAACGAAACACACCTGACTGTGAATTAGACAGTCCCTTGTTTTAAATGATTTCCTCCGGATATTCTCACTCCTTACATGTTTCCATGTAACTTTACTCAACTCTGTGTTGGCATCACTGCCTGTGTATGCTATGTGTTCACTGAAGATTACAACCCTTGTTTACTTTGAGAAGAGTGGTGGACAATTCGTATGGAATGGCAAAGATATGGCTAGCAAAATGGGATCTGGTTTGCAGGCCAAAAGAATATGGGGGGCTTGGTGTACTTAAGTCGTGATCATGAACAGGGCAACACCCTGTGCTTTCACTGCTCACTTCAGCAAATTTTCAGGGTTTTGTAATACATGATGTACTCTGCACTTGAGTTGAATGAAAGTTCGCATCTTGGACGCCTTAAGTTGTTAAAAAATATATGAAAAATGACTGCAAATTCTACAATAATCTGAAAGTTCCTTGGGTCAATCTGATATGGCAAACTCATTACAGCACCAACACTACATCACCTGCCATTAGTCCTAAGAGATCTTTTTGGTGGAAGGATTGTATGAAAATTTTCAACCAGTTCAAGGATCTGACTACCTGCTCAATTGGAAAAGGCAAACCCATGAATGTATGGTTTGATCACTAGAATGATGAGATTATGGAACTCAAATACCCTCACCTCCATTCCTTTGACAAAAACGGCGACCGGAGGAGGAGGGGAGCGGCGGAAAACGCCGGCGAGAGCTCGGACCTTCAGGTCGCCTCTTTCGCCTCCTCTCTACTGTAGCAAGGGGACACGGAAGAGCGCTTTTCGTGGATTTTTTTTTTTTCTGACTTATTGGCATGTGGATCTAAACAACATTATGTGTATCATTGTATGTTATGTGCTAAAGTTTATTTAGCATAAGATGCAGGGAATTCACACATAATTTACCACGGGGATTTTATTCAACTTAATATAACACGAGCACCCGAGGATTTTATTCGACTTAATAGAACACAACATCCCACCGATACATCAGGGTAAGCAACTTACCCATATACAGCATACTAAGACACAAGTAACAATGCTGATTGCTGAACAATTGATTTAGCAAGAACATACGCCGGGTGACAGACACATGACGCTCCCCACAGAAGTTGCTCTAGCTTATTACTTATGAAATCGGATATATATTCTGGCATCACTTGATTCGATTCGACTAGAACTGGCGTTGACATTTACCATGAAAAGCCTGCCAGCGCGTTATATGAAACAGCCCGCCGGTAGAAGTTGCCAGTAAAACCTCTAATCATACTTGCCCGCAACGTGGTATTTGCACATCTTCTTCTGAGCACAGTTGATCAGAATATCTGCAGAGTCAATGCCTGTCAAAAAAGATTCAAGCAATACACGTAAGCACAAAATCGGCATCAAACTGTCTAATTCCAAGTAAATCATTTCAAACTTCGGATCAGACAAAGTGGCCATTAATTCCCATACGTATACCTGAAAGATAAGCTCCATGGACATAGCCATTGTAGTGCTCGCTGGTGTGCTCTCCAGTGAAGTAAACCCTCCCAACCGGTGCCTACATAGCAGAAGGGGAAATCCAATCACATGGTTATCATACGATGCAATCAAAGAATCACATGAGCAATTGGGAAGCACGATTGGCACCCTGAGCTGGTCGTATTCGTAGCGGTTGACGCCGATGGGCCAGTTGGAGAAGGTGCCCCGGTAGAACATGTCGGACCACCACCGCGGCACCAGAATGTCCGTCGCGTCGGGGACGTCCTCGCCGGGGAACATGCTCCTCAGCACCTCCATGATCTCCGCCTTGGTCTGGTTGTCCGACTGCTGCTCTATCCGCCTCGACTCCTCGTCGGTGACGGTGACCAGGAGAACGTTGGCGCCTGGGTACTGCTTCTCGAACTCCTGAAATAAACACGCAAGACCATCCTTAATTAAACTTTCAATTTATATAAATTTAACAACAATATTAGTAACTGTCACAGATTATTACCTGCCACACTCCGTAGTAGCCTCTCCTGCTGCTTGCATGCAGGAAGAACTCCCTGCCTTTCCCCTCGGGCCAGAACTTCTTGGGGAACTTGACGAAGATCTTGGTGTACACGGCCATGTCGAATTGGTAGATCGACATAATCTTCCATGCCTGAAATATATACTCAGTACGACAATCAAGTTCAGAAAAAAAAATCATGGAGCTAGCTAACCGTCCAAACCAGCGGACCAGACAATCAAAAGGAGAAAAGCAGAACAGAAGAAACTGACAGGCAGCTGCGGCTTGAACTGTATGAGATCAGACTGCAGGACGCCCAAACTGGTGGAGACCACGACGTAGTCTGCCTTGTACACGTTGCCATCCTCCGTCTTCACGATGACGCCGCTCCCGGAGTAGGCGATCTCTCGCACCACCTTGTTGAGCTGCAGGCGGGGGTCGACGATGTCGCCGGACTTGTCGGTCTTGAGGTACTGCCGGCGAGGTGGTAGACGACGGCCTCGTAGCCGCGCTGGTCGGCAACGAAGTAGAGGTCGGGCCCGAAGTCGGCGAAGGTGGCGAGGGGCACGGTGTTCTGCAGGCTGGTCACCCGCGGCGGCTCCGCGAACTCGTAGTCGTAGTTGAAGTAGTCCAGGATCATGTCCACCGCCGACGCCGGCCCGTTGGGCAAGCTGAAACAGTGTATACCAGGCAAGATTTAGTGTACTGATGATTGGCAAATTAGAGACCACTGGTAGGACTACGTACTGGTCGTTGAGGCGTTGCATGGCGAGGAGGGACATGTCATCCTGGCCGCTGGGTCTCATTGTGGCGGACAGTTTCTCGCCACCCTTTTCGACTTCGTTGCACCGGTCGATTCTCTTCTGCACGTACCCTTTGTCGTACACGCCGCCCCTGTGAACAAGTTCTATTATGCACAGCACAGCAACAGCGCAGCATGCGAGCAGCATTGCACAGTGCACCGATTGGATTGGCTCGACTGTTGCCGATTTAATGAGGCTAGTCTTTTCAGTTCTTGTTCAATGCAAGTTACTTTTTCGTAACTTTTGGGTTTGCAAAAAGTTTGTGCCCTGTTTGAAAGTAGAATTCAAATGAGATCGAAATGTCAATACTGAGCTCTTTTCAAAACTTCAGCAAAAAAATTGATGGTCACTTTGAAAAGCCGGAACTCAAATGATAAGAATAGGAAAAATATATGAATTGGAACGGTATGTATCTTTGACTAGTATAGTTGCGAAATCCGCATGTTAACCTCGAAAGTATCATTTGGATGTCACACAAAAAAACATAGAAATCGTAGCCTCGAAGAAGAAGAAAGATATGAGAAGGAACTTCATATTCGGCAAACTCCAAAGTTTCTACAAAATATTCGAAACAAATATATGATAATCATTCGTTTGTTCCAAACAATTCCAAAGAAACTATCCCTAGAGTGATCACATCTTCTAAAAATTGTTTTTCATTTGTTCCAAACAGTCTGAATCTAGAAATATTAACTTCAGCGTTCAGACCCAACATTTTTTTGTTGTTAGAAAGGGCATCTCACAATTCGCAGTAATTAATCAGTAGCGCTAAGTTCCTTTTTTCTTCTGAAACGCCATTAAGCTAACTTTTTTTAGATGCATTAAGCTAGCATTGGATCAAGTCAAAGCATATGCTCATACGTTATTTCCCATGCATGAGTTAATCACCCATGCGGCTACCCGTGCGTTTAATTTCGTGGCAATTCATTGTGACTTGTGAGCTGGCGTACTTCTCCTTGTAGACGTTGCCGGCGAGGTCGTCGAAGTCGGAGCGGAAGTTCCTGAGCTTGAGCGTGGAGTTGACGATGGGCCAGATGGGGTTCATCTTGCCGCCCTTGACGCCCTCCACCCAGTTGGCCCCGACCTCCACGTTGACGCCGCCAAAGTTCTGCTTATGCATCCTCCCGCCTATGTGGTCCGTCGCCTCCAGGATCACCAGCTCCGTTATCCCGGCCTCCGACAGCCGCTTCCCCGCCGAGATCCCTGCACAGCATGCAAATCAATTAGTGTGCAAGCGTGCGTGCACTACCTAGATATGTGATCAAATCAATGGTGTGGTGTGCAGGTTACGACCGGACATGCCGGCGCCGACGATGATGACCCTGGGGCCGGCGGCGGCGGCGAGGCAGGCATAGTGTACTAGGGTTAGTGTCAACACTAGAGCAGTGGCTGTGGTGGATGTCATGTCTCTCCTCAGTGGATAGGCTAGCTAGCCGGACACACCGTCTTCTCTCTGCTTCACACTGCTTCAGTTCATATACCACGAAGAAGGCGAGATGTATATATGTAAACGAGATACATGCATAATACATATTTTGTGCTGTAGAGTTCTTCCACGAGAGCAAGCTAGCTCCTCCTTTTCAATGCAGCTCAATAATACGTCCACACCAAATCGATGGCGCCAAAGTTGAGCACCATCGGTTATAGTACTGGCCGGATTTTTATTGTCAGCGTGGATGTCAGCTTTTTCATCGCCTTGCCCTGGACGGCCCCCGGCAGCTCCGATTTGCTGTTTTCACGCCAAAAATGCGTTATATATGCTCGACACATATCTACCGAGCATGGACGGCAGCAGGCAAGCCGCGTCATGCCTTATCTCATTATATCTTGTTATATTTTGATCTAAAAATTATATCTTGATATTCTTAGATCTTCGACTGTTTTTTCACCAACGGGATGGCACTAGCGGGTGCGAAATAGGGTCCGTGGAGGGGAGAAAGATGACGTGGAGCAGTGTTGCTGAGATCAAGACATGGCTATAGAGTTGGGATTAGAGTTGAAACTACGAGTTGTACGCAAAGTGTCACGAGTTTTGTCGAGAGCTTTTTATTGGGCACTCCTTGTTGATAAGGTATAAGTCGATGGATGTAAGCAGCTGAGTGCAACACTCGGCAAAGCCTTTACCGAATACCGAGTGCATACAGGGCTTTGTGAGTGTCCCTTGCATTCTGCAGGAGGTTAAAGGGATCACCGGGAGGAGGACGACATGACTAGCAACTGTCATGGTTGTGCATGATTACGGGGGAAAATGAGGTTCCTCTCATAGATATGGGAGAAACTTAGGAGCAATGTGATGAGAAGTTAAGAAAAAGGCTTGTAAGTTATTAAATAGATACTACTCCCTCTGTACCGTAATATAAGAAGTTTTTAGGTATTCCAGTACGGAAAACATACTGATTTATGTAGACATATTTTAGTGTGCAGATTCACTTATTTTGCTTTGGATATAGTCCATATTAAAATACCTTATACTCCCTCCGTATCAAAATATAAAATGTTTTAGCATGTTTTGCCCAACATGTACCTAGATATGTTTTAGTGCAAGATTTACACGTACATGTTAAACATCTTATATTTTGATATGGAGTGAGTATTATGCTACGGAGGGAGTACAATTTTAAAAACATGGATTGGAGGGACCCAAAAAATTCGGTGCGAGTAACTAAACACGCTCACATGATGAAAAGTCAGCACATGCAACCATTTAGTCATGTAATTACAATAGATTTACTTTATTTTTGTGGGAACGATAGATTTACTTATCTAAGGCAAAAACACGACTACTCGATCAAGTCTTTTTACACCGAAATGTTTCCACGCGAGGGATGCAATAATTGCCCACAAATGCTAAAAATGGCCAGGCAAAGAAAGCATGCATGACAGACACCCATCTCATATGTTCACCATGGTTCTCCATGTGAGCCGTCAGGCGACTAGTCATGCTGTGTCCAATGAACGTTCGACAAAATATAAAGTACCGTCCTGGCTGGATAGCTAGCTACTCCGTGATAGTAGATACACCATGTTGAAGCTAGTCGTAAGATAGCTTCTTTAGCACTACCGTTTAATGATATCCTCATGCAAATGTGGGCATGCCTTGCCAAGATGAATCATGTGTTGCTAATTTTGTTCCGTGAATTAATTTGGGATCCACTAACAAATTGTGTGTTTCACTCAACACACAGAAAGATTTCAATTATGCGAACAGTTCCTCATGACACAGCTAGGATTACTACGAAAACTTCAATTGGAGAACAATATAATAATCGGAATTTTCAAAACCATCTAAGAAAATCTGGAGGTTGTCAATATGATATATACTAATCGTGAAAAACCTCAGTACGAAAATTTGCAGACTAGACAAAAAAATGTGGGTTTGAGTATAATGAACAATGTACATTTCCAAAACTCCGGTTCTTGGTTAATTAGATCTTTTTTTTTTTGTAGCCTGAAATATAAAGAGTGTCACATTGAGATTTTGCAAATAGTAGGATACAACACGAGAACGGATTGGTGACATCAAGAACACTAGTGCTCGTTTTTTTCTTGTTTGGAAAATGGTACTTTGGAGTTAAAAAAAACCAACCTTTTCATCGTGAATACATATACTTTGGAGTAGATGCTCTGTATATTTGGGCAAGATTTTGATAAAAGAAATTGTTTTAATTTTGGCTATAGAAAAATACAAATTTGTGGCTGTATAAAGTAACAAGGAATATTTTAAATTTGTTTTTTTGTGTAGCCCAAAATTTAAATTTATTTTTAACGAGACCTGTGACGTGTGCGTACTGAATGTGTACATACATTTGTACTTTTTGTACATTTTTAGACCTAGAAATAGAATTTACTTTTCTTTTGAAAAACGAGCACACTGGTGGTCGGGTGCAAGTATACAACACTAGCTTCATCTCGATTTTTCCATTTATCTTGAAATTTTATTTATTTTTTAAGTCCAGATGTAGTAAATCAATCGTGAGAAATCTCAATGTGATATATTTTGTCTTCTAGGCTACGCAAAAAGGAAAATACACATGTGTTTTTAGGAGAGGAGTTCTATTTTACATGGTACTTATATTTTACCGGGGAGATAGGATGGAAAAGGGAAGAAGGAACGTGTAGACTTTTTTTTTTTTGCGAAAAGACATGTAGACTTTTTTATGAGATAAAGGAACATATTGATGGCATGGACGAGTAGAGATTCCTGACTCATGAGCTCCAGTGCTCCTTCCATTAAAAAAAAATCAAAAACCATATTTGTAAGTTTCAAAAAAAAAATTGAACAAATACTACATGTTGTCAATTTATATCTGAAACGTGTAAACAACTCTGAATATAAAGTATTTTAAATTGAGATTTTACAAATTTGTGGGATATATCATTAAAAACAAGCATTTTTCAGATTTAGTAAAAAAAATTAGAAATATGATTTTTAATTTTTTTTAACTAGAGGGAGCATCGGAACTCAGCAGCCGAATGACTTTCCGCTGTAGCATAGGCTTCCTTCCTGGGCTCTAGTCGTTCTAAAAATAACTTGGGCTGTCACTCAACATGGGCTTTTTTTCTCTCCCCCTGTCTCCTTTCTTCCACCTTCCCCCACCGTCCCACCGTAGACCGTAGCAGAGGCAAGGGTTTCCGCCGATGCAGCCATGGTCGCCGAGCGAGAGGCGAACCCCTCCGTCCTCGCCGCCGTCGACTCCCTCCAGACCTACTCCACCGCCCTCTCCGCCTTCACCTCCGCATGGCGTACCCTCTACTCGGAGGCCACCAGCGTCGACTCCGCCCTCGCCTCCCGCCTCGAAGGCTACTCCCAGCTGGAGCTGCTCTGCTCCGGGATGGACGGTCCCGGACTCCGCGCGTACCTCATAGAGCATAGAGACGAGCTCCGGGACCCCGCCCGCGCCCTCGACGCCGGCCTCCTGGTGGCCCCCGACCCGGGTCTCCTGGTGCTCGCCGCGGCCGCGGGGTTCTGCCGCGCGCCGCCGGGGGATGCAGAGACCAACGGGGACGCCAAGGTGTCCTGCCGCCTCCTCATCGACCTCCTCGACCGCATTCGCGCGCTCGGCGTGAAGCCGTCGCCGGAGGCGCGCGCGGAGGCCAGGGCTGTCGCGGCGGACTGGAAGCGGAGCAAGCGGATTGAGGCGCAGGCGCTGTTTAAGAATGAGACGACGCCTTTCTGCTTCTCGTCGGGGTGTTTCGGTTGGTGCCGGATGTTGGTGGCGCTGACCAGGTGCTCGATTTGGTCGTGTCGATCTCAAGCCGGGAGCGCGCAGTAGAGATCTTCCTCGGCCTCGGTCTCGACCTCGACAAGCAAATGCCACGTAAGATACAATTTTCTCGGTGTAGAAAATTACAGTTTGTGCAACCAAGTTTTTAGGTAACTGAACTGGCCTGAAGCGCTACAATGGTCGTCATTGTGTATTTTTATGAGGGAATTATCATCATTGTGTTTGTGTTGATCGTTTCCTGCTGCTGGCGAAGTTAGGGAATTAGACTATTGTTGCCAGTCCCTTGTTTAGGGTGTAATCTTTCACCAATAAGCAATGTGAAAGACTAGATGAATGAAGGATTTATGAATTCCATTGGGCTCATTTAAACCCTACAGCTGTACGGCAGTTCAACAGTTATACAGCAGTTCCGCCCTATATCGCGATGTGTTATTGACCTTAGTAGGTATGGTTCTGCGTAGTGCCTAGGACAACCCTTCATTTGAAAATCATGATTCCACAGGGCACCATTTCTCTTATACCCTTGCTCCTTAAATTCAGAAGTTTGATTATTATAGTATATCTTTTATTCTCATGCCGTACCTTTATTTCTATATGGGTCTATCCATTGAACCATCTTCCGGAAATTGTTGGGTTCATTGGAATGTTGATATTCTTCGGATGCCTATTATATTGTGCTATTTCTCTTTGTGCCTGGTTGTTTCCTCTTCATCTTGCTGTCTCGTGTTTCATCGGCATGCTATTTACTCTCTGCAAGGCCACTCCTGATTTAGGCTATTCTACTTTAGGTGTAGGAAAAATTATTTGATGCTGCCATTCTTCAGTTCTGATGTAGTGACTCCATGATATGTATCCCAAGTTTGTATGTTGAAGACTGCCTGCGTCAACCTTGTATGTTAAAGATTGCCTGCATCAACCTTGTATGTTAAAGACTGCCTGCATTCTGTGACCTGCAAGGGCTGTGATGACACATTTGCAGAATAAAACCACAACTTTCAGGACTGATTGCTGATTGGCATGTTGGCACTCTGCAATGCTGCAAATTGCTGTTTCTATATATGTGTCACATGACCTAATAGCTGTTGAATAATTTGCAGTTTATTTCAGGTAGCTAGCGTGTGGCCGTAGGCTCCCCGTGCCATGCGTGTGGCCGTAGGCTCAGCTGCCCCCCTGCTTGAACTACCTCCTCGGCTCCCGCCACCGTGTGACAGCGGCAAGTTCACCCTGGTGGGGGAGCTGTTTGATTTCACCTCTAGGTCTGGGTTGCCCTTTATTTATTTATAGACTACTGTACGTCTGTACCTAAATTTCTCTATATTTAGCTAGTGATACCAATGAGAAGCTACAACAACTTATTATTGATATGTAGAACTTTTTTCTGTAGAGGTTGGCGTGCAGCCACTTCATTGCTCTACTGATAGTCTTCAGAATTGTTTTCTTTTAGAGTCATTGATGCGGAAAAAATTAAGGACATACAGATTCTAGTAGTTATGAGTTGTTTCACTGCTCTTTGAATCCTGATGTTGAGATGTGATATTTGATAAGAAAACACCATCGCTACTGCAATATGTTTTGTTTCTGCACCTCTTTGCTACGGGTAAAGTCAAAGAGACGTTTAATCTGCTGCAGTTGAATCATCTGTCTACTTGTCTTAGTTGTCTAAACTGTCGCAATATTCATTATCTTAATGTGATGTTCCTGCTGGATGTTAAGCATTGTATTTTCTTTTCAACACTTTGTGATGTTTCACTGCATGCTTAGGACATGATGATTGTAATATGGCAGGTTAACTCTTTTGGTTGAATCGAGCACTTGCCTAATTTCTATATATGCTCTGTTTTCAATCTGTCATCGCTGGTGATCATAATCTTTCGTGTCCTTTGGTTGTACGTGACAGGGATTAACTGAATGCGTGTGCAAAAACGACAGCTTGATAGTGATCATGCACATGTTGTTGGCTTTGAGGTTTAAAGATTACAATTTTATTTCTTTGAAAAAAAGGACTGCGATCATCCCTGTGTGTCAAAAAACAGAGTTGGGGAAGGGGATTGGAAGGAAGAGGGTTGGGAGGGGAATTAAAGGGATTGGGTGAAAAGGTAAGGGTTTCACTCAATCTCTGTGGGGATTATCCCCCCTTATCCCCTCAAAACCTCTAGTACCAAACAAGGCATCAAGGGAATGATGTCGTCCCAATCCCTGGTAGGGTCTTTAACAATAGTATGCTATTGATCAGTAGTGTTTTCCTCTCAAATGCTCATTATTATCAAGCTCAATATGATCATGTACACCCTTCCTATAAGAACCTGGTCGTGTACCTAGTCCACCTCTGAATTCTATTTTCTACTGTATATCTGAACCTTTCAAGAAAACATTTCTAACAATAAACCAACTGGAACACTTCTCTCTAAATTGAACAGCATCACATTTGTACATAGAAGTTTTTGCTGCGAAGCCGGTTTTGGACTAATTCATCGATCTGAGCTTAAACAACGATGTAGCCTAATAGGTTTTACCTATATGCTACATAAGGCAAGATATTGGATTGGCTGAATATGTTGTAGTGCATAGTTCCATTTTGTCTTAGAATCTGATAAAATTTGACTAGAAATGTGTAAAATACAGAAGCATGATCTTTTTCTTTTGTCATCTAAATGATGCATCTATTAGGCAGAACCAATCTAAGATTAGCATCAACAGCGTCACACACACAAAGAGTGGGCCAACGTTAGGAATGTCTTGCACAGTTAGCCTGTTAGCTGTAAGAATTGCAATGTCTGACACATAAGCTTTGTCAGTAGGTTGAGACTGTCAATTTCAAAAGCCTGCATCATCTAGGCAATTCAGCTTTAGCATCTTGACCTCCAACTTGTTTTTTATCTCCTTACTTCGTATGTTTGATATGAACTTATGTAGCTGTTCTTGTGTTCTCACACATAACAAAAGATATATCTACCTACCCCTTGACATCCATCTTACTCGAAAAGTAGTTTCCTCAATAATATTGAGCATAAAGAATTGCAATGGTTTCATTACGACAGAGTTAGCAGCTGTTGCCCACTTCAGTAAGTGATGTGACTTGATGGATCGGATTCCATGAAGCACACTTTTATTTAATAATATGTTCTTCCTACCCACCGACGGATTTCCTTTTTAGAATTATGTTCATTCTTCTAAATTAACGCTAAAATCACCCATAATTCTCTAGCCATAACTGTGAATTGCTTTATGAACTTGATTTCTGTAGTGGACAGCCTAGTTGATCTTGATGTCTACTTTAAATGCTTGCGTTCTCTGTATATCAAGAATGCTACTATTGCTGGCAAATAAAAAACACCACCTTTGCCTTGTCTGTTTATACATAAGCTTGTAACTGCTCTTTGAATCTAGGTACAACAAAAGTGAAGAACCTTGATGATAACATTAGCGATGTAAAGGTAAAGCTGAGCAAGGAAGACCTGAAAGAAATCTCAGCTATTGTCCCTGCTGGCGAAGTGGCTGGGTCCAGGGTTATGGGGATCCTGGAGCCTTATTCTTGGAGTCTTGCAAATATTCCTCTTAAGTAGCAATTTTACATCTTCAGTTACAAACTCAAGATCATCTCGCCGTCTTATGATGGATTATTTTTCACCTCTGCTTGTGACTTACAAGTTTGTCCATACTCGAGAAAACATTGTTCCTTAAACAACAGATGACCTAATGGTATTCTGTGAGATTTGCCAATTGCTCTACATGATAAAATGTGTGTCGAACTCAGTTTAAGATCTTTTCTGGTGCACTTTTTTTTTGTGCTGTTTGAAGAGTGAAATCATGTCTGATTGGTACCATTCATTAAAAATGGTACTAATGTAGTTTTCCTAGATGACTTCTGGAGAACCCGCAGGAGATCTGCACTGTTGTCAAAAAATTACTGCCTGTGCACTGCCTCGGTGCTAATTTTGACTCCCCAGGTTTTACTTTTACCACGCACTCCACTCTTGCTGTAGAACTTGGACTCCTTTGCACTTTCTGTCCATGTGCTGCTACTTCTAGTTATATATCCCCAGGTTTTGAATTCATATCTTTAGCAATATCTGTTACAGTTTAACTTGTGCTGTTCTGCATTCTGCCGAGCTTTACAGGAAACATGGAAGGAAATTATGCAATGGTCAAGTAGGGCTGCACCGGTGACCACATTCAGGAAGAACCTTGGGATGTGCTGACCAATTCGAATAGATCTCGAGGTTTGCTGCTGCCCATCACGCACTTGGAGCATCGTCGGGGATGGTGTGTAGCCACCGGGCTGGCGATGATGAACACGGACATATGTGCCCTCCTCCCACATGTGGGAGGGAACCTTAGGCTTCCCGGACCACCTCTCCAAATCCTGCTGCTACTGAAATCCCTGGACCAAAACCTTGTTGCATTTGAAAGCAAGGCATGCGCCGTTCATGCACTAATAATCAGAGCCGATGATTATTTGATGATTGATTTGTTGCCTGTGCTGATGTTGTTCAAACTGCGAATCTGCAACTGCTCTGCAGCAAGGTACAGTAGGACGTGCTGGTGTATGTGTAGGAAAGTTGTTGTTCAGCTCATCATTTGCCACCCCATTCTTGCCAGGAGGTAGCTCTTGGACTCTTGATGGTGAACAAATTATTTTTTCGCTGGTGCAAGGCACGTTCTATAAAGATTTCATTTTATAAGACTAGATTTCATTTTATAAGACTAGAGGCCACTTCAGGTAAGTACTCAGAGCGACAAACTTTGACTGTATATTCCTGCAGACCAGCTTATCAGAATCAGCAGCACAAAGCAAGTGTCATGAAGCAAATGAGGACAGCATGCTACCTCGATTGCAAAAGGCAAAGAGGGGGAATAAAGAAGGCAAAACAAAGGAGGAAAAAGGTCGTGCAGTGATCTTTTGGAGGAGATCTGGGGGCAATTGGGATGTATTGGGGTTTGCTCCTACTAATAACCTGCATCTCACATGCCCATACAGCTGTCCTTCCAAAGCCTGGCTAAGTATATGCAAACTTCCTTTGCGTGCATGCTTGCCGTGGGATGTAATCCCTAGGTTTATTCCTTGCAAACTTTTATATCCTTTGTCCACCAAATCTCATCGAGAATATTCTGAAGTTAGGCTTTTAATCGGTTGCATGTATACTGCCACATCTTTTGCCAAAAGCATTTTCGATTCATTCAATATGTTAGCCTCTAGTTATTATGTTAACCTTATGTAATTGTGAGACTGAAGACACCTCTTAGATTAATCCATATTCCATAAATAAATAAATAAATAAATAAATCTATATCTATATCTATACCTAATAATAAAAGCATTAAGGTTTCTTGTGGTACGTCATTTTTTTTCCGATTTTACCCTCCCACCAAATCACATATTTACCCACCGCTGTCACCCATAAGTCGTATACCGGTTCGTTTTTTTTCCCTCCTATCTGTGCCGTCTCCCTCCTCCGGCGTGAGAAACAGAGCTAACCGCTTCCTATCCCCGCACCTGCAAGCTCCGGCCGCGGGCGTCCGCGCTCGGAGGTCTCGGCCACCAGCCACCCGCACGAGCTCTCCACCACGGGCTGCACCAGCGATAGCCTCGATGCAGGTGGTCGGATCTGACAGCTTCACCTCCGCTATTTTCAGTTGGGCGTCGAAGACCCTCCGCGTGCTGGAGCTGACAAAACTGTAGAGGCTTCAAGCGGCAAGTCAGAAGCTCCACCGGACATCGTCGATTCATTGACTGGAGCATTGCTATGTTCTGCGAGCTATATCACCCCTCAACCGAAGCCCAAACAAGTTGATAAGGGTTGCGCTCCTTCCGCTTGCGAGGCAAATTTGTGAATAAATAATGTGCTATTTTTCAGCTTATCGTTGATATGATTGCGTGTACAATCTGGGATTTGTTGCCTTATGAGAGACAAATTATGTGTTCATTTCTGGATCACGGAACACCGGCAGGAAGCAGGGGCCCTCGAGGCCATGCCGCGCGCGAGCGGTGATGCCGACCGGAAGAGGGAGAGGGAACAGAGGAGCGCGGTGCTGAGCTCAGCCGGCTGTTCGCCGCTGCGAGCAAGCAAGCAAAGAGGCGCAGGAAAAGCGGCAAGGGAGCACGGCGGCGCTGGAGTAGATGGCGGAGTCGACCAAGGGTTCGTGCGTTGCTGGTGAGGCCAGCTAGGGCACGGGGCTGGTCTGGGCCTTGGCCGGCGCATTAGGCTGGGCTGCTTCTTTTTTCCTTCGGTCGGTGAGAATTGCACAGGGCCCCAGGCCGTGTGTTGTTCTTTTTTTTTTTTTGAATTTAGGCTGTGTGTTATTCTAATAGATGACAACACACGTACAGTTGAGCCCCCCCCTAAAAAAAACGTACAATTGAGCTGTTGTAAAAAAACGCACAGCTGAGCAATTGTTTTGTCTCGAACAAAAAGTTGAGTAACTTTTGAATGATGAATTTTGACTGCATGTACGGTATAGTATTGGTGTTGAATAGTTCCACCTCGATCTCTCATGTCGACTCCTACCGGTTTATAGTACTTTGTGCATTTTCATACTGCATTTTTTGTCTTCCGTTGCATTTTTTGCCCCTATTTGTTCGGAGGTATTACATGTGTTGCCACAGCCCAGTGAACGCTCGCGTGCGCGTGAGCCCCCCGGCGCTACCGGCCCCCTCTCCGCCTCTCGCTCACCGCCGTCCTCTGCTCCGCGAGCACCGCGCCTTCTCCCCTGTGCCGCAGTCCCGCCGCCTCTCTGCTTCCCCGTCGACCGACGCCGCTCGCCCCCTTCTTCCCGCGCGCCGACGAGCCCGTCCCCGACACCCATCGCCTCCCTCTCCGGCTCTCCCTCCCTGGCGCCTCCAGTGCGTCGCCAGCGCCGTCGACCTCGACTCCGTCCCTGCAGGTCCCGTCGCTGCTCTGCCTCGACTCCACCCGCAGACGCCGTCCTCGACGTCGACCTCCAAGGCCGTGCGTCCTCGCCGACGAGACCCGTCCGCCGCGCTCCTCCTGTCGTCTCCAAGCCCGAGCGGGCTGGGCCTTATGATTTAGGCCTGGCTAGCAGGTTCTCCACGTTTTCTTTCTTCTTTTGATTTTCATTTTCCAAACATTTGTCAATTTTGCATTCTTAAAGAAAAAATATATATGTTTAAATTTTTTGAAATAAAATGGAGATAAAATGTATAGAAAAGTTATGGCACTTTTAGAAAACACAATTAGGGTTTTAGTAAACATAATTTTAAGTAAGAAAACAACAATTCTACATCAATTGCGTAGAGGTGCGGGAGCCACCTCCGGGGCGGTAGTGGCCGCGGGGATAAGGAGTCACCTACTATATATCGTGACGGCACTCGGCATTTGTCCTAGTAAATAAATAAAGGCTTATAAACCCTCTCGTTGATTGTTGATTATTTTTTTGATAAATTAAGATGAAATGAGAGGACATATATGTTGATTTATTGTGGGACTGCATTTCCAACCAAGAGAGAAAAATGTATACATTTTTAGAGAAATATAGCTATGGTCCAACCGTCCAATATGTAACTTCTAGAGCCACACAAAATTCTGCTACTCCCTCTGGTCCGGAGTAAGTGTCGTAGAAAAAGAACTACGTACATACGTTTTAGCGCTAGACCAGCAACAGTATTTTCGGATCGGAGGGAGTATATAAATTACATGCAAATCCTCCCATGTAGTAGAGCTAATCTGGCCGGGAGCTTGACATTGTGTACTTAGTGTGAGTTAGAAGAGAAGAGGCGACCAGAGCCGGTGTGGGACACATGAACATGATGCGCGTGTCAATGCACGGTAATAAAGAAGCTCCTCAGGTCTTTTTCATTCTTCCTCTTCTTTCTCAAACGCTGCGCTTGATCGATTCTAGGGATTGCACATGCATATCGCTAGCCATGGTCCAGAGACAGAGGTCGGACTCCCATATGCATGAGCTAGCATGACATAAACTCATGATCATCATTTGCATGCATACAAGCAGATACAGCAGATCCATACATGCTATCAACACAAAAAAGGAAAGGTCAGATGGGATCTTCCTGTCTACCACCTGAACCCCATTCAGAAGAGCAGCTAAAGAGCCTACTAATATAGAACCTCTTTGATATAGCTACAAGCCTACAACACTCATACCAAAAACATTTGCTTTGTTGTGATTCAGTTTGCAAACGAATTTCTCCAAATTCAATTTCCAAATGACATTTCCCTACTTCGGTATATGGGATAAATGGAGAAATCAAAGCCCAAGCAAGACAGTCCTAGACTGTCTTTTGACTTCATAAAACCATACTGATTAATGTGGCCACAAGAGGTACTTACGCTCATACCAAACACACAAGCAATTTTTAGTGGCAACATATTGTACCTTGCTACCATGAACTTATGCTTAGCATACAGAATCCCAACAGATAAATGGCAAAATTGTAGACTACCATCTGTTTGTGTTACGGGAAAACATATTGTTACGTTGTCGGTTCTATGGTCTCCTGAACACAATTACCATGTTTTTTCCAGGTTCGTGTGGTGCATTCATCTCATTTTTTAAGAAATTAGATTTATTTATTTTTGCATAAACTGCATCGATTTTATTAGGATTGTACATTCAGGAGATGTGTCTGTTGTCTCTCCAGAAAATCAGGAGCCCAGTTATTGCACTCTTTCTAGCCTCACCCATGGTTTTCAAACTAGGAGAAGTTTGTAGGTTGATCCTAGCGATTACCATGGTCCAATATTGCCCATAATTTTATATTATATCTACTGGTGCTGTCATGTTGTGAATGAAGGGGGGACTATTTATTTTCCTTCACTTAGCATGACCACTGTGCGCTTTGACATTTTCACCGACCAGTATAAAACGCCGCTGGATACTTCTTCCAGATTAACGAATGTCGAGAAAAATGAATAGTACATCAGATATATACTTTACCTTTTAAATAATTTATAGCATAGTTTAGGCCATTCAAGTAACATACCTAAGAGATATCAAGAGATAAGAAGAAGAAACATGCAAGGTGTCAATGTCGTACTATGACATCTGACCATTAAATAAGTTTAAGAAGTGCTTCATAGTTCGAAGTGGAAGAACATCTCATTATGAATGATACTGTCACAAGAAAACGCATCGCATAGCTCCAGTAACGTTGAAGTATGTGCTGATGAATGAAAATAACAAGTTTTTCTTTTCTTTCCCTTTTTTGTGTGAGCAGAAGTTCTTAATATTACCAATCATTCATCTCAGAGAGCAGAATAATCTATTAATCTTTCTTTTCCAATACTTCGTAGCGATAGTATGAAGAAAACACTATTTCGTTACCCTGAAAGTCTAAGATTTTAATGTGTGAGCAAATGAGTAATAGAACATGCAGATTACAACACAAAAAATTAGCAGACAGCCACAAGGTAATTATAATGCAGGGAAATGGAGTAAATAAAGTCCTTAATATTTTGCAGCAGAACAATTTTTCAGCAGTTACTCCAAGAATATAATGTAATTAAAAGTACATAGCTGAATGTACAACACAACCCCTAAGGTGAAGTTGTGAGTGACAAAGAAACGACAGAAGCCAGATCAGTTTGAGTTATGTACCAAGTGAATACGGTTGACTACTTCACTCCAGATCCTTGGGAGCGTCGCTTACTTGCAACTCGGCGACATGAAGGGTTGGATATTTTTCCATTTTAGCTGTTGAAGCTTCACCAAGAATTGCCTAATCTGAATATTAACTTTGCCCTATATTTAGTCCAATCCATTCATGTCCCTGAATAAAGTTCTCTACCGAGTAGAATCTGATAAGCTGATCTGGTGCCTGACTGCTCCAACCAACCCTTGAAGTGCGATTTGCACCAGGCCCTCGACTTTCAAACTCCCCATAATACAGTGTCCTGAGTGCGAAATCCCCTCGCCAATGAAGCCACCCCTCCGGCCTGACAACCTTCCCCAAATAACAGCTAACATACAGAGTCCTTGCATACTCCTTCCACGGGCGCCCCAAATAGAGCCGGTACGATTGTGGCTTTGCCTGGAACAACAAGTTGAACTCTTTGTTACCATCCACTGTGCAATTTTGAAACACAAACCCTGTCGTCTGCCCTGGATCAATCCTCCCATTTGCTGCCACCACATTGCGTGCACTCTTCCAGGATCCCTCTGCCCGCGGCACCGTCTTGATCACACATTCCTCGAACATAGCAGCGGCATTCCCAAACACAAAATCCACAGTTCCAGCAATATGGCACCGGCGATACAGATGTCGCATGGTGCGAGCATACAGTGTGTCCTGATGCCCACGGAACTCCACGTTCTCCAGCACCGACCGGTCGCTGTCGGAGCGGAACGCGACTGCCTGATGAGCTCCTGCCCCCGCTCTATTCTCAAATGTGATGTCCCTCGCCCTGAAACCGTCACCGGCGACAGCCACGGTCGCAGTTTCGTAGGTACCGAGCCCTTCAATCCCAACGCTCCTTGAGGCGGTGATCACGGTAGCGCCCATTCCCTCACCCACCAGCAAAATGTTGGTCTTTTCGTGAGGAATTATGACGTTTTCCTCGTATATACCTGTAGCGATGGTGATGACGAAGTGGCCGTCAGTATAATTCGGTGCCGCATTGACAGCGTCCTGCACACTGGAGAAGTCGCACGGCTTCGCTGCTGCACTCGACTTGCAGACGGTGGCAGCCGGACGGATCCTCGCCGGAAAGGCCGCGAGGGTGGAGTAGTAGGAGGAGGGTTTGGGGTCTGCTGTTAGAGCTCGTGGGGTAAGGGAATTGAGGAAGCGGGAGGTGAGCGGGTAGGATGGGAAGGAGGGGCCGGACAGGAGATGGGAACAGTCGTACTGGTACTGGAGCGAGGCGGATGCGAGGTGGAGCGCCGCTGGCAGATCGCCGGACTCGAGGGAGGAGAGCGCGGCGCGGAGGCGGTGGAGCGAGAGGGTGAGGTGGTCAGCGCACGGGTGCGCGTAGGAGGTGGGGGACGGGTGCGCGGCGATGGCCGCTCGGAGGAGGGAGGGCGGGGCGGTGGTTTCCCCTGGGGGCGCGGTGGGCAGGAGGATGAGGAGCGCGAGGAGTACGAGCGCGGCCGCCGCCGCGGCGATGGGAAGGAGGCGGCGGCGGCGGGGCGGGACGTGCTGGTGGTGGCCGGCGTGGGTGCGCGGCATTTGGGCCCGCGTCCCCGCGTCGGGGAGAGAGATCCCGATGCGTACTAGATTGTGTTTTATTTTATTTTAATTTTTCCTGGAAAGAATGTATTAAATTGGGAAGCGAGGAGTTGTAGACTAAGTTCGTGTTTCCGATTCGAAAGCGCCTTCTCATTAGACGTTTTCGATGTGCGCAGCTTTAACCAACCGATAACTCTGATAAGAAACCGCCTCTTCCAGTGGTGCTCTGCCGCTCTCGCCCCGTGTAATTCTGCTGTGAGCTCAGCTTATACTGGGTTAATAGATGGATTTGGTCGCCGGGAGAGTGGTCCACGGTGCTCTCCGTCCTGGAGATGCATCAAATCGCCGAGAGTTCCTCTCCTGTTCGGTTCTTGTGCTGCTGGATTTCCTGGATGCTTCTGCCCGCTAGCTGTTTGTCGAAATGCCCCAGCAGTGGTGCCCTTTGCCAAGAAGAAGAGGAAGGGGTACAGTGAGGTGACGCCTGATGGTGATGAGGAGGAGGACGATGATGTCTCTGATGAGTTGGAGGGCGAGGGCAAGGATGTTGATGATGAGGATGTGGAGGAGGATGTCAGTGGCGAGGGTATGGTTTTGTTGTGAACTCTGGTGATGTTTCTCTGTTTTCTTTAGATTGCATGACTTGATGATCATGAGAAAACATTCACCTACAGAAAATTGAGTAGAGCATATGTACATAGGAGTAGATGATGTACCTAGTTCTGCAATTTGCAGCTGTTTCTTTCAATTGCATTGCGCTTACTTGGCACCCTAAGTATGGCTAAATTGACTAAGGTTCTTGAACACATGGTGTATCTCAATAGGTATCCCATTAATTGGTTGAATCTGATACTTCAGTTAAGTACCTTCAATACAGTTATTAATAAGTACTGTTATGTTCGATGTCATACTCACCTAAAAACACAAGTGCAGTGATGAATTTGGGTTGTGCAGTAGCCCAGCTATGTCTGGTTATTCTGTGTAGGACATGTTTAATCTTTCGACAGTCCACTCCAGTCTATTCATGTATCCTTCTCAGCTATAACTTGAGCACTTTCCCCTCCTCCCCGTCACTGTTGCGAGAGAGGCGAAAGGCGACTTTTTTTGGGCGACTCTGTCGACTCACCGCGTGCGCGCCGGCGGCGCCGCGGGATTCCTCCTCTCCGTCTGCTGCTTCGGCGGCGGGAGGGTGGGGGATCCCCGGCCCCGGCCTGTACATATGGTAGAGTAGGGTGGGGATCCCGCCGGCGGTGCTCTGGAGAAGATGGCGCGGCTGGGGGTTGGTTTGGTGTCGAGAAGATCTTCTCCGGCGGTGAGTTTCTTCGGAGCTTGGCGTCGTCTTCTTCGACTTTCAGGTGCTGGGGGCCCGGTGTGGCTCTCGTGTACCTTTGTTCTCCGCCAGATCTGTGGTGGCGGTGGATCTGGCGGTTGGAACCCAGGACCGGACGAGGACGGCGGCTTCGTCCTGCTTCGTCTTCGAGGGTGGCTGCGGCAAGGCGGTGTGGCCGGAGAGGGAGGGCGTTGGCCGTGCCCGTTCATCGGCAAAGGATCCGTCGCGGGGCGGCGGACAAGCTCTGCGGCCTCTTTCTTCAAGGAAGGCGCTCTCAGGCTGCGGTAAGAAGGTGGTTGGCGACCTCTGTCGTCGTTGCCGGAGAAGAAGTCGTCTTTGTTTCTGGTTCTGGATCCCCCGCGTATTGTACTCTGATCTTTGTTCTTGTACTGTGTACGGTGTATGTGGTACGTTGGTGAATATACGTGGGCTTTCAAAAAAAAAAAACTAAGTAGTATGATTTATACCAGTATCAATAAAGCAAATTATGTCCTTTAGATTGAGGGTTTTGGGTTCAGTCTACTGTATCCTGTGGAAGGATGAGATTTATTGGGGCTCTGCATTTTGGCTACATTTCTTGCATCACTAGATGAAGCCCCGCGCGTTGCTGCGGGACATTAGGTATCCATAGGAATTTAGGATAAACGTGCATAATAAGACATAGTGGGTACCTTATGCGAAAAGAATAAAAGGGAGTTTCATACAGTTGCAGCTCATATAAAAGCGGTAACAGTACATTTTGAAAAAAGCATACAACTGATGTGACCATATTTCTTACCTTTTAGCCGACAACTCATGTTTTTTAAGTATATAGGCTTAAAGTTGCTTCAAGAGTGATGAAGGTCTGGTCTATGGCAGTATTTAAAATCCGCATCAACCGAGCATCTTTCTAGCTATGAAAATTATTATTTTTCCACTGAAATATGATACAAACTATTTTATATAACATCGCAATAATAAGCATAGCGGAGTGTAATTATTTAGAATTTACATCCTTTTATATGGCAATGCCAATATAATCTACAACAATTTGATAGCATATCTAAACTTTACTTTTTACGTAATAAATAAAGCAAACATTTGGAACTAAATTTTACATCGGCTTATGTCCTGCTGGGGCAAATCGAGCACCTAGTAAATTATCAAGTGCATCTTTTCTTCTTGGCATAAAAACTGGAAAATTCCTTCGGTATGTCCTGCTATTACATTAAGAATTTTTTTGATGGCATGATTGGAAAAGGTACAAAGATGTCAGCATCAACCGATTAGTCATGTATGAAACGCGAACTAAAATGTTGAGGAAACACCTTGCCATGAGTGCGGTACGTACTCGTGGCACCAAGTCATTTTTATACACCTATATATTGCCCTGTTTCCACAAGCTTCCCATGTACCGTCACGGAGCATAATAAATCTGAAATACATAGCATAGTGAAAATATACCATCAACTGCATAGATCAAAGTTGAGAGGTTACTGGTTAGTCAATTTGTAGGCACATGAGTCTAGTCTGAACACAATCTGCTGCAAATATACACCTTCCTGTCACAAGTCACAATAATTTCTGGGAAAACCACCTAAGTAACTGATGATGTACAACCTAAGAGGAAGCTGTACCTGATGTGTGATACATCTAATACCGCACTCGCAAAACCCTCAAATCATGTAACAACAGGGAAATATTTCCAAAATCGGGAACAACTCCAATTAATGTATGCCTTTTGTGAGATAATCTGATATCATATTCTGAAAACCCAGAAATATACTGCAGCCCATCCTTCCAAAAATATGAGAGAGAACAACTCTACTTGATGGAAGAAACTCTTGGAGAAAATGTACTACATTACTAAAAATTATTTGCGACCGAGAGAAACAAACTCTCGTTGCATATCTCGGGAAGAATCACCTGCATTAGTAGATCTGTATTAGGCACAACAAAATAAACATCGGTGGGTAGGCAGATGCTAAAAAACAAATCTGGAAAGAGAGAGAGAGAGAGAGAGAGGAATCCCAACTTCTACTGAAATATTTCCAGCATGGAGCGTCGAGATATAGCACCTTGACGTCGATTCGTCGGTGAGATTCGGAAATACATTGCTGACGCACCTCACTGCAAGATATTGATACATCGCTATGAAGTAGTACCATGAAGAATGATCTGAATGGCTGCCCTCCACGGCCATTGACTTCCTTGGATGGAGTGGACGTCTTCTTAAATTTTGGGAGATGAATAGGTATGTTCTAGTGGTACCTTTTTTTAGAGATTGATTGCGGCAGTTTCCAAAGAGGAACATAGTTCACCCAAGAGAAAAAAAACTAATGGAAAGTACGTGGGTAATGAAGGGACACCAGGATTTTTTTCGTGACATGGCACATTTGCTTAGGCTGGATGAGGTGGACCAATGAGAAACTTGCTGACTTGTATAACTTGCATGTTGAGAGAAATCCCCTTAGTGGGTCATTCCTATTTAGATATAGAAGATTTGATCTGAATGTACCTTTCAAAAACTAAAAAACTGTATCTGATTGTAATACTGTTAAGTGTTGGGCGCTTCAGATATTCACATCCCTGTATAGTCTGCTGATTGAGTAAATTATAACATGCATGACTTAACGATTACTAGAAAACATTCACCTACAGAAAATTGAGTAGATCATATGTACATGGGAGTAGATGACTGTACCTAGTTCTGCAATTTGCAACTATTTATTTCAATTGCATTGCGCTTACTTTGCACCCTAAGTAAAATTGACTAAGGTTCTTGAACACATGGTGTATCTCATTAGGTATCCCATTAATTGGTTGAATCTGATACTTCAGTTAAGTAACTTGAATATAGTTAATGGGTACAGTTATGTTCGATGGCATACTCACCTAAAAACACAAGTACAGTAAGTCAGTAATGAATTTGGGTTGTGCAGTGCCCCAGTTATGCCTCGTTTTTTTTTTTGAAAGATTACTGCAGGGTAGACCCCCACAGCCATGATTCTAGGAAGGAGTAAAGAGAGAGGGGTTTCTAAGCCATGATTCTAGGAAGGAGTAAAGAGAGAGGGGTTTCTAAGCCATTTTTTGAAAGATTACTCTGTTAATTTACAGAAATTAACAGAGGTTTCTAAGCCATGATTCTAGGAGGGGTAGAACCGAAGCCTTAACTCTATGCCTAAGCAAAGAGATATCACAAACAAAACCAGCCTTCCAGCCTCTGAAACTTGGCCTAATATTCTTGAATATCCAGTCATTGCGCTGCTTCCAAATGTTCCAGCAAGCCATTATCAAAATCTCAGTAAAGCAAGGCCCAGGGAAGTTCTTCTTTGCATGTAATAAACATTCAGCAGGTGATCCATTAATCCATTCAACCTGTAAAAAATTCCATACCCTGGAACTGAACTTGCACTGGAAAGACACAGCACACAGTCATTGTTATCTGTCACCTGCCAATTCCTTCTCACCATCATGTCTTTTGTGTTCAATCTGTCATGTAACAGCAGCCAGGCAAAGACCTTATGCTTAGACATGCATTTGGATTTCCAGATCCATTTGAAGGGTCCATGATTTGGCAGTGTGGAAAAATGCAGGTTATAAAAACCCTTTGGCGAGTAAACTCCTTTTACTGAAATTGCAAATCCACACATCATCTCCTTGCTGAATATTAACATCGAGCAGTAAAGAGTGCAAGGAATTATATTCCTGGTAAGCCTCTACAGAGAGAGGTAAATGGAACCCATCCGAAAACTGATTCATGGCAAAGAAATCTTTAACAGAGGCCAGCTTATCCTTTGCATAAGAATATAATCTGCGGAATTTCTAAGCCAAGGAAACCACCTGCCACACATCCTCCCAGTTATGTCTCGTTATTCTGTCTTGGACATGTTTAATCTTTCGACAATACACTCCAGTCTATTCATGTATCCTTCTCAGCTATAACCAAGTAATATGATTTATACCAGTATCAATAAAGCAATCATCTGCAGATATTGTGGATGAAGACGACTATGGTGATGATGGCGACTATGACTTTGAAGATGATTTCGAGAGTGATGCTGAACACGACCTTTATGTAAGGTTACTTTTATCTGTTCAAATCTACAAGCCTTACCAGATAACATTGACCATTGATCACGGATGTGCATTCACATTATGTAGGTTGGAGATGGAGGTGCTGGTGGTGGAGTATCACTTGCTGGCACATGGTGGGGCAAGGAAGCATTGGCTTTGGCTGAGCAGGTTTCAGAATCATTCGACGGCGACTTGAAAATTTATGCTTTCAAGGCGACTGCAAATTTGGAGATCAGAGTATGCATTGAGAAGATGTCTACTAGGTATATTACAATGTTCACTAGGTATATATCAATATTAGTACAGGCATATGCCGTAACTCACATAACTGTCTTGTTTATGTGAGTTTGTTGAAGTCTGAAGTGATTGGCATGTGCTGAGTTGATAGATTGAGTATTAATTTTGAATAGGTTTAACTAACTATTTTTTCAAGGGTGAGGGGTTAGTAAATAAAGGCAAGTGTACAACAGATACACCCGAAGTTGCCATCTTTCTGTTTTCTGTCACTCTAAGATTTCTTATCAAGCACTTGATATTAGGTATGGTTCTCCCACTATTGATGACATTGAAGCGTACACAATTGCACTACGTGCAAAATTGGATGATGCAGAGTCAGCTGGCAGGA
This sequence comes from Poa pratensis, assembly GCA_947311845.1. Classification (NCBI taxonomy): domain Eukaryota; kingdom Viridiplantae; phylum Streptophyta; class Magnoliopsida; order Poales; family Poaceae; genus Poa; species Poa pratensis. Next base: position 25,724,383 of record CAMZMU010000051.1, on the reverse strand, counting down.
TACCGAAAAACATATCCTTGGAGGTTTGCCCTCTAGAACTATACTCAGATCTAGTTAAAGCCTTCTCCAGATACTGTAGGAACAAACTGATAACTTCAATAACATTTTTCCTATGCATTGATCACTTTGAAGGTGTCATCCCCTGGTGTGGAGAGAGTTATCCGTGTCCCAGACGAGCTCGAACGTTTCAAAGAACGGTCGATGTATGTCAGGTATGTTGCAACGGGCGAAGATGTGGCCACGCCTCAAGAAGCCGACGGCGTGTTCAGACTCATTTCCTACGACATAGACCTGTGCGAGTGCGTCTGGTGCATAGCCGATGTGAAGATAAACCGGCAGCAGACCGGGAAGGGTAGGCCCCTGAGCAAGAAGCAGAGAGAATGGCGTCTGCATACGCCGTTCAAGGCGCTGAAGTTAGTCAGGGTTTACTCTGAATGTTGAGCTGCTTCTTTGAGTTAAATCCTTGTGTCCATCTGAGGTATTCTTGCACCTCATCCAATTTTGCTAAATGGGACACTGATAGGCGGGCGGGTGTATGTGCGGTAGCTAGATTGTTGTACCACTTGTTCATATTCAGTAATGACAAGAATTGCTTCTTCTACGCAATAGATAATACCCGGACTATCCTCAAGTTTTGCACTTGATTCATTGTTTAATTTCTCCTAGATATATAGTCCACTTGGCTAATTATCAATCTTCCTGTAAATAGTATACTCTGGTGTTTTTGTCCTACTTAATGAATGAACCGGCAGGGCGGCTGCCTTTTCAAATCAAAAATAATAATTGTTCGCAACCTCTTGTCAACGAGAGTAGATTACTTGCTCAACTGATCAAACTGCCAGGTAGGAACTAGGGAAATTTATCAGCAACTAGACCAGCTAGAATAAATAAGAGTTAGCAAATAAGACCAGAGGAATATTGATCAAGCGACCTAGCACTTGTTAATGTAGTAACTCCGGGGGATTATAGTACACACTCTCTACATGTCATACGAAGGAACACTGACACTATGTTTTTTTTCTCTGTACCGCACGTGTGTATGCATGTGTGCTAGTTTGACGCTTAGACAAAGCCTAGGAAAGGTGAAACATTAAGATAGATGGCCCATTTTCCTTTACAAATTCAGTTTTGGGTGGTCTAGCTGCTGAACTGAGTGACGGGAGCTCAACCAATCATTTAGGCATAAATGCACGTCAAACTTTTTGTATTTAAGGATAGGTGTAAATTAAACAAGTTGACCTAGACAAAAAATATTATTTGCCAAAGTCGAACATTAAGCGCCCGCACAGATACGACTAATTAGCTAGGCAGATTGATCTAGCCAGCAAAGCTCCACATGTTCATGACTAACGAGTTGCTTGTACCAAACAAACTGATACGTATATGCATGACAATATCTATGAAATAAGACCAAGCAAATACATTGCATGCGATTTCACACTCCTTAAGTATTGGGTTTAAATACGTTCTGTGCGTAAGCCTCTCTAGCAACTTGCACATACATTAGGTTACATAAATTCGATATGGTATAATTAAACCTCAAGTGCCCAAAGAGTTTATGCAGGCATCTACCGGTGAAAAGCACCACCATGTTCAGCATAATTGATCTCACAATTCTGGTTTCAAGTCAAATCACCCATAAAGGCAATTCTAGACCCATGCCCTGCTAGAGCCTAGAGGCCCCTCTGCTCCACCGTTTGATGTACTCTCTTCTGCTACGAGGCCCATGCCCTGCTACTGCTAAACCCCCCTACGCTCCACCGTTTGATGGTTCCACACCTAGACAATGTGCATAGTCAGATAATCTTTTTTTTGCGTTGGCTGATTTATAATACATATTTTATAAATCATATGTCTAGTTTGCTTCATTCAAAAGTGGAAAAAAAATCAGAAATTTATATCTTTGATATTTCCTAAAATTTTAGGAAATAAAGACATATACAACATTTAGAAACGTTATGAAACAAATCAAAAGTTACCGAGAAATGAGAAATATCATGGGACAATCACGAAAAGTATGCCTCCTTAAACTAATAATTTCGTTGCTTCAGTAAAATGTCTCCTAAAAGCATTTACTATTTTTTTCCAAATTTGTGTAGTGGCACCAAGTAGATTGGCATTGTCACGCTTATTCTCGCAATCTATGCCTAACACTAATATGAGAAAAAAAAAACTCTAGCAACCGAGAGGAGCGCTGTGTTGTCAGTAAAAAAATGGATGCAATATATCTTTACTATCGGTCGACCATGTTTTTTTGTGGGACATGCCCAAAGGTCCTCCATGATACATGGAAGTGATTACTCTAGCTTGGACATGTGCCACACTTCGGGTTGCCCTGCCAGATGCAATGGCTCGTTGGTTGATGTCCTCAAACACCATGTGGTCCATCTCAATGTGGGTTAGCCTCTATCAATGGAATCTCTTGTTTCACTCCTTCGAGGCATTCTGCATGATGTATCGTAGATGCCCACTTAATTTTCATGCGCTTTATGTCATTGTCAATCGAAGACAGAATGGCGTCCCAAGACAGTCGTAAGTCATAATGTAAGATCCTAGATCATGCATCGCTAGATGCTCGTAATGCGACCTTTTTGCACTAATCTTCAAACCTCCTTGATCAAGGGGTAGTCAAGAGATGATCAGTCACGGTGTATAGATCCCCCCACTCCACCCCACTCCATCCCTGGGAAGAGCGAATCGTGATGCCATCTACATGTCTCCAACATATAAGTTCTGAGGATCTTTCCATTGAGAACTTGCTAGAAAGTGCAACTGTGCTCTGCATGTGCCTTCCAAATATTTGTGACAAGAAATTCGAGGTGTGATCATAGAAGTGTGTAACATAAGTTGAATGTACCATCTACAACGCGGTATCCATCTAGAGCCAAGTAATGGTGTCAGGCCGAATAGGTCCGTAAACTCCACGAGTTGCATCGGTTATTTATCCTAGTATAGATTGTATCCAATTGTCGCAAGATAGCTCTTTTTACGCCATATGATTCTTTTTTGTAACGATTTTGAAAAGCTCTGGGCACCACAACAGAAAGTCTCATTGCTTTCCCGATTCTCTTGCTAGAAATGCACCTTTGCCCCCACCCCATATGTTGATCTTCGTAGAGGCTCATGAACATTGACAGTTCTGAAGCGTCGAAGGAAGCTATAAAGTCGGCCCAAGTAGGCCTCCCATGGTAGAAGCACGTAATTTGTTCAACAAACAAACTTACAAACAAATCCCTTTGCTGCAATGTGCAATCAATGGTAGATGGAGGGGGTCTATCTAGGGGTCGGTTCATCCGCTTTGACCAACACCATATATAGTTCCAGTTGGACATTTTTAGAAACAAAATAACTAAGAGCTGCTTGTAAGAACAAATCACTTATAGACATTAGACCAAGCTGCATGAACGATGGTGTGGTTTCAGACTTCTCAATCACGGATTTACATTAAGTACTCCTCTTTGCTGCCTGTCGATCATATATATATAGACACCCAGAGTATGTACATAGATGCATAGGCAGCGCAACGGTGGAAACCTGTAATCCCTTCCAACTGCAAGTGTGGCTCTAGTGCATTGAGCCACCAGTAGCAACGATGTCTCCGGTGCCATATTTTTCACCGTACGGTCACCAGTCACCTCCTCCACCACCCTCGCCGCAGCCGCCTCCTCCACCCTCGCCAACACCACCCTATCCCCATTACGACCCACCGCCGTATTCTCCCCCTTACGTGCCAGTGCCACCGCCATCGTCTCCCCCTTACCTGCCACCACCCACACCAAGCTCGTATCCCCCTTACCTGTTGCCACCTTCCTACCCGCCGGCTCCAACGCCAACTTACTATGATGTACCACCGCCGCCAACGCCTTACTATGATTCGCCTCCGCCGCCAACGCCATACGTTCCGGTTCCAACACCATATTACGACCCACCTCCGCCGCCAACGGCGTACGACAACCCACCTCCGCCGCCTTACAATCCCTACGACAACAGCACCGGCTACACACCGCCGTCTCCGCCGGGGCCGGGATATTGGCATGGAGGGCACATCGCCATCGTGGTGCTGGTCCCCATCGCCGGGCTGTGCCTCCTCGGGCTGCTCGCGGGGCTGCTGCTGTTCGCACGGCGGAGGCGGAGGGAGCCGGAGCCGGAGTGTCCGCCGGAGGAGGTGCAGGAGGTTTCTGAGTACGTTCGCGTGCAGGAGCAGGTCGTCCACGGGCCGGCGGGAGACGTCGTTGTGGTCGAGGTCCTCGACGAGGTCATCGTGCAGCAGGAGCATGGCGTCGTCAACCACGCCCACGGACGGGGCGAAGGGCGGCCCTACTAGACAGACATGGCCCCTCACGTATCTGATTACTGCAGTGTGCAGTACTGCCCACGATTGGTATATTTGATAATAAGTTGGTACAGTAGTAGCTTACGTCTATGCAGATGTTGCAGTGTGGCGTGTGATTGGTGAGATTGCATATTTACGTACATCAAATTGTTGTTTGAATTTAATTTGAAACGTGCTAGCTAGTTGCCTCCATGCATGCATGGAAAGTGTCTCAATGTTAATTTGGGTGTGTCTATGTAATAATCGTGATGCTTGCATGCATGGGCCTAGTCACCTAGCGGCTTTTTATTATTTGGATGCATAGTATATATATTGGTGTATTTTCATGACATATGTGTAAAGATCTGTATCGTGACATGTCCACATATGTTTTTCAATCAAGAAACTATTACTTCCTCTTGTCAATACATAATGTATTATACATTTTCTTCCTCTCGTCATATTGTCGTCCAGTAATCGGGAACTCAACGGAGCTCGGAGCTGCGGGCAGCGACGGCAGGCAAAAGAGTATAAACTCTAAATTAATATATGTGTTCTCAAATGCGAGAAAACAAAATTTTGAGTACCCGGCGATGAAATGCAAAATTGGGCCCTAAAGTTCAAAAACTCAAACAACCAAAGCATAATTTTATTAATAATATAAAATCTGAATATATAAATTTAATTTAGTGATATAATGAAATTAAAACAACCGAGCTCAACTTCGGCCGAAAGTATCATCTATCCATATTTCTCAAAATAAAATCTTCAATTATATCTCCATAATTATCTGAGGTTGCTTCTATTTTTCCTCCTACATTATTTGACAACCAAAATCATGCTTCCTAATGCAAGATGAAATGATGATTGACGAACATTAAAGAAATAAACGCCCTTCCTATATATAATTGACCCAGAAACTCTAACGGTCTAAGCGACGATACATAGATTTTGGATATTAGAAATTTAGGAGTAACAAGAGAAGATACTTTTAAAATTCAGCCCTCGCTCTTCGTCGGTCACCGTCTCAACTCGTCGATCCTCGCCGTTGCCATAGCTAGTCGGGAGGGGATGTGAACAGAAGTGCCAAACTGCCAAACGAGCCGATCAAAGTTTGTGATTCAGGAATCATGGCTTGCGTGTGTGTGTTGATTTTTTTTTTTATGGGAGCGTGTATGTGTTAATGTTAGACGGCTTCTGCACTTTTCCTACATAGGTATAGCTGGGCCTTTTCCTTTTCTCCTCTTCATATTGGGCCTGCTCGGCTGTTGGACCCTGGAGCGTTGATGTATTTTCTTTTCTTTTCCCTTATTGGCTGATTTTTTTCGATAAACAACATTTTATTACTTAGGATTTTAAATATTACACGGGGCTCCACCGGGCTCTGCATAACTAGAATGCACACAGCTGTAACCGTACAGTTTTATAAAACATAAAATAAATATCGAGCGAGTAATCACACATCCGATGTACATATGCTGGTGGTGAGCCAATCCAAATATCACGTGACCATCCATGTTGAATAAAAATTACCCCTTGTCGTGTTTTCCAGTTACACAAACACCTCCATAAAATGTTTGATAATTTTTACTATAAAAAATCTTGTCATTCTATATTGCCAAAACGAACATATTACTTTTAGCTTGACAAAATGTTTTATACCGTGGGACGAAGGGGTACTTAGTAATTAACTATATTAGACTGTTTAAAAATAATTATTACTAGTGCCCCCTGATTTGGTGGGCATGAGTGGTCGTGCATCTCGCACATGCTCACGACGGAACAATATGCATGAATTCACTGACAGACTGTTAAAGTGTTAACTGTCCATCTCACTTTAGGCAAAGCATTCACTGAACATCGTGTTTGGAGACATTTAATCAGCGCATGGCTCACATCTCATTCTAGCGCCTTATCTAATTTTGATGTTTTTTTCGAAATTATTTGGAACTAATTGGATGAACACGAACATCAACGCTCCAGCATATTGACCTTGTTATTGAGCATTTTCAAATAGTAGAAATAACTGAAGGAAGTAGTTCAGCTAAATAGCAAAAAAATTACATCGAACAACCTTACGTTTCCGGAGGAAGGTCGAATTACATCGAAGATCAATGGACCTTAATTCTCAAAGAATATGAAATGGATGATGATCACCGCCTCTGTATCAAAATGATGCACACAATTTTTTATATTAATAATAGAGTAAAACGCACCTGGAGTCTATCAAGTTGCATGGTTGGACCGGATTGGTCACCTACTGGGAAAATGCTAACTATTGGTCACTAACTTGTGCAAATGTTGCACGTTAGTCATTCCGTCACTCCCACCGTTAAAATTCTGACGTGGACGCTATTTTTTTACAAAAAAGACCTTAACCTTCCGGAAATTCACATTCGCACCCGCGCTCATATGCTACAGTGATTTTCGGGAAAATAAAAAAATAGTAAAACTTTTTAAAAAAAATCGAAAAAATCACAGGCAAACATGAGTATGGTACGCACACCCGTGTAAAATTTCGTCATGAAATGACATTGTGAACGCCCTGTGCAAAAAAAACAAATCTCTGACCGAAATCAGATCCAAAAATTTGAATTTTCAGATCTGTGATTTTCGGGAAAATAAAAAAAATAGTAAAACTTTTCAAAACAATCCGAAAAAAATCACGGGTGTGCGTACCATACTCATGTTTGCCTGTGATTTTTTTCAGAATTTTTTGAAAAGTTTTACTATTTTTTTATTTTCCCAAAATCACTGTAGCATATGAGCTCGGGTGCGAATGTGAATTTCCGGAAGGTCAAGGTCTTTTTTGTAAAAAAAATATCGTCCATGTCAGCATTTTAACGGTGGGAGTGACGGAATGACTAACGTGCAACATTTGCACAAGTTAGTGACCAATAGTTAGCATTTTCCCAGTAGGTGACCAATCTGCTCCAACCATGCAACTTGATAGACTCCAGGTGCGTTTTACTCTTAATAATAGAAGAAAACAGAAATCACCAAGCCTTACATAAAAGATAAATCGCTCAGTCGGAAGCCATTCAGACGATAACTCGCTACACCTACAACCTTGATGAAGGAGTGGACCGGTCAGAACCAAGTGTCCAGACCTCACACACCAACACATATCATCTAGGCTTCAACTAAGCCACCCAATAGTGAGCCGGGAGCACAACCGGTCCAACAGACCCTCAGCGTACACCACATACGCACACTCAGAAGTCGTTGCGGCCGTATTTCACCAACTCATCTTCAGGAGAGATCAACGCAGTAGCCTTGTCAGATGTGTCATTGACGCCACCACGACGCCAAACAACACCACCGTTCTACGTGCGTCCATCACCGAGACCCCGTTGCACCATGCCGCCGAGACTCGCCGTTGTCGATGCGGTAGATGAAATGCCGCTCCACCTCGAAGTCCCTCCAGCCAACGTATCCTCCAAAATGATGTCGTGGGAGGGGAACGACACCAATGGCGCAACCATCATTCGATCCGGGAGTAAATCCAGATCTAGGGTTTCCCCCAGAGCAGCATGGGTTAGGGTGACACAGACTGCAATGACGATGCCTCGAGAAGGAAACGACGTCAAAGACACTGCAATCACACCACCCGACCCCGCAGCTGACTGACACCGCCCCTCACCGGCCCCTCGAGGAGCCGCAACCGTCAAGGACTGCACTGCGACAGATCTGAACCGGGGGGGGGGGGGTCAGATCTACAAACGCCGCCACCACAATCGCCCAAGAGGACGCCGAAACGCACCCTCCGACCAAAGAGATAGCCGCCGCCGCTTCCTGGCCAGGGAACACCGCCCTGGCCGCCGCCACGACCCGACGTCGTGCGCCGCGGCTCCCTCGCGCCATGTGCTAGATCACCGCAACATTGTGGCCCTGATGGCCGAGCCTTGCCCAAACCTTGGTTTGCAACCCATGCAGACTCCCCAGGCGAGAGACGACTCGATCCCGCCGCTGCCGCGCGGCTATGCTTTGCCCAGCCACACCCTTTGGTGGCGGCAAGAGAGGACGAGAGGAGGGAGGGGGGACGAGGTTAGGGTTCCCCCTCCGCCGCCACACGGGGGCGATAAGTGGAGGGACGGGGTTATCTTCGCATGTAGCTTCTTTTGAGTTGGTATCTTCTTGATATTAGTATATTCCATTTATAAAAAAGGATGGATGTTTTCATTGCATTTATCTTGTTACTATGAAGCTCAAAACATTGCATATGCGGACCATAATGTGAATTATGAGCTTTCAACCGATGGGGACATTATATTATATACTCAACGTATATCCGGTGAAGGAACTTCGGAATCAAGGTACGATTATAATACGAATGAACAGACACCGACAGAGCAACTAGAGAATAGTAACTACTACTTCCAGCTGGTTTGAGACAAGGGTATGTACGCACGTAGAAAGAGTCAGGAAAGTTAACTAGGAGTGTAGGACTTAGCCTCAAAACTAAGCCAAGTCTTGACTTTAGCACTTAACCCATGTGGCTAGCTAGATGGTAAAGGGAATTGAAGAAATTAGTTTACTAATAATCACAAGTGTGTCGATCTCCAAAGTCAACAGCTGGAGACCGATCGACAATCGACTTATTTGTAATCTTTTGCTGGTGTGACATAACATCCGTCTAAAATATACGTAGCCGTCGCCATCTATATCTCTCTCGCGTTGCCGTGTTTCTCCGATTGATTTTGGCTCCTTGTTGGTTGGATTTTGCTGCCACGACGCTGTCCCAGCCTCCCAGGGTCGACGATCGATCCATTGAGAGATAGAAAGGCGTCGAGAGTGGGAGGGGGAAAGGTTTAAATAAACGGAGGGGAGAGCTACACTGCGCGCGCAACTTGCTGCGAGTTTTCATTTCTCCTGTCTAGCTAGGCCAACTTGCTGCTTGGCTAGTTCCATCACATATAAAGGAGTTGGAATGGTTCGTTCTACATGAGAGTGATCGATTTGTTTTCCATTGCTAGCCTAATCCCTTTCAGCAAGAATGAAAGGGAGGATTTCTTTGTTTTGCTTTTTATGAGAGAAAACGATGCATTTAATTGTGTATTTATCCTTGTCACCTCATTGCTCCTGTTAGTTTGCACTATGATGTCCTGTTAGTTTGCACTATGATGTCCAATGAAATCTGAACTGCCGTCTGGATGCATCCAAAGTCCTGTTTGCACGCCTACTACATTAATATCTGCCCATGTATTTGTGTTTCTCACATTTGCAACTTGTTTTCTTAGGGCGTCTCTAGTAAGATCCGTTATAATGTAGCCCCTCAAGTGACTCTCTGTACTTTAACTCCCTATATTTGATCCGCTAAATAAAAGCGGTTTCTAGCCGATTTTCTAAACTTCACTCACTATTTTTTTTTGCTTTGTCAAAAAAATTCTGGTTTTGATTTGCATACTACATTTAAACTACTCACTCCATTCATTTTAAGGTATGGTAGGTATTTCAGGTTGTTCTACATACATGTCAAAATGAGTGTATCTAGACATATTTAATGTGTAGATTCACTAATTTTGATATGTATGTAGACCAAACTGAAATATCTACCATAGCTTATAAAAGTGAACAGAGGTAGTAAATATTTACACATATGTTAAATCCAAACATAATAATTATAAAAAATTCATGAACATTACAAATTCAAAATTTACAAACCAAATTATTCAAATCCAAACACACGGAATGGTTCAAATGGAATAAAGAGCAACTATGAAGTGTCGTGGAGTAGCGACTGGTGCTCGGTAAGATCATCTTGAAGTTGAGTATGAACCTCTCGGTTCTCGATACTTCGACATGTTGCGAGAAATTTCTCTATCCTGTTTGCATCGTGTTCAGGCTCAACCAGATCACCATTTGAGATATAGCAATAGTTTTCTGGCATCTCGCGCTAGTCTTCAATGATCATATAATGCAAGATGACGCAACATGTCATTATTTGCCATAAGACATGTGGTTTCCAATACTCGGCGGCGCCACGAACAATGGCATGGCACTTCTGAAGCACACTGAAAGTTCTCTCCACATCTTTCCTCGTCGATTCTTGACACTTTGCAAAGTGAGATCTCTTGTTGCCTTGAGGACGCGAGATTTTCTTCACAATTCTGACCCGTGGAGGGTAGATGTCATCTGCAAGATAGTAAACCATCCCGAACTGACGGTAATTGACAACATAGTTGCAAGGAGGAGCATCTCTGACAACAAGTTGTGCGAACAATGGTGATCTCGACAACACATTTAGATCATTATGAGTGCCAAACAATCCAAAGAATATGAATGCCAAATTACATTCGCATGACAATCAACTGATTCAAGCACCCTAGGCCATTCTCGCTCTTCACTCACACCGAAGAGTCTCTCGATGTCCTCATCATTGGGTTCGCTCAAGTATTCCGGCCCAAAGACCACAGTCATGGATTTTGTGAATCTTCGAACGGCCTCCAAGATTTATCTTCCCCAATGCAAACATAGTCGTCAACATCGTCGGCCAAACACCCATAGGTCAGCACTCGAACAACTAGCCACGACACATTCACCACTGGGCTTGCACTCACCTCCCTCCTCCTGAGTTTAAACCAATCATCATGCTTCTCCACAGCTTTCGCAATGGTGAGGAAGAGACTAGCATGCATCCGAAATCGATGGTGAAAATACTTCTCCGGATAGGTTGGATTGGGGTTGAAATAATCCTAATAAGTTTGACAGGACACTCTGCTCTATCTCAATTGATGTACAAACAGCCGAACCATGATCCTAGTGTCAGCCGCCAAAAATCCTCGTTCAATATCGCAACAATGGTCATTTCTAAGTCATCGTCGTCGTCTTCCTCCTCCTCCGACTCGAAGATTATCTCCCTCGGCCTCTTCATCTATACTACTCCCTCCGTAACGAATTATAAGACGTCGTCATACCTACATGCATGCATTGCCAGCTAGGGGTGGGCATAAAATCCGAAGACCAAAACCGAAACCGAAACCGAAATGACCGAGACCGAAAAGACCGTTAGAAATTTGGTTAGCGAATTAGAAAATACCAAAATTAAATCAGAAATTTGGGTAGCAAATTAGAAAAGACCGAATAGACCGAAGTACCGATTTTATTTTAGTGAATTACGTACGGAAGCAGCTGAATTTGTGTGCCAGCCTAGCTTATGTACATCTAGTCTATAGGCTCAACTACTGAACCAAGCATACCATCTAGTCTGTAGGCTCAACAACTGAGTATCCAAGCCCAGCGTAATGTAAATTCTCCCGTGCGCGAGAGACCAGTCGACCGCTTCCCACTTTCCCAGTCCCGGACGCCGATTCCCCTTCTTGCGCCATATATTTCGGTCTATTTGGTCATGACCGAAGACCGGACCGAACAGACCGACGACCGAAGAACATAAACCGGAAAGACCGAATTTATTACGGGTATCATTTCTAGATGACCGAAATTGTTAAAGACCGAAAAGACCGAACCGAACTAACCGAAAAGACCGAACGCCCACCCTTATTTCCAGCGTCTTATAATATGTTAGAGAGGGAGTATAATAATCACTAGCTAGAAAAGCACTCCAAGAAAACCATCGTCATCTCCATGGATCGATGCACTCTAACTATCGTCTCGAAAAGCACTCCAAAAATACTCATTTGTGGTTGGCTGACACGTGAGCACCATCAGCCGCGGCCGTGGCGTGCGCTACCAAACTTCCCGCCAGCGCCAAAACTCCACACCACACCACGGGAAGACTCCAGACGGGAGCCAGGCGAAAGAAAGGGGAAAAAAAGGAGACGCGCGCAGCACGATCACGCACACACACACCTGGCTCGTCCGGTGGGTCCCAGGCGCAGCCGCCCCAGCATCGCAAGCCGCCGCGCGCACCGCAGGTAGCCACGACGAAGCCTCCACTCCGCCGCAGGCAGCACTGACACGCCGGACCGGCGCGTCAGCCGGTCACCGTCGTTTGCCGCACGTGGATCCCACGGCCGGCGTCGCCGTCGCCGCAGCTGCCTGCCACCCACCCACGGGCAGTAACTACCATTTTTTTCCTCAAGGGAAACTCCACACAAAAATATCTATCTCCCCTGCTTTTGTCTGCTCTACTCTTCTTTCTCCTCCTCCTCGCCTAAAGCAAGCGTCGTCGGCCGCTCCTACCTCGCGCCTTCCTCGCGCGCGCCTCTCTCCTCCCCCTCCCTCCCTGGCCCAGCGCGGGAGCACGCTCGACGCCGGCGCCGCCCGCCGCCTCGGCCGTGCCGGTCTGCCTATAACCTGCCGCGGCCATGCCCGTGCCCGGCTGGTGGCCCGGCAAACTGAGGCCCAGGTCCAAGGCCAAGCCCGGCGCGTCCGCCGCGACCTCCCCGCGCAAGTCCGTCGACCTCGACTACCCGTCCCCCTCGCCGACACCCCGCGCGACCCGCAGCCTCGACTCGCCGGCCGCGCGCCATGGCGGCCGCTGCTGCGGGGAGGAGCTGCAGTACAAGCTCCCACTCCCCGTGAGTGACCCGGACCCGGAGACCCTGGCCGCGGGGTCTCTGTGTGAGGCGGCCGCGGCAGGTGAGGGCTGCTCGTCCTCGCTCTCCGGGTCCAGCGTCTGCTCTTCTTCGCCCGATGACGCGCCGGATCACCATGTCTCGTCCAGGTAAGCAGCTGATCGTCGAGTTGTTGGCGTGTTGCTGCCTGTTTACGGCTTAATTGCGAATTTGCCCGCTGCCCTGCCCTGCCCTGCACCAGTTCAATTCTCACGTTTATGGCCAGGTTGAATCTGCTGAATTTATGCGATACCGAGATTGAATTCGCGGAAATGGTTTGCTCGAAATGTAGAGGCATTACGTTTAGTGTGAACGGTTTGTTGGGTTAGAAACTTTTCTAGGAAATTTTGAGTCCAAATGCAGAGTTGGAGACTTGGCAGCGAATATTGCGGCTTCGCACCAACTGCAGCTGTTGACCTCGTCCATGGTAGTTCCAGCTGTACAGTCGTAAGCCACTTCACTATTTTTGGTAAAGTTTGTATCCTGGGCTGGATGACTAAAGATGCCACTGCGTGAATGGTTTATGCTTCAAGACATATCTTGAAAAGAAGTTGAACAACTTTGTGTTTTGGTGGGAATGCAGACTTGTTGCTTCTGCTAGCTCATTGTTTATTCTTGCAACAAAATTATGTCCATGGAAAAGATTATCCTTATGTTTTGCACCCAATTATGACGTATTTGAGAGCATGTGATTTTGTTCCAGTGCCAAATTAGTATGTTCTTATTTGGTAACTTGAAATAGCGCGTTGTTTGTAGCTCTTTGTTATGGTTTTGATATGATTCATTTCAAAATGATATCAATATATTTGTTAATGGTTCTTGGTTGCTTTGTGTATCTCTAGGTCTATGGATCCGGTTGCTTTTGCAAAGGGAAGAAATACGCCATCTGACTCACCTATGATCGTAAATGAAGACAACCACTTCATGTCTCGCAGTATGCCCCGGGAGCATCAGAAGTTTTTTGAGGTGCCTTTCTCTAATGTGAGGGAACTTCATTTGCAAAACGATGATCCTTCAACTAGTGAAGCCAGTTATTCACGCGGCCGTGTGTGGTGTGAGGATATATTTGATCCCAGAACGAGAAGCCCTTCCCCTGGCTCAAAAGGCCATACCTTTGCTATGAATAATGTACATTCAAGAGAATTTGGGTTTAGCCCAAGGTCACCATTGAAAATGGTGAATGGTTTGAGGAGCCCGCCTCATCCCTTGCCACTTCCTCCAGCTCCCAGTGCTTGCTCACCTCTACCTCCATCTCCCACTGCTTGCTCGCCTCTCTCTCCATCTCCCACTGCTTGCTCACCTCTTCCTACATCTCCCACTCATTGCTTGCAATTCCAGTCACAGTGGAGAAAGGGGAAATTATTAGGGAGTGGCACATTTGGCCAGGTTTACCTTGGATTTAACAGGTATCATGTTTTTTCTCATGTTTTTGCATCATTTACCATTTGATCATCATTTGGTATTGAATGCATTAGTGCTGTATTTATATGCTGTAAATCCTGTACAAAGGTATGTGATGCATAAATTGTTGAATATTCAAGTAGATGTCTTTATAAGTTGACACATGAGATTATGTAGCATCTAACTCTCAAGAGGTAATGCCTAATGGATATGAACTTAACATGCTGTTCTTTTGTTCATATTTCCTTGTGCCGAATCGTCGGTATTGGTTGAATGTCTTGTTAAGTTACCTAAATATCTTAAGAAAACAATTTTCAAAATAACTCTTATATCATAACCAATTATGCAGTGAAAATGGGCAGTTTTGCGCGATTAAGGAAGTACAAGTTATTTCAGATGATCCACATTCGAAAGAACGACTCAAACAATTGAATCAGGTTACTTGGTTATCTTAATTCAGCTAGCTTAGTTATCTTTCTGTGTACGGTAACAACATTTACCTTACCTGTTTAATTGACTCAACAATATGCTATTCATTTCCATATTGACAGGAAATAGATATTCTTAAGCAACCATCACACCCGAACATTGTGCAGTACTATGGAAGTGAGATGGTAAGTTTTATTTGATAAACCATAACATTTGTCTATGTGTGACCATATCGGACTTGTAAGGGGAAATGATGTCAAGTATTTATAAAGTTGAAAGAAAATTAATGATGCGCATTAAGGGCTCATGCAGATATATAGTAAGTTAAATTGGTGGGAAATTCAGTTCTACTTCTGTTTACAAATGATAAATTTTATCCATAATAAAAATTTGTTGCTACTGTCCTTGCTCTTGAAATAACACCTTGTGTCATACTCGGAACGCATTGTGGAAATGTTGCATTTATAACCTGCCTACATATAAAACTTAACTAATGATGGAGTAGCTAGGTATCCCATACACTAACATAGGATCACTTAAAGAATGTTTAAATGAATACCTTTCAATGTGGCATAACGGCTAAGCGATAGGTGGGAAGTCATATCTTATATGGTTCTTAGAGTTGCTGTCGTGGCAAGGGCATGGTGGGGACATGCACATGAAATATTACTAGGTTACTCATTTGCAGTGGTTTCACCAGGATTTTAGGCTTAATCATACCAAAGAAGTGGAGAAGTACTTGCCAACTAATTGACTATACTTAAAACTTTCTAATTGTGTACCTTTCTGTACAGACTGATGACACTCTTTCAATTTACCTTGAGTATGTTTCTGGGGGCTCAATTCACAAGTTACTTAGGGAGTATGGCCCTTTCAAGGAACCAGTGATTCGCAGTTATACTGGTCAAATTCTCGCTGGTCTTGCGTATTTGCATGGGAAGAACACTGTCCACAGGTAATATACACCTTATCTAATTGATTACTCTTTCCATAGGCAGTACAAAATTGAATAATCGACTTAATAGTTCTTTTTCCCGGCAGAGATATTAAAGGAGCAAACATACTTGTTGGCCCTAATGGCGAAGTTAAACTTGCTGACTTTGGCATGGCTAGGCATGTATGCAGTTTTTCCTCCCTACCTCCATTGTGTGTGCGTAGTACTATGTAGTTTCACTATCATGAGGTTTAGTATTTTTTGGGGGACCTTCCAAATATTGATTTTTCCTGTACTGCTTTCTATTTGGTTCTAACTACGTTCAATTTCGTTTGAGTCCCCTAGAAGAAATTAAGGGAGGAATGCTTCTACCTTTTCTTAAAACGGAACAGTGCCTAAATAAAGCTATAGTACTAATAAGACTGAATTACTGAACCTTGCCGGGTGCTTGCTGTTGTCATTCTGGAAAGGCATTCAACCATTTATGTAGTCTGTGTATGAAACCAAATACGTAAGTTCTTATATAAAAAGGAGAAAATTATTTGACTGAAATTCACACTGATGCCAGATCTATAACCCTGGTTTTAGGGAGGGAGAGAGAGAGAGCTCTTACCAGGGAGGAAGGTAGCTTGATCTCAAAAGGGTGCATTGTATTCCATTATATATGATGACTCAAAACTGTCAATCTAACTTTATCTGTAGGGTAGCAATTCTATTTATAGTTGCGGTCTTTCTATAATACTGCCATATGGGCCTTGGTCCATAGATGTGACAAATACACTAAAACACAAATTCTAGTCTATGTCTTCTTCCCCGTCAAGGCTGTTCATCTCATTACTTCTGTTGAAGCAGATATCATCTTTTGCTGAAATACGCTCTTTCAAAGGAAGTCCTTACTGGATGGCTCCTGAGGTGAGCTGCATCCTTCCTTAACATTCCACGTTGAAATCATTTTTCTTCATTACCAATTGTACGCATGTTTTATCGAGAAAACCCAATTGTACCCATGTGACTGAAGTCTTCCCTAATACCGGAAAACACACAGGTTATAATGAACAGTAAAGGTTACAATCTAGCTGTCGACATTTGGAGTTTGGGGTGTACAATTATCGAAATGGCAACGGCAAGACCTCCTTGGCACCAGTATGAAGGGGTATGCTTCTACTTAACAGCTGTATTTCTTAATCCATGTATATGTGACAAATAATAGGTAATAGGCTGACTCGATCTTCTCCAATCTAACCTTGTAGGTAGCTGCAATATTTAAGATCGCAAACAGTAAAGATATACCTGAAATTCCAGATATTTTTTCCGAGGACGGGAAAAGTTTCTTGAAACTGTGCTTAAAACGTGATCCAGCATCTCGCGCCTCTGCAAGTCAGTTGCTGGATCATCCTTTTGTTCAGGACCATCCAGCAGTAAGAGCAGCAAAATCCAGTGCACTGAGAAATGCATTTTCTGCTCCAGCAGATCGGAAGCATACAGTGGTATAGTATTTTGCTCAGTGTAAACTTGTTTCTTAAGTATATATCTGTTCTGTTTGATGTTCTCCTCAACAAGAAAAACTCGCTTATAGTCACTCGCTGGCATGAGTTCTTTACATTTGTTTGGACTAAGTCTGGATAAATTTAACAAATAGCTAGCAGCATTCTTCTTGCTTTTGGCCGTGGTATTAATAATATGCGCGCCAGATCACTTCTGTGTGATTTTGCTTAATTCTACCGAAGATCCTCTTATGTCTGCTATAAATTAGTAGTTCATGTGCAAATTGTGACTTATTTTAGTAAAGTTAATTGCAGGATTGTTGTTTTTCAAGTAAAAAGATGTCATTGTTTGTTTTATTTACCGTATCTGTTATCTGAAATGCTCACCATCCTTATCCTGCCCTCTCTGTTGTTGTTGCAGTCAAAGAGGGAGCTTCCATCACGGAGAAGTATTACTCCACTCAGGGATATAGGTGTGAGTGCGAGAGATTTTACCGGATTTTCCACAACTGTTCCTTCACCCCGTAACTCCAGGTACCGGAATACTCCCCTTCTAGGTCCATCCTAATTCTACCCCTCGTAGCATTATATTTTTCTTGACAAAATATGCATACCTTTTAGCAGCCCTATTCCAGTGAGAACAAACATGTCTCTACCGGTGTCCCCATCTTCAAGCCCACTGAGGCAATTTAAGCAGTCCAACTGGAGCTGCCTGCCATCTCCGCCCCACCCAATGCTTTCGCCTGGTGCTTCATCAAGCTATGCGTTGAATCAGGCACGGCGAAGTCCGGTAATTTCAGACCCTTGGCAGGACATCGGCCCCTTGAAACTTCCGAGTCCCTACAGTTCTCCGAAGAGGTTCTAAGCGTCTTTCAGGGAGGTTTAGCATGATAAATGCTCTCACGACATGGTTGATGCTCAAAGATGTTCTGTCAGCAACCGCCTGTAACCTCACGTTGTTAGACGCTGATTTATTGTACAGTCGAAGAGGTTCCGGAGGAAAGAAAACGATACTGGAAGTGGTGTATATTTATAGGTCATTGTCGCTTCCGCTATATATCTCATGATGTAAATCGATACAAAATCTTATAAGAATACGTGCTGTAAATCTGCCAGTTTGCGCAAGCTCATAGTATAGTAGTTATGATGATTTCTTACTTCTGTGACAGATGTAGGGATGTCTTCCGGTGAAACGAAATCTGTAACTAGCTGCTGGAGCACTTTGTCAAATTACATTTATAATTGGTTAAAAATGTGAAATTTTGTGAGTGCTGAGCCGTTGCATTTACATTGTCACGTCATACCTACTATTACTATATATAAAGGACGAACATCTCAACTCCCTCTCCCACCTTCCACGTCACCCCCATTCTTCTGACCGTCGGATTGGTTAAACGGACGGCCAGGATCGATCCACGGCGACCCCCCATGCGCGACACTGTTCTTGGCAACAGTACCCGCGCGTTTAGACCAACCAGATGACGCCACGTCATCCGGTCATCGCCGGTGGAACCGGTGACCAGCCGGTCACCCCCTCTCGCACGATTTTTGGAGCAACATTTTACGGAAACCCCCCGCAAAGGACTGAATGCAAATTCAGCAAACATCGAGGACCCCCGTGCAAAAACATCCGCAGACCTCACCCTCCCTCTTACCCTCTCCCCGCGCGAGTCCGAGCTCGCCGGCGCCGCCGACGCGCACCGCCGCCCCACCGCGCCTCCCCCGACAGATCGACGCCTACCACGGTCTCCGCCGTCGTCCCCTTCACCTCCTCGCCGAAGATCGCTTGCCAGGATGCTCGGATTCGCCGTCGACGTGCCCCCCTTCGTCGCCTCCGGCCGCCGGTTGCCGCCGTCGATCCCGACGTCTCTGGCCACCGTTTGAACCCAGCGCCGCCACCATCCGGCTCAGCGCGGCCGCGCGCATCCACACGCCCAGCCGCGCGCATCCACACGCCCAGCCGCGCGCTCCAAATCGCGCGGATACGACGCCGTCGACGTCGACGTGGCCGCGGTGGTGGAGGCCATTGCTGACGTCACTACGACGTCGCAATGGCCCACCCTGTCAGTTTTTTTTTTCCTTTTTTAGATTTTTGTTTTTTAAAAAAATGCTAAACTACTGACATGTGGGACCAGCTGAAAAAATGATAAATGTTTTAAATCAATAACTACAAATACAAACTTATTTGAATATTTTCAATTTGCTAAGTATTTTGAAATACGTTAAAATATATCAAAATGCTCGAGAATAAAAAGGCAACAAATTTGAAATTTTCAAACTACTAAAAAATAATAATTCAATATGATAAAATTTTGGAACTACGCTAAAGTATGTCAACATGCTCGCTTTTTTTGTAAAGATCTTAAAAATATCAGCATACTCAAATTTTAATTTTCTAAAAAAAATGGAAATACTCTAAAATATATCAAAACAATCTAAATGTATTTCCCCTAATTACATTGAATCAAATTTGATAAATGCTCAAATATTGCATTTTCCCTAATTATGAAATTAAAATAAATATTAACAGGGAAAAAATACAAATATATCTGAACATTCCAACTTGCAAAATATCTAAAGATACTCGAAATGACAAATTGTTGCTTTTCTTTTACAAATTGTAAAAATCAGAATAGACATTTTAAATACTTTGGGACCTTTTCAACATTATTTCAAATCTTAATAATTTTAAATAGTACATAAAGGCCCATTTGATAAAATATGGATTTTATAATTTCCTTTCGAACTCAAATAAAAATCCAGGAAAACAATATCAATAATATCACTCAATATGATAAACCCGACAAAATAATTTAAACACTTTATAGATATTGTTTTAGGGTATTTAAACAATTTTCCAAAGACTGAATTTTTTTAAAAAAAATGCTAAACTTCTGACATGTGGGACCATTTGGAAAAATGATGAATGTTTTAAAATCAATAACTACAAATACAAACTTATTTGAATATTTTCAATTTGCTAAATATTTTGAAATACGGTAAAATATATCAAAATGCTCGAGAAAAAAGGCAACAAATTTGAAATTTTCAAACTACTAAAGAAAAAAAAACAATTCAATATGATAAAAATTTGGAACTACGCTAAAATATGTCAACATGCTCGCAAAAAAATGCAACTTATTTGAACATTTCAAAATGCTAAAGGATTTTTTTTTTGTAAAGATCTTAAAAATATCAGCATACTCAAATTTCAATTTGCTAAAAAAATGGAAATACTCTAAAATATATCAAAACAATCTAAATGTATTTCCCCTAATTTCATTGAATCAAATTTGATAAATTCTCAAATATTGCATTTTCCCTAATTATGAAATTAAAATAAATATTAACGGGAAAAAATACAAATATATCTGAACATTCCAAGTTGCAAAATATCTAAAGATACTCGAAATGTCAAATTGTTGCTTTTCTTTTACAAATTGTAAAAATCAGAATAGACATTTTAAATACTTTGGGACCCTTTCAACATTATTTCAAATCTTAATAATTTTAAATAGTACATAAAGGCCCATTTGATAAAATATGGATTTTATAATTTCCTTTCGAACTCAAATAAAAATCCAGGAAAACAATATCAGTAATATCACTCAATAGATATTGTTTTAGGGTATTTAAACAAATTTCCAAAGACTGAATTTTCCAAAGACTACTAAATAATGTATATTTCAAATTTACAAATACTTTCCAAATCTAAGCATTTTGCAAAAGTGAAAAGAATTCAAACATAACTAACTACCTAATTTTACCAATTTTTTGAAAACTGAACAATTAATAAATGTATTTTTTTTTGAATTCCAATAGTTTTAAAATCTGAACAATTTTTTTAGTATGGACATTTCCAAATATGAATTTTTACACACGGGCGCGGCGTGTCGACGCGCCATTTTGCCTAGTTGAGTTTATAGCTGGCTAATTTCATTGGTAAACCGTCGATGAAAAGTAAAGGTCCAGATCCCGACCTGGTGTTCCCCTCGTTAATTCTCATGAAAAAAGGCTGATGTTCATGTTCAAATTTAAAGCTGGTTGACATCAAAATTTGTATAACGTACACTAGACTGCAATGTTAAAATCAAGATTTTTTTTCTGAAAAAGCATCTGCAATGAAAAGCTAAAAATAAACCAAAAGATGGAAAAATGCGGTGAGCGTGGATCGAACACGCGACCTTCAGATCTTCAGTCTGACGCTCTCCCAACTGAGCTATCCCCGCTGCGATTACAAAATAAATGTAGCAAACTACTTGACCACAGCACCTAGTTCTCCAGTTTCCAACAATGAAAGATGAAACAGCTCGATTTGATCTCTCCATCCATCATCCCCGACCTTGCGGAGTTACATAGATTGACATTGACAAACATTCTTGTGCAGAAACTTACAGCTTACAAGAATACCTAAATCCTTAACTCTCAACAGCACTAACTCTAATTCACCTGGACTTGAGCAGCTTCAGCAGTGCCCTCGCTTTGGCCTTGGCCCTGGCACCGCACTGACTCTGAAGCAGCAGCAGCAACTGCGTCACCACCCCGGCGCCGACTGCTTCGCTCCGTGCCGCCCGCGACTCCCTGCACACGGCTAGCAGCGCCGCCGCCGCGTGCTCGCTGCCGTCGTTGCTCGACGACATCATGAACACGTGTTTCACGAGCACCCGGGTGGCGCCCGGGGCGCGCGCTACCGCCCTGCGGCCGGCCTCCGTCTCCGTCAGCGCCTCCACGGCCGCCAGCGCGCTGGACACGGCGCCGCCGCCCTTGCCGTACGCCCACCACGACAGGTGCCTGAAGAGCGCGCCGACCACTCCGTGATGGATGGCGCTGCCACGCGCCGGCTCGGCGGCGCAGAACGCCGCGATCGCGCGCACCGCGGCCTCCGAGGCTCGCCGGTCGGAGGCTGGGCCGTCTGGCTGCTGCAGGAGCGGCAGTAGAGCCTGCCACACGCGCGGCGAGGCGGCGAGGATGAGCGCCAGGTCCCGCGTCGCCACGGCCGTGGCGATGATCTCCAGGAGGCGGCACAGGCCAGTCTTTGCCCGGCCGCTGCCGCCCTCCAGGAGTCGGACGAAGGACGCCAGGTTGGCCTCCTTCTTGAGCATGTTGAGGCAGTCGAGCTGCGGCGCGGCGGCATTCGACGGCATGAGGCTGAGCGCGCACTGCAGCGCGAGCTCCTCCGCCTTCGCGCCGCGGCGATCTGTCGACGCGACCGGGGCGGCGTGGAAGACGAGCGGCAGCAGCACGCAGAGGAACCCCAGCTGGATCATGCACGCGCGGCCGACGTCCGACTCGGACGCCAGCGCCAAGACCTTCTCGAGCGCGGCGATCTTGGCGGCGCTGGTGGCGGCATCGGACTGGAGGCAACGCTTGAGCGCCGCGAGCGACGGCTCCTCGTCCGCGCCCGACTGATCCGAGAGGCGGTGGTCGGTATTAGCGGCGGAGAGCCAGCACTCGATGAGGTGGCGCAGGGTGCGGTTAGGCACGAGCTCGGTGGCGTCGCCGAGGGCCTGCATTGTGACGGGGCAGGTGCGGTGGCCGTCGGCGAGCCATCGCTCGATGCATTGGCGGTCGTACGTCTGCCCCGTGCACAGCGTCACCGGGTCCGTGAAGATGTCCAGGCTGATCGGGCACCTGAACAGGTGCGGTATGCTCATATTTTTCCTCCGCAAAGAGAGATCAGCAAGAATCCATGGAAGAACCGAGGTGGTCGGCTCAACTTCAAGGAAAGGAATCCAGAATGCAGTGTGCGCGGCCACACAAGAAGCTGTCTTATTTAACTTGCTGCAGTGCAGGCACTCACTCCCATGCCACTCCCATCAAGAATCCATGGGGATGCACAGATGTAACGTAACACAAGACGAAACCCGTGAGGTGACCGCAGCGAGCGTGAGTCACTGCGGTTGCTGCGGCTGGCCGCTATGGTTGTACTTGATGCAGATAATGGGCATAAAGCTGGCCAAGCAACAAGAGTCCGAGCTGCAGTACAAGATGGAAGTGTCACAGTACTGGATATGGGCTCTCTGTCAGATCAGATGAGAGAGAAGGGAGAGGATGGAGGAAGCAAGAGAGGAGGTGTGTGCAATGGCCATGGCTGCAAGATAAAGGCCGGAGCAGACGGAGAACTTTCTCTTTTGGTGATAGTCGTAGAAAGGGAAAGGCCGGGTGATTGGACCAGTATGCATGAGGGGAGAGAGAGGAACGGAGAAGGTTGAATACTGAAAACGTGGGGACAGTCAGAGTTGGACCGGTCGGAGAGCAATGAATTTACAGGTTGGAATGGCCAAATTAAGAGGCTGTAGCATTAAACAAATGGATTGAGAGGCTAAACGCATGTTTCTACTTTCAGTTTGCCTGGTCAATTACCAAGACTGAGTTAATTGCACCACGGGTCACACAACTCGTCTGCTATGTGCACTTTGGTCACACATCTCAAAAACGTGCATAACGGGTCACACATCTCACATGTAGGTGCACTTTGGTCACAAACCGTACTTGTCAGTCCGTTTTGGACGGTAAATTTTCAAAAAAAAACCTGAATAATATTAGGAGGACCATTTTGTAAAATTAAAAAAATTAGGAGGACCATTTTGTAAAACTAGAAGGACCATTTTGTAAAATTAGGAGGACCATTTTGTAAAATAATTAATATTACTCCAGGGGGTTTTCTGAAAATTTACCGTCCAAAACGGACTGACAGGTACGGTTTGTGACCAAAGTGCACCTACATGTGAGATGTGTGAGCCGTTATGCACGTTTTTGAGATGTGTGACCAAAGTGCACATAGCGGACGAGTTGTGTGACCCGTGGTGCAATTAACTCACCAAGACTGCAAGTGGCAGCTATTTGCAATTTGCAGCTTGCAAGATTCAGACAAATTAGGAGCCATGACCAGCCAAAGGTTTTGAAAGTTTATACTGAACTGGAGCTGGGCCAAATTGCTAAGTAAAGGAGAACATTTGTGGGTAAATGTTTTTGGCGTTACAGTGGAAAAAACCTCTAGTACTCTTTACATGTGTGCAATACTGTTTCCCAACCGTGGACTACTCTGAATTCTCAACTCTTGAGCTGCTGAACAGTACCCTTCATTGCTCATGATTGTTCCGTTTGCCGCGGATGCATTTAACAGCAGTTATGTAGTACGTACTGTATGCTACAATGATCTAAGAACTGACATTATGAGGAGACAAGCATAATCCATTAGATCCTTTTCTCCCTTTATTTTCGGTTAATCTGAATTAGTACAGCTAAATACTCTTTCAGAGAATCCACTGTATCCCTTTGTCAGCCAATGTTCCAACAACACCAACATTTGCGCTGCAGCTCCACGACAGAGAGAGCATCTTCCTTACAAGACAAAGATCGCTACATTCATTAAAGAGTTAATGACACCAGCGGTCACCCAACTCGTCGTCGATGTGCATTTAAGTCACACTTCTCCAGAACGTGATTATTTGGTCACACAACTCGACAAGTGCGTGCACGCAGGTCACTGACCCCACTTGTCAGTCCGTTTTGGACGGTAAATTTTCAGAAAACCCCTGGAGTAATATTAATTTTACAAAATGGTCCTCCTAATTTTACAAAATGGTCCTTCTAATTTTACAAAATGGTCCTCCTAATTTTACAAAATGGTCCTTCTAATTTTACAAAATGGTCCTCCAGGGAACCATTTTGTAAAATTAATATTACTTCAGAGGGTTTTCTAAAAAATTACCGTCCAAAACAGACTGACAAGTGGGGTCAGTGACCTGCGTGCACGCACTTGTCGAGTTGTGTGACCAAATAATCACGTTCTGGAGAAGTGTGACTTAAGTGCACATTGACGTCGAGTTGTGTGACCGCGGGTGCCATTAACTCTTCATTAAAGTATGATCTGCACAGTTGAAACTAATAAACTGAATTGGCTCCTCGAGCAACCCACTGAGAGTAAACAATGCCGCTCCGTAGGTGCTAAGATCAACTTATTAAGGCTATGACAGTGCAAAAGTCTTGGCTTACACTAGACTTTAAGGTAGTGTACCCAGTAATGGCCAGCACGATTGCCAGAATTAAGGGCTCTACAGGACTATTACCCTAGGATCATATCAGACGGGATCTAATGGAGACACGGGAGAGGGCAATGAACAGAAGTATAATTGGGAGGGTCTATCGGCTAGGGTTGTCCTTTTGGCGAGTAGCACGCTAGGTCGGCGGCGATCTGTTCGGCGGATGCTGCAAGGCGATGCTTGCTGCAGACGTGGGCGCCATGGCCATGGGAGTCATCCTTGCAGCCGTTGGAGAGATACACGGTGACAGGCATGTTGCTGATCTACGCGCCTTTGCCGCAGATTTGAGTGATTTGTTAAACCTCTCAAAAGCTCGATAAGTCCCATTTCTTGCAACCAATCTTGTCAATCTTTGAGGAAAAAGTAGAGATGATCTATATCTACAATTCTAGCAACCAAAATAAATTCCCCTTGAGAAAATTGTTGTACTTGTTAGTCTCGGGTTTTTTGGAAATCCTAGACGACTAGAATCAACCGGAAGCTTACAAGTTGTGGATTTACTCCCGAAATATTTGCCAAGGTTGGAGGAAGCCTCAAATGCTCAGTTAGTGAAGTGGACAATTTTTTTGCTAGGTTTACTCAAGAGAGAAGAACTCAAGATCCGATAAATCGTAGTTGGCTTTGTTTTTACATGGTATCTCCAACGTGGATTCAAGTTCCCCAAGGAATTTGAACTATGGGGTAAATTTGTATCTTCGTCTACACCTCGGTTATCGATATACATTTTTCTTACCTTCCTTAAAATGACTAGTTTTCTCGGTTGTGTACCTTGTTTGTCGGCGTTCTTTGCCATATAGGATTATATCACTTGGCTGCATTTTGCAGAAAACTGATAATTCTACAATTTCCCTAAAATCAACGAAAACATAAAAAAAATCGTAATTTGCTATTCACCCTCTCTAGTCACCATCATTGATCCTTCCTCGACGCCTCTGGGACGAAGACTTAGGCTTGCGCCGACAAACTTAGAATAAATCAGGCCAAACCAATCTTTCTTTCTTCTTTTGTGTCAACGTTCGTATCTGAAATCGGTCGAAGATCAGCAAATTCCCCCAGTTGTTTCGTAGATTCGTAAACTAGCTGCTCTGACTTACCGTGAACTGACGTGCTTGACTTCTCCGATCGGTTTATTTCTAACCCACAAAATTTTGCTGGATTTGGTGAGTGCGTTCATCCTTGTCAATTTTCCCCCTCTCTGGCCGCGTTAAAATACCAATCGACCTATCATATCAGCGAGCAGAAAACAGAAAAGTTACGTGGAGTGTGAGGTAAACCCAATTGTCAAAAGCTTTTATTTTGGACCCTAGCGAGTTAGGTAACTAACTTCTTCGATACTGGAACCACACCGAAAAAGGAAAACCAAAAAAGAGTGCCTAAATGAAGATGATCAAGTGCTTACTTCAGTGCATGCGACCGCCAACTGTAGCAGTCAGTTGAAAGCAACAGTTTTAACTTTTAAAGCATGTTCTGGAACCACAGAATAGTACAAGTCCAAGTGTGGTTTTCTTCATCTCAGAAAAATAAAAGGTGTGGTTTCCTTTTGGGATCAAACAAGCACCTACATGCATGACCAAGCCAGCAGAGTAAATAGCATTGGCGGTCACACAACTCGTCGGTCGTGTGTACTTAAGTCACACTTCTGAAAAAGGGACTTTTTGGTCACACAACTGAAATGTTGGTGCACGCTGGTCACGAACCCCACATGTCAGTCCGTTTTCCGTTGTAGAAGGTCACGCGCAGGACACGTGAGGCCGAGGTGGACTAGAGTCCACGAATTAAAATTACAAGTATGTCCAAAGTTTTACACAAAAGTCCTTGAACAAAAATAAGAAAAAGCAATCAGCCCCTCAACCAGTCAATCACGCGTTGGGAAGATAACCTCCACGTGCTCGCCGACGCCCGCCCGCCTTCTCCTGCGCGTGACCTCCTACAACGGAAAACGGACTGACATGTGGGGTTCGTGACCAGCGTGCACCCACATTTCAGTTGTGTGACCAAAAAATCCCGTTTTTCAGAAGTGTGACTTAAGTGCACACGACTGACGAGTTGTGTGACCGTCGGTGCTATTTACTCAAGCCAGCAGCATTAAACTGTTCAAAGACTGCTTGGCGGCCGTATTTTTCGGGCCAGATACAGAGCCATTGTTGGAAGCGTTATGTCGATATTATTTTCTGGAAAGTCTCTTAATTTGCTTCTGAGTTCTAGTGATCCCTTCATTTTAAAATATTCAAAATTAATATTTATAAGTTTCCAAAAATTTCAGGCATAGCAAATGATATATCCTAAAAGCATGAAATATCGTAATGCAAAATTTGGACATTTGAAAATATGCAAACTCAGTTTCACACTTTTTTCATTTTTGTGTAGCTCAGAATACAAAATATTTGAAATTAAAATTTTGTACATTTGTGGGATACACCATTGGCTACATCTTAGATTTTTTTTAAATTTTGTTTGAAACTCTTAATACGAGTTTCGATTTTTTTTAAATAGCCTGATCACAAAAATCTCCACTCTTACATTATTACAAGAGAATATATTGTTTCTGAGAAAAGAGCTACTGTTGTCTCGATCTCTATATTCTGACTAGAGAATCTTAGAGGTAACGCGTCCACTCTGTAGTTCTGTTCCTATATCTTAAGGATAAAGTTAGGCCATTGAGCAGGAGTGCTCAGATGCACGTGTGATGTTGGGTCACTTGTGTGTTTCTGGTCTAAGTTTTACTTATGAATTCGGTCGATCCAATGATCGATGCGTGCATGCATCTTCTAGATCGGAGTTTTTTTGCGACGAAACATCCCTTTCTACTACCGAGAGCTTTGTTGACCAGCTTCTTTCGAGTCGTTACAAATGAATAAATGATGCCAAGTCGTTCGAGAAGCTCTGATGAATGTGATCGAGCACAGATAGCGTTGACCTACTTTGCATGGGACAGCGGATAAAAAAAAAGATCATACTTTACCTTAGATTTTGTTACGAGCACGTTTTTCTTAAAGATAACTAATAGGAAACGTGTTATGGTTTCTGCACCAACGAGATCGCGGAATGCACACAATCATGAGTTCGTTAGAAAAGTTAATGGAGACTGTTAGAGTTTATTAACAAGGACGGTGTGCTGAGCGTCCGCCAGGGCGCGGTACGCCGGTACCACCGCTGTTTGGGAAGCTCAGTGAGCGAAAAGCGATATTACGTTGGCAGACCAGATCAGACCTGGTAAGTACCAGGGAGCTATACTACCGGCGCGGGCTAGTGGTTCTGGCTCGTCGACCCGAAGGTTGAAATTGGCGGTACCTCCGGCGATATTACCGCTGGCAGCGGCACTTCCGCTGAGACCAGCGGTAATACCGCTAACTGGAGCAGAATTCTTCACGGATCAAATGGAAAGTTCTCTCCACAAGTCTTCATATGTGTTGTCATTGTAGAAACCTGGTAAGCTTAAACACATAGTTAGATCAATAATTGCGAGTAACACCAAAACCAATTAGATATGAGATGCACTTTCACATGTTGCATTCATGTTGCACTACATTCAGACGGTGGGGAGCTGTTTGCTCCGATGATGGTTGAGGCATCTAACCCGAATTGGATTAGATCGTGGTGCGTGCGCGCGAGTGCGTGCATGCCCATGTGATCAAAGACTTTGATTCAAAGTGCATGTCTGATAATTAATGAGCACGGTTTCATGGAGCTCCTTTACTTCTGGTGCACATGGAATTATTTCTAACATTGCATCGCAAAGAATATGTTGATTTGAACGGATCATGATGATTGATCGACTTAAAAATAATCAAAACTAGAGAATTCCGTTTGAAAGCATAGAGATGTGACTACAATCGGCCGCACGCCTAAAGTTTTTGAATTCTCGGACAAAATACAAGAAACCCGTTGCAAGATCTGTCCAAGAAGATCTTCCACACTATAGGCTCATAAAGTAGACTGGTCAGCATGGCCGTTCCAATTAATTTTTAGACCCGGGGCGATTTAAATAAATATAATTACACTAAACTTTTATAATTTCTTAGTTGTTTTTCACGTTTTCATGGTTTTAACAAATATATGTTGTATAATTTGTTAACATTATTAACTATACAATATAATTTTTTTTTATATAGTTGTAATCATTGAAAATATATCTTAGTTATGCAAAAGGTTTTTTGTGAGATATTATTCTTAACAATATACAAATTCATCTTAAATGTGAAAACAAAAATGAGAAAACACACGACTCCTTATTGTTCTTACAATTGATGAATTATATATGGGGTATATGTATATTATCGTGTGGATGTTATTCTCTATTTTTTTAGTATTATGAAATAGTTTGATAGAGATTTCAATGCATACAACCTAGCAAATATCTATAGAGGTGTGTAGTGTATGGTGAAAATATAGAAACTTGTAGAATATTAAATTGAATAGTTGACATTTTTTCACTTCTCAAATGTGTCTTACAACTTACCGTGGATTTAGTTATGGTTAATAATTGCTGATGATTTATACTTGTTACTTCAATAACATTGATTATATTACTTACCGTGGAGATAACAACCAAGTTGAATTAACCACAGCTGATTTAATTTGGTTTGTTTTTATGTGTAATATTATTGACGTGGGGTTACTGAAAGTGCATGTGTTGCCCCATGCGTGGTTTTGGTAATTAATGACAATTCTTATGGACTAACATTTGTATTGAGATATACTTGTAGATCTTGTCCATAGGAAAAGATTGGAGTTCATGTGTTGGACTCTAGAAGATTACATGATGATCAATGCTCTATTCAAGGGTTTATATGAAGAATGGTCATGTGTAGAGTTGAGCATATTGCAAGTATGTCTTGAAGGACTCAAGACACCATCTTTGTGAAACGGAGCTTAGCGAGGCTCTCCCATAATGGAGTATGGGGGAGCATCTAGAGAAGTCTTCATCAAGCATGTGCTAGCAAGCACAATCAAGAAAGTGTTCCAACTTGAGGGAGTCAAGATCGTTATCATCTAGCTCAAGTGGAATGCTTAAGGCAAAGGTATGATCTTGATAGGATTTCTATTTTACCGGTCTCGTGGTGTTAGTGGGAGACCGGGTTATAGGATAGATGACGTACTATCAAGAGGGGCTCTCAAGTGAGTTACTTGATTGCATCTTTGTGGAGACCTCAAACCTTTGCATATTTGGCATATCATCTTTCTTGGTTCTTATTTGGCTTTTATCCATGTGAGAATTTAGACCTTGTGTTCATCTCCATACCAAGCTCTAGTTCATCAAAAACGGATTTTATATGAATATCTTGTGATGTTTTTGATGTTGGAGGTTTTACCGGTTCATCTTTTGTAGAGAGGTCAAACTCTCCTCTTGTGTTCTCCTCCTCACATGATGGACTATGATGTGTATATGCATGATCTTATAGAGCTTGTGATTATCTTCGAAACAAGCCCAAGATCATAGAAAACGGAGTCTGGATGAAAAACTTGTTGAGTTTTCGTGTTGAAAATATTATCGGTTTATCCTTGAGGAAAGTTCCACACCTTCCCATGGGTGGTGACTTTACTCTATTTATGGTTCTTAAATATTTGGTTTCATCCCATTTGGACTTTTCTTGCAAAAGTTAGAGGTCGATAAAGATCTCTTTCTGGGTCTGGTTGGCCGGCCTGGCCGGGCCCCTCGGTGGTTGGCCGGCCTCCAAGCCGGCCAGGCCGGCCTAGGCCGGGTCCAAGGCCGGCGGCTCGGGTGAGTGGCCGGCCAGCATAGGCTGGGCCCCTCGGGTGGTTGGCCGGCCTCCAGGCCGGCCTAGGCCGGGTCCAAGGCCGGGCGGCTTGGGTGAGTGGCCGGCCTCCTGGCCGGCCAGACCGGGCCCAAGGCCGGTCTCTCTGCACATCCGCATCTGGGAAGAGGCCGGCCAGGCCGGGCCCAAGGCCAGCCTCGCGAAAAACTGCCCAACGGGCAGATTTTCGAGGGACCTATTTAAGGGGGTTTCTTCCCCATTGGTTCATAATCTTCTCGAGCTCGTTTTTCCCTTCTCTCTCCTCCATTGTTGACCTTTGGAAAAGCTTGCCTACCTCTCAATCCCTCCCATGATTCTTGCATATCTTTGAGGGAAAGTGAGAGGAGATCTAGATCTACATTTCCACCAATCCATCTCTCCTCTAAGTGAGGGAAAGTCTCTTGATCTAGATCTTGGAGTTCTATTTGTTGAGTTCTTCTTTGTTCTTCCTCTCTTGTCCCCCCATAAGCATTAGTTGCTTTTGGTGGGATTTGAGAGTGAAGGATTTGAGCACTTGTGCTCTTGCCATTGCTTTGTGCATCGGTTTGTGCTCTCTACGAGGATTCGTGGAAGTTGAAAGTTTGTGAGCTTGTTACTCTTGGGTCATTGGACCCTAGACACCCTTGTGGTGGTTGAGACCTTTTGTGGTCACTTGTAGCCGTTCGGGAGCCCCCAATCCAGTTGTGGGTTGTGTCCCGGATTGTTGTTGTAAAGGCTCCGGATTCCGCCTTGAAGGATTCCGATAGTAGAAGGTGAATCAAACCTTTTGTGGTGTGGTTCATTGGAGAAGAAGGTGAAACCTTTGTGGCTGTTGAGTCATTGTGTTGACTCACACCTCTCCAACGAGACGTACTTCCCTAAAAAGGAGGAACTCGGTAATACATCCTCGTCTCCGCGTGACTCGGTTATTTCTATACCCGAGCACTTTACTTATGCACTTTACATTGTGATAGCCTTCGTGCTTGAAGTATTCTATTGCTATCACTTTGTTACTTGTCTTGCTTAGCATAAGTTGTTGGTGCACATAGGTGAACCTAGTATATTTAGGTTTTTGGCTTGTTAATTTAAACATCTAGTTTTATTCCGCAATTACCAAGCCCAAACCGGAAAGTTTTAATCGCCTATTCACCCCCCCCCCTTCTAGGCGACATCATTGTCCTTTCAGTTACCACGGTAAATCCCATGGTTAGTACACCTAGGGTTTCGTGAGGAGGAGAAAGGTGGTAGCGCTGGTGGAATCGTCGGCTGGCAAGTAAGGATTTACCCAGGTTCAGACCCCTGAGGTAATCTACCCTACTTCCTGGTTGTCTATCTCGAGATGTGTATAAGGGTTACAATGGCATCCTGGCGAGATGCGATCTCGCTAGGGTTTGAAATATGGAGGATTGCGTACATAGGTCACCGGCCCTCCCAGACTTTTATAATAGGCTGGGTCTCGGGAGTTCGCAACCGACTAGGTTTACAGGTAAGGAAAGCTACTACCGCCATGGGCTGCACCTGCCTTGGGCGCACTTCTTGCTCATGGGCCTCCTTCTTGGGCCATGCTTGTGGGCTGTAACTAGACCACCAGGTGGGTCATAGCCGAATCGTGCACCAGGTACACTCATAGTGGGTACCTAAAAGGCATGCCCACGTCAATTATATTGGTCTGCCATACTAGTGCAATTGTTAATATAAACTAAGGTTGATAATCTGCTATTTATAAATTTGTGAGTAGTCTCTTATACGAGATAATAATTGTCGAGGTGTGGACTCGGCAAATCCCTGGGTTGATTACCCCGGGTTGATTGAGGGGGAGAGAGATGGCGCGCTGGTAGTTCCGTCGGCTGAGAAGCAAGGATTTACCCAGGTTCGGCCCCTCATGGTGAGGTAAAGACCTACATCCTGCTTGTCTGATCTGTATAAATGATGATGATATTACATGGTGGCCGCGAGGGCGATGAGAGACGTGGTCTCGTGGGGATCCCCCCTATGGGGTGCCCCTGCTTGGCTTTATAAAGGGAGTCAGGTAGGGTTTACATGAGGTTCTTGTCTTGTACTCCAAGTTGTAGCTTGTTGGGCTTCATTGGGCCGCCAGGTGGGCCTTTGTTGTCATCTTCTAATAGGCCGCATGTCGGGTCCTAGTCTTGGCGTGCACCAGGTATCTTCACCGTGGGGTAGTCGAAGGGTAGCCCCACGACAGGAGCCCCCGAGTGCTTGGTCGAATCGAAGATTCGGGTAAGGACTCTTTCCTCCTGGGCACGCCGTCGGGTTCCTGAAAGGGACAAGTAAAAATGATTCGACTCCGGCCGTTGAGGGCTTACAGAGGATGGTTTAGTCGGTAATGTTTCGACTGAATATTGATCTCATGCTATCGGGGGCGCGACAGCGCTCCCGATGGGAGTAGCCCCCGAGATTAAGATGAATTGCTTGTAATTAAGGTTAATCTTAATTAGCCTTCAGTCGAAAGCCGGTTATGCTTCACTCCCGATGGAGTAAATGGAGGACTCGACAATGAATGGAGTCTTGCTCAGCCAATGGGCTTACTGTATGTTGTTTGCTCAACTTGTTTGCCTACTGTTTTGTTGTCATTCAGCCTGTTGGCCTACTGTTTTGTGAGCACTCGAAAAATATTCGAGTTCCTCTTCAGCCTATTGGCCTACTCTGTTGTGTTCATTCAGCCTGTTGGCCTACTGGATTGTGAGCACTTGACAAGTGTTCGAGTTCCTCTTCAGCCTGCTGGCCTACAGCAGTTGCTTGGGATGTTGTTTACTTAGGACCTGTGCGGCGCAGCCCCCGAGCGTTTCGAGTGCGGCCAAGGCTTTTGCCTAAGATCTTTGCGGCGCAGCCCCCGAGTGCTCGAGCGCGGCCTAAGATGTTTAATGAGGTGAACCTGCGTGGCGCAGCCCCCGAGCGTTTCGAGTGCGGCCAAGGCTTTTACTTAGGACCTGTGCGGCGCAGTACCCGAGCGATTCGAGTGCAGCCTAGGCTTTTACTTAGGGTCTTTGCGGCGCAGCCCCCGAGTGTTCGAGCGCGGCCTAAGATGTTTGATGAGGGGAACCTGTGCGGCGCAGCCCCCGAGCGTTTCAGGTGCGGCCAAGGTTTTGAATTTGAACATGTGTGGCGCAGCCCCGAGTGTTTCGAGTGCGGCCTAGGTAAATTTTTGCGGCCTGTAAGGCGCTGCACCCGGAAGAACATCAGGTACGGCCAAGGCGAATTTGTTTGCGGCCTGTGCGGCGCAACACCCGGGAGAGCATCAGGTGCGGCCAAGGCGAATTTGTTTGCGGCCTGTGCGGCGCGGCGTAAGTAGTCGACGCGGCGGACCGGAGTCGACACGGCAGACCGGAGTCGACACGGCGGAAGTAGTCGACGCGGCGGAAGTAGTCGAAGCGGCGGACCGGAGTCGACGCGGCGGAAGTAGTCGACGCGGCGGACCGGAGTCGACGTGGTGGAAGTAGTCGAAGCGGCGGACCGGAGTCGACGCGGTGGAAGTAGTCGACGCGGCGGACCGGAGTCGACGTGGTAGAAGTGGTGCCGTAGAGGCAGTCGACGCGGCGGACCGGAGTCGACGCGGCGGAGTTGTGCCGTAGAGGCAGTCGACGCGGCGGACCGGAGTCGACGCGGCGCGGGCAACACTCAGCCCCCGAGTCCCTTATTAGGCCGGCGAAGGGGAGTCGACGGTGCCGAGTCGATGAAGGCACTCGAGTCGCGTGTCGAGTGCAGCGATGAACTTGTCGTTGACGAAGCGCCAGCCCCCGAGTGTCGGAGACGGCGTCGATGAAGGCTGGCCGGTAGCCCCCGAGTCGTTGTGGAAGACGGAGTCGATAAAGGCGAGGGTGCCAGCCCCTGGGTGCCGGAGACGGCGTCGATGAAGGCTGGCCGGCAGCCCCCGAGTGCCGGAGACGAAGCCGATGAAGGCGAAGTCGACGAACGCGAGGCCGCCAGCCCTCGAGTGTCGGAGACGGAGCCGACGAAGGCGGAGTCGACGAAGGCAAAGTCGACGAAGGCGGAGTCGACGAAGGCGAGGCCGACAGCCCCCGAGTGTTGGAGGCGGAGTCGACGAAGGCGGAGTCGATGCCTTGTGCCGCGCGGGGCTGTCGGGTGCGCGCGGCCGAAGCTGATGTCGTTGCTGTGGTCGATGCGCAGCACTGTCGTCACCCCGAGTCGCCAGTCTGTCGGTGCGCGCGGCCGAAGCTGATGTCGTTGCTTGCTTTTGCTTGACTTGGTAAATCAGCTGCTGCCAAGGCTGCCTCGTTGCTTGCGCCTCTGCTAGTTTGTGCGACTCGTGATTAACGCGACCGCCTGAATCGCGAGATGCGGCGGCGAGTTGAGAGCCGACCGCCGTCCTGCTGATGGCGAGTCCCCGGGGCGATGATCCGCGATCTTGACGAGATACGCTGTAGTCGCCGTATATGCGGTTCCCGTCTGCTCGAGTGATTCGCCTGTGGCTTTGCCCTCATGAAAATAGAGTGATTAGCACATGATTTAGAGATAGTTAAAATAATCGTCAATAGTACGAAGATTGATTGATTCGCTTTGCATGCGTCGAGTGCCGTGGTCCTATGTCGCCGGCTGACAGCCAACGAGGTTGCCCTGCAGGGGTGAAGTTCTGGTGGCTCGATGAAGAAGTCGCTCGGGCGGCGGACGCGGACGGCGGCGGCGTGCGCCTGGTGCCGGTTCCTGCGGCTGGTGTCGGTGACCGGCGAGGCGTTGGCCGCGATGGTTCTCCGGTGCGGTGGCGAGCTAGCAATCCCATGGGACAATTGATCAGATCGTCGATGCCTTGTGCATGCAGATCGATCATTGGGACTCATGTACATACACACACGTTTAGAGCACAAAGCGATTAGTAGCAGATTTAACCATGGAGAGTAAGACAAACTTAATTAAGTAATGAAGAATTGAAGATGGAGTCCACGCCCCGCGCATGCACATGCATGCGGTTGCATGCGGTGGAGTCTGCATATGGCTTTGCTGCTTCTGCTCGCCGGGATCGGCCGTCGTTTGGCCGACGAGATCCGATAGTACGCAGGTAGCAACGGATCGCTGCCGCGTGCGAGCCAGATTGGATCTGCAGTGCTGCCGCTGTTGTTGATGAAGTTTGGAGCCGCCGAAACGTTGAATCCAGCGCGCGTTCTTTCCCACAGACGGCGCCAATTGTCGAGGTGTGGACTCGGCAAATCCCTGAGTTGATTACCCCGGGTTGATTGAGGGGGAGAGAGATGGCGCGCTGGTAGTTCCGTCGGCTGACAAGTAAGGATTTACCCAGGTTCGGGCCCTCATGGTGAGGTAAAGACCAACATCCTGCTTGTCTGATCTGTATAAATGATGATGATATTACATGGTGGCCGCGAGGGCGATGAGAGACGTGGTCTCGTGGGGATCCCCCCTATGGGGTGCCCCTGCCTGGCTTTATAAAGGGAGTCAGGTAGGGTTTACATGAGGTTCTTGTCTTGTACTCCAAGTTGTAGCTTGTTGGGCTTCATTGGGCCGCCAGGTGGGCCTTTGTTGTCATCTTCTAATAGGCCGCATGTCGGGTCCTAGTCTTGGCGTGCACCAGGTATCTTCACCGTAGGGTAGTCGAAGGGTAGCCCCACGACAATAATATAGGAGTTAGAGACGTCGAAAATTCATAGGAGAACCTGGGTACCATATATCCTGATATCTGACTTTTTTTAATGTTCAAAAAGTTCCAAAACTTGTATTCAAGCAACATTATCAAGTATTGTACCATACAAAAAAAATCGCCAAAAAAAACTTTTATTGCACCCTGAGTAAAAGATTTGCCTAAAGTACCGCTATATACACGCTATATTCGTCAGAAATTTCACTTTTTTCCCATAAGTCAATGAGAACAATTTGCTAGCCAAATTTTTTGCATGAGTAGAACACTTGATAATCTTTGAGTGAATTTTTTTCAGATTTTTTGACAATGTTTTGAATTTCTAAAGAAGTGAGTTTAGCTCATTTTGTTAGGGAAATGGATGTACAACTCAGTCACTCAGGTAAATCCTCGCGGACACAAATTTGGTTTCTTATTATTTTTAAAAAAAATGCTCCATAGGGGCTCCACCTACCGTATTCCTTTCAAAAAAAATCCTAAAAAAGATTCCCCGTATATCAGGGTATATGGTACACGAGAGTAAAACCTCCGCGTCCTTAAAGACATACTTTATTATTTTGACCCTCTTCTTCTTATGTCCCGGGTGGTCTCCCTGTTTGCCCGGCCTATAGCCGCCCTGTTGATCAGTGACCTATTCCGTGATCAAATATGACATATATTACATAACAATGGGCATCCAAAGTACAGATACAAATCTCCATCCATTGCTGGTATGTTGCACAAATCTGGTGTTTTATCCTTCAACTGTTAGTCTGTCGCAAGCTGAGTAACATGGTAAGACTCTGTTTTCATCAACGGACGGCGTAGAACAGTAGCAGAATCTTCAGAAATGCTTGATTCGGTGTATTGATCGATTCAGTTTTACAGAAAACAGATGCTTCGCTCAGATATTACACACAAAAGATGTCAATTGTAGTTGTTGGGTCCGAGTAAGAATATATAGCAGATAAGATTTACATATCTCGCTGAAGGTGGATAGAGATTTAATCTGAAGAAACCATTGCATCTGTCAGAAACGAGGAACTGTAAGCCATCATATGCGAGAAGCAACAACGGAACAGGATAACAAGAATAATATCAAATCTTCGCTACAAGTTCGATGCACATAGATTCGTAATTCGCTTGGAATAATACAATATTTATTTTCCAAAAAATAGACAAGCAGAAATACAATTGGTAAGATTTATACATAGAGAATCCAGTATTTTACTATTACAAATGTCTAAAATCCCAAGGCACGTTGATGCCTGCCGCTGCTGATCGGCTGGCGCGCGATGAGCACGAGCTGCTCCTCTGGTACGGAT
This sequence comes from Poa pratensis, assembly GCA_947311845.1. Classification (NCBI taxonomy): domain Eukaryota; kingdom Viridiplantae; phylum Streptophyta; class Magnoliopsida; order Poales; family Poaceae; genus Poa; species Poa pratensis. The sequence goes on along the minus strand of CAMZMU010000051.1, from coordinate 25,686,600 downwards.
GCTGACGGCTGCGAGCCGTAGACATGCGCGACTCGGCGTCAGACACCAGGGGCGACGGCGGTGGCGTACTGGGCGTGTAGTCCGGCGACGCAGCCTGACTGGTAGGAGTCGACGGCGTGTAGTCCCGCGACGCGGAAGGACTGGTAGGAGTCGACGGCGTGTAGTCCCGCGACGCGGGGTGACTGGCAGGAGTCGACGGCGTGTAGTCCGGCGACATGCGCAATTCAGCATCAGACAGCAGGGGCGACGAAGACGGCGTGCTGGGCGTGTAGTCCCGCGACTCGGCGTCAGACAGCAGGGGCGACGAAGAAGGCGTACTGGGCGTGTAGTCCGGCGACATGGCGTCAGACACCTGGCGGGACGAAGACGGCGTGCTGGGCGTGTAGTCCGGTGGCATGCGCGACTCGGCGTCAGACTCCAGGAAGGACCGAGGCGGCGTACCGGGCGTGTAATCCGGCGAAGAGGCGCTGCTCGGAGCAGTCGACGAGGCGTAGTAAGGTGAAGCAGCAGAGGACTCTGACGTAGTGTAATCCGGCGACCCGCCGCGGGGCAGAGAGCTCGACGGCGAGTAATCCAGGGAGGAGCTGGACGATGGCGTGTAGTCCTCGTAGTATCCGTAGGGGTGGGCGCCTACGCCGAAGCCCAAGAAAAAGGGGCCGTACTGGGACGGCGGCGAGGACGGCGTACCCAGGGTGTATGACGGCGGCGAGGTGACGGAATCGGAGCTGGCGCAGAAACCTGATGCGAGAGCCATCATCGCCGTCTGTATCTCGGAATAAAAAATCCGAGCGCGTGTGGTGTGGGCGTGTGCCGATCAAGAAGTGGAGAGAGAAAGATGCTAGGAGGACGAGCGAGATCGAATATCATCGGCGGGGTGGGGTGGGGATATCGATCGGGGCGTGTGGTTGCGTGGCGGTCACGGTTGGCTTCGTCGAGTTCGTCCCGGACTCGGATTCGAATTTTGGCGGCAAGGCCCTGGGATCCAGCTATGGACGCGTAATCCGAGTGGGTGGTGTCAACAATCTAATTGATGGGTGGGCCTGATGGGTTTATGGGCCGAGGCCTTTATTTCTCCACTCTCCCTTCTTTTTCTGTTTATGGGCCGAGTACCTTCTAGGAGAAGCCTCTTGTAGCCGGCGGTGGCGGTGGGCGATTACTCCGGCGAAGTCTGCCGCCGACGAACCGCAAGGTGCTCTGACCCAAGAACACTCGCCTTTACCCGCTTAATTCCACGCATATTTTTTTTCCTTCTACCAGTATTCTTCGCCAAACAGAGAGATCGCACGCCTGCTTACTTTAAATTGTGGTTCCCTGTGAGGTTTACTTGCCTGAAATTGCGGTTCCCCGTAATGTCGGATGCTATGCTAGAGTTCCTTTGAGCCGTGGCTGCCGTAGCAGGAGGCGAATTGGGGGGAGCGGACGGGGAGATTTTGAAAAAATAAGTCGCTGGAATGTGGGTTAAGAAATTTAGGGTTTTGTTCAAACTTTGCAATCAGTTTGGTTGGTACCTGATCTTTCTCGACATCATTATAGTGTCTGTCACTATAATTTCCACGCTTCTATTTATATCTGATAGTGATACTATCAGGGGTTTCGAGGATAGTGGAAGTCAGTGCTCAAAGATGACATTTGTCACTGTGCTGTTCTTCAGTTACTAACTTGGTCTGCACATATCCCTGTTCTTCTGCTTTGCTGTATAGTGTTTGTGCTCGTGGTTTGTCATTTTGTTAAACAGTTGAAGCCAAGCTATCAGAAAACACTTCTGAAAATCTAAGCACGTTCTTCAATGCGTGTTCGATTACACAAAGTGAAACCAAACTTTTAGGTAGATGTAGCGTTTCAGAAGTTCAGTCCTGCATGTGTTTCATGTCAAATTGTCAGGTGTTGTCCTGGAGAATGGGAAATATTGAGATGGCACCACAGTAGCTGTAAAGTGCTAGCGAGATTATTGTTGATCCTCATCCTCTGTCATGTCAACTAATTAACCTGAATTGTTCCCTTCGATTCAGTGCCCCCGTTCTTCTAGGAACACTCTTCTAGTGGTCCTATGTTGCTTTGATGCCATCTAAACATAATGAGTTTGGCAGGATTGAAACAGACCTGGCCACTAGCCACACATATCGACGAGTTCATCTCTATCATGGACATAATTGGTGTCCAACAGAAGACAAGCACATGCAACACTGGGCCCCGTATGAAGTTTCACTTAGTATTTGATGCGTAACTTCACCTGAGGAACAAAGCATGTACTTGTTGAAAGTAACAGAGATATGACTCATCTATAAAGTTCCTGATTGTTTTATCCATTGCAGTAGGTAATGTATTAAAGGTTTGGTTTCTGTCCTGCCTAATTTCCCTTTGAATTGGCTTTGCTAGCAATCTTTTCCATGAGTGGTTTGCTCATTTGAGAAAATGATACGCACTACTTGGGATAATGGTTACATGGTAAAGCATGTGCTGATGTGCACTACGTTATGGAACCTTTCTACAGAAATCAATGTTACTGTGTGGAGATCACTGGGGCACAAATTTACTTAACATAGGTACTGATAACTAGAGGAATCTTTCCTATTTCTTTTGAGTAAAACGGGATATACTGTTAATTAGCAATTCCATTCAAATTCTAAATGACTAGAAGCCAGTAGTACATATTTTTTTCCTTCTGAACATTAAGTGTCATTAGATTTCGATGCGGAGGGGACTCTGTTGATTTGTTGGTGTACCTTATCTACAAGAGCTCTTCTGCTATCTCATCTTGTAATCACTGATTCATTTCAACTACCCTGTATTGCCACTTAGACAAAATAAATTATGGGGTGCTATTAATAGTTTAAACATGCTCATACTAGCAAATGACTTTTACCTGTGAAGGGTACAAAGTAGGATCTTCAAGTAAAGTCTCAATGCCAACGGACCTTCAGGTTCTAATATTTGACTTTTATATCTCATAGTTTGACTCGAAAGGCCTGACATCTGAAAAGCTAATCATACACGTTTCTCCTTTTAGGGAGTCATGGAGAATTATTTGGTGTATGGTGTCATCTCTTCGTCACTAGATGATTACTTAAGGGCCAGGTTCTCAATTGTGGTTAGTTCCAAGTTTCTATTATTTCAGTTACTTGGTGCATTTATATCAAGATCCTATATTCCTATTACTGTTCAAACGATGGATGTTTTCTGTAATTTATATATGTTCTTGTCACATTTGGCCTGAGAAATATCATGACTACACTCACACTGTGATTTCAGAGAATGTAGAGAATGACTTGAAACATATAACTTCATATTCTTCTATTTGTCTGTTAATGTCGAAGGTGAACTTCACATCGATCTCTTCTTGTACAGCATCAATAGGAAATTAAATTACATAAACCACTCAAATGATAACACATGTAAACCACAAACATAGTTATCATTAGTTTAGTTTTCCTCTTTGTATATCCATGTTTTTTCTCCTTCACTTATGTATGACCATGTCAGCATGCATTGAAGCCATTAAAAGTAACGACAGGCATGCTGAAACTATGGATGGAGGCACTACCAACTTCTCTTAGGACAGACAAGAATTATATCATAGCATTTGTGGGGTTGGATTAAGAAGTCAATAACCTTTTTAGTACTAAAAAAGTAAAAGTTACTATAAAATGATTACTGATCTAAAGCCAGTGCACTATGCAGTGTCCACTGCAAACAACTAAATAAGTTTAGAAACTTCAGCGGTTAACTGATTATCAGGTAACTGATTTGGCAAGTCTTAGCAGTGCACGTCGGTACCACTTCTCCACACATGCACACTTTCTGTCTGCAATGCACACACATGTACATTATTACCTTTTTGGAGCTTATCTCACTGATGACATCAATAGCAATATTCTTGCACAAGTTCCAACCATGCTTTCTTTTTTGTCTCTGTGATCTAAAAGCATATGTCTGACCCTATTTGGCCTTTGCTTTGTGGGCACAATATCATCGTTAACAACACAGAAACACAGTGAGTTGGAAGGGCAATATTCAGGCACAAGCATTGCCTGCATCTCTCCAAAACCAGTCCTAAACCCCCGAAACCACTTTATGGTGCTCACTGTTGACTTCATACAATGACCACCCAGGACACTCCCTTGTTACTAAGAATAAATTATCCAGTTTTTGAGTAATCTGGTAAAAGAGTATCCATTACACACTAATATTCCGTAGTAGTTAATGCATATTAAATTTGTTTCATGCACCTTCTTGGAGGAGAATAATTACATCTCTGGTCTAGCTGGAGTGAATCAGGTTTATCGCCTATCAGATCATATGATCATGAAAGAAACTTTTTTTATGAGAATCATCATGATCAGATTGCATGATAGGCAGGAGACCTACACTTTGAACCGTGGTAACAAGGGTTCTAATTTTTTGGCAAACTGACTTCATCATAGTCATCTAGGGACAGGAACACTTCATCTAAGCATGAAAGCTCCATGTCCTCCTCATTGAAGCTCACTTGCGCATTGCAGCTCGACTCAAACACCCGGCATATCACCCAATTGCTGGATTCCTGCAATGATCATCCATGCATGTTGGACACGTTTGTGATGCATAATGATGCTAAATGCATAGTTAGACAAATGCTAAATGCAATAACATGTATGCAGCACTCACTTTGTCTGATTGGCCTTTCTTCTTGTGGGACCGCTTGCGTGAACTGCCTGAAGGGCTGCTACTCCCATTCCCATCAAGTAAGTGGTACTCATGCATAACCCAGTTGGTTTTGCTCGCCTGAAAGGGCTCTTGTCCAATGGAGAAGATGAACGTCTTCTTGAGGCCAACACTGGAACCACCGCTACTTACTGCCTCATCGGCCAATGGGATTCCATTGCCCATTTCGTGAGGTCCTACTCTGTGTTGCGTGGCTGAAGAAGTACCACTGGTTCCCTGCTTCAAGTGCTTTGCCTGGAAAAGAGTTGTCGGTATCGGACTCAACATTCATATGATGCTATGACTTGTGATAAGTACAAGAGATTGTGAAAGAAAGTATTAGCTGCATACCATTCAGTTCCCATGGATCGTAGCGATTCAGAGGCAGGGTAGGGACAATATCAGGTCGGCATGGGAGGAGAGAGGCCTTGCAGCGCAGGAAATGGACGACGAGTTCTTCGTCGGAGGGGAAGAAGTGGAAACCAGGAGGAAGGTTTGTAGATCCACCCATATATGCTGGGGTGCAAGGAAACTAGAAGTATATAGACTAGAGGCAGATGGAAGGCCGTGAGGAAGGAAGATGAAAGCAGGGGTGCTTGCTTCACGTGTGCATAGTGGTATTTATAGGGGCTGTATGCGTGTATATATTTGTATGTAGAGAGAGGGAGAGACGTGCAATTCAAGGAGTGTTGAAAGGTTTTTGCGGCGGCTGAAGGGTGGTTGCTTTGAGAAGCCTGCCAACTTAAGTGCCATGCTTTCCTTCCTCTCTATTTTTTATATGGAGGAAACTATGATGCTATGCAATGACTGATGTTGGATTTGGACAGAGGAGTATCTCCTATTTGATGTTCAGAGGACTTGCTGCAAATTGGTGTACTAAGGATAGTTATGAACTAACAGAGCCATCAATGCATGCATGCATGGTGCGTCATCATGCTGTACATATTTTATTACAAAGCTGAATAGCAAGCAGACAATTTCTTGTCTAGCAATGATGCTGGTTTGGGTGTCCTTAATTAGGATAGCCTTTTGAGGATGCATTTGATCGTTGACTCCTCTTGGATATGTTTCATTAGCATAACCATGTCATCCAAAGTTTCAATGTCAGACTCTTGCACCATAATCTAACATAATGCTTGTGTGCTACTTTAGGTACACTTGAAAATACCATGTCTGCCCAAGAGAACCGTCAATATAGCGTAATATCATGTGATTGGGTTTTCTCAATTCTCACATATGTCCATCCATATCTGAGATCACGCGGAGATGTGAATGACGAGCTAGCTAGGTGAGATGACAGAATCAAGAATTGGCTTGTTTAAGTTGCACGCGCAATTAATGTGAAACCTCATCTTGCAATAAAATTATGGCGCTGATTAGACATCAGTTTTGACTTACTCTCTTATTTGATGTGTGTTGGATATCGTGTAGATATCAAGCAATCATGCAACAAATAGTACCTTGGATTTGTTTGAACCAACAAATAGCACCTTGATTTAGTTTTGACCGCTGCTATGTATGCTTATGATTTTTATAGCCGAAGTGCATAATATGTTCCGCAGCCCCAACATATCAGGGAAATTTTAAATAATAAAAAAATATGAAATAGTTTTGCATGTATCATTTTTATTTTGAAGGCAATACCAGATGTTCTGCATTCTTCAGGTTTTATAGTTTGTGTAATGTACATTAGCCGTGTTGGTTCATCTTAGTCAGTGTGTTTATCTGAAGTGAACCAGTTAGTAAAAGAACCAAAAATATTAGAACAATCAAGAAATTCTTTTGGTGTCTGAAGGCTATCCTAGACTCACCCTTTTGTGATTCCCTCTATTGTCAAACTGACTTGCCCATATTTCTTTGCCCATATCATGACAGCTTAACTTCTCACTGGGTGATATGCGAAGGAAAGGTCAGGTCCAACACAATGGGGGCATCATCAACTGTGTTCTGAAATTACCAGCACAAATGGCTAGGAGGCGTCCTATGACCCAGTAGTGGGTCTTGTGAGTGCAGCCACTGTATAAATTTTGTCTGGGCATGGCTGCATCCTCATGTCACGCAGTCGTCACCCGGCCTTCTCCAACCATATGCTCGTTTGTACATCTTGACCATTGTTATAATCCCCAAGGGCAGAGCAAGTTGCAGAGAGTTCAGTGGAGTTGTGGCAAAGTACAAAGTGCATCACTTGGAGATGAAGCCACTCAAGCTCCTCCCGTATCCTTTTCGCCCATCAATTTTGTGCTCATGTCTGCGAACTGCTTCATCAATCATTTCAAGTTACTTCGCTGGCTCAGTTAGCAAGAGACAGGGATAATTTGGCAGACATCACCATGATGGCAATGATCCATGACAGTGACACGAATCTATTGAGTATTTTGGTAAAACACCACCGTGTTAAGTAAGCCGTAGCCCAATCGGTAAGAGACACATCTGACTATGGAAGGGAGGCTTATGTATCAGCTGGCAAAGGGGATTAATTTGGGTGGACGCAGTTTGGATAAGCTGTTAATCTCTTCAATGATATGCTAACCACTGTTACTCCCTAATATTTGGTGAGATGCTTATCCTGATGCATGCAGTCTACAAGCTTAACAACCTTCCTGATCATCAGAATCTTCCAGGTTAGTATCCTAACAGCTCAATCCGTGCCCTCATATAAAAGAAACAAAGGAGAGATATGATAGTCAATCATTTCATGGTGCACACACTCATGCATGCACACACTAGACACTACTCGCTACACTTTTATTTACCTTTCTCTCCAGCCCTTCTCTTTAGGAAGGGATTTTATGCATGCTGTGTCTCTTTATGGCAGGCCATGCCCATGTAAGATTGGGCAAAGTCCATGCACCACTTGAAGCGCTGGTGCATGCAGATGAAGTGGTGGCGTGGTGCGGTGGTGGCATGGCAGAAGCAGCACACGTAGAGGTGGGGTGGGTACCTGATCCCCGGAGAAAGGCCCACGGATCATACGAAGGGAGCTTCTGTGGGGCCGTCCGATCGGGTGACGTCCTGATGACGCAGTTCTGCATCTGCATCCTCTGTGTGGCAAAGTAAGCAAGGGGAACAGCTCGACAGGATCTCCAACGAGTGTCCTTACACTATCAACTCAGCACATGCATGTTTCTTGTTCATATTCTTACGTTAGGACTTGAGTAATCCTGCCTCTGAACTTCCATGATTATTCTAGATCGATAGGCAGATCAAACTTTGCTGTGTGCTTGAATTAAAATTTCTAGGTAGATACCAACTACTTTCCTGAATTAGTTAACATGATATTAAGTTATGATGAACCTAGATTTTCATGTGGGAAAGTGCTTGACATGTATACATCTGGAACCCTTTTTTTGAAACTAAGCAAAAACCACATTTTCCAACATTAAAAAAAATTGACTTCAAAATTCATTCGTCTAAGAATAGATAGAAACTTGTATTTGTAAAATTTTGTAAAAAAACATATGACCATTTGCGACCTGCTAAAAAATCACAAAAAGAATATCTGCACAACAAGTTCCAGCAACTCTTGTACTGTATCCTTCTTTACTATATATTGCAACTTTTGTTGTTAATTATTACCAAAATTTGCAGGGACAACTTTTTACTATTCTCATAACTTTCAAAACTTGATATTTCTGATATGTTTTCTTACTTTTGGAAAACAGGTTCATGTCTACCCATGTTCTGAGAATTCCCCCTCCATTTGCATAATGCTACCTCAGTCGAACTTTTCATCTGAGCTCTCATCAACTGGGGCAATGCGTGCTCATCATAGGAGTATTAGCATGAGGCTCTGGCGGGTATAACCTATCTTCGCACGCATCGGGCATGGGTGGGTCTTCCACTCCTCTGCGTATCTATCTTGGGGGCTCGAATGTGCTCTGGCCTCTGCCCGCTGAGCTTATCCCCCTCTGCTACTTACTGTTGCGAGCACCACCATGTATGGCCTCGACGGCACTGCCATCCCAACATGCCATCATCTGGCAGCGCACGGCACCACAGTGGATTGGTGGGCGGTGTTGGAGCAACAGCAGGCCGAGATCAGCTTCCTTACTGTTTCCGGCTTCTTTCTGTTTCTGTTTTTACACCTGCTGGCTTTGCATAGTGATGAGACATTCTTCCTTCGGCCTATTCCTTGGCACATCCACATAGACATCGATCGAACTGTTTTTTTTCTGTTTCTTTTTTTTTTTTTGACAGGGAGTTCGTGTACAAGATCAACAAGCAAAGGAGCACACACGCACGAACACAGACAAGAACAAACTCACACGCAGCGGCGACGGAACCACCGAGCAGCACGCCGTCTTCAAGCGCCAGCAGCACGCCACCGGAGACGAAGAAGGCGGCCTCACCTCACACCGAGTAGCCAGCTCGAACAACCGCGTTGAGAAGCCGCAGGAGCCATCTGACGCAGGCGCCAGAATCTGGTCGTTGAAGGAACATCGGCTTCGAGCTGCCACCAAGCCGCCATCGCCGTCTCACGCCGGAGACGAAAACGACAGCGCCACCCATCATCCACCGCAACCACCGACGAGGAAGATCGATCCGCCTGCAAACTCCCAGGAAAGTTAAGCAAAATCATCACCATCCACCGAAGTGGAGGCTGCCGAACCCCAAAAGCAGGAACCAGCGCCGCCACACGGCCGCCAGCTCGAGGAAGAGCACGCCGCGACTCCGGAGAGCAGCGGCCGCGCTCGCGACGGCAGATCTGCCCTGGGCCTCCACCGGAGCACCGAGAACAGAGGAGGGAGCCGCGCCGCCAAAAGCTCTCCGGCCACGCCACCCTCACCACAGCACCGCCGGCAGGCCACCCACGCACACCTAGACTATGTACACGGCGGGATCCGTCGATTCCCCGTCCTCCCGCCGCCGGAGCGGCCGCGGGAGGGCGAGGGATCGAGCGGATCGCCGCCCGCGAGCTGGTCCGCACGGTTGTTTTTTTTCCACTGGTTGTTACATCAGTGTGTGACGCAATCAAATAGCATAGGCACTGCTTGTTACAGCACGTTTCAGTCGCTGCTGATGGATGCATGGTTGCTTCATCTCCTTATACATGTTCCCCATCTCCCCTCTCTCATTTCTTTGTGGTCACTGTTGGACTGTACACTTGTCTCTCCCCCCATCTTTTCTTGTTGTCGGGCAGAAAGGTAGTACCCATAAATAAATGCATGTGAACCACAGAGTTTGAAAAATGGTGTAGCTTCTGCTAAACTAAACATGGTTTGCATTTGCAAGACCCTGAAGAAGTGGTATTTTTTGCCAAATCTGGCCGTTATCATGAACTAATGACGGATCTGGCCGTTCCTGGAAACTATTTCCAAATCTGGCCCCTCGGGTCGGCGCCACGTTATGTGGAGCCGAAGTTGTTCATGTCGGCGCCAATCTAACCTGGAGCCGAAGTTGTTCATGTAGGTCGGCTCCACGTAACGTGGAGCCGACGTTGCCACGTCGAATTTTGATTGGCGCCGACATGAACAACTTCGGCTCCACGTAACGTGGCGCCGACCCGAGGGGCCAGATTTAGAAATAGTTTTCAGGAACGGCCAGATCCGTCATTAGTTCGTGATAACGGTCAGATTTGGCAAAAAATACGAAGAAGTGAGGGAGGGATCGCTGTCGTCGGCAAACCATGGCCCAGATCCCCACACGGTCACACCACACGCACTGGTATCTTGTTGGTGCGTGCAGCTCTCATTTTACTTTGGAACTATTGCTGACGTGTCAGCTAGCTAGCATCGATCTACCACTACTACCGGTGATTCATCTGCCTACCTACGGTGGATATCTTGTGGAATTATCAGACCCTGCACCTCCGGTGGAAAAGACGCGCCACCGGTCCACACGGGTCTACAACACTTTGAAAATGGCACGCATGACCAAATAGGCAAACACTCACCTGCCAGAAATACAGGTGCAGAGGCCCTCTGTTTTTCTATAAGACCACATGACTTCGTAACAGTGAGACTTTCAGCTATAATTATCATTGTCCCAACATATTTAAATTGTTATTATGCGTGGGAATTGCATTTAAATTTCACCTTGATGATCCAGCTTTTCTTCTGGAAACTGTTTCCATCTTTCTACTCAAGAACGGCCGTGTTAATCTTCATGGATGCCCTTTTCTCCACCATATTATGCTTTGCCTTGGCTATGCCTTTGATTTGACTTTGCGCCACCATTAATAAGCGCAAGCCCTGCGGGATGGGCCGGGTCTGATTAGCTGAACGCGTTGCATTGGATTCAACAAGCTATACATAGGACGGATTCAATGGAGGTTGTGGAAGCCCTCTCCAATCCGAGGAACCATCGGGTGGTTGACACGACCTTTTTGAAGGAATGTCGATTGATCGTGGCATGGTTTAAATTGACACGACTGACACATTACCCAATAGAAGCAAATAAGGCGGCACATATCATAGCTAAGTCACCAGTAGAGAGAAATGTCTGGATCGATGATCCACTGTTATGTTTGTAGCCACAGCTGATGGAAGATGTAACAATTACAGGTTAATTAATAAAGGCTACGAATATGTTTAAAAAAAGTCGAAGGTTTCATCCCCGTGTACCATTTGTTTGCTACCATCAAGAACTCAATCCATGAGAATGAGAAGTGTGAAGACAAGTAGCAAATGGCGCAGTACGCAATTTCAGCTGTGTTGGCAGCGTGAGCGACCTTGGTGTACAGGGAAAAAATGACGGAAAACCATCACATTTAGGGCGGCGTTGTCAACTAACCATCACTTTTGGGGAAAATGACGGAGAGCACCACACCTTGGGGCTGGTCTGCGACGTGCATCACTGATTTTTTTGGTTTAAGGGTGCTAACTCGTTTTCTGATCGACCTGGCCCACTCTCAGGCCTACGTCGCAAAACGGGACGGTGAGGAGTGACGGTTGTTAGGTTCTGGAATTTGAAAAGCAAAATAAGCAGTGGGGCCAGCACCTCCTAGCTAGGCGTCCGGTTCGATGGTGGTTAGCAGGGGTGGCCGGCGCGCTTGTGCTCGACGGAGAAGGCATCGCCTGGACGTTCGCGTGCACGGATCTAGAAGCATACGATAGTGGGAAGCTAATACCCGTTCTGGGAAGCGACACTAGGGTTTGTCTTGGCAGTGGCGCTAGGTCACTGAAAGGGAGGGTCAGCGAGAGGGAATGAGAGATGAAGGGGAGCACGGCAGGATTTCTACACCGATGCTCCCCTCCGTCGTGCCCTCCAACGGCAAAATAAGTGCTCCCTCTATCGTGCCCTCCATGGACAAGGGCGCAACTAAGCTCAGGCATAAAAAACTGAAACCAAAGAAACCGGGACCGAAACCGAAATACCGGGTAATTCGGTCTTCGGTCATCTCTTTGGTCCTGGCTGCACGCTGACCGAAATAACTACGGGCTGCGCGCAACAACCATTGCTGGCATCATCATGACGTCAGCCGTCCTGAAACCCTACCACTCATGTGCTTGTTCCGTCTAATTTTTCCGATGTATATCCAACAGGTGGGCCCAAATGGTCAGAAAACGGTTTAAATCAAGTAAATCATAGAATCATTGCTATCTGTCGAAGCCCAGCCCCAAGGTGCGGTGCTATGCGTCATTTTTCTCAAAAGTGGAGGTTCGTAGACACCGAAAGCACCAAGTGGGGTGGTTCTGCGTCATTTACTCATGTGCAGAAGATGTCGAGGCAGCAATGAAAGTATTTAATCAAACTCAAAGGGTTCCTAAAAAAGGGACGCAACTTCAGTAACTTTGAAGCTCAAAGTCACGGCTGGACGTTGATGCAATCTCAACCATCCAAAGCAAATTCAAAGGCCACAATTAGATCTATTTGGCAAATTCAAAATTTAATGTGATCAGAAAATTTTGAAAAAAACCCAGTAATTCTTACATGTTGCATTATACATTCTGGTAAAGTTTTGTCGGAATCGGAAATTCAAAAATATGGTTTTGTTTAAAATTTGGTGTGAAACTTAAAACAAGGTTTTAACAAGGTTTATGATTAAACTGTATGTCCAAATCTTACAAAACTTTCTCAGAATGTATAATTCAATATATATGAATTACTGGAATTTTTCAAAAATTTCTGAGCACTTTGAATTTTGCGTTTGTCAAATAGATCTATCTGTAACCGTTGGATTTGCTTTGGATGGTTGAGATGGCATCAAAATCCAGCCCTGACTTTTAGGTTCAAAGTCACTGAAGCTGCGTCCTTAAAAAATGTTGGTGCGGCTGCAGGGTTTAAAACGACAAGTCTGAAATCGGTGTGCTGGTGAAAGAAGCTAGAAGCCTTTGTATTCTGAATTTCAATTCTTTTCAGTTTTCTTTCAGTCGTCCCGCTTGTAACAATGTCGCCCATGAGCTTGCAAAGTTGGGCACAATTTTTGAGTCTCCGGACTTGTACTGGGATGCTGATGCTCCCAATTGTATTGCTACTCTTTTAGCCAGCGATATTGCTGTGCATGGTTAATCTAAAAGCCCGTTGAAAAAAAAAAACTTCAAGGAGAAAAAGTACTGCACGAATCTTAAAACAGTTGGACGTCTCAGATAGATAGGGGAAACCAGTTTTCGACTGTTCTCCCTTCGTCGTTCTCCTCGCGGGCCGGGGCCATGGCCACCGCTGCCACCTCTAGTTCCGGCGGAATCGTGTCCACAATCTCCGCCCACATAGCTGCCGGACGCCTCTTTGCCGCCCTAGACACCCTCACACCTGCCTGGTCCCCCTCCCCGATTCCATCCTCTCTCTACGCATCTCTCCTCCACTTGGCCACCTCCCACCGCTCCCTCTCGGCCGCCCGCCGTATCGCGGCCCACCTTGACGCCTCCTCCAATTCCCCGTCCACCTCCCGCTCATCAGTCCCCACCTTCCTGTTGAACCGCGCAATCGAGTCTCTTGCTGCGTGCGGCAGCCTCGCGGACGCGCGGCAGTTGTTTGAGTCAATGCCGCGCCGGGATGGTGGTTCTTGGAATGCTATCATCTACGCTTCCTCCCGCGCCGGGAACCCCACTGAGGCGCTTTCCCTTTTTGCCGATATGTTTTCCCTCGGCGTTCGCCCTAACGACGTTACAATGGCATCAGTGCTTGCCTGTTGCGCCGAGCGCCTCAACCTGTGTGGTGCCCAGCAGCTCCACGGCCATATCTCAAAGAGGGACTTTCAGTCGAACGTCATTCTTGGCACGGCACTGGTCGATGTGTATGGGAAGTGTCTGTTGCTTCCACATGCGAGGCGGGCCTTTGATGGTATTTCAAAACCTAATGCCATTTCATGGAATGTCATTATCCGGCGGTATCTTCTTGCTGGGATGGGGGATATGGCGGTCGACATGTTCTTCCGGATGGTCTGGGCAGGAGTTAGGCCGCTTGTTTATACTGTCTCACATGCAATTAGTGCTTGCCGGGATAACAATGCGCTTAAAGAAGGACGGTGCATACATACTTTTGTGCTCCGGCATGGGTATGAGCACAATGTGCACGTGCAGAGCACAGTCGTGGATATGTATGCCAAATGTGGTGCCATCGATGCAGCACAAAGCCTCTCAACTTGGCACCAGTAAAGGACATGGTAATATCAACTTCAATTTTGTCAGGATTGGCTTCTTGTGGGAGGATTGAAGATGCAAAGCGAGTGTTTGAGGGGATGGAACAGCACAATTTAGTGTCCTGGAATGCTATGTTGGCTGGTTATGTCAGGTCTATGGATCTGACTGGTGCTTTGCATTTGTTCCAGCAGATGAGAAATGAGACACAGGAGCTTGATGCTCTTACGCTTGGTTCAGTGCTCAGTGCTTGTACTGGGATGCTTGATATTGGGAAAGGTGAGGAGGTTCATGCATTCGCCCTAAAATCTGGTTTGTTTAGTTGTCTTTTCCTGAAAAATGATCTTTTGAGGATGTATTGCAAGTGCGGATGCCTGAGGAGTGCAGAACGGCTTCTTCTGTTCGAGATGGGACCGGAGAGGGACATATACTCCTGGAACTCACTTATCTCAGGTTATGAACGCCACTTCATGAGTGAAGCAGCTCTGTATGCACTGAGTGAGATGCAGTCTGAGGTAACTACTAACCAGTCCACGTTCAGTTCGGCACTGGCAGCCTGTGCCAACATTTTCTTGCTTAAGCACGGCATGCAGATTCATGCATACATTATCAGAAATGGCTATGAGATTGATGATATACTGCGAAGTGCACTGGTTGACATGTACTGCAAGTGCAGGAAGTTGGATTATGCCATCAGTGTATTTGAGGCAGAACCATCTCGCGACGTCATCCTGTGGAATTCGATGATCTTCGGATGTGCTCACAGTGGCGAAGGTGATTATGGGCTTGAATTGTTTGATGAAATGCAGAAGCAGGGTATTAAGGCAGACTCTGCCACTTTCCTGGGTGTACTTGTTTCATGTATCAGCGAGGGGCATGTTGGGTTGGGAAGGAATTATTTCACTAGGATGACTGATGAATCAATCATTCCTCGCATGGAGCACTATGAATGCATGATTGAGCTATTCGGCAAACATGGATACATGGTTGAGCTCGAGGATTTTGTTGATCACATGTCGTTTGAGCCAACAGCTGCAATGTGGCTGAGGATCTTCGACTGCTGCAGGGAATATGGCAATAGGAAATTAGGGGAGCGGGCTGCCAAGTTCATTAACGACAGCAATCCCCTTACACCCGTTCGATTTGAGCCCCCTGCAGACTAGGAGTGCAGTAACGGTGGCAGTGAAGAGTCCATGTCACTTGCTAGCTCGGAAGAAGAATTGAGGTTGTCCCTGCGAGTGTTGTGTCATCGACTCTGCGCTGAAATGCATAGGGCGTGTTTGGTAGCCCGGGCCGACTCAGATAATCTCCACTCATCCCGCATTTCGCTGTTTATTAGCCCGGGTCGGCTCCGTCGGGCACTGCCCAGCTCGTGCGAAAAGGTCTCTCAGCCAGGCTCGGTTGGGAAGCTCAAATCGAGCTTCTCAACGCAGCCTGGGCGAGCTCATACGGAAAAATCCCCACCCGCGTGGGTCCCACCGTGCGTCGCCCCGCGGGCACCCTCTGCCCCGCTCCTCATTTCGCTCCCATCTTCTCGTCTCTCCTTCCGCCGAAAAATCGCCACAGCCCGCGTTGACCCGCGCCTCCGCCCAGATCCTCCACCGCCGCCCAGCGCCGGCAAACGACGCTCCCCACCGCCGCCCCACAGCACCGCGCGCCGTCCAGCTCCCAGCACCGCCGCCGCCCAACGCCCGGAGGACCCCTGCGCCGCCTCAACAGCACCACCGGAGGAGCACCAGCCCAGCTGCCGACGGCTCCGCCCCTCGAGCCCAGAGCTCCTCCGCACCTCGCCATGGCCGCAGAGTCCCGACGCCCGTCGCCACGCCCCTGACGCCGCCCAAGGTCGCGCTCCCGACGCCGCCGCCCGTCGCCACGCCCCTGACGCCGCCCAAGGTCGCGCTCCCCACGCCGCCCGTCGCTGCAGAGGACGCCGTCCACCACGGGCGGAGCAGCAGAGGAGCTCCACATCCCGGTGAAGGCGTGTGCCGTGGCTCCTCTCGCTGGCGGCGGCGCCGGACGCCGGCGGCAGCGCCGGAGGCTGAGGTGGACATCCAGGGCTTGATTGATGTTTGTTTTCTTTTTCCAGGGACCCGATTGTTTTTTCCAGGGACCCGGTTGCTTTTTAATTTTCTAGCGCATGGCTCAACTCATACGACATACCAAACAACGTCTCAACTGAGCTCAGCTCAGCTCATACGACCTACCAAACATAACACATAAAACACACTTGCATGTGGTCAACCTGGGTGGACTCAGCTTGTATGGGAGGAGATAGCCCACCCAGGCTACCAAACACACCCTAAATTCCCCAGCCAAGGAACAAACTCCATAAGGATTGTCAGCTGCGTGTTCTCATAGCATCAGTGTTGGCAGGACTACCCTAAGACAAGGGGTCGAGCTGAAGACAGGGTCCTCGGACTGAGCACGGAGCTTGTGTTTTCTGTAGTTGACAGATAATAACATGCCCTTGAGCTTTCCTATCAGCTGACTGATGAGCATGGATTTAAGCTCAGTTTGGTGACCGCCAGTATTGTATCATTGGAGTGCCTTTCTGAATTGCTGACCTGACGTTGCATGATTCTGGCGGTCACAGCTCACAAGGTAGTCACATTGTTGTCTCTGTCTTTTTTTGCATATGTGATCTGTCTATGTTCAGTGCTGAGACTTCCTCTCTAACATGGCATTATAACATGGCTTCTTGAGTCGAGCAAGGCTTTATAACATGGCATTGCCATGCATGCAACTCTCTATATATACCTCTTTGTCGGAGATATAAGCTCCACGATTTGGATGTCAGGATATCACACCTCCATTAGTTTAACTATTGCATGTGAGATTTTGGAGGAAACCATGTTCCGGTTCACCATGCATCAGTTTGTGTTTTAATTCTTTAGTTGCATGAGAGAAAGTAATCAAATGATGTGTCGGCCTGGTGTAAGCAACCCATCATGCCCACTTTGTATATAATTAACTGGCTAGTTTGGACTAATTTGAAGCGTCCTGAAAGATTGAGCTTGACAGAAATGGTGGATCGCATGCTTTTGTCGATTATTTTACCATAAGACCGTATGATAGGCCGCTACGAGCTCCATGACGAGGCGGCGATTGCAGCCTAAAGCTTCAACATTGTTCCAGATTTTTATATGTGTTTTTTCCACTTGTTCCACAATCGTTTATTTTTCAAGTGAGTTGCTATGTTGTAATTTCATCTAGAATACTGTCCTATACAGGTGTTCTTTTTTCGAGTTCTGTAAAAAAAATTAGTCCCACAACATCAGAACCGAACCAGCCAACCTGAAAACGAATAAGAAAAAACTACTCGCTCCGTCCAAAAATAAGTGTCTTAAGTTTGCCCAAAAATGGATGTATCTACACATAAAATATGTCTAGATACATCCATTTTTTAGCAAATTTGAGACACTTATTTTGGAACGGAGGGAGTACATAAAAGAAGAAGCACTAGCCAGAGAAGAGGAAACCATTATCCCCCGCGAAAAAAAAAAACGGCCGCCTCCCTTCCGGTGTGGATGCATGGATCCGTGGGTTGGTGCTGTGGCAGCACGTCGCTGGACTACCCTCCCTGGTGCTTCTCCCCACCCGCACAACCCCAAATCCTTCCGCTTCTTGAGAGCCAGTCGATTTGGGCCGTGGTGCCTCTGTTTCTAATGTGATATATGGTTCGGCATATGAATTATTTTAGCACTGAATTGGCATCTGTACAGTTATTTCGAAAGAAGGTTTGATTGTTAATTTTACTGAAACTTTGACAGTAGAGAGTACTTTGTTAGAATGCAGTGTTCTTCTTAAGGTAGTCAAATATGTAGCATTTTTCTTTTCTTGAACCATCCCTTACGTATTAGAATCACTTTAACAGATGTTCGATGCCAATTAGCCAAACATAATTCTTATAGATAACTCGATACGGTTATTGGCCCTATGCATTCACCTCTGTCTCTTTTCCTGTCAGCTGCAGTTGAGAATGTTTGACTAAATTGGTTCAGAGACATAATACAGATGCATGGTCTAAAAATTGCAGCTAGACATAAGTGCCTGAAATAAAGCGTCGCCAATCGCGTGCAAAAAATATATACAGCTGCATCACATCATCAGCCCATGACCGAGTCTTGCTTCACACTAAATTTTTTTTTTAGACCAGTAGGACACTACTAAAGCGAACTGATATGAAGAAAGATGGATCCGGGGGCATGGGGAATTGGACAGCCCATCAAGCGTTGGATGTTTCAGAATGTGTTGCAAGCTGTAAGGCCCGCCATGCTGAGAGCAAGATTACACAGTCTAACCACATGAACTTGGCACGTACAAATGGTCAATCAACAAGGCAACTCACATTTTTTAAGAAAAGGGGGAGCTACCCCAGCCTCTGCATCAGGATGATGCATACAACCTTTATTGCTTTTATTGAAACAGTATCAAAGGTCATACAGATCAAGGATCATAAAGGGTTGAGACATGAATCAACCAACGAAAAACACAGAATAACATGAAACGCCTATGCATCAACACGATATCCTATTTGCACATCACCTTTTGATGGCCACACATATATAGGGTGATAATTGATTCAGAGAGAGAGAGTTGGTTGCATGAAAAAGAGAAAGCTCTGTAATGTGTGGTATGCAACTCTATATATGTCTTTGTTTAGAGATGTTACTTCCACTACTCCTATGTCATAATTTCGTTCACTAGTTTAGCTATCTCCCATGAGATTTTGGAGAAAACCAACTTGCCTGTCCTCCACATTTAGTATATTTATTCCCGTTGACGGCATGAGAAAGACAAGCAAAATGATTTCTAGGCCTGTCGTAGGCAACCGATCCAGCCGACTTTAGATATAACTGATCGGCTCACTTGGTTCATTTTCCGAAACGGGGCTACAAGAACGGTGGACCACATTGTTTAATCTATTGTGCCAGCAGCGTGCTGGACCTAGAACAAGTCATCGGGAAGAAGCCTAGTTGTGGCATGGTAAAGTAGATCGCTGATACATGTTTGAGTTTATTCCACCTATTGATGTTGTTTTACTATAGATACTATGTTTTCATTACCTTCTTTATGTTCTTCCTTTTGAATATAACACTATTCCTGACTTTTCCCACATGGCACATTAATACTATTAATGTCATAACTACATTTCTTAGGCCATTTTGAATTCCTGAGATGACGACTCCAGCGTCAGGATTCTTGGACAGTGTAAACGAGCGATTCTGGCAAGAGACGTTGGAGGTCAAATAATTATCATAAACATTGTGGTTGGAGCGTGAGATACCCGAACAACAAGGATGTAAAAAATGACCAAGTACTTGCTCGTACATGATGCGGGGTATTGGGTTTGAGCGAGAGTAGCTATGTGTACTTAGGGGGCATTGCCCCCTCCGTCCCCACTCCAATCCGAGAGTTCTTTAGCTAAAACCTTTTTATGTTTGGCATTTTTTGCTATAAATCCCATGCATTTAACCCATTTGTTCCCCTTCAACAAAGCAGAGGAAAGACATTATGTCCTTTTTTTTCTCAAAACATTACAAAATAAATATTTTTTGAGTAACAATTTTGCGATAAAGGAGCAAGAACACCCAAATTTATTGGAGTAAAACATGACAGATGAAACCCATACAGAGAAGGAATTAAGAGTGAATAAAAAATAGCAGAATACGGTAATTTCATTTATTAGCATGCTTTTTATTGTGGTGGGGGGGGGGGGGGGGGGGGGGGGAAAGAAAAGAGAGAAAGTGATAAGAAATGACGGCTGCCTATGTGTGTTGTCCAAAAATGAAGAGCGACTCGAATTGAACATGTGTTTTAGTTGTATTGATCGAACTGTGGTAGGGTGGATATCAAGCGAGTTTGGCTCGACTTGGACTCGACTCATTAGTTAAAGGGTGTGCGCGACTCGACTCTTTAACTTAACTTAATGAGATAGTCGAGTTGCTTGATAAGCTTGATAAAATCATTAGAAATTTGAAGAACATAATCAAATCATTGTGGAGCAAGAGTACAAAAAGGGTGATTCATCGTCCATACTCTATAGCTACGTAGACTTTGGAGATTTTAACTTAAGTGCTCGTATATTTGTTCTAAAGGTTTTTTGGTTTTCTTCAGTGCTAAATAAGCCATGAGCTACTGAGTAATCGCAACTCAACTCATTAAACTCGCTTCTTATCGAGCTGAAAAATATCAGTTCCGCTCGACTCATTAGTAACCAAGTTGGACCGACGTTTGGAATACTCGATAAGCTCATTAATTTCAGGTAATATGCCCATGCTCCCACGTTTCCAGCCTATCATGATGGACGTTACGTGACTATTTTTTTCTGATTTCATTGTTTCGGCCTTTAGACCCTCATAGTTGACTGTTTGTGGCATTGCTAATAAATTTATATTACATGGAATACCAACATGTGCACATGGTTTGTGCCCCTAGACAAGTTGGTCCCAGGCCATCGCCCTTATTGCCCTGCCCCTGGTCGGCCCTGAGAATAATCTCGGTGAGGAAACTATCGACACATCCTAGTTAATAATAAGACATAAATAGTGTGTAGTCATGCTGGATGTTGGCTGATGTATTTTTGGATTCAGTATGGAGTAAGTGTGAACCGTTGTACTACCTCCATTTGTACATATAAGATGTATTTGTTTGACGAAAAAAAAATCAGAATATAGGGTATTGCTTTTCACCACTCATATGGGAATTTTTTTAAGGGAGTTGATTACGTTTCCTTGTCTAATGCAAACTCTCTTTTTCCCACGTTCCGTTAGCCAGAGATAATTCCGTCCAAAACTGTTATAATTTGCTCCTCCATGAGCTCGTGCTTTAACAATTTTCCAGGTAAAAACTATACACAATGGAGGGAGTAATAAATATCATGTGGTTGTAGTCTAGTCCGTCTATGTAGGAATTTGTATTTGAAAAGGCCTGTGTCTTGGTTGTTTATAAACAACCGCAAGGAGAACTTTATTGATTATATTCAACTTTTTGTGCTTGTTGGCGTCGTTGCTCCGGCAAGCTGTAGCCGGCTGCGCAATCGCTCCTTTTATCGCTTCAGAAGATGAAGTCTCCTGATGATGAGGCAAGCCGAGACGACGAAGTCCGACCTCTTGGCAAAGCGCGCAATCCCATTCAGGGAGTTGTATCAGCTGGATTTCTTACTACTCCTCCGTCGGGAAAAGGATGTCTTGACTTTGTCTAAATTTAGATGTATGCACACACTAATACATGTCTAGATATATCCAAATTTAGACAAATCAAAAACATCCTTTTCCGTACGGAGGGAGTAGATGTTGGCGTGCTCAACTTCAATGGTAATCAGTATTATATTATATTGAACCTATGGTTGAAAATATCATATTGAGCCTATGAATGAAAATTCAGGTGGACGATCGCGCCGGTTGCGCCTTCACAAAAAATATAGATGGCAAAAGTATGAAAAAGCATGTACGAAGCCGGATGAAACTGGTGCACAATAAAGTATTGTGCTACCTTTACAGCTTGGTTTATAACCTGTAATCTCTATTCTGTTGTCTCAAAACGTGATCCAAAATTCAAATGGCATGCTTTTGGCCACCTACCACACAAAAAACATTGGGTTTGCCAAGCGCATGTATCACGCGCTACTATCTTCACACTGTGGCGGTTTGGTCGGTTTTTTTTTCCAAGGTTTATGTTGCTAATGTGCATACCGCACATGCCACCGCCACATTCCTACTATATATAAAAGATCGTGTGATCCACGCCCCGTTCGAGCCTCCACGTCGTCCGCAAAACGTCGGCCGTCGGATCGCGGTGATCGAAGGTCGGATCACTCCATTACTGTAGCAGGCGAATTTCTACCAATAGCATGCCGCCACGTCGCACTGCAGTGACGCTTTGCAAAAACCGCCCGCAAAGGACTCACACGCAAATTTTGAAAAACTCAGGGATCTCCGTGTAAAAACCGGCGCACACGTTCCCCTCTTTCTCTCTCGCGACGCGGCGGAAAAGCCGCCGCCGCCGCCGACGCGCATCCCCGCCGTCTGCTCCTCCGACCAAAATCGATCCCGCCGGCGTGCTCCGTCGTCGCGCGCTCTCCATCTTCGCTGAGTCTCGCATGCTGGGACGCCAGAGTGGAGCCGGGATCTGCGCCGCGCACTCGGTCTCGCCGCCGTCTTTTGGTGCCGCGCGCTGGAGCGGGCGTGACCGTGCTCGCCCGAGCTCGGCCACGCTGCCCATGGTCGCCGCTGCCGACGTCGCGGATGACGTCCCCGCGGGTCCGCCTGGGCTGGGCTGGGCCGGCTGGCTCGGCCCAGCAACTGGCTCGCCCTTTTTTTTTACACTTTTTTAATAACTCAAAAAATTCAAAACTTTCCAAAAACATCTCCAAACCGATTCAAATCAAATTTCTAAAAAAATAAAAAACAAAACAAAGAACTGATTTCAAGCACATTGGGAACTTTCAAAAATTATTTCCAAGCTTAGAAAATTCAAATAATACTTAATCCTCCTTAATAGATTTCGAAAAAACACAAATGTTAGAAACTTCAAACTTATTGATTATAGCAATACAAATCATACATACAAAATGCATAAACAAAAAAAAACAAATTATTTTTGGTAAGTTCTAACATAAAATTCACAGATTCACAAAATCAAATTCTTCGAATTATGGAACACACAATGCACCCCATGTTTAAAAAAAAGCAGAACAAAATTATTTCCCATTTAAAAAAAAATTCTCCAAAATATTCATTTCCTACCCATTCCAACATGGATTTCAAAAACTCAACAATAAGTAAGAACTTTAATTTAATAATTAAACTATGCAAACCTGGCATAAAATAAAATGCACCCAAAAAAAAATCAAGAATAATTCTTCCTCCATAAAAAAAATATCACAGGTTTCCAATTAGTTTCAAAATAGATTCCAAACAGATTTGTTAGATTTTCGACAACAGATATCCCCCCTCCCCCCCCCCCCCCCCCCCCCCCCCCCCCCCCCCCCCCCCCCCCCCCCCCCCCCCCCCCCCCCCCCCCCCCCCCCCCCCCCCCCCCCCCCCCCCCCCCCCCCACCAATAAAATATTACACATTTTCTATAAGTTCAAACCAATTTGGACACACGATTTGTTACAAATATTTATAGGAAATAAAAATTCAATTTCCCTTAATTATAGAATACATTTTAAAATTTCTCACAATAATACATTCCCTTTGATTACGATGCCAAACAAAAAAAATACGACGACATGGAACTATATTTTGTAGGAGAAACAATCACGTTTAATAATTCCAACCCAAAATACAAATTTGAATATTTCAAACCGTCATACGACTTTCAAACCTGCTCATTCGGTAAGCAATAAAAGAAAATTTTCATAGATTCCAAATTGTCCAGCTCACAAAATCTATTTGACCATTTAAACTTAAATTTCACATTTACATAATCCATAATTTCAAATACCTTTCAAATACCTTCCAAATCTGATCATTTTATCGTATTGATATTTCAGTAGATTTTTAAAAAAAAACATACTACAGATTCATCAACCGGACGCAAATTCAAAAAAAAATACAAATAACATACACATCTTCCACCATGCAATTCAAAATAACAATTATAAAAAAAGTAGGACTCAAACAAAAAAAAAACCGTATTTTTCAAATCTACATTTCAAAAAAATGCAAACAATATGACAACATTTCCTAAAATTGACAAATTCTCAAACTTACCACACAAAAGTTACACTATACGTCCTCTAATTATGAAACTCAAACAAATATTCCAGCAAAATACAAACATATTTAACCATTTCGATTTGCTAAACATTTGAAGGTACTGTATATTATATAAAGACACTAAAAAAATAACAAACAAATATTCCAGCAAAATACAAACATATATAACCATTTCAATTTGCTAAACATTTGACGGTACCGTATATCATATAAAGGCACTCAAAAAAATACTAACTCTTTCAAAGTATTTCCCTTAAAAAAAACAAACACATTTGAAATAAATGTTCAAAGAAATGCAACACGTTTGAACATTTCGAATTGGTAGAAAATTAAAAACACTTTAAAATATAACTGACAAAATGCATTAACCCTAACTATGTAGTCGAAACAAATGGTTATGATATACTTCAAATATATCCAAACATCCCAATTTTCTAAGTATCTGAAAATAGTTAATGTGACAAATTGCTTCTTCTACGATAAAATATATCATATTTCTCATAAAAAATTACATGCAGCATATTTCTAAAACTCAATTTGCTAAAAAAAAAGAAAAACTCCAAAATATAAATACTTCACATATTATCTCACATAACCTTTAAAAAAACTAACACATTTGAAATACACGTTAAAAAAAATGCAACACATTCGCACATTTTAAATTGCTAAAAAATTAGAAGCACTCTAAAATATATCTCACAAATTGCATTCACCCTAATTATGAAGCTGACACAAATTTTATATTATACTTCAAATATATCCAAACATCCCAAATTTCTAAATATCTAAAAATACTCGATATAACAAATTACTACCTCTACGATACATTATATCATAATTCTCAAAAAAAAAATACATGCAACACATTTGAAAAAATTCAATTTGCTAAAAAAAAGACCAAAAAAATGAAATACTCTAAAATATATATATCTCACATATTATCTTACATATTGCATTCTCCCTAATTACGAAGTTCAAACAAATCCAAACAAATATTTCGACAAAATACAAACATATACAACCATTGCACCTTGCTAAACATTTAACGTAACTCTAAAATGTGTTAACAAACTCACAGAAACAAAAAATAACTACTGAGGAATATTTTCACACAAAAAACCAAAACACATTTAAAATTGAACTACAATAATTCCCAAATTTGAACAATCTCCAAAATCCAACCATTTTTCAATTTTAATGATTTCCAAACTTAGACAAGTTTACAACATCACCATTTTCAAATTCACAAACACTGCCGCGCTCAAATACCTAGTCACGAGATGAACGCTCGTGCGGTGGGTGTGCCTCCATTCGGGCACGACTCTTGCCCGACCTGCTCATTTATAAAGTGGGTATCATTCGCCTGGCTCCCCGATGTGGGACTAAAGCTAAGTTACTTCGTCTGCCATTCGTCACGGTGTTCCACGATCGGTTTGTTCCCAGAAAGAAGAGGCGTTTGCGTTCCAGGTTGGGCTGTTTCATTTGCTTTCCTTTCCTCCGCCGTTGGCCCATTTCTTCCTCCCTCGCCTCGTAGCTAACATTACCAGTACCAACTACGGCCCATTCGGGCAATAAGAGAAGCAAATCATCAGGACGTGTTCCAAAAGCCCTCTGTCAGCTCATCAATCAATGATGAGCCAAGTTTCTGAAAAAAAATAACAGATCAGGCGAGTGCTCCTGCTCCGGCTGTGAGGCTTCAACCCAGGTGGCTTAAAAAGAGGTGGCTTCAATCTACAGTTGGTCTGGATAAAATTATGTGGATGGAGCCCTAACAAGAACTGGTGACAAAAGCACGGTTGCCGCTCTTTGTCGAGATCATGAAGGTAATTGTTCTTGCTGAAGGTAGGTTACTCTTCTTGCTGAAGATCTGGGAACGAGGCATATTTTCGTGGCTTCGGATTGTGCTAAGCTGGTGAAGATATAGAGGAAGGAACGCATAAACGTGAAAATTGTTTTTGGCTCCCGAGTTCAAATGATCTTGGTATTCAAAAAAATTCAAAAACTAGATTTACGAGTTTCAAAAACAATATTGTTTTCCAGATGTAGCTAATGGTGTATTTCAACAAACATGCAAAACATCAACTTCAAATACCTCATATTCTGAGCAACACAAAAATGACAAAATCTAATGAATTTGGAGATTTGAAAATATGCATACTCGGATACACATTTTAATCAGTTTTATGTAGCTTAGAATACAAACCATTTGAAGTTGATTTAACACTTTTGTGGAATACACCCTTGGCTACATCTGGAAAAAAATATTGTTTTTTGAAACTCGTAAATATTTTTTCGATCTTTTAGAATACCAGTATCACGGGTGCTCGGGGCACGAATTTCCACTCGTGTTTTTGGCGTCGGAGAAATAAAATCAAGGGCGAGCAGTTTGTTGTGCTGCTCTTTTCTATCTATGAGAAGCGAAATTTATTTCAGTTTCGAGTCTCAGACCTTAGCTAAGTTTACTTTGTCATTAGACGTTGGTCGCCACGTCAGGCTGGACGAGCCATGATCATGTTTCAGTACCTGTAAACATTCTGAATCCATGAAATAAAGCTTCGCAAGTTGCCTAAAAATAACTACGGCCCATTCTGCATCACGTGGACCAGCTCGCGCATACAGAGCTTCCCGCGCTCCTGCGGTTCGACTTCGACCTCCCCGGCGCTGACGATCACCCGCGGCAACGACGCGGACGGACGACGCCGGATTCTGGTCCCCAGAACGAAGTCTGGGTTGCTCCATTCTGCGCGCGCCTATTGGCATGGCACGCCACCACCACCACCATCACTTCGTCTCCCACCTCCGAGCCTCCGCGCCGCTGGCCGACCTCCTCCGCTCCGCGCCCAGCCTCCCCGCCGCCCGCGCCGCGCACGCGCGCGCGCTCAAATCACCCTTCGCGGACGAGACTTTCCTCCTCAACACCCTCGTCTCCGCTTACGCGCGGCTCGGCCGCCTCGCCGACGCACGCAGGGTGTTCGATGAGATTCCCCGCCCCAACACCTTCTCCTACAACGCCCTCCTCTCCGCGCACGCGCGCCTTGGCCGCCCCGCCGACGCCCGCGTTCTCTTCGACGCCATCCCCGACCCAGACCAGTGCTCCTACAACGCGGTCATCGCCGCGCTCGCGCAGCACAGCCGCGGCGCCGACGCCCTCCAGTTTGTCGCCGCCATGCACGCGGACGACTTCGTGCTCAACGCTTACTCCTTTGCCAGCGCCCTGAGTGCCTGTGCCGTGGGGAAGGATTCAAGGACCGGGGTGCAGGTGCATGCCCTTGTCTCCAAGTCGCCACATGGGAAGGACGTGTACATTGGGAGCGCGCTCTTGGATATGTATGCCAAGTGCGAGTGCCCGGAAGCGGCACGGAGGGTGTTCGAGGCAATGCCAGAGCGGAATGTTGTTTCCTGGAACAGTTTGATCACTTGCTATGAGCAGAACGGCCCTGTGGGTGAGGCGCTTGTACTGTTTGTCAGGATGATGAACAATGGTTTCGTGCCCGATGAGGTGACGCTTGCAAGTGTCATGAGTGCATGTGCGGGCCTTGCCGCGGATAGAGAAGGACGTCAGGTTCATGCGCGTGTGCTGAAATCCGACAGGTTTAGGGAGGACATGGTGCTCGGCAATGCTCTGGTGGACATGTATGCCAAATGTGGGAGGACATGGGAGGCGAGGTGTGTATTTGATCGCATGGCTTCTAAGAGTGTTGTCTCTGAAACATCACTCATCACTGGGTACGCAAGGTCTGCAAATGTGGAAGATGCTCAGGTTGTGTTCTCACAGATGGTCGAGAAGAATGTCATTGCTTGGAATGTGCTCATTGCAGCGTACACACAGAACGGTCAGGAGGAGGAGGCACTTAGGCTCTTTGTCAGGCTGAAAAGAGAGTCGGTTTGGCCAACACATTACACGTATGGAAATGTTCTCAATGCCTGTGGTAATGTTGCTGATCTTCAGCTTGGTCAGCAAGCTCATGTGCATGTCCTGAAGGAAGGTTTTCGCTTTGACTTTGGACCAGAGTCTGATGTGTTCGTTGGGAATTCCCTTGTAGACATGTACCTGAAGACAGGATCCATCGAAGATGGTGTAAAGGTGTTCGAGAGGATGGCAGCCCAGACTCGGTCACCATGATTGGTGTTCTGTCAGCCTGTGGCCATTCTGGATTGGTGGAGGAGGGCCGGAGATACTTTCGGTCCATGACTGAGGATCATGGGATAACTCCATCCCAAGATCACTATACATGCATGATTGATTTGCTTGGTCGTGCTGGTCATCTAAAAGAAGTTGAAGAGCTCATAAAGGAAATGCCAATGGAACCTGACAGCGTGCTCTGGGCATCTCTGCTAGGTTCTTGCAGGCTACATAAGAATATTGAGATGGGAGAACGGGCAGCTGGGAAGTTGTTTGAGCTTGATCCTGAGAACTCTGGACCCTATGTTCTTCTCTCGAATATGTACGCTGAGTTAGGGAAATGGGCTGATGTTTTCAGAGTGAGGAGATCCATGAAGAGCAGAGGTGTCAATAAGCAGCCGGGCTGTAGTTGGATTGAGATAGGCAGGCAAGTGAGTGTGTTTCTCGCACGAGATAATGGACATCCATGCAGGAATGAGATACACGATACCTTGAGAATCATCCAGATGCAGATGAGCAGGGTGAGTTTAGATGCTGAAAATGCCGATTGCATGGTGAATTACAGCTCTGATGCCTGTGCCTAGAACTGGAAGCCACGATGCTGAAAGTGTGTGTGCTGACAACTTGGTAGCGGCTATGCCTTGATGGATCATGGATGACTTGTTTTGGACTCAGTGTATAAAGGTGAAATGCCACTTGCAGACAGAATAATATGCAGTGTGCAGATTTTACAGCTGACTTCCGGTAATAAAATAATCGAAAAAAATGAGCCATCTCTTATCAGATATTTGGTTGTTTACTAATTGAAAGCGGAAAAGGTGAAGGAAAGACGCTCAGTATCGTCGTTCGTAAGCAAAGTTCAAGAGTATGAGTTGAAGAGAAGCTAGCAAACAATCCCCCATTGACTTCCTCGAGATCCTGCAAGTGCAACACCCCTTCGCACCTTCACTTATATTAACCTGAGTAGAGGACTCTGCTTCCAAGTGGAGGTCTTAAGAGGCTTCTTAGTTACAGTTTAAGCAATGGACGTCCCTCAGCTGCTCCCTTTCTCCACCCTCGTCGTAGTCCTGCTGCTCTTCTCCGGCTCCATCACGGCCGAGGTGGAGGCCACAAATCTGCCGGAAGAGGCGGTCCTGACGCTTGATGCGGGCAACTTCTCGGACGTCGTGGCCAAGCACGAGTTCATCGTTATGGAGTTCTACGCGCCATGGTACGTACAGCTAACTCGTTTCTTTAAGCGGCTGCAATCTGACTCACCCCTGAGGCCCTGAAGCCCAGTGGTAATTAACTGATGTGCAACTGCAGGTGTGGCCACTGCAAGCAACTCGCTCCAGAGGTAATCCATTACCTTCAAGTGTAGTCAGTCTTACTTTGAAATGGAAGATGCAACACTGAAATGTATGCATGATATGATGCATGCAGTACGAGAAGGCAGCCTCCGTGCTGAGGAAGCACGACCCACCGGTGGTGCTCGCAAAGGTGGATGCATATGACGAGAGTAACAAGGAGCTCAAGGACAAGTACAAGGTGAATTCGTATCCGGCCATCAAGATCATCAGGAATGGAGGGAGCGACGTGAGCTCTTACGGTGGCCCAAGGGATGCCGACGGCATGGTGGAGTACCTTAAGAAGCAGGTCGGCCCGCCATCTCTTGAGCTCAGGTCGGCAGGGGATGCTGACCGCTCTATTCATGACAACGGGGTGGTCCTAGTAAGTCTCCCCCACTATTGTGCAATTTACGCCTCTCGTTTTGTTCTCCTGAATAATGCGAAATCGATAGATGTGGTGTTTCTGAGACTTGTCCTGTAGGTGGGAGTATTTCCTGAGTTTGCTGGTATGGAGTATGAGAATTTCATGGCCGTGGCAGGCAAGATGCGAACGGACTATGATTTCTTTCACACATCCGATGTTACCATTCTGCCACGTGGCGATCAGGCCATCAAGGGACCCCTTATTCGACTATTTAAGCCATTCGACGAGCTGTTTGTCGATTCGCAGGTAAATCTCTTTCTTCATGTGTTTTTCTTTTTAGATGCTGATGACTTAATGTGTATGCCTTTTCTTGTGTAATCATACACGAGTCTTTTTGTAATTGTCAGGATTTCGATAAGGATGCAATCAAAAAGTTTATTGAGGTATCTGGTTTCCCTACCGTAGTAACCTTTGATGCCGACCCAACCAACCTTAAGTTTCTCGAAAGATACTACAGCACGCCTAGTGCCAAAGTGAGTAAAAACAATTGCCCTGAGATCCTGTTTGTTACTCCAGAACTTGCTGTCTCAACTTCATATGCTGGATGGAAGAATGTGGACATTCAGTAATTTAGCTCAATTCTGTACCTGCACCTGATATTGACATAGGACCAGCGTTTGAGATTGTAAGAGTGCATTGAACTGTTTCAGATGTCTCATAAAACATGAATATATATACTTTGGTGTGTGATTGGACAGGCAATGCTTTTCTTGCACTTCAGCGACGACAAAGTCGAGGCCTTCAAGAGCCAGATACATGAAGCAGCCAGGCAGCTCAGTGGTAATAACATAAGCTTTCTAATTGGTGATGTTTCAGCCGCTGACCGTGCCTTCCAGGTCGTTATTCTTACTAGCCTCTCATCACATGTTAGTTAAGGATTCGTATAACCAATCTATTGATCAGTATCCATGCGAAACCTTTCAGTATTTTGGGCTCAAGGAAAGTGATGTTCCCCTCCTCTTCGTGCTAGCATCTACTGGAAAATATCTGAATCCAACCATGGAGCCTGACCAGCTCATACCCTGGATGAAGCAGTATATAGTTGAGGCCTAGTCTACTTTACTATGTTATTTCAGAGTACTCTTTTGTCAAATATTTCCCTAATCATCTACTCTTTTGTCCATACAGTATGGCAACTTGACACCTTATGTTAAGTCAGAGCCAATCCCTAAGGTGAATGACCAACCTGTTAAAATCGTAGTGGCTGATAGTATTGATGACATTGTTTTCAACTCTGGCAAAAATGGTTCGTTCCTCTTACTTCAACTGGTTGTCTGAACTGAAATATACCGTGGTTTTCTCTTACCAAGTCACTGCACGACATTAATCTTTTTGCAGTTCTACTCGAGTTCTACGCACCTTGGTGCGGTCACTGCCGGAAGTTGGCCCCGATACTGGAGGAGGTTGCGGTCTCGTTCCAAGACGACGAAGATGTTGTCATAGCAAAGATGGTAATCCACTTTTTCAGCTGCTGGTTCAATCTAAACTGTGCCATTGTTATAGATAATAATACTCCTATGGTAGAGCATTTCTTAGCCATTATAAACGCCGACTCGTCTGGTTTCGCAGGATGGCACCGTAAACGATATCCCGTCAGACATTGAGATTGAGGGATATCCAAGTCTGTACTTCGTTCCTGCTAATGGGGGAGACCTTCTGTTGTATGAGGGTGCGAGGACGGCGGAGGAGATGATCAACTTTATCAATAAGAACAGGGAACCCAAAGCTGGTGCATCTGCTGCAGTGGAAGAAGTAACCCAAACCGATGCTGTAGAAGAGGAGGTAACATCATCAGCAGCGTCCACTAAAGATGAACTTTAATCAAGATGTGTGTATCGTATGTGTCCTTTCCTTCCTTGGCAACTCTTGTATTTTTTTCTGTTTCTTGCTCTGTGAAATCTACTCCCTCCGTTCCAAATTAGTTGACTTGGATTTGTCCAAATATGGATTATGTATAATTGTTTAGTGTCTAGATACATCCATTTCTAGACAAATGTGTGTCAATTAATTTGGAACGGAGGAGTAATGTTTTGCTTGTGCAAAAATCCAGTGCTTATAACCATCTGTGTCACGCAGGACATTGATGAGCTCTACACTTCCCAGTCACAGACGACATAGAATGAGTGTGCAGGGCAGTTGCTCAGATCAGCCGTTACGAAGTTGGAAGGATAGGGATTCATAGCAGTCACTGTACTGTGAATTTCTGATGCCGTATTTTGAATCGAATAATCTCCATGCAGCCACTTTTGTCTTCATGTCTTACTTTGTGCAATGAGGCCCCATATTTGTGAATATGTGTTTTCACGCCGAGGAACTCAACAAAGTAAAAACAATTACACTGCTTTTTTTCTTTGCAAAACTGGTTTCTTGATCACTGTAAAATGGAGAGGCGAGATGTGATTTTGTTTTTCGAAAATATAAGATTCTTCGCATGTATCTAGATGATACAACCACAAAATAGTTCCTGTCCGGAATAAGCAACACGTACAACCACGCAGACGAAAAGCAACCTGGTAAGGCCCTGTTTGGAACAAAGGAAAATGGTAAGAATTTTGCAGGATAGGATTTTTACAGGAAAATTTCCTATGGTACTGTTTGGAACAAAGGAATAGAAATCTTAGATTCCTTTAAAATTCATATAAGATAAACTATTCCATAAAAATTTTGGAGGAAAACAAACGTGAGGTGAGACCTCATGTTTTCATCTTCTTGTGTCTACAATTCCTGTGTTTTTCCTATGTGACATTCAAACGACACTTTGGAAAATTGTGGTTTAGTTCCTGTAAGTATTTAGAAAACATGACACCTCAATTTCTTGTTTTTCATATTCCTACGCCGTTTACTTCGTGTATTGCAAACGGGGCCTAAATGTTGTAGTTCTTAAAGCTAAAAAGTACTATTGCCACACTGTAGGCTCAAGATGCCGAATATGGAGAGTAGGTCGACATCCATACCTGGAAAACATGTCCTGACAAGCCGCTTTAGCTTTGCATCGTGCCATCGCATCAAGTATGCAATAAGTACTCTCCGTTTTTTAATATAAGATGTTTTAACATTTGTCCACATGCACATGTACACAAATGTATATAGACATGTAGTAGTGTGCATGTTCACTCACTTTGCTATGTATCTAGACAACATATGGAACACCTATAACATCTTATATTAAAAAATGGAGGGGTACATAACAGGAGAGCTCATGCGCTAGTAGCAATTTTCGGAGCTTGTAGGATTTATAAAAAGCTATAACTATTTTAAAAAATTGATATTTCTA
This sequence comes from Poa pratensis, assembly GCA_947311845.1. Classification (NCBI taxonomy): domain Eukaryota; kingdom Viridiplantae; phylum Streptophyta; class Magnoliopsida; order Poales; family Poaceae; genus Poa; species Poa pratensis. The sequence goes on along the minus strand of CAMZMU010000051.1, from coordinate 25,653,529 downwards.
AACGTGTGATCTCATGTGAAAATGTGCAACGCTTAACCCTTTCATTTTCGGAAATGTTATTTAACTCTAGTGGTTCATAATGGTGACAGTTAGATAAAACGCTCGGAAAGACGATAATAAGGATTAAAGAAACTACCTTGATAGGTGACAACCTTTATAGAAGGGGAAGAAACCAAATACAACATCCACAATAAAAAACGGACACCGACACATAGGCCGTAAGGAATAGAAAAGCAAAAATCTCACAAAAACTCTGTTGACACACGAACACGTCACGTGTACCCGCGGCGCCGAGGGAGATGCTCCGCAACTCACTCCGCGGGAGGCTCGCCGGAAGCGCGATACGCAAGACAATCCGGCGGGCACTTTTGGAACCCAACACTCCACACGCCGGGAGGGACGCCGTCTGGACGCACGGCGGCGATGGGCTGCCCTAGGTCACTTCGCGTCGACCTTGGGCTCGCAGATCGAAATCCTCCTTGACGAAGAACGTCGACGAACGAAAGCAATGACAGAGGTAGAAGATTATGCGAAATAGGCAATAGTAGATTGGTTTTGTGTTTGACAATTGTGTGTTGTTCAATCGGCCGGCACCCTCGTATATAAGGGCGGATGGACTTCCCGTGCAAGGAAAGGTTTGGATTCACGTCCAAAAACCTAATCTGGGTCAAATTCGGATGGCCTGACCCGAACCTTACAAAATTGTTCGGTCTGTACCTTGCGGATCATTTTTTAGGTAGTAAACGACTCCCGATCGAAATCTCGTAAAAAGAGAAGTTGTTCGTCTTGAAAAAACGAAGAACTTTCCTTTTATGTGTTTTTCCGTTTGACTCATCTGGACCCCTCAAATTCAATCGGAAGCAAATAGATACTTTTTTAGTATTTCCCGATTGCACTCACCCGAGGGCAGAGTGTGTCTGTGGTAGGGCGACCTGCCTGTGGCCTTGCCTGCTTCGTGTGCGCCAAAGGACAGAGCATGTCTATGGTAAGGTGCGTACAGTATTTTGGCTCACAAGTTGCATATGACCTCGGATTGAGATGATCCAAAAACCAAAGTTGGTTGTCTCGATGATACGCACAACTTTCGTTCACATTATATTTTCATCTGAGATAATCTTGATGATACCTCTTTGTAAGACAAAATCGGTCGTCAACCATGCCCCCCTGTTTTTTGGCAAAGCTAGTGTGCCAAAAAATAACTTGCACTTTTATTGTTCTAAGGACGAAGTCAACACTCCATCGGCCATATGTTCTTAGGGCGATAGTATTTTATCGGCCATATGTTCTTAGGGCGATAATATTTCATCGGCCATTTGGGTGATTAAGCTTCCTGCCACACGCTCGGGTAGAATTTCTTCAAGTAACGTCCATTAAGGGCCCGAGGCAATATCAAGCCTCCATCTGTAGACTCCACCAAATATGTGTTTCCAGGCACAACTCTCACGATCTTAAAAGGACCCTCCCAGCTCGGAGACCATTTGCCGAATTTCTTGTCTTTCGAACCGACCGGCAAGATTACCTTCCAGACGAGATCACCAACCTGAAAACTCTTCAGCTCACCTTCTTGTTATACGCCCTGGCTACCCGTAATTTATCTCTCTCAATGTCCTTCAATGCCATCAAACGGTTATCAACAACCTCGTCGATGTTGTCCATCATCAAATTGTGAAAATCAACTGCTGATAAACCATCTTGTTTGGCGATTCTCAATGCAGCCAGATTTACCTCAACGGGCAAAACGGCTTCTTGCCCATATACCAACTCATACGGCGTTACCTTGGTTGCACCGTGCCATGAAATCATGTGTGCCCACAATGCTTCGGATAGCACCTCGTGCCACCTCCTCGGATATTCGTCGACCTTCTTCTTGATGAGCCGAATCAATGTCTTATTGCTAGATTCGGCTTGTCCATTGGCTTGGGCATAATAAGGAGATGAATTGAGCATCTTTATACCATATGATTCGGCGAATTATTTCACTTCCTTCGCCATAAATGATGTACCCTGATCTGTAGTCAATGTCTGTGGCACACCGAATCTATGAATAATGTGCTCAGTTATAAATTTGATTACCTCCTTATGTGTCATATTCCGGAGAGGTACTGCTTCAGACCACTTGGTAAAATAATCGGTGGCCACCAATACGAACCGATGCCCTTTCGAGAACGCAGATGGATCATGCCAATAAAATCCAATCCCCATCCCCTGAACGGCCACGGCTTTACAATAGGATGTAACATAGCAGCAGGTGCCAATTGGATGTCCCCAGACTTCTGACAGGACTCACACCCCTTATAATACCTGAAGCAATCATTAATCATCGTCGGCCAATAAAATCCAGCACGCCGTAGCAACCACATCATCTTGTGAGCCGACTGATGTGTACCGCATATACCTTCATGTACCTCTCCCATGGCAACTCTCGCTTGATCTTCATCTAGACACTTCAGGAGAATGCCATCCACCGTTCGGTGATATAAATCATTGTCCAGCAACATATATTTGAATGCCAACCACCGAACAACCTTGTATGTCCTCTTGCTAGGATCCTGCAAGTATTCAATAATAGGTCTCCTCCAATCTCCTTGTGTACCTGCACTAGACCCTTCATTAGCAGCCAAATCAATGGGGGTCAATTCGGCTTCACATAATTCAGCAAAAGCAAGCATCGGCTTATAAGAACAATGAAACGCGCCACGGCTGACGTGATAGCCAGATGCTTGTTGTGCTAAATCATTTGCAACACTATTATCCTGCCTAGATATGTGAGAGATATTGAAATGATCCAAAGTAGCAATTATGTCTAAGCATTTATCAAGATACATATTAAGTGATCCGTCGATGCATTGAAAAAATTTGTTTACTTGTTGCACTATTAACAACGAATCACCAAAAGCCTCCACATGTGCCGCGCCCACGGCGACCAACATCTCCAGCCCGATAGCAATGCTTGGCTTGATTATTTGTGCAGAAATATTCTAAGCGAATATAGACAATGCCGACCCCCTGGCCATCGTCACAAACTGAACCATCAAAGTATAGTCTCCATGGTACTAGCGAAACAAGGTTAACATCTATCTCATGCTCATTGTCAATCCGATGCTCAACAATAAAATCAGCAAGAATTTGGCCTTTCATAGATTTTAAGGATTCATAAGCCAAATCATATTCAATTAAACCATACGCCCACTTGCCGATTCTACCACTCAAAATCGGCATGTGCAACATGTATCTTATGACATCGGTTTGACAAGCTATAGTACACATGCTAGACAACAAATAATGTCGTACTTTGGTGCAAGCATAATATAAGCATAAGCATAATTTTTCAACGAATGTGTACCTTGTTTCGGCATCCAATAAACGCCGGCTCAAATATGTGATAATGTGCTCCTTTCCTTCGATTTCTTGTGTCAAAACAGCACCAATAACATTATCTTCCGTAGCAATGTACAACCGAAATGGCTCTCCATGCCTAGGCAACCTCATCACCGGAGGGGTGGATAAACACCGCTTGATATTCTCGAAAGCTTCTTGCTGCTTTGCCCCCCAGGCAAACTCACGATCAGACTTTAACCGAAGAATAGGAGTGAAGGCACTAACTTTGCCGGACATATTCACTATAAACCGCCACAAATAATTTATTTTTCCCAGGAATTTCTGCACGTCCTTCTTGCATTTTGGTGCTTCTACTTTCTGTATTGCTTCTATCTTCTTGGGATCAATTTCTATACCATGTTCATGAATAACAAAGCCCAAGAACTGAAAGTGCATGTGTTGCCCCATGCGTGGTTTTGGTAATTAATGACAATCCTTATGGACTAATGTTTGTATTGAGTTATTCTTGTAGGTTTGTCTATTGGCATCGCTTGAACTCCATGTGTTGGATTCAAGGTTGTATGCCATCAAGATCATTGATTATGATGGACATATTTGATATGATCAAGAAGATGAAAATATACAAGGTTGATCAAGACTAAGTGCAAAGAGTGGTTTCAAGTTGATCAACACATAAAGCTAAATGATATACCATGTGGGATCATGTGATCCAATGGTATGGTAAGAAATTGTCCATATAGCTTTGTGAATTAACCCATTATGTGTGTGTGGCATTCCTTTGTTGGGGATAGGTATCTCTCCATGGGCTTACATCAAAAGGAATATTTCTTATAGCTCATGGAGGATGACGTCAAGTGGTGATCGTCATCAAGGTTGTGATGTGCAAGTTCAAGATGGACATCTAGAAGGTATCATATGCTTGAAGCTTGCAACCCATTTGGAGATAATGGTCAAGTGAAGATGTTCATAAGAGAAGCACTCCCATCTTGGTGCATGGGGGGTGTTATGCAAGTCTTCACCAAGCAAAGCGCAATCAAGAAAGGTGGTCCACTTGAAGAGATCAAGATCGTCATCATCTAACTCAAGTGGAATGCGCAAGGCAAAGGTATGATCTTGATAGGGTTTCTATTTTACCGGTGACGTGGGGTTACCACGGCAAATCCTTAGGTCGAGATACCTAGGGCTTCGTAAGAGAGAGAAGATGGCGTGCTGGTAGTTCCGGACGGCTGACAAGCGAGGATTTACCCAGGTTCGGCCCCTCATTGTGAGGTAAAGACCTACATCCTGCTTGTCTGATCTGTATATATGTGTGATGATGTTACATGGTGGCCGCAAGGGCGATGATGATGAGACGTGGTCTCGCTATGCTATGCGTGTATGTTGGGTGTCTTGCCCTAAAGGGCGCCCCTGCCTGGCCTTATAAAGGGAGCCAGATGGGGTTTACATGAGTCCTTGTAGACTACGTCTTGGGGTCCTTGTCTGGTACCGCAAGAAATTGCTGGGCCGCCAGGTGGGCCTTCGTCTGGGATGCACCAGGCATACCAACAGTGGGGGACCCGAAGGGTATGCCCACGTCAGTAGCCCCCGAGTGTCTGGTCGATACGAAGAATCGGACAGAGACTTATAACAACATGTCGAGTAGTCGTAGTCGAGGCGTCAGGTACGTTTGATGTCCATATGATGATTGTATTAACCATGATTTGAGAGCTGAGAAATCCAGTGTAGTTGTAAGAAATCCGATGTTAATAGATTAAATACAGGCTATAGAGAACCCAACTTTAAGAAATCCGACGCGGGCTATAGAGAACCCGACTTTGAGAAATCCGACGCGGGCTATAGAGAACCTGACTTTAATAAATCCGATGCGGGCTATACAGAACCCGACTTTAAGAAATCCGACGCGGGCTATAGAGAACCCGACTTTGAGAAATCCGCTGCGGGCTATGGAGAACCCGACTTTAATAAATCCGACGCGGGTTATAGAGAACCCGACTTTGAAAAATCCGGTGCGGGCTATAGAGAACCTGACTTTGAGAAATCCGGTGCGGGCTATAGAGAACCCGACTTTAAGAAATCCGACGCGGGCTATAGAGAGCCCGACTTTGAGAAATCCGTTGCATAGCACTCGAGCCGGCGGCGAGTGCACTCCCGATGGGAGTAGTCGATAAAATTTGAGATGTCCAAGTAGGAGCTCAACTTGGGCTCAGTCTTCGCGTCCTTGATGCATTGTCCAGTGCTTTTGATTCGGTAGTACTTCGAGTGCGCGCCTAGCGCTCGTCGGGTGCGTGACAGCGCTCCCTATGGGAGTAGCCCCCGAGTGTCTGGTCGATTCGAAGAATCGGGCAGAGACTCATCTGCGGTTGCACGGCATAGTTTGCTTGCTTTGTTATGAATCTTTGAGTCGGTAGTACATCGACTGATATTTTGCTTGTTTTGCTGTGTATAGATGTGAGTCGATATTGTCTCGATTGTGCTTGTGGAGTCGGTAACACGTTGACTGATGCTTTGCACGTATTTTTTGCTGTCCTTCTGACACTTCAGGGATGGGGGCATAGTAGGCCTGGTACACTCGACGGATCGGGACCAGTTAACTGCTCATTTGGGCAAAACCTTACTAGCCTACTTCAAGTTTGAGTCCCCGGACTCAAACCCGGAACGGGCTGGTCAGACCCGACTCAGGCCACGGACTCAAACCTGGAATGGGCTGGTCAAACCCGGAACGGGCTGGTCGTCCTGCAGCATATTTTGCGGGTACCTAACGCGTCTGCTAGGATTTTCTTCTTGTCTGTTGACACGGAAAGTTTCAGGGCAAACGCAGTATGTGCGGGCCCTGGCCCGCTCGACGGATCGGCGGGTCTTACCTATGCACCATGTATGCAGCTTCCGAGGATCGTCAGATGCATCTCGGGGAGATTGTGACTGTGGTTTTGCCTTATGTGGGTAGCTAAGTAGCTGAGCCGAGTAGGCTTCGACTGTGAAATATGCATCTTGTCTTTGCCTGTATTTTATCGGGTGAGCGACAGCGCTCCCGATGGGAGTAGCCCCCGAGGCTATGTGCAACTATTTGTAGTTGGGCATATGCTCAATTTGCCTTCCTTTTTGTTGTTGTCGAGTATAGTGCATCAGTCTTCGCGCCTGCTGGCGTAGATGTTTATCGGGTGCGCGGCACTCGAGCCAACGGCGAGTGCACTCCCTATGGGAGTCGACGCGGCGGATGTAGCAGAGTATCATGGGTGTGGCCGAGGTAAGTTGTGTAGCATGTATGGCGCAGCCCCCGAGTGTCGGGTGCGGCCAATGTAATTCCGTAGTCTGTATGGCGCAGCCCCCGAGCGTCGGTGGTCGCATAGTGTTTAGCCGAAGGATTCGACGCGGCGGACCGGAGTCAACGCGGCGGACCAGAGTCGACGCGGCGGCTGCAACGTCCAGCCCCCGAGTCCTCCTTGTCAAGTCGGCGGGGCGGAGTCGACGATGCAGGGTCGATGAAGCGGAGTCGATGAAGGCACTCGAGTCACATGTCGAGTGCAGAGATGAACTGGTTGTCGTTGTTGATGTCGAAGTGGCAGCCCTCGAGTGTTTGTGGTGCCCCTCCAGAGAGCGGGCTCTCTGCACCGATGTCGCCGACGCTGGTCGTTGTCGTTGTCGTTGTGGTCGATGATGTCGAGGGGGTCGAGGTTTGCGCACAGCGGGGGCTGTCGAGTTGTTAATGGCGTGCGTACGCCGGTCTGTCGGGTACATGCAGTGGAAGCCGATTGGCCTTTCCGCCGACGTTGACCGTGTCGCGATGTCGTCGAGCCGGACATGCGCAGCTTTTGTAAGCCGGCTTCTCTCCTTGTGATTCATCGTTGGGACTTGGTTTCCCGTGTACATGCACACACACGTTTAAGAGATAAAGCTGTTAGCAGAAAATAGTGAATATAATGATTAAACGAATAAGATAAGGATCGATCCATGATGGAGATCGAATCTATGCATTGCATGTGCTTGCTGCTCCTTTGCCATCCGACGTATGTGAATAGGATAGGAACTCGTCGGCTGGTCGGCTTCCTTGGTCCGCTCGAGCGCAGCGGTAGCGATCCGGCCGTGGCAGCCGAGAAGATTGCATTGTGCGTGCGGCGTTGAGGGATTTTGGCCCTGCCTGCCCCGTGTTGATGTAGAGAGCACGGGGGGTCATATGCCGACCAGAGTAGAGGGAGCACAGGCTGCCGGCGATGTCGGGCTTGCACCAGGAGCCGACGAGATTTGATCAGCGCTACAATTGAATCAGCTGGCTGGCTTGGATCGATGGATCCAGTACTCATACGTGAGCTGCTTGGACGTTGCTTTCCTCCAGATGCATGCATCTCTCTTTTATTTTTTCTTTGAATTAGCCTCCTTGGAATTTGTGCTGCACAGGGATTTGTTTTGTCCACGTGATGTTTTGCCCTGATTGCATGCGATTAGCACTGCGGCCCCAAAATCCATGCATGTGATGGATGCATGCGAGTAGCCTGATGGTCTCTTGCTTTGACCCTTGCCTTCACGTGTGATGAGCATGGAAAAAAATAGCGCGCTATATATCCGCTAATAGCACGCTATAGCGTTTAGAGAATTGTCTCGCTAAATAAATCGTGTACAATGTCTCGCTAATAGCGCGATATAGCACGCTAATAGCGTATTTTTAGGCTCGCGCTATTTTGTTATAGCACGCTATTTTTTTCATTGGTGATGAGTAGTAATTTTTCGAGTAGGACTCGACTCTCCTTCGATTGATGGTAGCTGGCCTCAACAAGTAGTTAGTATTACACCGAATCGATCGGAGCAGCTGCCGTGCGTCCACCGAGCTGCACGTTACTGGCCGCCAGCCTTGCCCTGGAGTAGATCGGATCGGCCGCATACGGGGACGGAGTTGTCGTCGAGCCCCCGGGCGTCGATTTTAGTACGACGTCTTAGTCATCGCCGTTGTAGATTTGTTCATGCAAAAATATCATCGAAGCAAATGATTTGCACTTAGATTGAATTGGGTATGTATATGAGGTGAATAAAGTACCTGATCGATCTTTGTTGTGACCTTTACGTACAAAGTACTGCTCCTTTTTTGTCTTGAGGGCATGGATGCATGCGGCCTTGGGGAGCTGGCTGAAAAGATACGTGACGATGCAGCGGCTCCAAGGGGGCCACTCCTTGTCGGCGATGATGCAGGCGCGACTCGCGAAGAGGCCGCGGTAGGCCTTGCTCCAGCAGGTTCCGGTGGCAGCGATTCTGAGAGCCCGGCCTGAACCCTCTCGGGTGGCTGCCAGAGATCGAAAGTCGACAACCGTGCCGCCTAGCAGCGGCCGCGGAACGCAGATTGGATGGTAGAGGTTGTGCACGGAACGCCGCCGCCACCCGATGAAGTCGCCGGCTGTTTGTTGATAATGAATTTGATCGCGTCGAAGCAGATGATCCGGCCAGAGCGATCTGGCCGCCGCCTTGTTTGATGAAGATTGGAGCCGCCGAAACCGTGAATCCAGCGCGCGTTCTTCCCACAGACGGCGCCAATTGACGTGGGGTTACCACGGCAAATCCTTAGGTCGAGATACCTAGGGCTTCGTAAGAGAGAGAAGATGGCGTGCTGGTAGTTCCGGACGGCTGATAAGCGAGGATTTACCCAGGTTCGGCCCCTCATTGTGAGGTAAAGACCTACATCCTGCTTGTCTGATCTGTATATATGTGTGATGATGTTACATGGTGGCCGCAAGGGCGATGATGATGAGACGTGGTCTCGCTATGCTATGCGTGTATGTTGGTTGTCTTGCCCTAAAGGGCGCCCCTGCCTGGCCTTATAAAGAGAGCCAGATGGGGTTTACATGAGTCCTAGTAGACTACGTCTTGGGGTCCTTGTCTTGTACCGCAAGAAATTGCTGGGCCGCCAGGTGGGCCTTCGTCTGGGATGCACCAGGTATACCAACAGTGGGGGACCCGAAGGGTATGCCCACGTCAACCGGTCTCATGGTTTAGTGGGAGAAGATACGTCTCAAACGTATCTATAATTTTTGATATTCCATGTTGATATTATAGCAATTGTTACACGTTTTGCATCCACTTCATATCACTTTTATACATTTTTTGGGACTAACCTATTAACAAGATGCCACAGTGCCAGTTCCTGTTTTCTGCTGTTTTTGTATTCCAGAAAAGCTATTCTGGAAATATTCTCGGAATTGGACGAAAATCAACGGAGGTCCCTATTTCACCGACACGTCCACGAAGTCCAAAGGAGAGACGGAGAAGAGCCAGGGAGCCTCCACACAAGGGCTCGGCGCGGCAGGAAGGGGGGCCGTGCCCTACCCTTGTGTGGGTCCCCCCGGGTGGCCTCCGACGCCACCCTTTCGCCTATTTATTCCTCCCGTCTGGAAAACCCTAAAAACAAGAGTCATATTCCACGAAAAGTTCCAGAGCTCCGCCGCCATCGAAACCAAGTTTTGGGGGTCAGAAGGTCCTGTTCCGGCACCCTGCCGGGACGGGGATTGACCCCCAGAGCCTTCTCCATCGACGACACCGCCTCCATCATGCTCCGTGAGTAGTTCCCCATGGACTACGGGTTCTAGCAGTAGCTAGTTGGTACTCTCTCCCATGTATTTCAGTATAATGATCTCATGAGCAGCCTTACATGATTGAGATCCATATGATGTAATCGGTGTTGTGTTTGTTGGGATCCGATGAATTGTTACATTATGATCAGTCTATCCATCAAAGTTTGTGAGTTATTGTTGCTGCAATCTTGTTGTGTTTAATGCTTGTCACTAGTGCACGAGTGGCATGATCTTAGATTTAAGCTCTATAATTGTTGCTTAGATTGTATCTACAAGTTGTTTGCACATGTCTTTGTCCGGAACCCGAGGCCCCGGAGTGACAGCAACTGGGATAACCGGAGGGGATGGTTTTGATATGAGGATCACATGTTTTCACCAAGTGCTAATGCTTTGCTCCGGTGCTCTATTAAAAGGAGTACCTTAATTACCAGTAGTTTCCCTTGAGGCCCCGCTGCAAACGGGCTGGTAGGACAAAATATGTTATGCAAGTTTCTCATTGCGAACACATATGACTATATATGGAAAACATGCCTACATGATTAATAGACTGGATGTTCTGTCTTAATGTTATTTCAATTCTGTCAATTGCCCAACTGTAATTTGTTCACCCAACACTTGTTCTTGGAGAGTTACCACTAGTGTAGATAGCTGGGAACCCCGGTCCATCTGTCATCATCATTGCTTTCCGGTCCACATACACGCCATCAACTATTTCCTGTGCCATTGCCTCTGTGTTACTGCTACTATTGCTCTCATATTACTGCTGTTTTCACATCACGTTTGTTACAAGTGCTTTCTCAGGTGTGGTGGAATTGACAACTCCGCTGCTAAGGCTTATAAGTATTCTTTGTCTCCCCTTGTGTGGAATCAATAAATTTGAGTTTTATTTCCCTCGAAGACTGTTGCGATCCCCTATACTTGTGGGTCATCAGGAGACTGGGTTATAGGATAGACGGCGTACTATCAAGAGGGGCTCTCAAGTGAGTAACTTGATCGCATCTTTGTGGAGAGCTCAAACCTTTGCATACTTGGCATATCATCTTTCTTGGTTCTTATTTGGCTTTCCTCCTTGTTGGGTTTTGGTGCTTGTTATGATCTTCATGACAAGCCCAAGTTCTCCGAAAACGGATTTCGTATGGAAAACTTGTTGCGTTTTCGGGTTGAAAATATTATCGGTTTATCCGTGAGGAAAGCTCTTGTCGTTACCTTTCCAACAAAATTGGTTTCACCTGTTTTGGAGTTCGAACGAGAAAGTTATTGCATTTCAGGTTTTGCAGTTTTTCTATTTCTGTCTGTTTTGCTCAAGCAGGGGAATCGGATTATCCGGTCCTAGCTGACTCGGAATATCCGATTCTCAAGGTTGCTCATTTCCGGCTAAGGACTTTAAAAGCAAAGCGTACTAGAGTTTTTCGGAATATCCGGTATAGGTCGAATCGGACTATCCGACTAAGTCGGATTATCCGGTTCTGACTTGTGTCGGAATATCCGACTCGCAAGGTTTGCTCGCATTCGGCTAAGGACTTTCAAGCAATGCGTACTGAAGTTTTTCGGAATATCCGGTCCAAGTCGACTCGGATTATCCGACTCAGTCGGATTATCCGGTCCTGACTTATATCGGAATATCCGACTCCCCTGTCTGCAACGGCTCTTTTTCTCTCCACCTACCTCCAGCCAGCCAGCTTTGCCCAGCACGTTTTTTTCTCTCTCCCCACCATTGTTGACCTTGCAAAGCTTGCCTATCTCTCAATTCCTCCCATAATTCTTGCATATCTTTGACGGAAAAGAGAGGAGATCTAGATCTACTTTTTCACCAATCCATCTCTCCTCTTAGTGAGGGGAACCCTTTCGATCTAGTTCTTGAAGTTCCTTTTGTTGAGTTCTTCTTTGTTCTTCCTCTCTTCTCCCCCCATAAGCATTAGTTGCTTGTGGTGGGATTTGAGAGTGAAGGATTTGAGCACTTGTGCTCTTGCTATTGCTTTGTGCATCGGTTTGTGCTCTCCACGAGGATTCATTGAAGTTGAAAGTTTGTGAGCTTGTTACTCTTGGGTCTTTGACCCTAGACGCCTTTGTGGTGGTTGAGACCTTTAGTGGTCACTTGTAGCTGTTCGGGAGCCCCCAATCCAATTGTGGGTTGTGCCCCAGATTGTTGTTGTAAAGGCTCCGGATTCCGCCTCGAAGGATTCCGATAGTGGAAGATGAACCAAACCTTTGTGGTGTGGTTCATCGGAGAAGAAGGTGAAGCCTTTGTGGCGTTGAGATCGATCTTTGTGGTGCCTCACACCTCTCCAACGAGACGTACTCCCCTAAAAAGGAGGAACTCGGGAATACATCCTCGTCTCCGCGTGCCTCGGTTATTTCTATACCCGAGCTCTTTACTTATGCACTTTACATTGTGATAGCCTTCGTGCTTGAAGTATTCTATATTACTATCACCTTGTTGCTTGTCTTGCTTAGCATAAGTTGTTGGTGCACATAGGTGAGCCTAGTATATTTAGGTTGTTGGCTTGTTAATTTAAACACCTAGTTTTATTCCGCAATTATAAAGCCTAAACCGGAAAAGTTTTAATCGTCTATTCAACCCCCCCCCCCTCTAGACGACATCCTTGTCCTTTCAAGAACTTCCTAGCCGATACTCCAAATGCACGCTTCAACGGGTTCATCTTCAGCCCATACTTCCGCATCCTCTCAAACGCTAGACGCAAATCGGCTAAGTGGGGATCAGCATCACTCGATTTAACTACAACGTCGTCGATGTAAACTTCAAGTATGACTCCAAGCAAATCATGAAATATTAAATTCATCGCCCGTTGATACGTGGCACCAGCATTCTTCAGGACGAAGGTCATCACTGTCCACTCAAATAGACCAACAAAACCAGGGCAACGAAAAGCCGTCTTATACGTGTCTTCTTCGGCCATAAAAATTTGGTTGTACCCCGCATTGCCATCAAGAAAACTGATGATCATGTGACCAGAAGCATTGTTAATAAGCATATCAGCTATAGGCATAGGGTACTCATCTTTGGGCGTAGCTCGGTTCAAATCTCGGAAGTCGATACAAAGCCGCAGCTTGGGGGATCCTTTCTTCTCCACGGGCACAATGTTGGAAATCCAATCCGCATACCTGCAAGTCCGGATGAAATTAGCTTTAAGCAAATGACCGATCTCTTCTTTGATTGGTCATACATATTATTATGATCGAATTTCCTAGCCGGTTGCTTATGAGGTCTAAAACCGGCCTTAATTGGCAACCGATGCTCAACTAGCCCTCGGCTTAATCCAGGCATCTCATGATATTCCCATGCAAAGCAATTAACGAATTCTTTTAGCAAGCCGATCAACATTTATAATCGGCGCTCAAATTTTTGTTTACAAACGTCGGCCTAGGAACAGAGCCATCCCCTATGTCTACCTCCTCCAACAGGTTGGCCGACGTAAATCCTTGTCCTAACTTGTCCATGTCTTCTATCTCTTCTATAGATTCACCCATATCGTTCCCAACGGCCCGATATTCAATGAGCCTCATCTGCAGCCACTCTTTGTTGTGATCCATTAGACTACGAACGGGACAACCGATTATCACCAATCGGCTTTAGAGAGACGGGTATAAAACCGTTCCTTGTAGCACTAAGGAAGTCAAAATCTGAAAGATCACGCTCCGTCAAACATGTGGCATTGGGATGCTGCCAGTCCACCAAAGAATCAACCAAAGCAACGCAAACCGAATTATCCGCATGGACGACCTCCACTTCATCCTCAACCCACTGAATTAAGAACTGGTGCAATGTGGATGGTACGCACTGGTTCGCATGGAGCCAATCACGGCCAAGTATGACATTGTAGTTACCTTGCACCTCAGCGACGAAGAATGCGATGGCCAAAGTCTTGCTCCCTACCGTGAGCTCAACACTCATAACACTCCCTAACCATGTTGGTCTTCATCAACTTATCTTCATCTAGCCCCAACTTCTTGAAGACCGAATACGACATCAAATTCACCACAGCGCCTCCTCTCCTTCTTCGTCTGCAGCACGGTGATCCATCAACGTGTCCCTTGATAAACAGTGGTTTTAAATGATTCACCGGTTCTCGTGGCTTCTCAAAGACAGCGTTCTTCGGACCGAAATCCAGCTGCGCCACCTCTCCTTCTTCGTCTGCAGCACGGAACTCAAAGGGCAAGTAGTACATCATGTTAATATCCATACCTCCCATGGTCGGCGTGTTCTCGAAGTCCACCATCTCCTCATCGCCCTCTGGCGTGGTTTCCACCTCCAAGTCATTCTCCTGCTCATCCGCCAACTCCAAGTTATCCGTTGACGTGATCTTGTCGGTGGACACAGGCGATGTATGAACATCGGCGTTTTCCTCAGGTGGCGTAGGAATTGGTGTGATCTCCATGTCCGCAGCCTTCTTTACCTCCTTGCATATACAAATTCGAGACGGAGACGGGTGAATCTTCTCGAATAATTCGTCCCTCCACATCTCTGCATCGTATTCCGCCTTCTGCTGGTTCCTCATGCGTTGCAGTTTCCTCTTCTGAGTTTTTGTTATCCCGCGAGGACACCACTTAGGCTGCGTGTACTTTGGATCCCTTGGCTTGGTCTTACTGCTGTTGGCTTCGTGGTCGTTAGTCGAGGTCCGCTGTAATGTAGATGAAACCGGCTGAAGAACCGATTTGCTACCGCTCCCTGCCACGACAAAGCTTCCGCCGTTTTTGCTGCCGTCGCGAGCCGCTGCCGCGGCGATATCTGATCCGCTGCTTGCTCCTGTCGCGGCGACTGTTTCGGCAGATTTCTCTAGCACGGCAGCCGTTCTGGCAGATTCGTTGCCGCCGTGCTGCGCTGTCCTGTCTTCGACGATCCGTCAACGACCGATTCCCCGAGCGACAATTCATGCGTGCCAATGATCACGGTGCCCACGTCTGTGACACGTCCCTGTTGCCCAGCACTTGTTGACTTGCCTGCTGTTGGTGACGTAGGACGCCAAACCCTTTGCACTTCATTGAGATGATATGACCGATTGGCGTTGCTGCCCAACCGGTCGTGCACAGGGCGTCTAATTCTGTCATGGACGGATCTCCGAGGAGCTATCCACCCCGGATGAAATGCATGTGGTGCCATTGGGGGTTGCATCTGTCCTCCATTGTAATATTGTGGCGCGTAGGGAGGTGTCGCCCCACGGGGGCCCGGCATCCACTGCCCATACGGCCTCTCGCGTCTCGGAGACCTCTCCCTTTGGAGGCGATCTTGGACGCTTCATATGAGATTGCCAGTTGTACGAACCGGCAGCCTGGCGCTTGTATTTGTTCAGCAACATGTCGAAGGTTGGCTTGATCTTCTTGTAGCACGCATTAGCCTCATTCTTCTTCCACTTGGCAACTTCTTGGCTCTTCGGCTTTATGAGAATACCCTCTTGCAGTGGTGCTTGCCCCCGGGTACGGTGTTCTTGATAGTGATGTTCAACACCTCCTTGCCCCCGGCCTGCTTGTCCTCTTCTCTCCTTGCAGCCTTGTCGTTGTCCTTGTTGTTCCTGGGCTCACCAGTAACGACGTTAGCTTTGTTAATTGATCCGGCCACCTCTGGCCGAATTAGCACCTTCTCCCCTGCAGCTCGATGGTGTTCATGGGGAAAGGCTGCTTATCGACTTGCATATCGGAAAAACTCAATCGTCCGTCATTAATGGCCGATTGTATCTGTCGTCGAAAAACATTGCAGTCGTTAGTAGCATGAGAAAATGAATTATGATACTTGCAATATGCACGCCGTTTTAACTCATCAAACGGCGGTAAAGCATGAGAAATGCGAATATGTTTGTCTTTAAGCATAGCATCAAAAATTCTATCACATTTACCAACATCAAAGCTGAACACCATATCATCATCACGACCCTTGCGAGTCGGCTTTAAAGCTTCACATGTATACGGTTTGGTCTTTGATGGCCAAACAAACTCAGCAGCATATACATCGGCCTATTCGTCCGAATTTTGCTGGTACCATGTGGAGATGTGGACGATCGGATTTAGATCTATGCTTGTCCCCCATCTCCTTGCCACGGTTTTCTTGAGCCAACGCTCGCTGCAAGACTTGGCTAACATTTAAAAATTCAAAACCCTCGATTCTTTCTTTTATATGGGTTCTCAAACCATTAAGCACTAAATCAGCCATGTCCCTTTCGGTTATCACCAAGCTATAACACCGGTTTTTAGTGTCTCTAAATCGCTTGACATAATCGGTGACTGATTCATCATGTTTTTGCCTAACCGATGTAAGATGGGACAACTTAAGCTCATTATCATCGGTATAAAAGTGCTCATGGAACTTCTTTTCTAGATGATACCAAGTGTGAATAGAGCCATAAGGTAATGCAGAAAACCATGAAAAAGCAGTACCGGTTAACGACAACGGAAATAAGCGCACTTTTAAAGGATCGGTGTTGCCAGCTTCTCCTAACTGCGCTAGATATTGACTCACATGTTCCCACGTCGTTTTATTATCTACCCCGTTGAATTTAGCAAAATCAGGGACTTTATAACCTTGGGGATATGGTATGCTGTCAAAATATTCAGGATATGGCTTTTGGTACATCCGACTAATTGGCTTCCTCTACGCCGAAGTTGTCGTAGAACATTTTTTGCAATTCGGCTCTAAGAGTAACCATGCTTTCATCCATGACCGAATTACCTGCAGCCGCCAAATTGTAACTTGGGGCTGCGATATTGGCTACGGGTGGCGTGATCCGATTCAGCAATGGAGCCGAATATGGGATGCTACTCACAGGTGCAATGGGTGCGAATTATGATTTGGTGCCATAAGATTAGCTATCGGTGGCTCAACATAATTCGACATGTAGCCGAATACGGTACGCTACTAATAGGCATTGGAGATACCGGCACGTTTATTAGCTGACTATCTTGAAAAAGACGCTTCGGCGTACCCTGAAGTGCAGCCGATGAACCAGGTGATGCCATACTAGGGTTTCTAGCAGGAAGGCTTGTACTAGCAAAATTATCAGGTGTTTTCCCAGCTTTAAACTCATCTAACATGGCCGCATACGCTAGGTTACTAGACTCGGTGGCATAATGATTAATTGCGGCTATTTGGTCCTTAGAGAAGACGTCGGAACTTACAGTGGGCTCGGATGGGATGCCGAGCATCGGTGGCAGCTTGTTCTCGCCGAGCGGGACGAGGCCCCCTTGGCGTTCCTTCTTGTATCCGGAGAGGAACGACTTCACGTCCTCTTCCTCTTGCTGCTTCTTCAGAGCCTCGAACTCCTCCTTGCGCTTCTTCTCCAGCGCGTCGAGTTGCTCCTGGCGTTCCTTCTTCCACGCCTCATAGTCTTGGCGCTGCTCCGCCGAAAGATCATCGAAGCTAGGCTTAATGATGTTTTCGGCGTTAACATCAGCTGGCCGGGGAATCTGGTTCGACATGATGATCTTCTTCCCCAGCGGAGTCGCCAAAAAGTGTGTTGACACACGAACACGTCACATGTACCCGCGGCGACGAGGGAGATGCTCCGCAACTCACTCCGCGGGAGGCTCGCCGGAAGCGCGATACGCAAGACAATCCGGCGGGCACTTTTGGAACCCAACACTCCACACGCCCGGGAGGGACCCCGTCTGGACGCACGGCGGCGATGGGCTGCCCTAGGTCACTTCGCGTCGACCTTGGGCTCGCAGATCGAAATCCTCCTTGACGAAGAACGTCGACGAACGAAAGCAATGACGGAGGTAGAAGATGATGCGAAATAGGCAATAGTAGATTGGTTTTGTGTTTGACGATTGTGTGTTGTTCAATCGGCCGGCACCCTCGTATATAAGGGCGGCTGACTTCCCGTGCAAGGAAAGGTTTGGATTCACGTCCAAAACCCTAATCTGGGTCCAATTCGGATGGCCTGACCGAACCTTACAAAACTGTTCGGTCTGTACCTTGCGGATCATTTTTTAGGTAGTAAACGACTCCGATCGAAATCTCGTAAAAATAGAAGTTGTTCGTCTCGAAAAAACGAAGAACTTTTCTTTTATGTGTTTTTCCATTTGACTCCATCTGGACCCCTCAAATTCAATCGAAGCAAAGCGATACGTTTTTTAGTATTTCCCGATTGCACTCACCCGAGGGCAGAGGGTGTCTGTGGTAGGGCGACCTGCCTGTGGCCTTGCCTGCTTCGTGTGCGCCAAAGGACAGAGCATGTCTATGGTAAGGTGCGCACAATATTTTGGCTCCACAAGTTGCATATGACCTCGGATTGAGATGATCCAAAAACCAAAGTTGGTTGTCTCGATGCTACGCACAACTTTCGTTCACATTATATTTTCATCTGAGATAATCTTGATGATACCTCTTTGTAAGACAAAATCGGTCGTCAACAAACCCTACTGACTTTCACCTCTTGGCCTCGTCTAGATAGCATCCAAGACCATGGCCATCGTCCTCGACTTCTCTTTGAAGACTCTATTGTTCCTCTCTAGCCAGATTAAGCGAAGGAAAAGAAAAATAGTCAATCGGACTTTGGGGGCCAGCTTCGATGGCCAACCCTCGGACACGCAGATTCACCATAATTGTAGCGAGTTTGATGGCGAAGGGGACAAGGCCTTGAACCAAATATAGTGATCAAAGGAGCAACAGAGAAGAAGTTGATCAATCATTTGATATCCCGCATACGCAAAGGGCAAACTTTGTCATTATCAGACCATGCCGACGCCACCAATCGCCTTGCAAGCCCATTTTCGTAGAGTTCTAAATATGCAGGAATATAAAAAGTAGAATAATAGAATAGAAATACGTACAAAATAGATGATTGAAAAACAGAGTGATTTCATAAATTTGGGTGTTTAGTTCATAGGAATAGAAAAAACAGAAAATCCTACTAAACCTGCTCAAATAAAAATCAAACCACGTGAGAAAGTATAATTGTGATGTTATTGTGTCGCTAAAGACATTGGTATCGTTCTTCCAGCGTAGGAAAGAGATCCAATTAGATTGTAAAATTTCTACGCATTCCTTTAAAACTGAGATCAAAGATTTTATTTTCTATATTTTGGAGCTGTAAATTGTTATCTCTCCACATTCGGGTGGAGATTTCGTACTCCCGAGTTCTAGTGATGCTAGTGTTTTAAAAAAGTCGAAACAATGTTTACGAGTTTCAAAGAATTTTTAAAAAACTCGGATGTCGCCAATGGTGTATTTCATAAACGTGTAAAAATCAACTTTCAATACTTTGTATTCTGATCTACTCAAAATGTTAAAGTGTGATCTAAATATGCAAATCTTCAAATTATCAGATTTATTATGTAGCCCCGCCACGCCTGCACACTCGTCCTTGGGCTTGGGGTCGGGGAGTAACGTGCCCCGCCAAACCAACCAACGAGAGGGCCTTGCCCACTCCATCCCAATCCAACATTGACCTCCACGCCGGCCGGAGCGCCGCCGCCGCGCCATGGACCCGGAAGCGGTGCAGCGGACCCTCGTGTCCACCGCTTCCCCCGCGGATATCTCGGGCTCCACCCGTTACGACGCCTTCGTCATCAGCGGCGTCCGCCTCGACGCCGCCGAGCACGGCCGCGTCCTCTGCTCCTTCGTCGTCACCCCCCGCTTCGCCGTAAGCCACCCGCCCCCTCCCGGCCAAAAATTTACGCGTTAGTAGCATCCTTATGCCCTTCGGCTTCGAGATAGTGACTGGCTGACGGCGTGTGGTGTTTGGTTTGAATCGGTGGCGATTTGCAGAATCCCCAAGGGTACCTCCTCAGCGGCGTCACGGCGACGCTCGCCGACCAACTGGGGTCGGCCGTGTTCTACTCCAGCGGGGTCGGCTTGAGCGGGGTCTCCCTCGAGATCAGCGTCTCCTACGTCGACACGGCCACCGTCGGGGTGAGACTACAAATTTCTCTCTCACCCATAGTTGCAGAGGCTTCAGACTTATCTTTCTGCATCATCAACGGTCTATGGTTTATGCGGGATGGACATTTTTGTGATGAAACTGCGATTCTGTCGAAGTTGCCATGCATTTCGTGCTAGAATTGGGCAATCGGCAAATTAGACCCTGCGAATTTGATGAGTCATTGGGAGCAATTGATCGGGAGTAAGCCAGTAGATATGAGGCTCGTGCCTCCGCCCGGGTTTGTATTCAGGAATTAGGCTTATGTTGGTCGAGGAATCGGATCAGGTGCCAGTAATTTCATTATATCCTGCTGAAGTTCAGTCTGGTGTCTGGTCTCTGTTAGCTCTGCCTATCTTGCAGTTTCATAGTGTCAAAATCAGATTGCTGTTCTGGAGCATGCAATTGGGTATGCTTGCATTGGCTTGGTGTTAAAAACAGCTTTATGCCTATTTGAAGGTATCACGTAGTTGTGGATTGGGCTCTCGGTGGTACTACCTCCATTGTTATTATTTGTACTACTAAACCAATTTGTGATAGTAAGAGGTAGTTGGAAGGCGACAGGAGTGAAACTGTGGATAGGTGTGGCAATTACTTTGAACTTTGTGGAAGTTGTTCAAAATTCTTGTTTTCTTCCTCGAGTCATAAACTCATAATTAGGATTTGACCCAGAGCAGAGCGAGAGCAGAAGAATGTTTCTCTTTGTTCCAGGATAACAGCTGTGAGCCTATAAATACTTATCTCTGAGTTTTCCATAAGGGTTACCATAGCAATCTAGTGCATGCCCTTTATATAGTAAATAGTACTCACTCCAAATGCGTCGATATACATGTGTTTTCAGAAAAAAAGGTAGACCATCTTATAATTCAGAATGGAGGGAGTAGTTAGGATGTTTTTTTTTCAGAAGATCTCTTGCTATGCTGAGTCCTTGGGAGCAATTGATCGGGAGTAAGCCAATAGATATGAGGCCCGTACCTCCGCCCGGGTTTGTGTTCAGGAATTCGGCTAATGTTGGTCGAGGAATTGGATCAGGTGTCAGTAATTTCATTATATCCTGCTGAAGTTCAGTCTGGTGTCTGGTCTCTGTTAGCCATTCCTATCTTGCAGTTTCAGAGAATATCAAAATCAGATTTTTGTTCTGGAACATGCATGCTTGCTTTGGCTTGGTGTTAATTACAGCTTTATGCCTAGTTAAAGGTGTCACTTAGTTGTGGATTGCGCTCTCGGTGGTACCACCTCCATTGTTATTATTTGTACAACTAAACCAATTTGTGATAGTAAGAGGTTGTTGGAACACGACAGGAGTGAAACTGTGGTTAGGTGTGGCAATTACTTTGAACTTGGTGAAAGTTGTTCAAATTTGTGTTTTCTTCCTCGTCATAAACTCTTAATTAGAATTTGAACCCAGAGAAGAGCTGCAGAGTGTTTCTCTTTGCTCCAGGATAACAACTGTGCAACATTTTATGTAGTTCTTTATGAATGATTGGTCATACTCACAATGAGTGACATAACCTAGGAGCCTATAAATACTTATCTCTGAGTTTTCCATAAGGGTGACCATAGCAATCTAGTGCAGTGCCCTTTATATAGTAAATAGCGCTCACTTTGTTCCGAATTATAATTTTTTTTTTTTGGATATTTCAATGTGGACTACATACAGACTGAAATGAGTGATCAAACACACTGAAATGCGTCTAGATACATGCGCTTCAGAAAAAGACAGACCATCTTATAATTCGGAACGGAGGGTGTAGTTAGGAAGCTTTTGTTTTTTCAGAAGATCTCTTGCTGTGGTGATATAGTTTCTGTTTTATCTGTGGATTTTTTCCATCTTAGATGTTGGTTCTATTGCTTATTATTAACTGTTATGTGACTTTTTTTGTTTGATATTTTGATATTCATCTAATCAGGGTAATCCTGATTGCTATCTTTTCTCCTCTTACTTATTTTTAAGATACTTTGACTGATTTTCCTATTGTACGTTATATAGCTTCTTCAGGACTGGCTTATTATTGAGTTTTGTGTTTAGTATAGCACTTGCGCTTACTTTCAGTTCAATGTCATTAGTGGCTAGTACCTACAGAGGTGGGAGTAAGATTAATATCGAGTAAAAGATTACTGGGGAATGATTTGATGTGGAATGGTGGATGTTTTAGTGCTTGCATATTTGTAGTGTTCTAGAAAGGTCGAAGTTGGTACTTTAATGAGTTAACTTTGGTGATTCTAGGAGAATGACATCTCAATTGGGGATTAAAGGACCATTGTTCTTAGCTTCTTACCTTTTGGTCATTGTCCTGTCTTAGAAGTATAAGTTTGTATTAAGCCGGTAAAGGTAGTTGGATTCAATGCACCTGCACTCACTCTTTATTAGATTTCTTTGATGGGCTGAGTTCTGAGTGGAACTTGCTGGGTACAATATGGTAACTAGAATCAGTTTAGGATCAGAATACTGTTATGTTGTCCAGATATTGCTCTGAAGAATACAAAATGGATTTTCCAGGTTGCGTCTTCAGCCAATTTCTTGCTAGAGTAGTATAAGAAAGGTTGATTAATTTTGAAGATATATTCGTCTTTTCGCTGTTATGTTAATTTCATTACTTATTTGACATGCTCTAAACTATTTTATCTAATTTTCCAGGAAGAAATAGAGGTTGAGTGTAAGCTGTTGCGTGCTGGAAAATCAGTCGGTGTTGTCTCTGTTGATTTCAGAAAGAAAAGGACCGGGAAATTGATTGCTCAGGCCCGTCATACAAAGTACCTAGCTGTATCTAGCAAATTGTGAGGATTTCCTTCAGTTTTAAGGTAACAACATGGTTATGTCAACACTTTTTACCCTTTCTCAGTAGGCAACAACAACAGGATGTAGTGCTACATTGTTTAAGAACATGCTGCTCTGCTCATTTCATCTTCGCTTTCCAACCTTTGCCAGATAATATCTTGGACAGAGTACATTTGGAATACGGGAACTTCACAGAACCGGAGCAAGTCCTCCAAAATTCCATACCCAGTTCCAGCAGGCCCTGAGATTACGTGGCAGCTGGAAAGTAACAGTATTCAAATCTTGCTGTATCTGTGATTAATCTTAAACCAGTGCATAACTGTAGTCTGCCCTCATCTTGAGGGCGATCTATCCTCTCCCCATTATTTGATCATTGTTGTATCATGCACTTAGCGACTAAAGATATAATTTGTCTGAGATAGTTGGTGAAATCAGGTCCAGCTATAATCATGTTCGTTCTTGTGCGCTGTCTCTGAGTGTTTATTCCTCCCGAGCTGCTGGTTGACTTCAATAGAGAAACCAACAAAAGACTGTGCAGGTTGATGGAATATGCAACAACTGACAAAATTTCTTATTGTTCCCTTACTCATTAGCCTGCGATAGGTAGGTAGGTTGATATGTACTAACAAGACAAAATCCACAGAAGAAATGCCCATTCTTGCATTATGGATTTAGTTATGTGAGTCTGTTTCCCATTGCAGCTTGCTCCCAAGAGACCTCAGAATTCACTATGCTTGCACCAATTGGTTTACAGTTCTGCAATACGTTTCTGGATTGGAGGAATGAAAAGAGGCATCATTCGCCGCCGTTGTTGGTGACGAGACACAGCTGGCTTCTCGATCTGCATAGTACTATGTATTATGAGGACATGCCTACTGTTCTTTCTACTTGTGAGGTAGACGGTTGGACGTCGCTGTCCTCGCGCTCCTTTTGCCTTTAGTGCGAGCTAATCATCTGTCCCTATGTCTGAGATTGCGATCCGCATAAGAACACGCACGCGCTCTCCAATTCTTCTCCCACTAAAAACAGCGGCATCTTTTTACCCCACAAACGCACACAAATTAAAAGGGTGCACCCCAGCACAAATGCCGTGCACCTTTCTGTCTTCAGATCCAAGTATATTTTTTATTAGATGAAAAGAGGATATACGCCCCTGTTCAGTTCATAGAAAGGAAGCAAAACCTGCTCAGTAATCAGTATCCAGATTTTGCGCTCCACCGGCTGGAAAGCAACTTCCACAATGATCGTTGGATTATTGTATCATTGAGGCGACCACTTAGCAACCTCTAAACATGATTCCATAATTTAAGGCCGTGATTCATTACACGACATCTCTTGACCAATGGGCTCAAAAGAATTGCCACGGGTCTTGATTCTCTGTACATACTTTTTACACATAACTGAAAGATGTAACAAGAAGCTAAAATGCGAGAAAATGGAGCCAGATAATATGCTGAATTTCTTTGTACCCGATGAACTCTTCTTACTTACACCCATCACGAACAACACTTAATTACTCGTAGCTTTGTATCCGTCTAGTTGTATAACTTACTTCGCATTGGCCATGCAATCTCACTGCGCTTCCTTGGCCTGCCGGTGCCGACCGGCGGCGGAGATGGTCTTCTCGACGACGAAGAGCCTCTTGAAGATCCTCATGAGCAGCACCCAGCTGCCTCCGGTCCGGCGGTAGTACCGCCCCGTCCCGCCGGCTCTCGACGACGCCCGCAGCATCGGCGCGCACCCTCGCCCGCGCTCCGACTCCGTGTCCGACAGCTCCTGCAGCCCCCACGTCGCCGCCTTCGAGCAAGAGCCGGCGCGGCGCAGAGCCTCCAGCTCCTCATTGAAGTTCTCCCACAGCATGTCCATCTTCTCCTCCCCGATTCCCGTGCCGCGCAGCACGTCGACCCCTTCGTCGTCATCTTCTTCTCCTCCTCCTTCTCCTCTTTCCGCGTCTGACCGCCGTCCGGCGTCCGAAGACGTAGGCTCTTGCTCTTCCATGTCGTCGACGACTCGGCTGCTCAGCACGGCCAAAGCCGGTGTACAGGCAACGCCGTCGTCGAGAGGGAACCAGAGCGGCGAGGAGGCGAAGTGGGGGAAGGGGAGACGGCGGTGGTGGTGATGTAGGTACAGCGTGTCGGCAGGCTCTGCTGCCGCGGCGGTTGCAGGGAAGGTGAAGTCGTCCATCTTTGGTCGCGGTCTTCTTGATAGCCTATAGACAATTCGTGCCCACCTCGCCGTTGCTGTTCGTCCGCCTCGCTGTCGTGACAGAGATATGAAGCGAATTCGGTTGGCTCGTGCCGCTCGCTAGCTCTCTGCTGGGTGTAGCTAGGTGTGTGTATCTACTTCACCCGGTCAATATATATACACTTGCTACTAAGGGAATTGTCTGGGATTGTGAATTTGGATTGGATGATACCCATGAGCATGAGCTCGTACTAATTCGCTTTTAAGTAGAACTTAGCAAAACCAAATATGTAATTATTTTAAAAAATTCCAAGTAAATTCCTCACTTTTGCTGATTCGCATTTGTCTAAAGTTTTCCTCAATCTTGTCACATTAAACCGCACGTTAGTGACACAATAAAATTGCACTCATTGAAACTGTGCAATCTTGTTACAATGTTAGTGCATTTTTAGTCGTTTATTACATATATGGTATTAGCAAGGAATGGCCTGATCGGGAACAGCGTGCATGGTTTTCTACAAATTATTTTCACATCTTGCGGGTGTATCTTTTTTTGTCCACATCTTCTGAGATTGATTTGGAGTGAAATGTTAATCAACAGGAGCCCAAATGGTCGCACTTTGCAAACTAGCAAACTGATATTCTGTTTTGGAATAGATTTCAAATACATTTGTAGAGTATGGCTAGAAACACGTTTTTGCACGACATCTTCAAAAATTTGCAAGAAGATTCTAAATATTATTGATACGCGGGTTAAAGAAAACCCTAGAAGAAATCAATGATGATCATGTTGAAGTTATTTAGGAAGGGAACGGTAACAAGTAGAGGAAATTCTAGAGCCGGATATTTTACGTCTCGCTTGTAGAGTTCTCATGAATAAAATGTATCTAGATCTTAGATTATTTAAAATAAATCTTGAGTAGAGATATTATGTATAGCACAATTAGTTGGTTCATGTTTGGCCGTTGGCACCAATCCAACAGTGTTGTACAAGGGTCCTGGTAAGTATAACATGAAACCCGCAACAAGTCCTAGGTAAGACAAGGGTTTCGCCACGTTTTCAACTATGTAGTTTCGCTAAGACAAGGGCTTGAAAAAAACGCAACAATTACTCACCAGTAGACATTTTGTTTTTTTTAGAAATGGGGAGAACCCCGGCCTCTGCATCGAGTGATGCACACGGCCATTTATTACCAAGTTTAAGAGTAATATTATTCAGTTTTACATCTCAACAAACCACTAAGGAATGAGACAAGCCTCAACCAGCAAAAGTAAAGCAAAAAGGCTTACACACTCACCGTGATTTTGCATCACGGAAACTAATATGCATAGTAGTAGGCTATTTATATGATATAATATTGATGACATAGGATACATATTAAAATACTTACTTTTAAATCATGAAATAAATAACATACATATTAAGGGAGTACTGTTTGCCAAAAAATGTGTTAAAGAAGCTAATCTTGCTTTACATTAGAAATGGATTGAATGTCTACTAATAAAGATGTGTACGTCTTATACGAAGTTTATTATATTGAATCAAATATTTAGTTATAATCTTGTGCGGGAATTGTAGGATATTATGACGTGCAGAAATATTATAATTTTGTAATAACTTTGCGTAAAATGTAACTCATTACATAGTTGGGTCTAACGTTCCTGGACTGAAGTTTCATCAATATAATTGTAACTCTCTTGGAAACTATCAAGTGTATATATAATCAATTTAATAAAAATAATTTTGACAAGTAACTAGTTCTTTCTCTAATCCTCACTATGACATTGTTTTATCATTGTTGACTTTTTGTTCTTATGTTCTCGCTATTACCGTTAATTTCCCCGGCTACCATTCTTTTATTATTCATGAAGTGCCATCCTTCTCCTTCTCAACCCCATCCGAAGGAGAGGACTTGACGTCCAACATCACTAGTCTACAAGCGTCACGTGAGCAATCAGTTCAGCTGTGGCACGCTCTCCCCCTAATGTTGCACCTTTGCCAACGGCCACTAGAAGGATCATTTTCTTGATTTCTTCAGACGCTATATATAGGGTTATTGCCATGTGCTAGCTGCGTGATGTTGTAAAAGAGGATGGATTAGTATTTATACAAAGTTTTGGGATGATCCACTATGATGAGAACATGTGAAAAAACACATCTCCTTCCACTTCAATTGTTGACCGTCGAGCCGTTCAGTTCCTCCCGTCCACATGATTCAATCGGCTTCACCTAGGATGGACATCCCTAAATAATATCATGCTCGAGCCTTTAACACATATGTAAATTTTCTCTAAAGAAAACCTTTTCTATGTGCATAAGAAAAGAAATGTCGTTCTCTAAGAAAAGGCAAGTTATTAAACTCGTAAAAAAAAATTACCGGCCAGAAAAGTCAATGATGCTGCATCTTACATGCACTTAGAAGACTCAAAAGAGTGATTTTCTTCTCAATTTCAAACCTTCAAAATGACAAAAATTTGAATTTTTTTCACACGAAGACGGGTACAAATAGCACATGTCTAATTTGAAACCTTCAAAACCACATGTCTAATTTTCAAAAATAACAAATGGTTCCTCACTTCTGCTAATTCCCATTAATTTATCTAAAGTTTTCCTCAATCTCGACACTTAAAACCGACGTTACTGACACAATAAGATTTCACTCTTTGAAAGGGTGCAATCTTATTAATATGTTAGTGCAATTTTAATCCATTTATGACATATATGGTCTTAGCAAGGAATGGAATTATCGGGAACAGCGTGCATGGTTTTTCTATAAATTATTTTCACATCTGGCGGGTGTATCATTTTTCCGCATCTCTTTTGAGGATTTGGAGCGTAATGCTAATCAACACGAGCCCAAATGGTTGCACTTTGCAAAGTTAGCCAATTGACATTCTGTTTTTGAATAGATTTCAGATATATGTAAAGTATGGATCGAAACACGTTTTTGCACGACATCTTCAAAAACTTGCAAGAAGCTTCTAAATATTTTTGAGACGCAGGTCGAAGAAAACCCTAGAAGAAGTCAAAGATAGTAATATTGAGTATATTTAGGAAGGGAACGCTGCAACCAGGGGAAATTCTAGAGCCAAATATTTTACATGTTTCTTGTAGAATTCTCTTGAATAAAAAGCATCTAGAACTTGGATTATTATAAACAAAAACTTGAGTACAAATATTATGAATATCACAATTGGTGGGTTCTTGTTTGGCACCAATCCAACGGTGTTGTACAAGGGTCCTAGGTAAGTATAACAAGAAAGCCATAACAAGGGTTTGGCCACAGTTTAAACTATTTAGTTTCGGTAAGACAAGAGGTTTGAGCAACAACACAACAATTATTTCACTAGTAGACACTTTGTGGAGTAAGTATTTCAATTTATTTCAAAAATTCTCACACACAAACCATAATTTTGCATCACGCAAACTAATATGCATAGCAGTAGGCAATTTAGGTGATATAATATTGATGACACTAGAAACATACTAAAAAATACTTAATTTTGAATCATGAAATAAATAACATAGATATTAATGAAGTATTGTTTGCCAAAAAATTGCGATAAAGAAGCTAAACATGCTTTATATTTGAAATGGATTGAGTGGCTACTAATAATATGTCTTATATGAAGTTTATTATATTGAATAAAATATTTAGTTATAATCTTGTGAGCAAATTGTAGGATATTATGATCGAGCAAAAATATCATAATGTTTTTAATAACTCTGCATATAACGCTACTCATTACATACTTGGTGTAAATCTTTTTGTACGAAAATCTATCCAGCATAATTGTGACTCCCTTGAAAATGATTAAGTCTATAAATAATCAATTTAATAAAAATAATTTTGACAAGTCACTAGGTCTTTCTCTAATCCTCACTATGCCCTTGATTTATTGTTATCGGTAAAATGCCACTTTTATTTCTTATGTTCTCGTTATTTCGGCCAATTCTCCTCGGTTAACGTCCTTCTATTGTTCCTGAAGTGTCATCCTTCTCCTTCTCAACTCCATCCCAACTCCCAAGGAGAGGATTCAAGATCCAACATTACCTAGATCACAAGCTGCATGTGAACAATCGGTTCAGCTATAGCACACTCTTCCCCTAATGTTGCACCTTCGCCGCCGACCACTGTAGTAGACACATGATCAAGAACGCTCACGAAACACGCTCGACACCAACGTACATTGATTGATAATTTTGTTGATTGTCATGTGCTAGATTCCTGATGTTGTAAAAGAGGATGGTATAGTATTTATACAAAGTTTTGGATTATGCACTATGATGAAAACATGAGGATTTTTTTTTCCTTCGGCTTCAATCGTTGACCGTCGAGTTGTTCATTTGCTCCCATCCACATGATTTAATGGACATTGCGGAAGAGAAATTGTAGTTTTCTAACACGCCTTTAACTCGTCATTATTTCATGGGGTGGAAAAGTCTATGTGGCTCCATTTTGCATGCACTCGGAGGACTCAAACATTTATGTGAGCGATTATTGTTCAAAATTTGGAATCTTCAAAATGACAAAATTTGATTTTTTTTTTCACGCCGAGAGAAGGCTCGGGTACCTTCGAATTTCTTTACTTCATAAAATTTCGTACCTAGTGTAACCCTAGGGAACTTTTTCACATGTTTTATGTTCATATTGTAACTCGATTTCTCATTTTATGGATTATGTATTGAAGTGAAACAACATCCTTTTAAGTGTTGGAAATCACTACTGATAAATCATGTGCACGTAGGAAACAGGGTATAAAAGAATAACGTTATTTCCATGCATGGTAAAATGTACTCCAAATGGAGATACTTCTTAGCCAAATTCCACATGAACATGTTTCTACCCACTCTCAACATATATGCATGTCTAATCCAATTGCTTCCGGTGTAGTAGCTCGTAGTAGAGAGCGAGAGGGTGTTGCGATGGTACATTGTAAACGGCCGGCAGGCGCACGGGAAGATCGGCACGCAGATCTACCCGGCCACAGAGAAGGACGGTACGTGACAAGGCTGTGCGCGCAAGCCAGCCGTCGGATGCAGGTAGGTGAGTGTCTTGTGCTCGCGCGCGCGACTGGATTAAGGGCCTTACCGGCGCCGTCGATCGGCCGGTTCCAATGAACGACGACCAAGTATGTAGTAGGCCGGCCGGGAGCGCGGTTAGATGCTGATTGCGGTGGGCCGTCGGGTGGGGCGCGCCACCGGTCGATCGATCGAGGCACGCGTTTGCGTACGTGCTCTTGGAACTTGGAAGGGCAACGATGGATGGTGACGGCGCGACCGTGCCAACTGTTGCAAGTTGGAAGCTACTTACTATGTTTTTTAATATAAGATGTTTTAACTATCTCACATGTTGGTTAGGTGTACATATAAATAAGTGTAAATATACATTAAACATGTCTAAATACATATTGACTGTCGGACCAGTAGAAACCAGGTACCACGGCCCGTGTGCCTTTGGCCCAGAAGACTACGCGTGGAAGTCCAAGTCAAGTCAACAGTCAATGAAGCACGACACGTGTAGCAGAGCCTCCTGAAGACACGGTCCCCTGAAGACCCTGGCCTCGAGAGGCCAAGGAAGCAGACAGCCAAGTCAGACCAAGAATCAGCCTCGCGAGGCCACCCTCGCGAGGGAAGCGTTCCCGCCACGCCTCGGGAGGAAGAAGACAAGCAAACGGCGTCCCCGTGACTCCGCGTCAGGGACCATGTGCGTCTGCGTCTCCTTCAGAGTGACGCGCGCGCCTGCGCCCCGCCGCAGAGCGTGCCGGCCAAAGTTTTCCTCTTTGTGATTAAATGACGCCGACCATCCACGGCAAGGAAAGCGAAGCCCAAGACCTTCTACTTTGGTGCAAGACAGCCGGACCGACGCTACGCGCCACCGCATGCGTCACCGACAGCGTCACCGACATGTCCTTGATGGCGTGTTAATGGTAAAGTGTTTTATTACTTCACAGCAACAGCACCAGAAGATCTGCTTGTTGACCGTGACAACACACGTTCGTTGGGAGACCCCCAAGAGGAAGGTATGATGTAGTGCAGTAGCAGTTTTCCCTTGAAATATGACCAAGGTTTATCGAACCAGGAGGACACGGAGGTTCTTCAGAAGGTTGTCAGCGGCGCAACTGACGTGGAACCTGCACACAACACAAGCAAACTACTTTGCCCCAACGAAACAGAGAGGTTGTCAATCTCTCCGGCTTGCTGAAAACAAAGGATTAAACGTATTGTGTGAAAAACAGTAATGAGTGCAGAAAGTAACAGAGAACAAATGATTGCAGTTGGTGGTTTTATCAGTATGAGAAAATGGACCGGGGTCCACAGTTCACTAGTGATGTCTCTCCATAAAAGATAACTAACATGTTGGGTAAACAAATTACAGCTGGGCAATTGACAAATAATGAGAGCATGACAATGCAATATATGACAAGATGATTATTATGAGATTTAATTGGGCATTATAACAAAGTACATAGACTTGGTATTCAACGCATCTATGCCTAATAATCCACCTTCCGGTTAGCATCCGCACCCCTTCCGGTATTGAGTTGCAAACAACAGATTATTGCATGAAGTAAAGTGTGTAATGTAAACAATGCAAATGACACGTAGACAATGCATCATTGTTTTATCCCTGGTGGCAACAGCACATCCACAATCTTACTCGTTTCTGTCATCTCGAGCCCAGATTACTGGAGGCATGAACCCACTATCTAGCATAAATACTCCCTCTTGGAGTTACAAGCATCTACTTGGCCAAAGCATCTACTAGCAACGGAGAGCATGCAAAATCATAAACAACATAAATAGATAGATTGATAAACAACTTGCTCATAGTATCAATATTCATCGGATCCCAGCAAACACAACATGTAGCATTACAATAAGATGATCTTGATCATGTAAGGCAGCTCACAAGATCTAAACATGGAGGTACAAGGTGGAGAGACAACCATCTAGCTACTGCTATGGACCCGTAGTCTAAGGATGAACTACTCACGCATCACTCTGGAGGCAGGCATGGCGGTGCAGAAGCCTCCGGGGAGGATCTCCCCTCCGGCAGGGTGCCGGGAAGAGCTTCAGAACCCTCCCGATCTAGGGTTGACGACGGCGGCGGCGACGGAACTTTTCGTGGAATATGATCGGTGTTTTTAGGGTTTTCGGGACATCGGGGATAAATAGGCGAAAGGGCGGCGTCGGAGGACACCCGAGGTGGCCACGCCAGGGCTGGGCACGGGCCCACCCCCTGCCGCGCCCTAGGGTGGCGTGGCTGCCTCGTGGCCCCACTCTGTCTCCCCTTCTGGCTTCTGGAGTCTTCCGATGAGATATTTGCACACGTTGATTTTCGTCCAATTCCGCGAATATTTTGCGACTAGCCTTTCTGAAGGAGAAAATCAGCAGAAAACAGGAACTGGCACTTCGGCATCTTGTTAATAGGTTAGTCCCAGAAAATGCATAAAAATGCTATGAAGTGTAAATAAAACATATAACAATTGGTATAATAACAGCATGGAACATCAAAAATTATAGATACGTTTGAGACGTATCAGTCCTTGCGTCTGCGCCATGGACGGTGGCTTTAGCTGTGCTAGGGCAGTACGCCGGTACCGCATTTTGGTGATATGTGGCAACCCTTCCCGCCAAGATATTTGGGGGAAGAGGACCGGAGCACTATAAAAGGGGTCGTGCCCCAACCTTAGCGAGGATCCCATCTTCGATCCATCTACAAGTTCATGTACTGTAACCGCTACAAGCAGTGCAATCCCAGACAAGCAGAAGTAGGGTTTTACACCATCACGGTGGCCTGAACTTAGGTAAACCGCTGTGTCACCTTGCTGCGTGTGTGTTCACCGAGGTCGCCGAGGGTTTCGTCGAGAGCGTGTTTCGATCCCCTGGTTCGAACTCACTACACCGTGGGACTTTTCCATGACATTGACACGTATAAATATGTACAAAAGATAAAACATCTTATATTTATAAATGGAGGGAGTAGCTAGCTGTGCGGGGCGGCTGTTCGATCTGACAAGGAGAGGCCAACGGCGTACGTACGGTCGTCGGCGCGCGCATTATTTGGGCGTTTTGGCTGGCTCGTGTCGGCGTGAACGCTGCTGCTGGGGGCACCTAGCTAGCACCCGCTGATGCGCGTGTCACCATCTGACCTCTGCTTAATTCTACCCGCCGAGGGAGATTGTAGGCCCGAAAAACGACTCGCTCGCGTCCAAAATGGAAATAAGTCGACAGGTGCTGCACAAAAATGGTCCACATAGGACAAGCACATTTTTGCACGACATCTTCAAAAAAAGTCAAGAAGCTTCTAAATATAATTTAGACACAAGTCGTAGAAGAAAACCCTAGAAAAATCAAAGATAATCATGTTGAATAGAACTCTACAACTAGAGGAAATTGTGGAGCTAGATATTTTGTGCATGTAGAATTCTCATGGATAGAAGTATCTAAAACTATTCTTGTAAGAAAATCATGAGAAGAAATTAATATTATGTATAGTAGAATTAGTACGATTCCCGTTTGGCACCCACCAAACCAAACCGAATTGTACAAGGGTCTAGAAAAGTATACTGAGAAAGCTCTAACATATTTAGTTTTAGCAAAACAAGGGTTTGACCAACAAGGCAACAGTTACCCCACTTGTAGATATTTTCTATAATAAATATTCATTTTATTTCAAAAATTGCTTACACAAAAACGGGATTTTGCATCAGGTAGACTAACATGAATTAATAGAGTAGTAGGCAAGTCAGGTGTTAAAAAAATTGATGACATTGCAAACGTATTAAAAACATATACTTAGTTTTGAATTATGAAATATGTAACCTGTGTATTAAGAAAGTAAAATGTTTGTCAAAAAATGTTAAACAAACTAATAGATAATTTATGTTTGAAATGGAACGAGTGTAATAAATATGTTGATGTGCTAAGTTTATTAAAGTTGAATCAAATATCAAGTTATACTCCAGTGCAAGAATTAATACTATGACCGTGCAGAAATATCTTGAACAGTCCGCAATAGTATTTTTTGTAGTAATAATGCTACGCCTAGGGAGAATTACGGAAGAGTTAAGCGCTGACTCGGACGGAATTGGACGTGGCCGTGAGCGAAAGAAAAAAAAAGACGGAAGCTAATTCTGCAACCAAAAAGGACGTCCTGCTAATTTTGCAACCAAAAGCTGGAACTGCCACGTATGTTTTGCGCTTGGTTTAGATGGACAACGGCGAGCTTCCTTCATCGCGCCGTCATGAACGGCCATGCTGTGCTCAGGTAGCTCATCATCTTCCTCAACCTGCCGATCAACCTCGCGGGCGTGCCGTCGACAGACATCGGAAATCTTGCTACGAACCATGCCAAGCTGCTGACCGATCTTGCTACTGCATAGAAACAGGTTCACGTCAATTGATCAAACCCAGATTAGCTTGCCTGATCCTTGTCCATCTGCGTTAGCAGGTAATCTTAGTATTCTGATATGTTCAAAATCACATGTTTATCGCATATGTCTGCATGCGAAAAGCTGTGGCATATCCCTTCAACACAGAACAAATTGCTTGTTTGTATGCACTGGTTGATCAATCAGCATCACTTGCTCAATGATCAGATATCAGTACAAGTCAACATTCCCCGATATTCTCTTCGAGGTCATTGCATGATGTCGAGTGGCGCGCGCCACGATCGATCGCCGATGGATGACTAGGGGTGGTGACGGCGCTACCGTGCCAACCCTGGTGTGCTGGAAGCTACTTTCGGGATTCCAGCTTCCTCTCAAACTGAAACCGAACCTAATTTCTGTTTACAAATTCAAAGGCTCAAGCTACAATTTTGACCATCAGATAGGTTCATCCATGTCGTGAGAAACTAACTCACAGGTCCAATCAAGTATGAGGAAGTATTTCTCAAAAAAATAAAGTGTGAGGAAGTTAGGGAGAACATTAAATGGTTGCTACCTACTGTAGAAAGGATCGAATTAGATATACTCTTTGAAAATCAGTATCCAGACAGATTTGATAAGTTACTACTCTCTGCAACTAAAAGTCCGAAGCCTACGTACACATCAACACATGTCTTTATGACAATACATGCAGCATGCCTACAAATATAGTCCCGTACAGTTGATAAGCTTGATTATCAATTTGTCTCATATTTCCTATTTAGGAAAGAAAATATCGGTAGTATAACCTGAATAAGATGTAGGTGACAAGATGATATATACAAATACCAGTGTACTAATTACCGTACACAAAACTCAACGATGCTTATACAAGACATATATTGTTTGAATAATTTACACATGTTCAACAAAGATTGAATAAACACACATGCATGCGCCACTATCTCAGCAGATCTTCGGGGTGACATTGGCGGAATTCTTCAGCTTCACGTTGTTGCATATGCCCGTTGCCGCGGCGCTCTTTTTCCCCTTAAAGATAAGATTCACGTCTTGAAGCAATATGTCACGGCAAGGAACCGTGTCGCTGCAGTCTAGCTTGATCGCCTCTTTTGTTGCGCTTGTGCCTCGTATGTTTTTGAAACGAATGTTGCTAAACTCCACCGCCGAAGCTTGTTTCTCGCACGCCTTAGGCTTCTGAGGATCGGCCATCGTGCAATAGTTCTGGTCGATGATTATAGGGTTCTTGACGTTCGCCATCGTTATGTCCTCAAACGTGATGTCTTTGGCGTATCCTTGTCCTCCTTGCCATGACTTGATACGGACACCGTTCATGGTGCCAGAGAGGTGGGCTTTGTAGATTGTCACGTTTGAAACCCGTGCCTCAGAGTTGTTGTCGCCTAAACTCCCAACGCTTATTCCATGACCCGGACCACAAGTTATTCTTGAAGCAAACATGTTTTCCGTGCCGGTCTCAATCGATATGCAATCATCTCCGGTTTTAATGTTGCAATCCATCACTTGGATATCCTTGGTACGAGCGATGTGGATTCCGTCGTTCTCCGGACTGTCGTCGGGTGCGGTGATCGTGATACGCTTCAGAAGTACGTCTCTACAGTCTTCGACCGACATGTGAATTTGTTGGCTGTTGAGGAGCTTGATATTTTCCACCTTTAGTTGATTGCACTTGTAAAGCAACAAAGCCATTGGGGCGTGTGAGCATTTTAGCTTCTTATCCACTCGGCATGAATTCTTCCACCACGCCTCGCCGTTTCCATCTATGGTCCCTCCGCCGGTGATCGTTAGGCTATCAACGTTGCTAAACACGATCCACTTCCGCCCATGGTCTTTTGGCCAGCTAGATCTTGCGGGAGCAACCAATTTTCCTTCAAGTCTGAATGTGATGCTAGATTTACATTTACCCGAGAACGTGATTTGCTTGACGTGATACGTCTTCTCCTTCGGAACCAGAAGGGTGACCGGCTGAGATGAGGAGCAAGCCGTGATCCATGCTTTCTCAAACGCCGGTGTGTCATCTTGTTGGCCGTCCCCGACAGCCCCGTAGCTTCCCACGTTGACGACGTTCGTGCTCTTCTCTCCAAGCTTACTGCCATGCCTGCGTACGTGATCCTCGTTGAGACGACTAGGCACCTTCTTCTCTCTTAGTTGGCGGCGCGCGGAGTAGGCGTGAGCACCGGCCGGCAGCACGAGGAGCAATACTACGATGATCAGAAGTGCAGCGAGTAGTACACGCGAGGCCATATCTTGTCCAGACGCTGCGACCTCTGCTCGCGCAGCAAGAACTAGCTACGGTTTAGACGCCCTTGATGGGCCTTACGATTCTTGGTATCTAGCTATAGCTGATTGTGGTGTGCTTGACGACGAGGGAGAGACGCATATATATACCAGAGAGCAGGTGCAGAGGTCATCCGACTCGGGGATTATCTACCAATTCCGAATCCAGCTCATGCCTACGAGCCACGAGGCACTTTCGGGGGTTCGGGCTGCGGGTTTCACGCATATCCGAGTTCAAATTTGAGGCAGGGCCGAGCATGTCCGAATCGGACTAGTGCAATTACAATTCCGCCTTGGCGCCCGCCTCGCAAAGACGGCCATAGGCAAGCGCCTAGTTTCTGCGCGTACGCCGCCCCACGATTGCCGCCCAGAACACGGTGATGGAGCACCGGCGGACATGTGTGGGCCACGAAAAGGAAAGATCTTCCCGTGCGCAGCCAGGTGTTGAGCACGCCTACGGCAGACTTTGTCACGCCCAGCCCCTGCAGGATATGTCCAGCTCACCCCCCACAGCTAGCACGTCCATGGCGGGAGCGCCGTCGCCGCTATGACCGCCGTCGGCAGAGGAGGACGAGAGGACGGCCGCAACACCTCCTAATGGCGCGGTGACTGATTGGGGTTTCTTAGAGCGCAGGTGTAGCAGGACACAGGGACACAGGGTGAGGGTGGAGGCCGCCAGCAAGAGACGACCATCATGGAATGGGCAAATGGCGCGGCCAGGAGTTGTAGTTCGTGCCACGCATGACCTAGATTCTTGGACTGCTTCGTGTCCTCGCGTGTGCTTGGTCGCTGGGGTAGAATTGTAGAAATGAACGAACGAGTTGAGCGGTGCAGCTGCTTGACTGTCAGTCTATGTTTGGCGGGTTTAGACGACACTAGGTGGGAACTCAGTGGGCAAAAGCTTAGTCCCACTTGAATAAACAGGTAGACGTTGGTCCCAAACCATTCAAACCTCAGTATTTTCCCAGAAAGGATTTAGTTGCAGAGTGCAATCGAAAAACTAAAGGTAAGAACGAAACGCTTATTGATTGCACCGTCCAAGCAAAGTTTCAGATGCCGCTATCGAGACATTGAGAACACAGGTCCAGGTTGATTCTGCTAGCCACCTCTAAAAGGCGCATTAGACTTATACACCGTTGCTGCTAAGGCACATCATCATCTCAAACGCCAGGAGGTCCTCTTCCCGGAAGAGCGCTTCGGCAGATGGAACGCACAAAAATTGGACACCGCCACATGGGAACTGGTGAGCCAATGCACAATGATTCTTGATGGTGGTACTAGGGTTATGTGAACCAACTAGGATGTCACACGCATTCTCTTTACATCGTTCTCGGGTACACTTGCGTCAGCACCATTGCCACTTGCCGTGACTTCACCCGGTTTTGGAACCTACAAATAAACACGAGGCAATCTTCAGTGCCAGTCCCACGTTCTACCAGCTGATCCATCTCAATATGAATTTGTCAGTCAACCGTTTGTAGAAGAATTTCATATTATCATGAAAGAGAGAGAGAGAGATTTCGTATCTACAGTGCTGCATGAGCTCACCTTCTCATCAGGAACGAGAGCATATCTTTCCGAGGGAGAGACCCAAACTTTGGCTGAAAACATCACGAAAGCACCATTAGTTGTCGGTCTGAAGGCATGCATCTGCTAGTATATGCAGCTCCTAGAGAGAGCATTGGTACAAACCTGCAAATGGAACAGCTGTTGAAGACTCCAACTTCTTGCAGCCAGAACCGTCCGGGCTTAGGGCATCAATCAGCTTGGGCGTATTCCTTCATGATAGTACAAGATGATATTTGTGAGTTCACATTATTAGAGGTGGTCAGAGGCAAGTTAAAACAAGTACTTCACTTGGGAAAATAAATACATCTCACAGGAACCACCTGTCAACTATTTCACCATGGCCAAGTTGTCCACTAGTACCCCTTCCCCATGCGAAAACATTTTTCTTTTCTGTAAAAGCAAGAGTATGCCTCCATCCACAAGCAACTTGGGCAACTTTCTGCATTACCATCATAAGAAATGGAAGTTAGAAATTATATTCACAAGAATCGATGACCGGCTTTGGGTATAAATATGTTGGTATGACTTCTATGATTCATTTAGCCCACCCAAAACACGGCATACCTGTTCCTCTGGAAAAGTAACCTCCACTGGGGAACAGTGATCCTCATTATTGCCAGCACCAACTTGTCCAAACTGCAGATGAAAATATCAGACAATCAGTGGAAGCAGCGATACACCACCTTGACGACTGAAAGTAAAATACACCTGAAACAAAATATGTATTGATGGTACATCTAAGCGTCCCGCAAATACTACCAATTTTAAGAAAGGTATAGTTGGAATTAAGGCCAAGCTCAGCATACAAGTTCGAATTCAAGAAAAATTAAGAGGAAATGGACTGCATAATACCATTACACAACTGGCTGTAGAACTGTGAGAAACTTATCAAATGACCACAGGGGCAATCAAAAGGCTCGATCTGGGGATTATAAGATGTCCATGCATTATAAGTTCTAACTAGTTATTATCATTGATAAGGTATAGGTATGGTATAACCAGATCCTATATAGGACTCAAGGCTCTACCCAAACCAAGCATCTGTAAGGACTAGGTGTATCCTATGTAAAGTAGAAGAACTTGAGAGTGAACAATGATGATTATCCAAGAGATCCATCATGCGCATATTGTTTACTGCTTGGCACCAAATTAGAGATTCACATTACGAAATACGGATAGCCTTATCTTCTAGAACTCGGCACAAAAGTTTGGTGCCTGGAAACTAGAACTCAAGCAAGAAATTGCATGCTTATACATCAGGCAAAGAACAAAACTATCAGCCCCCTTTATGAGTAGTCACAATCCTTGATGCAATTTCTTCTTTTGGGGCAATTCTACCTTGTACTATAATGCTTCTATTCTTTTAATATATTACCAGTAGGATCCTTTCATGCTGTCCACAAAAAATAAAATGACATTCTGGAATCATGAATAAAACTACGCAACAAAAAGAGTTGGTTGGTAGTTTTAGTAAGATAAAAGATACGGAGCACAAAAGAAAGATGCACATAGATAAATGGTGACCTTGTTCCATCCCCATCCATAAAGCTTTCCATCTGAGGTAAGTGCCATTGTATGCCTCCATCCACCTGAAATCTAAATCAGCAAAGTGCAAACATATAAAAGTTATAAACCTTATTCCCGAATCTCAGTAGCAATCAACGCATATGCACTGAAAAATATGCAATAAAAAGAAAACTTGATACCTCTAAAACTTTAGTCTTGCTCAAGGAATTTTTAGGGATGAATAGCATAAAATAGGTTCCAAGTTTTTTACAAGACTGCCACAGTTAAACAAAATTGCATATAGCCCAACAGGCCCACATGCGCATATTAGGATGCCTTGCAGATCACAGTCCAACAAAATGAAAACAGAAATAGATATATATGTGAATGATTTGTCAGTATTCCATGGCAAGGAATGAGCAAATGCTTTGTAATTTTTTTCAGAATGTTGCTGGTATTAGCTAGTACCTGGGATGTAGAGCTATCTTTTAAGGCATCTACTTTGTGTGGAACTAAATGATCTTCAAAATCGCCATGCCCTAGTTGACCGTATTTGCTCCAACCATAAGTGTACAAACTACCAGAGGAGGAAACGGTTATGGTATGACGCCATCCACATGCAACAAGCACCATCTTCTCTCCCTACAAAAGAGCAAACAATAAGAACAAGGACAAACCTGGAAAGAAAACACAAAAATAAAACACAGGACAAACAGAGAAACAATAAGAACAAACAGAAAATGGAAAACTAATGTGTTCCATAGCCCAAACTGTAAAAGGAATACATGTGTGTAATTTCAAAGAATAAAATAACCTATGGGATGACTGGAAAGCCATATCTAAGCTTCCACTATTTGTCGGAAAGAGCGATTTACATTCCAGCGGTCCATCTAGGCAAAAGATTCTTCTAAAAGTGTTCCCATTTATCTATGAAATGCGATATACGTGGATGCAATGCCACTGCTCCAGGCTGGAAGCCAATGAATCACTAACAAGGATATGGTGTCTGCCTGATAATGCAACTCCAGAACACAGATAGAGATGGCATATTC
The DNA here is from genome assembly GCA_947311845.1 of Poa pratensis. Lineage (NCBI taxonomy): Eukaryota > Viridiplantae > Streptophyta > Magnoliopsida > Poales > Poaceae > Poa > Poa pratensis. Next base: position 25,612,992 of record CAMZMU010000051.1, on the reverse strand, counting down.
TATTTCCATTCATTAAGTGTTGAAGGGTGCCTGATATTAGGAGTTTATCTGTGGATCTCATCTGAAACAAGAGATGCCAATTATAGATCATTTACCTCTACCAAAGATACTTTTTCAGGAACATATCGGTCATTACGATCACCAAGACCCAAGTTTCCATATCGACCCCAGCCCCATCCATAGATGTCACCATCTTCAGTTACTGCAGCGGTATGTTCAGCACCAGCAGCAATCATCTTGACACAAATACCCTACACAAATTGTGGACCATTAGCTCTAAATAGCAGTGCACATCAGGTAATAGACTGGTCAGGATGTCCACATTATCATTACATGCGTAGACCATATGAAAAGAATATCCTCATGGGCTGATAAGTATACTTGGAGGTTCTGTTTTTTCATCAGTAGCGCTGTGTGTGTGTCCCTCACTGCTGTTTATCAGATAGTGGCACCTAAGCATAAATGGTGAAATAACCATTCCAATAACATGGGAGGATCCAAATCTACGACCAATTTAGCTATTGTAAGGTACAGGGATGTTAATAGAAAAGACATGCTCTAGGCTGTAATGCTGTATACTGTGTGCACGAATCATAGCAGTGATTTTCATATCGCACACATCCTTTTTTTTACATGCATATGGCACAATAATAACACAACGCAATCAAAGATTATTGTCGGACAACATTTTACCTCAAAAGCTTGTATCTTTTGTGGGAGCGGCGAATCTTCAGTAGTTCCAAGACCGAGCTGACCATTTTGGTTACGCCCCCAACTGAAACAAGCATGTAGCAGAAGTTCAGAATAAACAACAGTCAGTAGAAACTCGGCAAGAACAATGCAATGCAGCGATCTGAGAACCTGGTACGATTTATCAGTACAGGAATAACCTTCCAATTTCCAAATAATTCCTCAAGTAAAAATTTTGGATTTCATTTTTGGAAGGTACTAGTAGCAGCTAGTATCCAAACAAGATCCCAGGAGGTCACCAACCGTACTACAGGAGCAGAGTAGTATACTAGTATGTAGTATCTGGGCAAAACTGAAGCTTATGGTAGCCGCCTTACCTCTGCACTTCACCGGCCATGGTGACGGCGAGACAATGGCTATCCCCGCACGCCAGCTGCTTGATCTGTATCCCCTGCAGCGCCTTGACCGGCTGCGGCGTGAAGACGTCGCTGGAGTTGCCATGGCCGAGCCTCCCGAAGTCGCCCCAGCCCCAGCTGTAGACCTGCTGCTCCTCCTCGGAGTAGGCGGTGGTGTGGTCGGCCCCGCAGATGACGGAGGTGATCCCCGGCGCGCCGAAGCCGCTGATCACGGTGGGCACGAGGCGGTCCTCGGCGTCCCCATGGCCGAGCTGCCCGTCCTCGCCCCTGCCCCACGTGCACAGCACATTGCCCGCTGCAGCAAAACACGAAAGCTGCCATCAGGGACATGATCCACAGGATTCGCCCCAAAAAGAAAGAAAACACTGGCCGCTCGACGAAATGCTCGATTCCCCGCCGAAGAAAGATGAACCGGGTTCGCTGAACTCACCGAGGAGGGCGACGGAGTGGCTGGCGCCGGCGGAGACGAGCACGACGGCCGGCGGAGGCGCTTCTTCGTGGGCGGCCGCATCCATCTCGGTCGCCGATCCGGGGTCTGGCGACAACCACGAGGGCTCAACTGAACTGAAGTGAATCGAGCGGGGCCGCCGGCGGATGGAAAATATCTGGGCGCGCGGCCACCAATAATTGGATGAGGTGATAATTAGACCGAGCGGCGCGAAGTATCGCGACGGCGAGGGAGGGAGGCCAGGGGCGTGATGCGCGGCCGGGGTTTTAAGCGGGGCGATTGGATGGGCGACCTGCCGTCATTAATGTAGGAGTACTAGCGTACAAAGCCCATGTGAAGATTCACAGTGCGCTCCGCTCCTTCCGGTGACCGAGTGAGTGAGAGTAAGCTCGGAGCCTCCAGCGATTAAGCTCGCGTCATTAAGGACGGGCTGGCAAGGTGGACGACGACCTGGGCTTGGGGAGAAGAGCTGGGACTGCGAGGACCACTCGTTCGGTCTGGGGAGTGAAGAGACGAGAGCGCGCGACGTCGCCTTCCCCGGCTTATCTGAATTTTTAACTCCCTGCCGCGGCAAAATCTACGATAACCCCCCAGTTCGCGCGGTGTCTATCATATGCCCCCTTTGTGTCACTGACATGTGGGCCCACATGTCAGTGACACAAAGGGGGGATATGATAGACACCGCGCGAACTGGGGGGGGGGGGGGGGTTATCATCAATTGCCCCCCCTGCCGCTGCGGACCAGTCCTCACCTTTTTCCTGGCTGCTTCGGTGCTTCCATGTCACATAATTTTTCGTCGGGAAGAAGAAGTTGGATATTCCGGCAGGATCCTCGCCGTACTGTACGGGTGCGCTATAGTATTTTGAGTTTTTTTCGAAGGACGCTCATATACATGCGTATACACTTACAACTATGAATACACTCACGCATATATGAGCATCTCCAAAAGATTAAACTGATAGATTAGGTCTTGAAATTGATGAAGTCACCATGGACACACTCCCACTGAAAAATGTTACCGCCTAATTGAGAAATATCAACGTCAAATCTGAGATTTAAATTCTAATGGGTTGGCTACTACCACCCTGCTAAACATGCAAACACATGTTAGTTCTCGCTGCATTTTGGGTTCTACACCATAGTTTTGATGTATTCAGTTGCGTATGCGACTTAAACAGGTGGAGTACGACGGTGGACCTTGGTTTGGTATACTGTACACCGATCTAGAAACAGTGAGCGTACGTGAGAATAGTATGACAAGGATTGCCGGCCTGATAAAGCACTAACCAAACGCACTGAATCGTCTTGTCAGCGTTACATAGGCCGTTTGCTGAGCTAGTGCGGGCAGTGAGCTAGGACCCTCGCTGTCGGTGTACCAAAAATAATTAAGCCACAGCAACAAACTAAAAATTGTACACTTGATAAAAAATTATATTGATATTGGCCACATTGGTTACAAAATACATGTATGATGCCTTCCAAATATATATACGGAATTACTTCGTATTAGAACAACTATACCAAAATATACCATTTGATCATACAGACCATCCTATTTTTTCGAGAATCCGCGAGAGTACTGCGCGTTTTTTTCCCCGATCCTTCTTGTTCTTAAACACTGATAAGTAGCCTCAAAATTGTGCATTCACGCTCTATGTGAACTACTTCCTCTATTCCACAATATAACATGTTTTAGGTACTCCCTCCGGTCCGTAAAAAGAGTCTGAGGTTACACATAGGACCTATACTAACTACGTTGCTTTGTCACGAAAGATTTTACGGATCGGAGGGAGTATTACACATGCATGTCTAGATTCATACTAAAAAGAATGAAAGGTACTAAAAACTTGGAGAAGCGCACGGAGCCCCTCGCGTCGCCTCCCTCCAGGCGACCGAGGGGAGACCCTAGCAGCCCCGCGCCGCCACCCCACCCCCTCTCGCCTCCCTCCCTCTACCGGACTAAGGTCGCGCGCCGCCGGTGAAGGGGGCGGCGGAGATCTGCTGTCCGCGGCCCTGATCTGCAGTTTGGAGGGCTGTTGCGGCGCCGGTCTCCCCTGTCCACGAGCGGCGACGGCCGCGACGTCCCCCGTGCCCCGTGGCCTCTGGGGTGGTGGCGGCGAGGCCCCTCATCGCGCCGCCTCGCGCTCCGGGCGCTGGACGCCGGGGCGGCTCCATTCTCGGCTGTCCTGACCTCGGCCGTCTGGACGGCAAGGTCGCGGCGGGTGGGCGCAGCACAGGGAGCTCTCCCGTCGGCTCCTGCCTGGCTCCTTGGCCAACCACCGCAGGCTGTGGCCCACTTCGGGCCCGATCTGGGCCCCGGATGGGCCGGGCACGCCTTCGTCGTCCACACTGGAGCTCGAATCGCCCTCCGGCAGCCGATGCGGTGGTGCGCGTGGGGCGCACCGGCGCGTGTTGCAGAGCTGTGGCCTGGATCCATGGTGGATCTCGGCCTCGGGCAGAGCTCCTCTGCCTCTTCCGGCATGATGTTCGGTGAGGTTTGGTGGTTGGCGCTGCGTCCGGCGGCTCTGGAGGTTCTTGCGACTGTGTTGATGCTTGGCCGTGGGTAGTCTCCGCATGGTGTGGCTGGCTACGGCGGTTGTTGGTGGTGACCGTCTGCCGTCTTTTGTGTTGTGCTCTAGCCCTGGGTTAAAACCCTGCATCGACTCTGTCGATGCCGGCGGCAGCGGTGGCTTTTGGTCGTCGTTTTCCTCGCTGGAGGTGCCGTCGTAGAGCTCTAGCACCTACTGATGAAGATGGATGATGTTGTTGCGTGTGGTTGTTGGTGCTGCATCTGGTGGTGTTGGTGCAGCCACCTTGGGGCTGACGGCGGTGTTTTCTCTCCTTGGCCGGCCTTCGCGGGCTTGCCCAAGACCCTCCAACGGTTGTTGTTGAGGTGTGGGAGCTTCGTGCTCTTGGTGTCGTCTCGGCTGACCTTTGCCCATTGACGACACAATGTATGTCTCCCCCACCTGCTATTCGGCTCGATCTCCGTGGCGGAGCTCCCTATCTAGGTTAGTGCCAGGTGCTAGGCTTGACACTCTAATGATGATGGTGGTGCTCCTGAGTTGTGCCTGGGGTTCGAGTCGCACGCCGGTGCGGTGCGTGAGGCTGATTGCCGAGTCTTGGCATTGTGATCCCTCGACTGCACCCCTCACCTCTTGTGTCTCTTGGTGGCTCTTGCTGTTTCCTCTTCTAGTTGTATTTTTTCATGTATTTTCATTGTTTTCTCTTCCCCTATATCCTCCTGTACAATTTCTATCTATTGTAAGGCTCTTTCGATGAATATAACAACCGGTGGGGAGATATCCCCCCCATCTTCCTCGAAAAAAATACAAAAAAGAATGGACACATGTATTTAAACATGTCTAGATACATGTGTGTTCATGTGCATGTGGAAAAAGACTAAAACATCTTATATTGTGGAACGGAGGGAGTACCAAATTATTGGTTAGATTCTCATCTTCGATCTTCCTATGCAACCTTGTGTTGATGATCTTCAAACTGGAAAATGCATGTTATGCTTGCAGTACAAACTGTAAGAGTGGAAGGAGGCAAAAACAGCAAAGTTTTTGCCTCCTTTCGAGGAAGAAAAAACGACTGGAGTAACCTTACAATAAATTTATAGATAGCATCTCTTCCTATTTCAACAAGGCAACGACAAAGGTCAGGTATTTTTCGGCTATTCATCACTAATCATTAGAAGCATCAACTGCAAACAATTTCAACTTCTATTATCGATACCGGTCTTGATGAGTAAAAAAGGATGGTTAATGTTTCTTCACTAACTCACATATATATGATTACCTTTAAAATATTTAAAATCTATTTAAGGAATCAATGTGGCACGGCTAGATAAAGATCCATTATCTTCTCACTCAACCTGCGCACCAATTAGTGTGGTTGACAATCAATAGTTCCACGAAATACCTCCACACAAAATCATGTTGTGCACGACCACCATGCTAAGTTTCCTCCGTGTCGGCTGCTCCGGCTCCATCGGCCGCCTCCGCCGCCACGACGGCCGCGGCCGCCCTGGCCTCCCGCAAAGCCGACCCGGTAATTGTTGGCCGTTTGGAGCATGTTCACCACCGCCATAGGCCAGTGGTGACGACGACCACCACTCTGGAGTTGCTGCTTACATCTGTCAACAAGCAAGGGTGGGTACATGTGGATCAGGGGTGCAATTCCAACCGACCCCCCCCCCCCCCCCCCCAGACTTGAAGGGAAGGTCGTCAGTGTTGGCTTGCATTTAAGCGTTGGGCTCAAGGAAGGTGATTGCTTTCGTTGCCTCGAGCGTGGCCACAAAGTCAACGCATGTCGTGAGCCTTTCAGATGCATTCGTTGCCTCCCCCCCCCCCGGTCATTGGGAGAGGTTATGTTGGGCTCGTTCTCCGGTTCCTCGTGATCGCTCTCCGGCCGCTCGCGCTCCTTGTCAACGGAGCCCCCCCCCCCCCCCCCCCCCCCTCTCCCCGCCCCGTCTGTCCGTCCGTCCGTCCAGGCTTGTACTTCGCTGACGAGGAGCTGGGATGAGATCTTGGTACACTCGTCGATGCATGTGTCGGTGCTGCCAAGGTCCCGATATGTGTGTTGCAAGGATTTAAATGAAAGTTCGGTCGGTACTGTGGAGTCTCAGTTTGCCCTGTTGCGCATGGAGCTCCTTCAGAAGGTTGAGCTGCTTTGCGCCGAGCTTTGCGACGTTCTTGCCAAGGCTTGCGTCGGTAGTGCCTTTGTTGTCTGAGTTACATGTTGATTCCGTTGATAAGGGGTATGCCTGCTTCTTTGGAGATTTTTCTCCACGTGCTCTGCATGCGACGCCGTCAATCCCTAAGAGTGTAGTCATCACTATGATCGTGGCTCCAATTATGCAGATTATGCCTGAGCTGCAGGAGCTTTGTGGCAAATCATCTATGGTGCCGCTGATGGAGCTAGGCTCGTTGGAGTCCTTGGGGTGGCCATGTCGCCCTCTCCACCGCAGGTCGAAGGATTTGTACACGGCATGCGGATGCGACGGTAGGACAAAGGATCTTGGTTGGTACTACCAATTAAGTACGTGGCATATATAGACTGTACGTGGAAATACTATGGCAAGGATTGCCGACCCGATAAAGGACTGACGAAATGTACTGAACAGTACTATTCACTGCTAAAACCCTCACCGTTAGTCTAGAGCGGGCAGTGGCTAAACCCTCACTGTCAGTCTCAGTGTGTTGTTGTTACATCCATGTACTCACTCCGTTCCAAATTAATTGACTTGATTTTGTTCAAATATGGATGTATCTATATTTGTTTGATGTCTAGATACATCCATGTGTAACAAAATGTGTGTCAATTAAATCCGAACGGAGGGAGTAGGTATCAGTACTTACGGTACTCCTGTTGATCGACATAACGTAACAACCCCGGCCGTAGAAATGAACAAATGATCAGCAGACCCCGATCGATCAATGCAACTTTGCAAGTCCCTTTCCGCCTCCATCGCCAAACTTACCAAACATGTCGACCGAAAGCAACATTCCCATACGAGCACGACGTTGGCGCGGTGCGGTACGGGCGTGTTTTCTGCTAGGTGGCTGGGGTTGCTATCAGCTCGATCGGGCCCCATGGGATCGGCCAATCTCGATCACACTCACACCTGCCGATATGATCCGACCAACCTTGGTTGGTCACCTTGAAATAGGTTTTCGCCCCGTTATATTAATATACTACCGATACAACCGTAATTACACTGCTGGGCAAACAGCACAACCAAGCCCAAAAGAAACAAAAAGGAACAAAGAAGAGAAAACAAAGCCGACATCGACAGTTTGACGAAAACATGGATGACTCGCAACCGCTAAGCCCTATAAAGAATATCCACCACACTCCTAACTCCGAAAATGCCTCGTACAAAGCAGCACCTCCAAGAAGGGAGCGACGACGATGACGCTGCTGCCTGGACAATTCCAAAGGTTTCCCCCGGTACGCCGAGGGGTGGGAAAAAGGTACCCGACGCCCTTCAGGAAGGATGATGACACCCACAGGCGTCACCGTGCTAGTGCCGAGCAATGGCGGATGGAGACGCGCTCCGCCGCCACGGGGGGCGGTGAGAGGGGAAGAGGGGAGAAGGGCTGGGGGCTGGGGGAGGAAAGGACGCGGCGGCCGACACTGGCGGCGGCGTAGAGGGGAGGGGAGAAGAGGGAAGGCGGCGGCACGGGTTGGGGTTGGGGTTGGGAACCCTAGTTTTCTCCTCCCAAAATAAAATCTTGCCACCTCGTGCGTACTCCCTCCATTTAAAAAAATATAACATGTTTTAGGTTACACATGTTGATTAGATTCAGACTAAATTGAGTATATAGTACTCCCTCCATTAAAAAAATATAACATGTTTTAGGTTACACATGTTGATTAGATTCAGACTAAATTGAGTGAACATATATACTAGAACTAAAATGTGTCTATATACATATACATACATATGAATGTGGAAAAAGTTCACAACATTTTATATTTAAAAACGGAAGAAGTACGTTTTAAGTTGCATCGCATGCTCCAGCGCGAATGCAAGACGCAACATGCCAACTTCTGCTACATATCTAGTTCACGATCTTGTGTTGCGGTGAAAGAAGTTAATTACCTAGAGTAGCTAAGAGCATCTCTGGCCAAGAACCAGAAATAACTGTTTTTTTTACAGTTTTATAAGAAAAATTGTCCCGCAAAACGGTATTGAAAAAAATATCCAGCTTCCGCTCCAAAAAATCTTCGCACCCTAGATTTCCAGGTTTCCGCCCTCTCCTTTTCAGCCCCCCTTATCGCACAGAAATCGTTGGTGGCAGTGAAACTTTAGCAGCAACCGCTCCCCAGCACCGCCACTTCCCAAGCTTGATTTCATGAGCTGAAAACTCTATTCCAATGTCAAAGTCCGACTCTATGCAAGGGGTTTGATTCCCCACCTTAGTCGCCGATTTCCGGGCTCCAAGTATCAGATCCTCGAAGATTACGCCCGCCGTGGTCGAAGTGACGCCGGCCGGCAAGGCAGGGGCACGAGAGGAGGGAGATGGGAGGAAGAAGAAAAGGAAAGAGGAAGAAGAAGAGAAAAGTGAAAAGTGAAAAGAAAATGCAACAAAAAAACCGCTGACTGGTGTGTGATATAAGAGGATTTGAAAATGCAACAAAAAAAAACCGCTGACTGGCATTTCCTGTGTGATATAAGAGGATTTTTTTTATATCTATTGTGAGAAGGCAATATTTCGTACCGTAAACCCTTTACAACGTACACATAAACGATTTAAGAGTGTTTACAACATTTGCGCTAGAGATGCTAGCTCTGAGGGAGTAGAGCGTAACAGCCGGTGCGGTGCGTGACACTGATCGATCATAAGACGATCGAATTCCCATCATACAGCATGGCATGCACCAGATCTAGCTAGAGGAGACGTTACGGCAGGCAACGTGAGTTGTCCCTCGCGGCAAAGATGTAGTATGGTCCATGACGATCACGCGTATTGATGGAGACGAAAGCTACATGTATGATCCATCATCGTTCAGCCCTCGCGCTCGCGGGTAAAAAATAAACGAAAAGAGACTCATATTTCCAACTTTCCCTAATCCACATTTTATGTGCGCATAGAAAAGTTTCACGGCCTAACGATCGTATGGCATGTGTAAAACAGTCAAAAAACATATCTTGTGAAAAGTTTTTTCCAGCACCAAAATTTGTCTATTTTACGGCAAAATAAAAAAATCATTTTCTCACTAATGTTTTTGTGCCGTGCATATATATTGTGGAGATGTACACATAAAAATGTTTACGGACTTTTGGATATTTTAAAACGCATTTAAAATACATATTGTAAAAACGGATGCAGTTTAGAACTTTAGATGCACTCTACTACACTCCCAAGTCCCACCATTTTAGAGAGATACACTTTATAAATGGGGCCACATTCAGCCATCCAAACTGGGCCGAAATACAAGTTTGGGCTTCCACCTGTACAACTTCTGTGCGACCATTCGAGATTCCACTGTCCCTAAAAATAAACAATTTCGAGATTCCACTGGACCCTTCGACGGCGCTCCGCCATACTCCATGCCGCCGGCGAGTTCGAGTCCCCAAGTCCTGCCGGTCTGCCCTCGGGGCCACTCACCTGACGCCGCGCCGGCGCCACGCATGGCTAAGATCTGACCTCCGAGCTCGACACGCTCGGCAAGAACCACGGTGGCTCCCCTGCCCTGATTCCGGCAGTAACGGTGATGGCAAGGGCTGCAGCACCATAACAGCAGCAGTTCCCCAATTTTAATTAGCCTGTCACCCACCTTGAGAATTTGATTCCATTTTAGTTTCTGTTTTTTGTTTTTCCCCAATTGGTATCGGAGGATGATCCCTGACTAGGTTTTTTTTAATATTAATTTTCAGTCTGAACTCTGAAATGAAGAACAAGAAGACGCACGAAAGTGTGCAGTGATTGAAATGTATGTGTGATAGAGCGCGGAAGAAACTGAAGGTAATTTTGACCTCAAAGCCAATGCCTATATCTATTAAGATTGAAAACCAATGATAAGATTGAAGGTGAGCAAGCCTTCTTCCGATGAAAAATTTGTAGTATCGTTGTTCTTATTGTGAACTTCTATATCTTATATAGTTGTGCAAACTATGAATACCCAATATGAAAATCCTAGCTTCGCCATTGTTAACCGGTTATTTGTGACTTCAGTAAAGATTTTGAATTTGACATTGCGCAATCACATGGGCCTATAGTGCTGAATCCAACAGGCTTCCTTTAGCGTTAGGAGAAGAATTATTTGACTGAAGTTCAGATTTAACAATTCCTATCGGCCATTATAACCACCTCGCAAAAATGTTGATAGAAATCTACTGGGAAACCTTCCGGTCATGATTATTTCTTATGTTCCATCAGAAACATAGCTTCTTTCACCCGTTCTCCATAAGTGGAGTAGCGAGGATCCCGTTTTCTGTACCTGAGACCTGAGGAATATCATCATTTCTAGACTCATCCCACAAGTAATGACTCTCATCGGAGAGTTCCAAAAAGACTCATATTTCTTGGTTATGCATCAAGCCTGGTCCTTAAAAAATAAATAAGAACATAAATCCGCGTGTATTAGGATTTAAACCCGAATGTCGGGTTTTTACATCCATTCTCACAACGGAATGAGCTAGACCGACCACTTTGTTCTTTCAATGTATAGTAAATAACTGAATATAATAAAGTTACCAAATTACTTATTTTCACAATATGTTTTTCTACACTGTGTATATTTTTATTAAACGTTATAATATTTACAAATATACAGAGAAATAAAAGAAGAAGAAAAAATAGAGATACAGAACTTGGAAATTTCAGCTGTATCCAATCCTGGAGATGTAATTTTCTCTATGGATAACCAAGGCAAGATCATCTTTTAACTACCTTTTCTAGTTCTGAATCGAAGGTTTCTCTCCCTTGAAATTCTTCCTGTTCCTCTCAATCCAGTTACTCCAATATCCCATGATGATAACTTCCATACTGATACCTTTATGTAGCCTCTAATTTGCCGAGCTTATTTCATCAAAAGGTAAAATGCCCATGTTTTTCCCAGATAAAATAAGAGTCCAGCACTGCTGAGCAAAAGAACAACCCCCAAAAAGACAAACCGGAGTTCATGTAGTATCTTCATTGCAAAAGATACAGTTATATTTAGGCATATAGAAATTGTTCCTTTGCCGCAGGTTTCTAGTATTGACTCTGTCATGAAACAGGAGCTGAAGGAAAATTTTGTGTTTGATCTGGCATGCACTTTTCCATAGAAGCTTGAATTAATGATGCACCTCAGTTTTGCCAATAAGAATGTTGCATGTACTTGATGAATACAACTTCAAACACTGAAATTTCAGAAAGTGTTGCTTACCAAAGATGAAGCACCCAAACAAGCCCTGTTCTTTAGTTTGTCGACCCTTACATTACACATATAAGAATATGACAGTCGACGTGCTTTCCAGAAAGTTTGGCCGTAAAATTTACCTGGAAATTAGTCTGGAGTTGCCCTATTACACATTAATCTAGGGATCATCTTGTATGCTTAGAGAGGCACCCCTCGACGCTTCCCTCGTGACAGGGGAGTATCTCCTGGCGTATCTTGAACACAGCTCGAAACAAAGTGATCAAATGAAGTGTAAGGTGGTAACCTTGATTCCCATGTTAGCAGACCGAACTCCACTTTTCTCCCGACCCCAGGATCTATTAACAGTTCATGAAATGTAACCTTTGATACTTTCCTCTGCACGCGAACATCATTTCCGCTACTCCAGACGAGGTGAAGCGGAGCAGTGGGGTGCAGAAAAAGGTCTTTCACGGCTATTTCATGACCTCTTTCCAGAAGTAACTTGGGGTGCTCACCAAACATGGAGAAGTTTGTATCAACTACTCTTCTAAGCCGACTCAATATGCAAAGCCAGAAATGAAGATTCAGATCTCTTCTTATTACATCTGCAAGCAAGTTCGCAGTGATCAGCGTCCAATCCGATTGCAACTCCCTAGCAAACTCGTCTGCTATCTGTACTAGCCGTGGGTATTCCAGCTGGTTCGCACTTCCAAATGCGAGTGTCTTGAAGAGGTAGCTGAATTCCTCATATGAAAGGGCATTGAGGAAAATTGGCTTCACAGTTCCCAATTTCTCTGAATTCTTGTGCCGGCTCAAGATTACCACTTTGCTTCCACTGTCCAAGCTTGCCAGAGCCGAATAAAACTTGGACCAATCCTTCTCATCCACATCCGAAACAAGCTCAACGATTAGCAATGTCTTCTCTGACATGAGACTTGTGTGATCAGCCGTGCTCGACAGATCAGCTTCGCGCAGATGCACAATCACAGAGAAGCGTGATCTAACCCTCTCATCATGGCAGACATGCGCCACTAGAGTTTTCTTCCCGACTCCAAGAGCACCAATGATGGGAAGCACATGCAGTGCAGAATGATGGTCGTGTTGCAACAAAAACTTTGACAGCAACTGCTTTTCAGTATGGCGGCCGAACATGAAGTTGTCAATGTAAATATAGGCATCGTATGGTCTACGCACCATGCGATCGCACCCACCCAGAATCAAAACAAACTCCCTCATATTACCAACACTACTTTCTAAGCTTTCAATTGCGCCCTGTAACTCGAGAAGGTACCTGGCCTTGTTCTTTCTCGCACCGGCATGAGCTGTGCGGGAACGTTTGGGACGAACTGAGTTGCTAACCTCCACCTCCATGGGAGTATTCTCGAGGCACCTGTACCTGGCGGCCCCTAGTGCCCAGTAGCCTCGGTACATGGCTTCTGCGAGCATCTTCAGCTGTGCGAGCATCCCGGAGTTGGTGATGTATCGTCCGTCCGCCTCCTCGACGACCGTGCGAGCTCTCAGGACCAGCTGTTGCAGCCTTTCCAGCTGCTTCGCTTCAGAGTGTTCCTGGCTTGAGTGGTACTTGTTTCCCAGGAAGGAGATGAATCGGCTCACAAGTTCACCTGCTACTGCAGATATGGCAGGCTCCATCTTGAATTCCTCCAATGGATGAGTGACGAAATTATGGTGTCGAGGAGAGTTTGGAAGAAACGGGCATTGCCAAGAAATTGTCAATACCTGATGTTTCAATCAAATTGACTGCAATGGTAAATAGGGAAACTGGTGGTGTATACTATTCCACCTTATGCTTACCTTTCCACAGTGATTTAGACTAGTTAGCCCCGTTGCTCCTCACTTGGTACTTCTTTAAGGATTCTTATGTGGTACTTCACCGGGCACAACATTAATGTTCCTATTTACACAGGTATAAACCACTAAATAAACTTATCTGTATTTTCTTTCAGTCTTAACCTCAACTTATTCAAGTTATTTGAGGCAGAGGCGGTTGTATCTGTGCTACAGCCTGCTACTGCAGACATGGCAGGCTTCATCCTTAATTCCTCCAATGAAAGAGTGGCGAAATTACGATGTCGAGGAGAGTTTGGAAGAGATGGGTATTGCCAAGAAATTGTCAATGCCTGATGTTTTACTCAAATTGAGTGCAATGGTAATAACAGGGAAATTGCCTGATATCGGGCTCAAATTGACTCCATTGGTAGTATAATAGGGAAATTTGTGGTGTAAACTGCTCCACCTTGTATGCTTACCATTCCACGGTGATTTGGACTGGTTGGCCCCGTTGCTCCTCACGTGGTACTTCAAGCACGACAACGATATTCCTATTTAGACAGGTAAACCACAAAATAAACCTCAACTTATTCAAGTCATTTGAGGCAGATGGGTCGTATCGTGCATTCGTGCTACAGCCTACAGGCGACTTATACTGCTCAGCAAGTCAGCAGTCAAGCTCGAAGCGGGAAATCTCTTGTTGGCAGATGCACGCGAGAGTCAAGGAGAACATTCAGTGTGATGGAACAGCTGCCATGAGCATGACGTTTGTTCACACAACCTGAATATCATGTGATCAACTCTAGCAGATGCCATTTTAGAGGCCGGATGCTAAAAAAATAGGTCTAGCATATGTCCCATAGCTACCCGGGACCGCTGCGCAGGGCTCGCCAGGAGGGGACGAGGGGTTCCGACGGAGTAAATGTGCTCACACATGTTGTGGCATTCGTCTGAGAAAACATGTGCAATCTTTTGTTACGAGGCTCGTCATCGTTAGGAGGTACTTTTCGCAAGCTTTTACCATGTGGATGATTTGTGAAACAAGTCGATAAGGCCCTTATTTTTTACAAGACTCTTGAGTGTTCGTTGAGCGATAAGTGTACTGTGTACATAAATGAGTGGCCATAGGTCATCTATAAATGAGTGGCTTCTCCATGTATGTTAGCGCATACGATGAAACCCTAGTTTGCTAGAAGGAGAATACATAAAACTGGAGACATGAGATCAGACGAACCTGACAGTTACTTTTTTTTGACGACCAAGGGCGGGGAGTTCCCGCATTACATTATAGTAGAAAAGAATTGATCCAGTTAATTAGGGAAACTGGACCCCAAAACCATACAATCTACGGTTAATTTACAGAAACCGGCAGAAAAACGCACACTCCAACTCATGGAACATCATCTGTGCCTAAAACAAGGGCACCTAGACCCAATCTAACAAGTCACACCTCGTACCCAACTAAGATAACCTCCCGAGGCACACACGAACTCTCGCCACTAGAGATGCACCGTTGTGCACCCTCCCAATAGAAGAAGAGATCAGGCATTGATCCACTAAGGTTTGAAAAGCCTCCATCACCTTTGGTGTGCGCTGCTTGTTGTACATCTGCAGATAGAATTCCATCTTCTCATTGATGTCCTCTTCGGTGATTTTTCATTTGCTCTTGAGTTTTGGAGTCTCCCCAAAAGCCGCATCCGCCAAAACTCGGCACGCTTGGCTGTTGGAATATCACACTATTTGTTCTTCTTGTCTAGCCGGATGCTTCTTCGTCCAGCCAAAGAGGGATCATCAACCCGAGCCTGCTTGTCCTTTGGCGAGCCCAACGCCATGCCTACAAGCTCACGGAAGAAATCCCCCGCCGAAGAGGGCGAGGTCCTCTCCTGTGGCACATCCATGTCAAACTGGGCCATGACATTCTTGATCTTCTCCTCCGGGCTAGGGGCATCAGTACCCCTCAGCTGCTCCAATGCCAAAGGCATAGCATTCTCCACCCCAAGGTCCTGCAAAATGGGCTCCTGCGCCACCGGAGAGTCACACTCCATGGCAGCCAATGGCGTGGAGGTGGGAAGGGCCAGCCCCGGCGCCGAATTGGTCGCAACCCTGGGAGAGTAGCAACCAAAGAGCTCGATCCCGGTGTCTGCACATCCAACATTGCCCCCAGCACACAAAGGAGATGCCGGAGTCACCTGCACCACAGCCGACGCCATGGAAAGCCTCTCCATAGCCACCTCTGCCCGCTCCACCAAACTCTGAAGACACATCATCAAGCCCTTCACGGACTCCGCCACCTTGCTCTGGGTCGCGACCAACTCATGAAGTTGTGGCTCGACCAAACCACGCATCTCGGCCCGCAAACCTGTGGCATGCTCCTCGAAGAAGGATTTCATCGCGCCAAGAGCAGCAACCAGACCATCAGCCTCGGGGTTGGTCAGTGACGGCGCACGGGAAGGGGGCGCAGCAACCGAGGCCCAAGAACGATCCAGAGGGCGGCGCGGACCGGTAGCAGGCGACTCAAGGCATAGGGGAGCTTGGTTGGGCTGAGGGTGCTGCCCGCAGTCTCGCTCCCGGTGGCGCGGATCGACGACAAGCAAGGCACCGAATCTGGCCGTGGCATTCAGCCACCCGATGGTCGGGCGCTAGGCAGCGGAAGCACCGGCCCCACACCCTGCGTCGGAAAGCCATGGCACGATCTTCACCCCCTCGAGGAGGAGACGGGGACGGCAGCTTCGGTTGCGGCTGCGGGCGACGCCTGTTGCGAACCTCCTTCCAACCCAACGAGTCTCCCTCCACCTCGGGCCCAGCAGCTATCGGCAGCTCCTCCCACAGCGCTGGTTGCTCCAAGGCCACCGGATCCAGCGGAGACGCAGGCCCGGGCACCACCTCGAGCTGGGTCTCGGGCACCTCCTGGGGGAGCAGCACCACGGTGGGGGTGAATCCGGCCGGAATCGTGGCCGGCGGGGGCGGGGGAACCTAGTGGGGGCGAAGGGAAATGGTGGGCGATGGGGCCGGAGTGGCCGCCGCCGGCAGGGGCCGGTGGTGGGTGGGGGAGGCGGGGGAGGGAGGGCTAGGAGGTGGGTGGGAAGGCTTGGAAGGAGGGGGGGGGGGGGGGGGGGGGGGCGGCTGGACGGAGCTAGGTGGCGGCGGGGACGGCGGCCGCGGGGGCGCCATCTCGTCCCAAGAGGCTAGTTGAGTGAGACTTTGGATGCCCTGTTTTGTTGTGCTTTTAACCTGACAGTTACTAGTAACACTCTTCTCCTGTCAAAATTTATTGTCAAGTGACATCGGATACTATTGGAGAGGTCTATTGGGAATAAGATGCACCGGAAAATATGAGTGGACGCACCTGGACTATGTCTTGCTCATGGATTATGGTTATGGTCATCTCGCTCATGCTGCTACGTGTGAGGTGCCACACAGCGATCGATTTTTCCATACCTGCAGCGGTTTCACCTGGAGCATTAGCTAGATATTCCAATTGATGAGGCGCACGGTTCTACACTTTGGTACTTTCTTTTGGTATGGTTCACTATAAAAATTGCAGGTTTCCTTGGTTATTTCTCAAATTCTGATCGCTAGTCAGTGATGCATGTATTCCCTGATTCCCGCAAAAGAAAAGTGTTGCCCAACAAATGAACTTACTGGTTTATGATGTGCCAGCTTGTTTATTTGTGCCCAATTTTCATGACACTAGCGCAACCGGCCTCAAAGCAGCATATCTAAATGTAAAATGCAGCCTAGAGATATTATTTCTGCAGAAAACACAACGTATATGTATTACGAACAGAGGAAGTGGCCGTCCAGCAGATGTTAGGTGGGTGATTTCGATGGAACAGTAATGTCTGCCTAACAGAAGCAGAGTTCCAAGCATAACGGAGCCAGAAATATTACTGAGAGGTGGTTTGGGGAGCATTTTTGCTGTACTTAGCTCAGTGAGATGAAACACTCATTGTGAAAATCAAACAAATAAGCTTGTTGATGAAAATTGAGTGGGGACAATGGCCTCCTAAGCTAACCCTGGTTCCAAGGTCTTGCATGATTAATTCTCTGTCATCCATGCACCCGATCGTGAGTGGTTCATGTTCGTGGTCTCAGAGGGAGATCACAATAGGCTTTCCCTCCGGGTGATGGCGCCAGAGGAGCTACCATTTCCCGCATGCCGTCGGCTCCCTTGTGGACTTGCGCTTGCTATTAGGGTGTCCTTTCATGTCCTCAGCGAGTCAGCGTGGCCTAGCTGCCGTGTGGTCTTGCTGCACACTCCTGACGGTAGATGCAAGCATCATCTGGCTTTGGGATGTCCGCCGTCGATGCACCATTGGTCAAGCTTGGACGCCGACACACTGGTTTGGTCGTGTCGTGGCACCTTCAAGTAAGTAAAAGATCGATCCATTTAAACCCTCCTAATAACACAAGGATGAATGGATCTGTGGAGTGGCGGAGCTAGATAAAATATGATCAGGGTGCACTACTCTTATGTATGGAGGATTAAGCACAGATTTAGGCCAACCGGGTGCACTAATCATCGGCTAGAGGGGTGCACACCATTTTTACGGTAATTTCAATGCAAAAATAAATTCTACCCGGGTGCCTGTGCACCCTGGTAGCTACATGTAGCTCCGCCGGTGGACTGTGGTGGCTGTCACAGATCGATAATGGTTAAACCGTACAAATTTAAAGGTGTTAGCAGTTGCTCCAAATCCGCAGGGACTGAGTCATATACAAATCGTGAGGAAATCCTTTAAATCAAAGGAGGCCTAAGGCCCCGATTGGATTGTCGTTACGAAATATGGACCGGAAGAATTTGTCGACACGTCTCCTTGCGTCGCCGGATTTTCTGAAGGAGGTTCACATGTCCGTAAATCTACCATGTCGTTTTGGCTAGGATACGCTGATCCAAGCGTGGCTTAATTGTTTTTATAGGAGTCTTTAAAAACACCACTTTGAGTTGTAGTACAGGGCTCGAGCAACTAAATGTTGAGGAGCCTCCGTTTGCCTCTTCTAAACCTTGTAAGTACGTACTGAACTGAACCCCAACTTGTGACCGGCCGTGCACAGCTGCTCGCCCGGAGGTGACGAGGGGTTCTGACGGAGTAAATGTGTAAATTTTGATGTGAGGCTCGTCATAGCTAGGAGATACTTTTCACAAGCTATTTCCATGTCAGATGATTGGTGAAACAAGTCGATAAGGCACTTATTTTTCTACAAGACTTGAGTGTTCGCTCAACGATAAGTGTACCGTGTAGAACATAAATGAATGCTCATGCACTAGTACAGATCGGGCAATTTAAGGTCTCACGATCGCATACAAATGCAGGCACCCGTGTGCGTTCTTCCTTATCGCTTACCCTTACGAATTGTAGCCGTATGTAGAAGGTTGGAAGATGGTTGCGAGAACAAACTTCGCATACGGTTAAATTTCAGGAATCGTGTCGCACACGCTTAGAAATAAGCGTATGCATTTATTCTGACTATCAAACACGATTTTGTCCATGCTGATTGTGTGCAATCAAAGATAGTATAGAGTCGACCAGAGTAATTAATTTGTAATATATTACTTCTTCGAAGAACTGAAAAAAGAGATGCAAACCACTGGAAATAATAGTACATAGTTATATATATTCTAATAACTAGAACTATATGCTAATAACTAGAACTGGCTATAGCCTAGTTCTTCTTCTTCGACAGCAGCCCTTGCACGCCATCGTCCTGGCGACGACGCTTCTTGCCGCCATTATCCTCATCGCCACCGTAGCCGTTGTCGCTGTCGTCGTCGTCCTCCTCCACCTCGTCGCCATGCTCCCCGTGCACCAACTCAGGATCCGAGT
The DNA here is from genome assembly GCA_947311845.1 of Poa pratensis. Lineage (NCBI taxonomy): Eukaryota > Viridiplantae > Streptophyta > Magnoliopsida > Poales > Poaceae > Poa > Poa pratensis. The sequence goes on along the minus strand of CAMZMU010000051.1, from coordinate 25,593,967 downwards.
CGTCAATCTCGGAGCCTATGGGGCTGAGCGTGCCGTTGCTGGACGAGTCGTCGTGGTCGCTTGCAGGAGTGGGAGGGGGAGTGTTCTCGCCCTCGCTCGCCGAGTTGTTGTCACCCCTCACCCACCAGTACTCCGACCAGTCAATGGGGTCCATGGCTGCAGAGAGGTTGGAGATAGTTTGTGAGAAGAAATAGGAGAGAGTATGGATGAAGAAGATGAGGAGTGAAGCGGTGAAATCACATTATATTGATAGAAGAGTGCGGTTAAAATTCCGAGACAATGAAGCGCATTCAGAACCGCCGCTCCCAAAATGGCAGTTCCAAGGTTCATTCATACCTATCGCACACGATTTCCAAAAATACAGCGTGTGCTTTGTTTTCCTTTCACATACCATTTTTAAACAGAGAGCGTGTGCGATAGCGAGGTACCGCACACGCGTTTTGCCGGGCCGACCGTGTGCAATTACCAGTAGGCCCGGTTTTTTGTTGTTGTTGAAAAAGGGGTGCGAATCCCCGGCCTCTGCATCGAGTGATGCACACAGCCCGATAGTTTAGCCGCTTTGCTGACAGGGTAGCTTGTTTAATCCCACCTCGCTGTTGCCCAAAATATGTAAGAAATATACATATTTAGGGCAACAATACTGGCTGAATCTTTTTTCAAACTCCATAACTCGTGCGATTATTTTCATAACTCCATAACTCGTGCGATTATTTTCATAATCTGGATATCTAATGCAAACGCTTTCGATACCGCAAGCGTATGCGATGGAACAATATCGCAAACAGTTGTTTTGGGCCGGCCGTGTGCAATACCCTGTAGACCCATTAGTTTAGTCGCACGTACAAATATTTAGATTGTTTAGTCCTACCTCGCTAATTTAGAGCGTGTTTGACCGGTTTATAAACACAACTGCGTGGCTGCTTATCAGCAATGGTTGGTCTAGGGGCCAATCTGAAAACCATCTATCTGTTCTCAGACTGGCCACTAGATTAACCATTGCTTTTTTAATTTCTTTTTAGGTTTTACGATGGGAATCATCGCATACGGTTTTATAAATATTATTGTAAGCGTAGATGGAGACATCACACACGATTGTTTATTCCCTAAACGTGTGTGATTGTGAGGCCCAATAGGGCCCATCTTGACACAACCCTACTTTGTTTCTTGTATATATTTGGACCAGCATGTACTGTGAGTTCAGTTCACTCCACAGCCACCCCCACCCATCTCTCCCGATCTAGTTTGCCGATGACGCCGGCAGCACGTGCATATCGACGGCCGGAGTTGCCGCTATTTTACACGGTTGCGCCGGATCGTCCACGCCCACCACAGTTTCGACATCGCCGTCGTACTCACAAGGTTGTTCGTCTTCGTCCTCCTCGTCCCCTTCTTATATGAAAGGTATACACATGCTCTCGTGTGCACTATTTTATGGAATCGTACTCAGATCTACTTCCGCACGGTTAGCAATGCCAGATTCGGTAGAATATTGTGGATTGGAACTGCTCTCTTGCTTTTTAAACTAAGATGAGCGCTCGTGTGCACTATTTTATGGGCATGATTCCAGATCCATTTGTTAGATTTACTATATTCTGTCAGACCGGACCTATTTGTTAGATCTATTTTTAGATCTATTTTTAGGGATGCATGTCTCGTTGATTATATTAATATTGTCAAATGCATGCCGATGATGAATATACAACCCGTACTACTATGTTAATAGGGTTTAAAGTTTAGGGTCAAGGATTTGTTTCTAATTACATTATATTCAGGACCAAGACCCTATGCCTTAAACTCAATTTAAAGTCTAGTAGGGTTATATCTGAGGCTTATACACTTTAGTAAATTTAGTTCATAACTTTAACCGTTGTATTTCTAACTGCATCTAGCTTCTTACGATAGGGATCTTAGTTTGGTGGCACTGTACAAGAAAATGTGGTTACTTATTTGCTTCCCGTTTAAGAAGAACTAACAAAACTAAAGCAAAGAAGTAACCAAAGGGCACATGCATCCGTGGGTTCTTCCTCTGGGGTGAAGTCGTGATCTCAAGTGGAGCTAGTGTTGATATAGCACGACATGATCACGTACCCAAAGGTTGAATTGTGGAAGGTGATTATCTTCCACAGAGGTGTATAGGACCTTGTATGTAACGGTTGCATCGTTGTCATGCTCCTTAAACTTGACGATGCATGGTAAGTGCACATAAATTATATGTTCTACCATTTAGCTTGTCGGTATTTATATTCTCACACTGCAATATCTACAGGTCAACGATGACAACGATGCATTCACCGTTGCATAGCATTCACCATCAAGAGCTTCTCGCAAGAGAAGGATATATAGGTCCCAAGAGCTTCTCGCAAGAGAAGGATATATCCGTCGCGTTTGTGATGTTTTGGTGCACTGCATAAGACACTTTTTTAGTTAAGAGTGTCTTGTAAAGTGCCACCAAAATATCACAGTGGTGGCGAGAAGAATAAACTGATGGTGCTGAACAAGTTAAGGATCAAAAAAGGCAACTGTAAGGTCTTAATTTGGCAAAATGATACGTCTCAAACGTATCTATAATTTTTTATGTTCCATGCTTGTTTTATACCAATTGCTACATGTTTTGCATCTACTTTATATCACTTTTATACATTTTTTGGGACTAACCTATTAACAAGATGCCGAAGTGCCAGTTCCTGTTTTCTGCTGTTTTTGTATTCCAGAAAAGCTAGTCTGGAAATATTCTCGGAATTGGACGAAACTACACGGGGTGCCTATTTTTCCAGAACACGCCTGACGGAGCGAAGGAGCAGCAGAGGAGGGCCACCAGGGCCCCACACGCCAGGAGGGCGCGGTTCCCCCCTCTGCCGCGCCCTGGGGTGGTGTGGGCCCCTCGGGGGTCCGCAGCCGCCGCCCTTTCGCCTACTTATTCCCCCCGACGCGAAAACCCTAAGTACCTGAGCAAATATCCACGAAAAGTTCCAGAGACGCCGCCGTCGTCAACCCTAGCTCGGGAGGGTTCAGAACCTCTTCCCGGCACCCTGCCGGAGAGGGGAATCGTCACCGGAGGCTTCTACATCGCCATGCCTGCCTCCGGAGTGATGCGTGAGTAGTTCATCCTTGGACTACGGGTCCATAGCAGTAGCTAGATGGTTGTCTCTCCACTTTGTGCCATCATGTTTAGATCTTGTGAGCTGCCCTACATGATCAAGATCATATTATTGTAATGCTACATGTTGTGTTTGCTGGGATCCGATGAATATTGAATATTATGTCAAGTTGATTATCAATCTATCTTATATGTTATTTAAGATCTTGCATGCTTTCCGTTACTCGTAGATGCTTTGGCCAAGTAGATGCTTGTAACTCCAAGAGAGAGTATTTATGCTAGATAGTGGGTTCATGTCTCCGTTTAACCTGGGACAGTGACAGAAAGTTCTAAGGTTGTGGATGTGCTGTTGCCACTAGGGATAACCTAACGATGCTATGTCCACGGACATATGTGTTTGTTTACATTACGCACTTTACTTAATGCAATTATCCGTTGCTTGCAACTTAATACCAACGGGGGACTCGGATGACAACCCGGCGGTGGATTATTAGTCATAGATGCTGTTGGATAACGATCTATGTATTATGTCGTAATGCCCAATTAAATATCATAGTAGTCAACATGTCATGTATATGCATTGTCATGCGCTCACTATTCGTCAATTGCCCAGCTGTAATTTGTTCACCCAACATGTTAGTTATCTTTTATGGAGAGACACCACTAGTGAACTGTGGACCCCGGTCCATTCTTTTACACTGATTAAACAACCACAAACTGCAAACTGTTCCTTTTTCATTCTCTGCAATTTAATACTCATTTTCCACACCATACGTTTAATCCTTTGTTTTCAGCAAGCCAGTGAGATTGACAACCTCACTGTTTCGTTGGGGCAAAGTAGTTTGATTGTGTTGTGTGCAGATTCCACGTCAACAGTCCAGACTCCCTGCGACAGCTATTTTTCTGGCGCCGTTGACAACCTTCTGAAGAGTTGCTGCTCCTACTGGTTCGATAACCTTGGTTTCTTTCTGAGGGAAAACTTGCTGCTGACTACATCATACCTTCCTCTTGGGGTCTCCCAACGAACGTGTGTTTCACGTCATCAAGCTATTTTTCTGGCGCCGTTGCCGGGGAGTAGAAGTTCTTCAGGAAGCTCTCTGTCTCCCGTCAACAGCGCTATTTTTCTGGCGCCGTTGCCGGGGAGACAGCAGTCTTCTGCAAGGGGAGTTTCACGCTTCCAATCTCTTTACTTTGTTTTTGTCTTGCTTAGTTTATTTTATTTTATCTTGTTTGCTTTCAATTATCAAAAACACAAAAAAATTAGTTACTTGCATTTTATTTTCAGTTTTGTTTTCTGTTAGTCATCATGTCTAGCCCTGTTCCAGTAGTAATGTCACCTGAAGAAGAGATCTTCACTTTCAAGCAAGGGAGTGAGGAGAGTTTTAAAGATGCTTGGTCTAGAATATCTGAGTCCTATGCTAAAACTGAACCTAAAATGACTTTAAGCCTGCTTCTTAGTAGCTTTTATTTTGGTCTTGTTCTTTGCTATAGATATGCTTTAGATGCTGTGGTAGGAGGAGATTTCCTTCGTTATGATGGGGATCAAGCTTTTAATGCTATAAAAAATTGATTACAATTTCTGGCTCCCCAATCACTAAAATTGATTTGGCTTTGACAAGCATAAGCGATAGACTTAACGCTCTTGAAACGAACATATCTGGTCTAAGAGAAGGGTATAATCAGATTCGTGAACATTATGATAATGTGCCAGTAAATTTTGAACCATCGGGATGGATTCCCTCAGTAAAAGTTGTTATAAATGGTGAAACTTTTCATTCTCGCTGTGATATTATGTCTGAATTCTGTTTAATGCCCAAGAATATTTATGATTCCTTAAATCTTTGGGAGCTTTCCAAATGCGAAGATTGTATAACTTTGGGTGATAATACTATTAAATTACCAAGGGGAGTAGCTGAAGGAGTATTTACAAAACTCTTAGGGATAACAATATCTATTGATTATCTTGTCATTGAATGTGCAGGAGTAGGACAAATTACGCTTGGAAGGTCCCTGTTGAAACGCTTTGGAGCAATAATAGATGTGGGCCAAGGCACTATGAATTTCGCCTCTTCACCTATGTGTAACCAAGTATTTCCTAAAGATAAAGGTAAAGGTAAGAGAGCTAAGCGTAAGAATGTTGATGCTTCTTCACTTGGTAATACTTGATGCATGCTTTGTGCCTAGCTAAAAGGCGTTAAAGAAAAGCGCTTATGGGAGGCAACCCATTTTATTTTTCTGCAATTTTTCTTTTATTGAGTCAAGGAGTTTGTTTACTTCTGTAGCAACTCCTTTGTATCTTTATTTTCTCGCATTGTTGTGCCAAGAGTAGCCTCTAATGATAAGATGATGCTTAATTTTGATTGCTGCGCAGAAACAGATTTTTGCTGTTCACTGTACGAAATTCCTAAAATCACCAGATTGTTAAAAAATCTGAAATTTTTGTGCGTAATCTTTATGAATGTCTGAAACTTTCATTAGTTCAGAGTTTCTCGATCTGAGCGTCGTAAGTGCCTCGAAAAAATTCGTCTTTGCGGACTGTTCTGTTTTAGACAGATTATGCCTTTTTATTTTTCGCATTCTCTCTTTTACTAGTGTTGAGTGAAATTCTTTTTTGGGTGGAAGAGCTTCACATAACATCAGTGGCTGTAGCTAATGTTTAAAGTAACAAATCATATTGCGTCTTTATAGAACATGTGAATTTTTGATTATGCACTAACCCTCTAATGAGATCTACTTTGAGTTTGGTGTGACGGAAGTTTTCAAGGGTCAAGAGAGAAGGATGATATAATAGGATCAAGAAGAGTGAAGAGCTTAAGCTTGGGGAGGCTCCCATGGATCTCCCCAGCATATTTCAAGAAGACTCAAGCGTCTAAGCTTGGGGATGCCCAAGGCATCCCCTTCTTCATCGTCAAAATTATCAGGTCATCTCTAGTGAAACTATATTTTAATTCTTTCACATCATATGTGCTTTTCTTGGAGCGTCTGTGTGCTTTTTATTTTCAGTATTGCATTTTTATTTTCAATAAAGCTTGACTGGACCCTAGCATTCTTGATTGGGAGAGAGACACGCTCCGCTTTTTCATGAGAATACTCCTATTCTTCACTTATATTTGTTGAGTATTCATATCTAGCGCTGTTCAGCTTTTAGCTCTTGTTTTCATGTATCTCTTGTCAGAGCTATTAGCTTTCTTTTGTAGAAAGTACTCTCTTGCTTCACTTATATTTGTTTGGAGAGTTGATGAAATAAATTGATTGGTGTTTGGTTGGTTCAGAAAATGTTGCATGTGGTAATTGGTATAAGGAAAAACTTGCTTAATCTTGTAGATCACTAAAATGGATAACTTGATGCTTGTCAATTGTTTTGAGTTAACAAGTAGATCATGATTAAATTGTGCATCACATGAGTTAAGCCTATTAGTGAAGAACTACCGTAAAGCTTGTTGAAAATTTGGTTTGCATCGGTGGTACCTCTAAGGTCTAGATATTTTCTAATAACAGGGTTTGGTTAACAAGGAAGACGGTATGAAGTCTTATAACGTTTGCAATATGTTTGTCATATAAAACTTGGTGTACGGGTTGATATTCTTGTTTGCTTACATAACCTTGCTAGCCTAAACTCTGTACTGAGAGGGAATGCTTCTCGTGCATCCAAATCCTTGAGCCAAAATCCATGCCATTTGTGTCCACCATAACTACCTATATGTGGTATTTCCTTGCCACTCCAAGTAAATTTTTCATGTGCTACCTTTAAATTATTCAAAATGTTATTATTCCCTTTTTGTGTCAATGTTTACTAGCTCATGAGGAATTAGTGTGGTTATTCTTTATTCTATTTGTCGAGTGGACTTTTACACCTGGACTAGTGGCATATACATCCGCTTATCCAATAACTTGCAAAAAGAGCTGGCAACGGGGTGCCCAGTCCCAATTAATTACAACTTTAACCAATTAATTCTCTTCACACTTTTGCCCTGATTCATCAGTAAGCAATGACAAACAGTGAAATACCTGAATGTGTGTAAACCAAAGAGAAAGAGGGATGATCTGCCTTGCTGGTAGAAATAACGTCCTTCATGGGAGCCGCTCTTAAAAGTCCGTTCGACAGGTAGAATACTGTTCTCACCCGCTACCATTCGTTGACAATTAACAAACACCTCTCAAAAATAGATACTCCTCCATGGTATGTGATTGATGGAAGGCACCCGAGGATTCGGTTAGCCATGGCTTGTGTTAGCAAGGTTGGGAGGAGTATCAAATATTTTATGCAATCTCTATATGCTTTCAAAAACCTAAAAGCTCTAGCACATGATTTAATCCCTGCTTCCCTCTGCGAAGGGCCTTTCTTTTACTTTTATGTTGAGTCAGTTTTCCTATTCTTTCTGTCTTCCACAAGCAAACACTAGTGTCAACTTTGTTACAACATGCGTTATATGCAATGTATTGGACTTGTTATACTACTTTGTGTTGACAATATCCATGAGATAAATATGTTGAAAGTTGAAGCAAATGCTGAAACTAAATTCTTCCTTTGTGTTGATTAAATACCTTTTGTTAGAAACTATTGCTTTATGAGTTAACACTTATGCAAAACTGTTTGATGCTTGTCTCGAAAGTACTATTCATGAAAACGTTTAGCTTGTGTGATTCATTGTTTACTCATTATCTATTTGATAGCAAATTATAGACCATTGACTTGGATCACTTCATTCATTTACATGTGCCTTGCAATATTATATGATCAAGATTATGATAGTAGCATGTCACCTCAAAAATTATCTTGTTTTTATCGTTTACCTACTCGAGGACGAGTAGGAACTAAGCTTGGGGATGCTGATACGTCTCAAACGTATCTATAATTTTTGATATTCCATGATTGTTTTATACCAATTGCTACATGTTTTGCATCTACTTTATATCACTTTTATACATTTTTTGGGACTAACCTATTAACAAGATGCCGAAGTGCCATACCCTGTAGACCCATTAGTTTAGTCGCACGTACAAATATTTAGATTGTTTAGTCCTACCTCGCTAATTTAGAGCGTGTTTGACCGGTTTATAAACACAACTGCGTGGCTGCTTATCAGCAATGGTTGGTCTAGGGGCCAATCTGAAAACCATCTATCTGTTCTCAGACTGGCCACTAGATTAACCATTGCTTTTTTAATTTCTTTTTAGGTTTTACGATGGGAATCATCGCATACGGTTTTATAAATATTATTGTAAGCGTAGATGGAGACATCACACACGATTGTTTATTCCCTAAACGTGTGTGATTGTGAGGCCCAATAGGGCCCATCTTGACACAACCCTACTTTGTTTCTTGTACATATTTGGACCAGCATGTACTGTGAGTTCAGTTCACTCCACAGCCACCCCCACCCATCTCTCCCGATCTAGTTTGCCGATGACGCCGGCAGCACGTGCATATCGACGGCCGGAGTTGCCGCTATTTTACACGGTTGCGCCGGATCGTCCACGCCCACCACAGTTTCGACATCGCCGTCGTACTCACAAGGTTGTTCGTCTTCGTCCTCCTCGTCCCCTTCTTATATGAAAGGTATACACATGCTCTCGTGTGCACTATTTTATGGAATCGTACTCAGATCTACTTCCGCACGGTTAGCAATGCCGGATTCGGTAGAATATTGTGGATTGGAACTGCTCTCTTGCTTTTTAAACTAAGATGAGCGCTCGTGTGCACTATTTTATGGGCATGATTCCAGATCCATTTGTTAGATTTACTATATTCTGTCAGACCGGACCTATTTGTTAGATCTATTTTTAGATCTATTTTTAGGGATGCATGTCTCGTTGATTATATTAATATTGTCAAATGCATGCCGATGATGAATATACAACCCGTACTACTATGTTAATAGGGTTTAAAGTTTAGGGTCAAGGATTTGTTTCTAATTACATTATATTCAGGACCAAGACCCTATGCCTTAAACTCAATTTAAAGTCTAGTAGGGTTATATCTGAGGCTTATACACTTTAGTAAATTTAGTTCATAACTTTAACCGTTGTATTTCTAACTGCATCTAGCTTCTTACGATAGGGATCTTAGTTTGGTGGCACTGTACAAGAAAATGTGGTTACTTATTTGCTTCCCGTTTAAGAAGAACTAACAAAACTAAAGCAAAGAAGTAACCAAAGGGCACATGCATCCGTGGGTTCTTCCTCTGGGGTGAAGTCGTGATCTCAAGTGGAGCTAGTCCACGGACATATGTGTTTGTTTACATTACGCACTTTACTTAATGCAATTATCCGTTGCTTGCAACTTAATACCAACGGGGGACTCGGATGACAACCCGGCGGTGGATTATTAGTCATAGATGCTGTTGGATAACGATCTATGTATTATGTCGTAATGCCCAATTAAATATCATAGTAGTCAACATGTTATGTATATGCATTGTCATGCGCTCACTATTCGTCAATTGCCCAGCTGTAATTTGTTCACCCAACATGTTAGTTATCTTTTATGGAGAGACACCACTAGTGAACTGTGGACCCCGGTCCATTCTTTTACACTGATTAAACAACCACAAACTGCAAACTGTTCCTTTTTCATTCTCTGCAATTTAATACTCATTTTCCACATCATACGTTTAATCCTTTGTTTTCAGCAAGCTAGTGAGATTGACAACCTCACTGTTTCCTTGGGGCAAAGCAGTTTGATTGTGTTGTGTGCAGATTCCACGTCAACAGTCCAGACTCCCTGCGACAGCTATTTTTCTGGCGCCGTTGACAACCTTCTGAAGAGTTGCTGCTCCTACTGGTTCGATAACCTTGGTTTCTTTCTGAGGGAAAACTTGCTGCTGACTACATCATACCTTCCTCTTGGGGTCTCCCAACGAACGTGTGTTTCACGTCATCAAGCTATTTTTCTGGCGCCGTTGCCGGGGAGTAGAAGTTCTTCAGGAAGCTCTCTGTCTCCCGTCAACAGCGCTATTTTTCTGGCACCGTTGCCGGGGAGACAGCAGTCTTCTGCAAGGGGAGTTTCACGCTTCCAATCTCTTTACTTTGTTTTTGTCTTGCTTAGTTTATTTTATTTTATCTTGTTTGCTTTCAATTATCAAAAACACAAAAAAATTAGTTACTTGCATTCGGTTATTTTTAGTTTTGTTTTCTGTTAGTCATCATGTCTAGCCCTGTTCCAGTAGTAATGTCACCTGAAGAAGAGATCTTCACTTTCAAGAAAGGGAGTGAGGAGAGTTTTAAAGATGCTTGGTCTAGAATATCTGAGTCATATGCTAAAACTGAACCTAAAATGACTTTAAGCCTGCTTCTTTGTAGCTTTTATTTTGGTCTTGTTCTTTGCTATAGATATGCTTTAGATGCTGTGGTAGGAGGAGATTTCCTTCGTTATGATGGGGATCAAGCTTTTAATGCTATAAAAAATTGATTACAATTTCTGGCTCCCCAATCACTAAAATTGATTTGGCTTTGACAAGCATAAGCGATAGACTTAACGCTCTTGAAACGAACATATCTGGTCTAAGAGAAGGGTATAATCAGATTCGTGAACATTATGATAATGTGCCAGTAAATTTTGAACCATCGGGATGGATTCCCTCAGTAAAAGTTGTTATAAATGGTGAAACTTTTCATTCTCGCTGTGATATTATGTCTGAATTCTGTTTAATGCCCAAGAATATTTATGATTCCTTAAATCTTTGGGAGCTTTCCAAATGCGAAGATTGTATAACTTTGGGTGATAATACTATTAAATTACCAAGGGGAGTAGCTGAAGGAGTATTTACAAAACTCTTAGGGATAACAATATCTATTGATTATCTTGTCATTGAATGTGCAGGAGTAGGACAAATTACGCTTGGAAGGTCCCTGTTGAAACGCTTTGGAGCAATAATAGATGTGGGCCAAGGCACTATGAATTTCGCCTCTTCACCTATGTGTAACCAAGTATTTCCTAAAGATAAAGGTAAAGGTAAGAGAGCTAAGCGTAAGAATGTTGATGCTTCCTCACTTGGTAATACTTGATGCATGCTTTGTGCCTAGCTAAAAGGCGTTAAAGAAAAGCGCTTATGGGAGGCAACCCATTTTATTTTTCTGCAATTTTTCTTTTATTGAGTCAAGGAGTTTGTTTACTTCTGTAGCAACTCCTTTGTATCTTTATTTTCTCGCATTGTTGTGCCAAGAGTAGCCTCTAATGATAAGATGATGCTTAATTTTGATTGCTGCGCAGAAACAGATTTTTGCTGTTCACTGTACGAAATTCCTAAAATCACCAGATTGTTAAAAAAATCTGAAATTTTTTGTGCGTAATCTTTATGAATGTCTGAAACTTTCATTAGTTCAGAGTTTCTCGATCTGAGCGTCGTAAGTGCCTCGAAAAAATTCGTCTTTGCGGACTGTTCTGTTTTAGACAGATTATGCCTTTTTATTTTTCGCATTCTCTCTTTTACTAGTGTTGAGTGAAAAAAAATTTTGGGTGGAAGAGCTTCACATAACATCAGTGGCTGTAGCTAATGTTTAAAGTAACAAATCATATTGCGTCTTTATAGAACATGTGAATTTTTGATTATGCACTAACCCTCTAATGAGATCTACTTTGAGTTTGGTGTGACGGAAGTTTTCAAGGGTCAAGAGAGAAGGATGATATAATAGGATCAAGAAGAGTGAAGAGCTTAAGCTTGGGGAGGCTCCCATGGATCTCCCCAGCATATTTCAAGAAGACTCAAGCGTCTAAGCTTGGGGATGCCCAAGGCATCCCCTTCTTCATCGTCAAAATTATCAGGTCATCTCTAGTGAAACTATATTTTAATTCTTTCACATCATATGTGCTTTTCTTGGAGCGTCTGTGTGCTTTTTATTTTCAGTATTGCATTTTTATTTTCAATAAAGCTTGACTGGACCCTAGCATTTCTTGATTGGGAGAGAGACACGCTCCGCTTTTTCATGAGAATACTCCTATTCTTCACTTATATTTGTTGAGTATTCATATCTAGCGCTGTTCAGCTTTTAGCTCCTGTTTTCATGTATCTCTTGTCAGAGCTATTAGCTTTCTTTTGTAGAAAGTACTCTCTTGCTTCACTTATATTTGTTTGGAGAGTTGATGAAATAAATTGATTGGTGTTTGGTTGGTTCAGAAAATGTTGCATGTGGTAATTGGTATAAGGAAAAACTTGCTTAATCTTGTAGATCACTAAAATGGATAACTTGATGCTTGTCAATTGTTTTGAGTTAACAAGTAGATCATGATTAAATTGTGCATCACATGAGTTAAGCCTATTAGTGAAGAACTACCGTAAAGCTTGTTGAAAATTTGGTTTGCATCGGTGGTACCTCTAAGGTCTAGATATTTTCTAATAACAGGGTTTGGTTAACAAGGAAGACGGTATGAAGTCTTATAACGTTTGCAATATGTTTGTCATATAAAACTTGGTGTACGGGTTGATATTCTTGTTTGCTTACATAACCTTGCTAGCCTAAACTCTGTACTGAGAGGGAATGCTTCTCGTGCATCCAAATCCTTGAGCCAAAATCCATGCCATTTGTGTCCACCATAACTACCTATATGTGGTATTTCCTTGCCACTCCAAGTAAATTTTTCATGTGCTACCTTTAAATTATTCAAAATGTTATTATTCCCTTTTTGTGTCAATGTTTACTAGCTCATGAGGAATTAGTGTGGTTATTCTTTATTCTATTTGTCGAGTGGACTTTTACACCTGGACTAGTGGCATATACATCCGCTTATCCAATAACTTGCAAAAAGAGCTGGCAACGGGGTGCCCAGTCCCAATTAATTACAACTTTAACCAATTAATTCTCTTCACACTTTTGCCCTGATTCATCAGTAAGCAATGACAAACAGTGAAATACCTGAATGTGTGTAAACCAAAGAGAAAGAGGGATGATCTGCCTTGCTTGTAGAAATAACGTCCTTCATGGGAGCCGCTCTTAAAAGTCCGTTCGACAGGTAGAATACTGTTCTCACCCGCTACCATTCGTTGACAATTAACAAACACCTCTCAAAAATAGATACTCCTCCATGGTATGTGATTGATGGAAGGCACCCGAGGATTCGGTTAGCCATGGCTTGTGTTAGCAAGGTTGGGAGGAGTATCAAATATTTTATGCAATCTCTATATGCTTTCAAAAACCTAAAAGCTCTAGCACATGATTTAATCCCTGCTTCCCTCTGCGAAGGGCCTTTCTTTTACTTTTATGTTGAGTCAGTTTTCCTATTCTTTCTGTCTTTCACAAGCAAACACTAGTGTCAATTTTGTTACAACATGCGTTATATGCAATGTATTGGACTTGTTATACTACTTTGTGTTGACAATATCCATGAGATAAATATGTTGAAAGTTGAAGCAAATGCTGAAACTAAATTCTTCCTTTGTGTTGATTAAATACCTTTTGTTAGAAACTATTGCTTTATGAGTTAACACTTATGCAAAACTGTTTGATGCTTGTCTCGAAAGTACTATTCATGAAAACGTTTAGCTTGTGTGATTCATTGTTTACTCATTATCTATTTGATAGCAAATTATAGACCATTGACTTGGATCACTTCATTCATTTACATGTGCCTTGCAATATTATATGATCAAGATTATGATAGTAGCATGTCACCTCAAAAATTATCTTGTTTTTATCGTTTACCTACTCGAGGACGAGTAGGAACTAAGCTTGGGGATGCTGATACGTCTCAAACGTATCTATAATTTTTGATATTCCATGATTGTTTTATACCAATTGCTACATGTTTTGCATCTACTTTATATCACTTTTATACATTTTTTGGGACTAACCTATTAACAAGATGCCGAAGTGCCATACCCTGTAGACCCATTAGTTTAGTCGCACGTACAAATATTTAGATTGTTTAGTCCTACCTCGCTAATTTAGAGCGTGTTTGACCGGTTTATAAACACAACTGCGTGGCTGCTTATCAGCAATGGTTGGTCTAGGGGCCAATCTGAAAACCATCTATCTGTTCTCAGACTGGCCACTAGATTAACCATTGCTTTTTTAATTTCTTTTTAGGTTTTACGATGGGAATCATCGCATACGGTTTTATAAATATTATTGTAAGCGTAGATGGAGACATCACACACGATTGTTTATTCCCTAAACGTGTGTGATTGTGAGGCCCAATAGGGCCCATCTTGACACAACCCTACTTTGTTTCTTGTACATATTTGGACCAGCATGTACTGTGAGTTCAGTTCACTCCACAGCCACCCCCACCCATCTCTCCCGATCTAGTTTGCCGATGACGCCGGCAGCACGTGCATATCGACGGCCGGAGTTGCCGCTATTTTACACGGTTGCGCCGGATCGTCCACGCCCACCACAGTTTCGACATCGCCGTCGTACTCACAAGGTTGTTCGTCTTCGTCCTCCTCGTCCCCTTCTTATATGAAAGGTATACACATGCTCTCGTGTGCACTATTTTATGGAATCGTACTCAGATCTACTTCCGCACGGTTAGCAATGCCGGATTCGGTAGAATATTGTGGATTGGAACTGCTCTCTTGCTTTTTAAACTAAGATGAGCGCTCGTGTGCACTATTTTATGGGCATGATTCCAGATCCATTTGTTAGATTTACTATATTCTGTCAGACCGGACCTATTTGTTAGATCTATTTTTAGATCTATTTTTAGGGATGCATGTCTCGTTGATTATATTAATATTGTCAAATGCATGCCGATGATGAATATACAACCCGTACTACTATGTTAATAGGGTTTAAAGTTTAGGGTCAAGGATTTGTTTCTAATTACATTATATTCAGGACCAAGACCCTATGCCTTAAACTCAATTTAAAGTCTAGTAGGGTTATATCTGAGGCTTATACACTTTAGTAAATTTAGTTCATAACTTTAACCGTTGTATTTCTAACTGCATCTAGCTTCTTACGATAGGGATCTTAGTTTGGTGGCACTGTACAAGAAAATGTGGTTACTTATTTGCTTCCCGTTTAAGAAGAACTAACAAAACTAAAGCAAAGAAGTAACCAAAGGGCACATGCATCCGTGGGTTCTTCCTCTGGGGTGAAGTCGTGATCTCAAGTGGAGCTAGTCCACGGACATATGTGTTTGTTTACATTACGCACTTTACTTAATGCAATTATCCGTTGCTTGCAACTTAATACCAACGGGGGACTCGGATGACAACCCGGCGGTGGATTATTAGTCATAGATGCTGTTGGATAACGATCTATGTATTATGTCGTAATGCCCAATTAAATATCATAGTAGTCAACATGTTATGTATATGCATTGTCATGCGCTCACTATTCGTCAATTGCCCAGCTGTAATTTGTTCACCCAACATGTTAGTTATCTTTTATGGAGAGACACCACTAGTGAACTGTGGACCCCGGTCCATTCTTTTACACTGATTAAACAACCACAAACTGCAAACTGTTCCTTTTTCATTCTCTGCAATTTAATACTCATTTTCCACATCATACGTTTAATCCTTTGTTTTCAGCAAGCTAGTGAGATTGACAACCTCACTGTTTCCTTGGGGCAAAGCAGTTTGATTGTGTTGTGTGTAGATTCCACGTCAACAGTCCAGACTCCCTGCGACAGCTATTTTTCTGGCGCCGTTGACAACCTTCTGAAGAGTTGCTGCTCCTACTGGTTCGATAACCTTGGTTTCTTTCTGAGGGAAAACTTGCTGCTGACTACATCATACCTTCCTCTTGGGGTCTCCCAACGAACGTGTGTTTCACGTCATCAAGCTATTTTTCTGGCGCCGTTGCCGGGGAGTAGAAGTTCTTCAGGAAGCTCTCTGTCTCCCGTCAACAGCGCTATTTTTCTGGCACCGTTGCCGGGGAGACAGCAGTCTTCTGCAAGGGGAGTTTCACGCTTCCAATCTCTTTACTTTGTTTTTGTCTTGCTTAGTTTATTTTATTTTATCTTGTTTGCTTTCAAGTAATAGAAACAAATGTCTGCGATGCTGTCCCATTCGCACACGGGCTTTTTCCTGCACTCGTTTGCGAAGTTCGCGTCATCGCACACGGTTAGTTGATCCATGTGCGATGTCCCACCCCTATCGTCCACCCATGGATAGCGACGGGCGCTATACTAGTGTGCGATGGTCAAAGTCGACCGTGTATGTTTGCCTGATCTGTACTAGTGGTTCATTTATAAATGAGTGGCTTGTCCGTGCATGCTACCGCATAAGATGAAACCCAAGTTTGCCGGTAGGAGAATACAGAGAACCGGAGACTTGATATCAGACGAACCTGACTGTAGGTACTAACGGTGGTCTTGTCAAAATGCATCGTTTAAGTGATATATCCTACTATACATAAAAGACGGCTGAATCCGCTGCCTGTCATTCGTCCACATCGCCGTCCTTCCTCAGCCGTTCGATCCGCGCAACGGACGGTCGCGATCGACCCACGTCGCCCCCATTCCCGCCCGGTACTGTAGCTTCGATTTTTGACCAACCAGCAAGCGACACGTGGCCCGGTCACTCGCCGGTCGCCCGCCTCCCAGCCGGTCGCCCACCCGGTCGCCCCCCCGCACGTTTTTTGGCGCACATACTTACATAAAACCCCTCCCGAAGGACCTATCTGCAAATTCAAGAAAGGCAAGGGACTTCCGTGCAAATGTTACACCACAACTCCCCTCCTGGCTTTTCTCCTCCGCGCGGCCGCAGCGTCGCCGCCGCCGCCGACGCACGCCGGCGCCGCTCCTAGCCTCCCCGGTCAAATCAGGCCACGCAGAGATCTCCGCCGCCGTCCCCACTCCATCCTCGCCGAGGATCCCGTGTCGGGACGCCGCCTGTGCGCCGGGAAGGCCGCCGTCGTCGTCGCCGTCATCCGCGGCGGCCGCGCGTCCTCACCGCCGTTCCGGCGACCTAGGCGCGGAGGCGCCGCCATCTTCTGGTCGCCCGCGTCCGTGCGCGCACGCGCACCCAGCTTGGCGTGCCAGGTTGCGCGGATGCGACGCCGGCGACCTCGCCGCCGCCCCGGCGGATCCGGCCGACACAGCGCCGCCCCATGGTGACGTCAGCCTGCGTCCCAGCGGGCCTGGGCTTGGCAGCTGGGCTGCCTGCTGGGCTGGGCCGGGTGCTCTGCGGCTGTGCACGCCATTTTTTTTGTTCTGTTTTATTTTTTCCAGGAAAAATGTAACTCTCCAAATGCAGTTCCAAATATATTCAAACCAATTTCCAAATATTTGTAAATATTAAAATAGCTACTGTAAATACTTTGGGACCACCTCCACATTATTTGAGAAGTTGAAAAATTCGATGCACACCTTTATGTCATTTCGTAAAATACGGATTCCATGGTTTTCTTTAGAACTCAAATAGAATGCAGAAAAATAACATCAGTAATATCATTCAATATGGAAGACCCAGTAAAATAATTTGGTACAAAACATCTTGCTTAAATAAAGTTTGGCATTCCGTTTAAATACAATTACCCATTTATAGCATGTGTTTAAATATATCAAAATAAAGATACCGCAAATATAAATATTGGAAAATAGTTGCTCCAAGCTTATTTTCCAAACAAATATAACTGAATGCAAAACCTAATTCTAAAATAAAACATGCTTTATATAATTTGATACAATTTACATATGTTGTTTACAACTATTATTGAACCGAAAACCTAATTCTAAAATATAGCATGCTTCCAGATCCGATCATTCTATTAAGGACAAAAGAATTCAGACCTTAATGTAGTTCTACTTTAACCAACTTTTAAAATCTAAACGTTTATAAAGCGTTAGCTTTTTTTGAGTTACAACCATTTTCAAATTTGAACAACCTCCGAAATCCGACTATTTTCAGAACGAATATTTTCCCAATTACAATGCTTTCCAAGCTTATACAACTTTAGTATTTTTAAATGCGAACACTTTCAAAATTAAATTTAATGGGCGGACACAATGTGTCAACTATGTCAACATGAACACACAAAAAAACCTACCTACGACATATGATAAAATTCCACGTTTAAATAACTCAAAAGTTTAGACGATTTTCAAATATGCGCGTTAAATAAACGCAAAAGAATTCAATTACACTAAACATGCCAGCACAACCTCACAAAAAAAAAATTCATACAATGTAAAGCCAACTACTTGTGTAAAAGAAAGCAAACACATTTGACAACTCAGATTTGCCAACATTTCCAAACAAAATAAGAAGGAAAAAACAATAATGTAGCTTTCCAACCCAAATTTTAAATTTAATCCTTCTAAAAAAAATAATCCAACGGGCGAGCCCAAATTACTCATACAATTTTGATAAAATTCTACATAATGTACACCACTAATTTTAGATATGTCTACAAAAAAATGGCGAATATGTCAACGTGGTCACATAAAAATAAATATAGACGACGAAATTGCAAATTTAAAATTTGCATGTGGTAATTAAATTTAATGGGCGGGCAAAATATAATAGATATGTCAACATGGACACAACAAAATAAGATTACATGTTTGAAAAATTCAAAATTTAAGACGATTTTCAAATCTGCGCACTTAATAGACGCAAAAAGAATTCAAACACAATAAACGTGCCAACATAACCACACAAAAAAATCGTTCTTAAAACCTAAAACCAGCTACTTGTGTACAAGAAAGCAAGCACAACTGAGGAATTCAAATTTGCTAGCATTTTAAAAAAATTACGAAGACAAAGAAAAGAAAATCATACCAGAGCTTTCCAATCCAAATTTCAAATTTACTCCCTCCACAAAAAAACTTAAATTCTTTCAAGTCCACGGGCGCGGCGGGAGACGCGCTTACAAATATTACAGATAGATTATGACCACAGGATTTAAGCATTTAGTAAACATGAAAAAAATTCGAGTATGAACAACTCCCCAATTTGACCATTCCAAAAATTTGAACAACTTCTCAGTCCAGACAATTTTTGAATTCCAATTATTTTACGATTAAATAATTCAACATTTTATCCCACGGGCGCGGCGAAGCCCGCGCTTAGTCCCTAGTCACATACTATAGGAGGGGATCGATTGGGAATAAGATGCACCGGGAATTTGAGTGGACACAACAGAAATCTCTCTTGCTCTTACTCCGAGGCATGCTCATACCGGGCATGCCGCTAGCTATGTGTGAGGTTTCACACCACCATCGATTTTGCGACACCTGGAGTGGTGTCAGCTTATGGAGAAGTAGCACCTGATGAGAGTGTAGCCTCTTCTACAGTTTGCTACAGAGCACTTGCGATCTGGTCTTTTTTGCTGTTTGCTATAAAAAGCTAAAAGGACGGAGCACGTATGCACGCCACACCCGTTTTGGGTGTATGCGCTTAACCAGGTTCGTTCCTCTGGGTGCACATAACTCTATATACTACTCCCTCCGTTCTAAATTATTTGATTTAGGTTTGTCTAAATACGGATGTATCTATACTATCTAGACACTAAACAAGTATAGATACATCCGTATTTACACAAACCCAAGTCAACTAATTTGGAACGGAGGGAGCATGTACTAAGAATTGTATGTTCTGGTTTTTAACCTCCGCACGAATTTTACCGTGCTGACGCGTCTCCTCACGCGACCCTACGCGGACTCTCCTGCCGGTCTGGTTCGCCGGCCTTTCAATTTTCACTAGCGCGACACGTGGACTTGTGAGTTCTGGCTCTATTTCTGCGTTTTTCCTATTGATGTGGTTTTTAAGTCCCGCGAAAGGCATGTAGGTTTGAAAACTTTTCAAATGAATCATGTAGATTTGAATGTTCATTTCCATAGGAAAAAGTTTCAAAAAATAATTTTGATATTTGCAGGCTGTATGAAAATAACAAGCATTAGCGGTCAACAAAGCAAATTCAAAAACGTGAAACATGCCCAGATTTCTTTTTTTTTTCACAGGTCAATTTACGTAGAATTAGTTTTTTCAATTTATCAATTAACCCGGGCCCCTTCTAGACTACTAGGTGTGTGATTTTGTTTTGTGGTTTTTTTGGCAAAAGAATAAATTTTAAAAATGTTTTTGATATCAGGAGCACCGGTGCCTGAGATCAAAAGGACTTTCGGTCGATAAGCCTCTGATTTTTTTTTTTTTTACAAGACTTGAGTGTTCGCTGAGTGATATGTGTACTGTGTACATAAATGAGTGCCCATGTTTCATCTATAAATGAGTGGCTTCTCCATGTATATGTTCGCGCTTAAGATGAGACCCTAGTTTGCTAGTAGGAGAATACATAACACATTGGTCTTGTTAAAATTTATCGTTAAGTGATATCGGATACTATATGTGGGATCGATTGGGAATAAGATGCAACGGGAATTTGAGTATGCACACCAGGAGTCTGTCTTTCTCCAGTACTCATGGTTCTGCTGCCGTCGAGCATGCATCTACATGTGAGATGCCAGACCATGATCGATTTTGCGGTATCTTTAGCGTTGTGATCTTTTGGAGCAGTAGCCGAATATACCAATTGATGAGGCGAACCGTTCATTTGTTCGTGTAACTTCTTCTACAGTTTGATACGGAGTACTCACTTTTGGTCTAGTTTGCAATAAAAACTAGAAGGACATGGTTTGTTTGCCACACCCGTTTTCGGTTTATGCGCTTAACCAGGTTCGTTCTTTTGCTTGCACATGTACTTTACGGTGAACAAATACTTTATGGCAGATTCAGCTACGCTAATGACGCTGGTGTGTTCGGCATCATCTCTCCTTCGAACGGCAGCCGGAAGTGAACGGCTTGGCCACATATATCCGATGGGACGGTCATGTTGATGCAACCTGTGAAGCGAAGGTTCTGGTCTTTACTGAAGAGGGAGCTGATCGTAATGTTGACCGTTTAAAAAGATGGAGCCGATCTTCAGCCTTGGGGCATTCTCTGCAAGATCATCCGGCCTGGGACGTAGATGCCCCACACTTCACGACATGCAGGCTGGGAGTCCCGGCATCAGAAAAGAGAGAAGTTTATTATGGCATTGCTAACTACATTTTTATTATATACTTCTATCAAGATCTTTATAAGAGGAAAAAAAAGGTAATGGACAATTCTAAATTGTCTTGAAACAGGCTTTCGCCCCGCTTTATAAACACGGACGAACCGATACAAGTGATGAGGGAACCCTCTTATAAAGCAGATCAAAGAAATACAAAAAAGTACAGGAGTATCCACACCCCGGCGAAACATGTACCCGAGATACTAACTAGAAGAGTCGTCACCGCGCCTCCTTGTGAAACCACCGGGCATAGTCGCACCACACCCACCAAATTGTCGCTGGAGAATGCCGCCTGCCATCTCGCTCCGGGCCATGGAGCGTTGATCCTGCCAGCGGACAAAAAGGACCGAGAGTGTTGACGACATGATCACGTGTATAAGATAGGAGGCCGCCGAGAACGCCCCACGCCAGCTTCGGAGATGTCTCAAGACAAGATCTGCATATGTCCATTGATGATACCAGAACGAGACTAAGGGCACCAGAGCTGCACGACGACACCCCAAGAGGGTGACGATGCAGCACGCCGCCGTCATCGAGACCGAGAGGTCAAGGGTTTTCACAACTGACACACCATGGCTTAGAGGTCTTTTTTCTGAGGCATGCCCCCTAGGGCCTGCTAGGGGAGCGCAAGAAATGCTACAAGCTACCAATCACGACCTAGCAACTCGCCGCATCACCATTACTAGCATGGCAGAAAAACGTCAATTTGAGTGGATTCCCCTCGATGAGTTGCCTCATGTTCGTGGCCATGGCAAGTATGAGCCGGCCTAGCGTAGCTGGGTCATCCCGGACTTGAACTAGAGACCTCGCCCATGAAGTAAATCATCTCGCCGACAATCCACCCAATTTGAAGATAATTAATAAACTCCATTTTGGGAGCGATTCATCCTTGTCGAACACATCATACAACTCCCCGTTGTACTAACGCTTTTCAAGTGTGCTTCTTCCCCCTTGTCTCTCTTATGGACGCAAGTAGTTGGAAATAACTCTGTTCGCCAACACCTCCGTAGCAAAAAGAGGCACACATTTTTTTATTTTCGTAGAGAGCAACGAAATAAAAGGAATAGAAAAGGTAAAAGACGTTTTAGAGCATGTCCTTCATGGAGCCTTTTTTAAATCGTATTTTAAAGTTTAAAAAATATCTAAAAAACAATCCTAGATGTTGATAATGACATATTCTATGGTCCTGCAAATTTGCAACCAAATTAGTTTGTATTATGACCTATACAAAAAACACAAATCTGTTTTTTTATATTTTATGCACCTTTTACTTACACAGGTCCAGAAATTGTCATTTTTATTGAATTTTGCACTGTCTACACATAGAATTGTTTTCTGAATTTTTTTTGTTCGAGGATTTTTTCTGAATTTTTTAAATTAAGAAATATCATTTTTGAAATTTTTAAAATGGCTCCAGGGAACCATTCCTCCAAAAACGCTGCACTCCCATAGCCACCACTTTTTTTTAGATCAACCATAGGCATCATTTCCTAACTGTTTCTTTAGGGACACTTTCTAATGGTTGGATGCGTGACCAGTGCGTCGTATATAACTCGGCACTTTGACAAGTGGGCCCGGCCGGACAGCTAAGGGCTAACAGGGGTCGTCGCGGTGTCCATGTCAGATGGTCGGCGACGAAAGGCGAGTTGGAGGCGATGGCAACACAGCGTGAGGTAACCGCCAAGTGGCTGTTGAGTGTTGACACTTACGCCTCCCACGTCACAGCACCCACAGAACCGGCCAGGCCAAAATACTTGGATTGGATCGCATATTATCTATGCTATGCACACACTGAATTATGAACATGACACTAGCTGCACTACACAAGCTTGTGTTTCTCCGTGTCACCCGGGGCTTTCAAATCTCTGCCTGAATGTAAGCTTGTTTGGCACACAAAGGTGTTGTTTGCCAATGCAAAATTGGTCCACAACTGTGCTATTTTTTTTTTGGAAGAGTTAATGTTTTATTTGTTACCAAATAAAGAGCCAACCACCATAATCATGAGATCATTATCACACTCAATTACTACCAAAACCAACTGGGATGACAGAGTATGCAGGCACAGACACACATAACTCTTGATAGCTTGAAAATCGTCATTTGGGTCTCTAAAGTGCAACAATCGAGTGATCAAGATCTTGGAAGTGTAAATACGTGAGTTATCCAGACCCTTGGCCTAGTGCGGAGCCAACTAGCTACTACTCCCTCCGATTTATATTAAATCCGTGACTATTTATATGGATCGGAGGGAGGGAGTAGAGTAGTAAAAGAGACACCAAGCTAGCAGTTTTTACCAATATAAAGGCAAAATCTTCACAACTTGCTAAACTTTTCAACATTGATTCTGCGACTGAGCCTGGTGGCCGCTTAGGTTCACCGGAGGTTGTGCCTTAGATATTGCCTCACTTTTTGCAATTCTGATATCAAGATGATGATTTTCAAAGTTCTAGGTCCTACGGGAGACCCTGAAAAATAGTTTAGGGACTTGCACTTAACTATTTTTTCGAAATTCAACGTGTTAAATCTATATACAAGTTTTTCCATGCTTTAACTAAATGGTAATCCTACGGGAAACACCACTCCCTCGGTCGGGTCAATAACGCCGGCACACATTTGAAGATATGATCAACAAATATGAGTCATGTATCAATAATGTTTTATCTTTTCAATTTTCTCCGGATGTGAATCCAATTAACAGATTTTGTGGTGTACAATTTCATACAAGTGGATTTGTGGCCTGTAGGGATCTCACCCGGGTGCCCGTACCGCAACTCTTTGGATAATCAGACCCCGGTGTACCCGACCGACCAGAACACGGTGCCGAGAACGCGTCGACTGAGCACGAAGTGACGGCAGCCAAAAATAGCTTCGATACAGTTCACTTGAAGCGTTCCGGTGGGGTGAGGACGAATCAACGAGGGCACCGCCCCACTTCTCCAACCAGACCCAGCGGCTCCTCCCACAGTTGCTGCGCCGAGAATAATCTTTCGCGAAGCCTCTCCGGTGTCTTTCCCCCAGTAATCCCCGCCGCCGCCCGCGACTCCTCGTCCGCGTCGTCAGGTGCGGTTCTTCTTCCCTTCGCCCCCGTTTGTTGGTTCGTTTTCTTCTGCTCCTTTTGGTGTGTACGTGAGATCAGCGGCCGGCGAGTCCCTGCTTGCGGTGACTGATTTCAGAGTGGAACCGACTGGATTGGGGATTAGATTTGGTCGTCTCTTTTAGGTTTCCGTAATATGTTTGGGCGAAAGGCGAGATTTTGAAACTTCTCATATTTTCCCCCATTTAAAAGTCCTTGGAACGGTTTCTTGACCCTGAATTCATGATACCGAAAAGTAAAGGTCGGCGTATTTTACACTGGGTTCCAATTGGTTCCCTCTAATATCTGATCGAGGCAAACGCAATTGGTGATTTTCCCTGTGCTAGGAATTTGTTGTGAGATGCAGATACCCTGATCAGTATATGTAGTGACATCTAATTAATGAATGAACGGTAAAATGTGTGCACGTATGAAATGGTCAATCCGTTGTCTTCTAAGTAACTGTTGAATGCCGTGCGCCTTGCGTGCCTATCGTAGTTTAAGTTTTTCAGTTATCTGAAAATATGTCTACTGCTCAATTTCCAAGGAGATCAACCACCCTCCTTTCATCTGCCATTTGATGGCAAGTTTGTATGCTGATTCCCAGAGACTATTTTAGTTTGAATCACCTGCCCATACTTCCATCTTATTGCATTCACAGTTCAAGACTGATCAGGATACTAATCACATGGTTCTGTGCTACTAATGTAGCAATGCAGCTGTATCACCATCCGTATTCACTGGACAGTCAGAAAGTACGGATAGCACTGGAAGAGAAGGGTATTGACTACACCTCGTATCATGTCAATCCACTAACTGGGAAAAACATGAATGTGGCCTTCTTCCGCATGAACCCTTCAGCCAAGCTCCCTGTCTTCCAAAATGGCGGTCATGTCATTTTCCGCGCCATCGATATCATTCAGTAGGTTCTTCGTTCACTTTGCCAGTGGCTGAAACTTAGACACATCCAATACTGCTGATCAAGCGACAATGTTCATTTATCTTCTCTATATTTTCGTAGGTACATAGACAGACTTGCAGTGCATTTAAGCGGTGAAATCGAGCCTGTGAATACCGAGGTTCACCAGTGGATGCAGAAAGTTGATGGTTGGAATCCTAAGATGTTCACACTAACTCACACCCCAGTAAAGTACCGCGCATTTGTGTCCAATTCATACGCCGGGTGCTGATTGCTCGGATGGCTGAAGCCCCTGATTTAGCTAGCATGTACCACGTCAAGCTCCGTGATGCTTATGAGACCGAAGACAGGCTCAAGGGCCCTGACACGATGCAGCAGTGTGAGGAAGAGCTGAGCAAACTCCTGGATGATGTTGAGGCGCAGCTCAACGAAACCAAATATCTCGCTGGCGATGAATTCTCACCAGCGGATTCGATGTTCATTCCCATTCTTGCACGCATAACCCTTCTAGATCTACACGAGGAATACATCAGCTGCAGGTCCAGGGTCCTGGAGTACCACACATTGGTGAAGCAGAGGCACAGCTACAAGGTTGTAATTGGGAAGTACTTCAATGGGTGGAAGAAGTACCGCACTCTCTTCAAGACTTCATTCTTCCTTTGCGTCCGAACCTTGTTCCGAAAATACTAGGTGGTTCAGCATGTTGCGTTAGCCGATCCATGCGGATCCAATGTGTTTAGTGAGTTTAGGCTGAATATATGATCAGTATACCTTCATGTATTTTTCCTAAGGCATGGCTGATAGTTCCTGGGAGTTTTGGTTTCCATACATTTCTCTGCTCCAATGTAGCTCTGTACAGCCTACAGAATCTAGGTGTTGAATTACTTGCAGAATAATAGACTATATGTACAGTTTGGGTTTTTCTAATACGATATCTCTATTCTTGGGAAAATCTCATTTCTACAATCTGTTTTTTTAGAGCACCTCATATCTGAAGTACCTTGTCTACCAACTGTCAATGCAATCTTCTTTCGCCTTCATTTGTCAACGCAGTCTCCTACTGTATCAATGCACAACTTTCTTGATGTGTGTGAGCTGAAGATCTTCATGCACGTGCTGTACATTAACAGTACAGGACAATGGACCCATGGTCATTGACTGTATAGTGATGCTGGATGCACCGTGTGTCTTCATTACTTGATACCCAAACGTCCTCCTCAGAGTGCATATCATGCCTATTTATACATCGAAGCTGAAACACTTTTTCCTGCAATTCAAGGTTGTTGTTTGATACTTGTTTCATCAGATTTTGTAAATTCCAAAAGTCAGCAGGGAAGAGGAAGAAAGAGAGAGCGTAAGAGCATTAGGGATGGGAACATGGAGGAAAGCTTAAAATCTTTTGTTTTCACCTCTAGTGTTGGAGGTGTAAATGTTTAGTTTGGTGCTTTCCTGATGTCTCCCATTCCTATGGTCCTTGAGCCCTCCTTCCTCTTCCTTTTGGCTTGCGCAATAGCTTCCTGGAAAACTGTAGATATGTGTGCATATAATAAGATCTTGTGAAATCTTGAAGGCTAGTAAAGAAGAGGAAGAAAAGAGAGCCTGAGAACAGTGGGAATGGGGACATGGAGGAAAGCCTAACTTGCTTTGTTACCACCACCTCTTTACCACCTCAACTGTTGGAGGTGATAATTCCATTTGGTGTTTCCCAGTGCCTCCCATTCCTATTGTTCTCAAGCATCCCTTCCTCTTCTTTTTTGGCTTGGCCGGTTACTTTGGCATAGACACCAAATATATGTGTTTATTCAATGTGAAATCTCAAAAGCAAGCTAGGAAGAGGAAGAAATAGAGGGCCTAAGAGCAGTGGGAATGAGAACATAGAGGAAAGCCTAACTTATTTGTTCTTCTACTCTTGTGTTGAGGTGGAAGTTTGGTATTTCCCGATGCCTCTCATTCCTATTGTTCTTGAGCGCTCCTTCCTCACCCTTTTCTTTGCTAAATCATTTTAGCAGAAAACCAAACATGTAAATGTCCATTGGGAGACTTGAAGAGGAAAAAAGAGGGCCTAAGAGCGGTGGGCTCCTCATCTAACACTGGAGGGGGGCTTCGATATGAGTTTTCCTGATGCCTCCGGCGTCTCTCGTTCTTTGGTGCTCTCGCTTCCTTTTGGAGCACTCAGCATAGAAAGGTTTCGTGGTATAACATGACTTGGCTCAAGTTCACACGGCCTGCATAATTGGATTGCTATTTTTTTCATTTGTTTCTTTCTTTGACATGCCTTAATCCATACATAAGACAAGATGGTTGCTTAATTGGTTAACTAGTTTATGCTTATAATTTTGTATTGTAGTTTCTGTGTCAGATTCTACTAGCACAATGTTTAGCTCCAGATTACTCTACACATTAATCCAAATCATGCCAAGACGTTCAATTTTCGAGTCAGGTAGTATGTATATGATGTCACAGAGTGAGCAACTACATTCAACAGGGGCCAAAGGCTAGGTACATATACATGTGTGTGATGAACAGTAACCTATACACATCTAACACCCCCCCTCAAACTCATGGTGGGTCAACAACACTGAGTTTGGAGAGGAAGAACCCATGCTGCGCTCGAGTCTGTGCCTTCGTGAAGAAATCCGCCAACTGTAACTCGGAGGGCACATAGTGAAGAGCAAGAATCTGATCCTGCACAGCAGCACGCACAAAGGAGGCATCCACGCCGATGTGCTTGGTGAGCTCATGCTTCACCGGGTCACGCGCAATGCTGATGGCACCTGTACTGTCTGACAATAGAGAAGTCGGTGCAGCAGCAGAAACACCAAAGTCTGCTAGCAACCATCGCAACCAGGTCACCTCAGCCGTCAACATAGCCATCGCTCGCAACTCAGCCTCTGCACTGGAGCGGGAAACTGCCTTCTGTTTCTTCGTCTTCCAGGCAATGAGAGATCCTCCAAGAAAAACACAATAGGCAGACAGGGAGCGGCGATCAGAAGGATCACTGGCCCACGTAGCATCAGAGTAGGCCTGGAGCTGGAGAGAGCTGGAGCGAGGAAAGAAAAGGCGGCGAGAGATCGTGCCACGAAGATATCGTAGAACACGGAGAAGGTGACTATAGTGGACAGAACTGGGAGCAGATACGAACTGACTCAGAATGTGGACAGGATATGATATGTCTGGACGAGTGACAGCCAGATAGACAAGACTCCCAACAAGATGGCGATAGCGTGTCGGGTCTGTGAGGGGATCACCATCGGTAGCACGAAGCTGAACATTGAGCTCCATAGGAGTCTCAGCAGTGCACTCATCACCAAGAGCGGCGCGAGCAAGAAGATCCTGAATATATTTTTCTTGGGAGATGTAGAAGCCATCAGAAGTCGAAGAAACCTCAATCCCAAGAAAATAGCGAAGAGGGCCAAGATCTGACATCAGGAACTGCTCACGGAGGCGGGCCTTAACAAAGGCAATATACTCAGAGTCATCGCCAGTAATGATCATGTCATCAACATATAAGAGGAGGAGCGTCCGACCACGAGGTGAGGTGTGGACAAACAGCGCAGGGTCATGGTCGCTAGGCACAAAACCAGCGGCAGTCACCACAGAAGCGAAACGCTCAAACCAGGCGCGAGGGGCTTGTTTAAGGCCATAGAGAGAGCGCCGAAGACGGCAAACCATACCATCAGGAACAGAGTACCCCGGTGGTGGCTGCATATAAACCTCCTCACGCAACTCACCATTGAGAAAGGCATTCTGGACGTCAAGCTGAGACACAGACCAATGACGAACAGAAGCCACAGCGAGAAGAGTGCGAACAGTGGTCATGTGGGCAACAGGAGCGAATGTCTCATCATAATCGCGTCCCTGCTCCTGCTGAAAGCCACGAGCCACAAGACGAGCTTTGTAACGCTCAAGAGAACCATCGGAGCGAGTCTTGATCTTATAGACCCACTTGCAAGTGATGGGACGAACACCGGGAGGAGGGGAAACAAGATCCCATGTGCCAGTGCGCTCAAGTGCAGCAATCTCCTCAGCCATCGCAAGCTGCCATTCAGACTGAGCCATGGCATCCCGATAGGAAGTGGGCTCAACAGCAGCAGAAAGACCGTACTGGGAAGGAGAATAGCGATCAGGAGACCGTAAGGAAGGACGAGAACGAAGGTTATGAACCGGTGTAGCGGGGAAGGTGGCGCTCCGGAAGTAGAGGGTATGTCAGAGGAATCATCCACAGCACGAGGACGACGAGTGTAGTGGAGAGGAAAGGGAGAAAGGGGAGGACACGCCGGAGCGGGAGGTGGAGAGGCAGGTGACGAGGGAGGAGAGGAAGAGGAGGGGAGGGTGGTGTCGGAGGTGTATCAGAAACGTGGGACTCGCGGAGGTGGAGGTGGAGGAGGAACATAGGCACAGAGGGAGATGTGTCGGGAGTATAAGGAAGGAGAGATCGTCAACTGAAAAAGGGAGGTGGTAGGACGCGGATAGTATGGACGAGACTCATCAAAAGTCACATCACGTGAAATACGCAGACGACGACCAACAGGATCCCAACATCGGTAACCCTTGTGCTCATCACTGTAGCCGAGAAAGACACACTCAACCGACTGAGCAGTCAGTTTGGTGCGTTCTCGCGGAGCAAGAAGAACATAGCACACACACCCAAACACGAAGAGCGGAGTAGTCAGGAGAATGACCAGAGAGACGCTCCATAGGAATACCACCCTGTAAGGCAGCCGAAGGCTGGATATTGATAAGATAGGTGGACGCAGAAATAGCCTCAGCCCAAAAGTGGGGAGGAAGAGAGGCGGCGATCATCATCGCACGAGTCGTCTCAAGCAGGTGGCGATGCTTGCGCTCAGCAACACCATTCTGAGCATGGGCACCAGGACAAGAGAACTGGGCAAGAGTACCCTGCTCGGCAAGAAAACCACGCAACATCTGGGAGATATACTCACCAGCCGAGTCAGCACGAAAAACACGGATGGGCGTGGAAAACTGGGTGTGAACCATGGCAGCAAATCGCTTGTATATGGAGAGAACCTCACTGCGAGATTTCATCAAATAGAGCCAAGTATAGCGAGAGAAGTCATCAATAAAAAGAACATAGTAGCGATGACCACCTTTCGAATCGAAGGGAGCAGGACCCCATACATCAGAATGAACTAAGTCGAAAGGACGCTGAGAGACTGACTCACTCGTAGGATAAGGTAATTGAGTCTGTTTGCCAAGTCTACAACCATTACAATGTAAAGATACATCGCCAGAGACAGACCCTAAACACCTTGCGCACTATGAGACAAGCGAGAGCCACAATATGACCAAGTCGATGATGCCACTGTTGGAAGGACGCAGAAGAGGAGGCAGCAAGAGCATGCGACTGGCGGGTGGGTGGCAGCGGAAGGAACACAAAGCCAGTCAACCTCCCAAAGGCCCTGAGCTCACGGCGCCGAGGGCCAGCTCCAACTAGAGCCTGGGTGCGACGATCCTGAACAGAGCAAGAGTCGGTATCAAGAATGACACGACAACCAGAATCAGTAAGTTGAGCAGCGGAGAAAAGATTCATGGTAAGACGGGAACATGAGAAACACTAGGAACAGAGAAAGACGGAGTAGAAAGAGTGCCACGACTAGCAACAGGAAGCGGTGTGCCATCGGCAGTAAGAACATTGACAGGAGAATCAAGAGGTCGAAGAGAAGACAGAGCAGAAGAATCAGAAGACATGTGAAAGGAAGCTCCAGAATCCAGAACCCACGGAGATGTACCTGACTGTGTAGGCGGTGGTGGCGAAGTAGTGGAAGCAGTCAGCGAGGCAACGGTGCCCGTCGAAGAAGAGCCAGAGGAAGCCAGCATACGCTTGAGCTGGGCAATATCCTGGCAGTGAAGGACTGTGCAGACGGAGGCGCACGAACCGCAGGAGAGGAGCGACCCATGTCACGCTGCTTCTTGAAACAATCAGACTCTGGATGGCCCGGCTTCTTGCAGTAGTCGCAGAACATGTGAGAGCGCCGACCCCCCCCCTGCAGAGGGCCGCCCGCCCACCCCCCGTGAAGGAGTGGGTAGTAGCGGTGGAACAGACGACACCGGAGCACGGGCAGCAAGCACAGTGGGAACCACAAGCAGCCCAGCAGAACGGAGCCGAGTCTCCTCAGCGCGAAGCTCTGCAAGTACCTCTGAGATGGGAACACGTCGACCACGGGCAAGCAAGTGTGCACGCCGAGGCTCAAACTCGGGACGCAGGCGAGACAAGAACTCATGGACACGCTGAAACTCCAAATCTGACCTCACTGTCTGACAGCAGCGACAAGTACCACAAACAACAGTCCGCAGAGAGTCAAGCTGACGCCAGATGGCAGAACACTGTGTGTAGAACGCATCCACAGTAGAGTCACCCTGCTGAAGATCATGCTCCTGACGGACCACAGATAGGTAGAGAGCATCACCCGAGGGCTGATAGCGCTGACAAAGGTAAGTCCACATAGCAGCAGAAGTGCCTAATCCCATGAACTCAGAAGCAAACTGAGGCAGAACACTCGCAGTGAGGACAGCAGCAGCACGAGCATCATCATTGCACCACTGAGTGTAAACAGACAGAGCATCCCGATAAGGAGAGAGAGAGTCCGAGTAATCCGATACCTGCTGGTCATAGGCTTTAACTGCAAGATCATCAGCATTCTTGGCGGCAGCACGATCAGCCTCAGAAGCATCAGCGGAAAGAGCGGGTGGCACCGGTGGAGTAGGAGCCACAGGAGCAACGGGGCACGGCGGACAGGAAACCTCGCCAGAGAGAACGCCCCACAACAGGAGGCCGCGCATGTGGATGCGCATAAAGCCCACAAACTCGGCGTAGTTGGTGCCATCAAAGATCACAGAGCACCGGGGAACAGCAACATAGCCCGAAGAGGACATCGCGGGCTCTCTGAATATTTTTTTTTTTACACTACACTATCCGGACCAGAGGCCGGTCAAACCGGGCGGGCGACCGGGGCACCCACAGAGGCAGCCGGCACAGGGGCCGGTCCAAGCCGGGCGGGCGACCGGGGCACCCACAGAGGCAGCCGCACCAGGGGTCGGTCCAAGCCGGGCGGGCGACCGGGTGAAGCACGAGGCAGCCCCAAGCTCTCCTGCTCAATGTGGCCTGCTCGATGCGGCCAGCTCGATGCGGCTACGAGTACCAGCAGGAGCGGAGGAGAGCCAGCCCGAGCTCACCTGCTTGATGCGGCCACGGGAGGGCTCGGCAGGGGCAGGGGCGGAGGAGAGGCCGGGGAGAGGGCGGTGGTCGCAACGGACGGGGCGGCGGCCGCAATAGGCAAGGGCAGCAGCGGCCGCAGGCCACGACGGGGAGGAGCGGCGACGGCCAGCCGGAGTGGCTGCGGTAGCAGGTCGCGGCGGGGCAGGTCGGCGGGGACCGGCCGGAGTAGGGCAGCGGAGCGGCGGCGGTGAAGCAGGCCGGGAAGGAAAGGAACGGCGACGATGATGCAGCAGGCCGAGACCAGCGGCGGCGACACAGCAGGCCGGGGATGGCGGCAGCGACGCGGCAGGCTAGGAACAGCGGCGGCTACGTGCACCGGGGAAGAGGAGAGCACCTGTGCTCTGATACCATGTCACAGAGTGAGCAACTACATTCAACAGGGGCCAAAGGCCAGGTACATATACATGTATACATGTGTGTGATGAACAGTAACCTATACACATCTAACATATGATACATCTCCCTATCTGAGAAAGGGTAGGTAGTCATTAAGACACAAACACGCACATTTTTAAACTTAACAAGACACACAACTTCAATACAGATAGAATGGTGCATATTCTTCACTAGTTCCTGTTGTTGAACACAGGTTGGAGAAATAAATCAGATCAATGACACACCAGCGCTGATCACTGTAGCTATGAATAGGAGCAGAAATCAGAGTTAGCTAGATGGTAATTAGCCCACATAACATGTTTATTTTTTAGCTTCAATTAGAATCCACCCTTATAAAATGATCTGAATTGGTTAAACTGTTCCAACAGAGTTTTCACATGGGCACAATGGATATATAACAGATTAGCAAGAAACAACTCTGACTGACAAGGTTAGTCTGCAGCTTTGAAAACATTTAAGTCCAATGGGATCTTTCAATTTGACCATAAACCAGCTGTCTTGTATTGATTTTTTTTTAAAAAAAATTGCGCGATAAAGCATATGTCCCCCACTCTAGAACCTTGCTGGATGTTCGCTGGCAACCTATGTGATTTGTTTTCGAGAATACACCCTAGAAGGTGTATTATGCATATAGAAGAAATGCCAAGAGGCATGTACAAGCCTTGGAAGGTTGTTCTCTCAAAAAAAAAAAAACCTTGGAAGGTTGTTTTTTGCTGTCAATAGGAGATGACAGCTCCTCACGCTCAGGTCTCTGTAATCTCCATCTAGTAACCACTCTGCTATCTGTGTTGGGAATCCAAATGCCTCACTACGGAAAATCCCAGCTTAGCGCCACCGTTCAGACTCATCTCCGATCTTTGTCTTGACAGCTGCAATTACGGGTGAAATGTTGTTGAAGACTACATCGTCCAGTTCCGCTAGATGCACCAGAAGACTAGTATGATGGCTGTCCACATGTCCCTCCTGTCATGGCCGGGCACAGCCCAAGAAGTCCACCACACGAGCAGCTCCGAATCGGCATCAGGTTGCCAATCTGGTTTTCCCCGGTGCACTAGTGTCCAAGCCCACACTTCACGGGCAAAGACACAACCCAGCAAGGTGCTGAAGGTTTTCTTGCTCTTGGTCACACAACAGGCAAGCAACCTGTGTGATTTGATCCTTTGAGGGTTGGTGGCCAAGCTACAATGTTGTAAACTTCTAACTGGGAAGTAGTCCGACTGGTGGAAGAAGTACTGAATCTTTTTAGCACCTTGTTCTTACTTTGTGTCCCTACTTGTTCCAGAAATATTAGGTGGTTCAGAGTTGAGGTTTTGCGTAGTCGATCCGTGCTGAATCGATGAATATAGCAAGTTTAGACTGATTATGTGATCAGTATACCTTCCTCTGTTTTCCTCCAAGGGATTGTGCGTCATAGCTTCCTTGGGTATTTATTTTCTTATATTTCGCTCCTTCCATGTAGCTATGTAAAGCCTACTGAACTAGGATACTAGCCTGATTGCATACAGAACCGTAGGCCTATATAATTCTTTCCTCTAGAAAGTGGCCTATATATATGCCGATATGATATCTCTAACCGTGGGCTAATAACATTCTATCATCTGTTCTAGACTTCTAGTGCAGGTCATGTCTGAAGTACCTTGTATACCAATTATCACTGCAATGTTCTTTCTTTCATTTTGTAACTATGCTGTATAAATGCACAGGTTGGCACTTTTACTATACACCAGCTTTCAGATATGGGTAATCAAGCAGAAGATGTACAAGCACCGATGCACGTGGTCTTAATTAACAGTACAACACAATAGGTCAGGCCCAGTGATTGCGTGGCCTACTCTCATTGACTGTAGAATGGTGCCACATGCATTGCGTATCTTCATTGCTTGCTCTCCTAAGGTTCTCCCACGAAGTGCTCAGCACGTCTATTTATACCACAAAGTTGGAACACTTGTCCAACAATTTTACCTTTTTGTTTGAGAATTATTGTTTTCCGGGTTTCTAGGCACTAATAGTAAGCCGGGAAGAGGAAGAGAGTGCTTGAGAGCACTAGGAATGGGAACATGGAGGAACACCCAACTTGTTTGTTTCTACCTCTAGGTGCAAATACTTTGTTTGGGGCGTTCCTGATGCCTCCCATTCCTACCGTTCTTGTGAACTCCTTCCTCTTCCTTTTGGCTTGCGCAGTAGCTTTGACGGAGAAATCATAGACATGAGTGCACATACTTAGATAAACGTGAGATCTCGAAGGCGAGACAGAAAGATGAAGAAAAGAGCATAAGCCTAATATGAGTGGGAACATGGAGGAAATTCTAACTTTCTTTGTTCTAATCTCTAGTGTTAATTAGAGATGAGAACTTGGTTGGTGTTTCCCGATGCCTCTCATTCCTATTATTATTAAGCACTCCTTCCCCTTCCTTTTTATCTTGCTCAGTAGATTTAGCCTACAAATATATAACGCACACAGTTGATGTAAGATTTCGAAGGCAAACTAGGACGAGGAAGAAAGAGAGGGCCTAAGAGCAGTGGGAATGATAACATAGAGGAAAGACTAACATGCTTGTTTCTGCCTGTTGTGTTGAGGCTGAAACATGGTTTGGTATTTCCCGATGCCTCTCATTCCTATTGTTCTTAAGCGCTCCTTCCTCATCCTTTTGTTTGCTAAATCTTTTTAGCCGAAAAAGCAAAAATATATGTCCATATATTCTGATGATATGAGACGTCCATTGCGAGACAAGAAGAGGAAGAAAAGTGAGCCTAAGAGCACTGGGCATAGGAACATTTTGACGAGAACAGCAGGAGCTCTGCTTTATTGCATTATAGAAGAGGAAAAAAAAACCTCGGTTTACATCATAGAATTGCCCACAGGCACACCAACAACGCCACACCAACGGCACCCTACTCAACAATGAACAACTACTGGCCTAACAGACTCACAGGCTCTCTCTTTGCGACGAACAGCAGGTCTAAATCAGCTCTAATCAGACCTGCCACCACACTTGCCGGTGCCACCTCGTTCTGGAAGATCCTTTTAGAGGAAACGCAAATGACATTTGCGTTTCTTTACATTGGAAAGAGAGAGTTGCTAAATCCTCCTAGGAGGTACAGTGCCACGAAAAACTAAAAAATCAGTGTACATCCCAAGTGTTTGGGAGAATGGCGCGCAGACCCAATGCACCGGCTCTAGCCCAAAGTGCAGCTTCATCCTTGATCTTGCTCACCAAGGCGCTGGTTGATGGGGTTGCGGCGTTGAACACGCAGTCATTGCGGTGTTTCCATGTCATCCAAGGAATCAGCAACGCCGCGGAGGCAAGTCCTTTGTGCATCGGCTTTGCTGTGTTCTAACGTGCCTTACTCCACCATTCCGTCAAGTTTTCCTCGTCATCAGGCACACGACAAGTGAGACGCAGCCACGATAGGATCTCAAGCCACACCTGCTTGGAGAAGGAGCATCCGAAGAACAGGTGCTGGATTGTTTCCGGTGCCTGGTCGCATAGCGGGCAGCAGGGTGGGTGTGGCAGTCCACGGCGAGCCAGCCGATCAGCCGTCCAGCAGCGCCCAAGATTGGCAAGCCAATGGAAGAACTTCACGCGTGGCGGTGCCCAAGCTTTCCAGGTGAGCTTCCACGCCGGGCAGGAGGCCGGGCCATGGAAGGTGGCGAGGTAGGCCGACTTGGCAGTGTATGTGCCTGTCGCAGTCAGCCTCCAATGCAGGCGATCGGGCTCAGTCGTGAGGACGACACTCTCGATTGCGTGCCACAGCAACAAGTATTGCCCAATTTCGTGGATGCCTAGGGTGCCTTGAATGTCCGTTGCCCAACGGTGGTCGAGTAGGCGTCTGCCACCGTCCTGGACTTGCGTCGCCGCTTGGGGATTTCGGAGATGGCGCGCCCATGAAGCCATCGATCTTCCCAGAAGCGTGCTCGCTGACCATTGCCCAGGATTGTGCACGTGGACGCAAAGAAGAAGGCCTGTTCCTCTTGCGTAAACTGGAGGTCTAGTCCACTCCATGCTCTGCCATCGTCCATCTTGCTGAACCATAGCCAGCGGATGCGCAAGGCGAGGCCAGTACGCTGCAGGCCCGAACACCCAGTCCGCCAAGCTGAATAGGGCCAGCTGGAAGATCCTTCTTCCTCGCTCTTTCCACAAGTGCCAAATCGTGTACACCGACACAGCGACATCCCGCTTCTTCTGCACATCTTTCTTGCCGCTGCAAATATTTTCCCACCAGACGCTGAGAAGATTTGAGCCGTTGGCGATTTGGACGGCCTCCGGGTTGGTGGAACTGAAAAATGCCCCGACCTCTTTAGCAAAAGGGCAGTTTAGTGCCAAGTGCGAGGCCGTCTCGAACTGCTGATCACACAAACAACATTGATAGTCATGAGGCAATCCTCTCGCTCTAAGTCTTTCAGCAGTCCAATTCCGATTTTGCAACGCAAGCCACATGAAGAATTTGACCTTTCCCTCTGCCCAGATTTTCCAGACCCGCTGGAGATTAGGTTGTTTGATTCTTCCCCAGAACTGAGCCCCATACGCTGAAGCCACCGAGTACTGCCCATTGGCAGTTAAATTCCAGACAATTTCATCAGTCGTATCAGTCAGGTTGAGCCCTCTCATCCATCTTCCGTCCGCAAGGCCTTCTCTGACTGTTAGCTTTTTCCTCCATGCAAGGCCATAGCAAAGCGGAGCAATCGAGATTGGAGCGGTACCATTCAACCAATTGTCTGTCCAAAATCTGGCAGTTGCTCCATCACCAACAGTAATCGAAGTGCAGACGGCGAAAAGCTCCTTGTCGGAAGAGCTACAGGGAGTTTCGGTGCCAACCCAAGGCCTGTCGCGATCAGTCCATCGGTACCACTCCCACCTCAGACGAAGAGCACGGCCAAAAGCCTCCATGTCCTTGATTCCGGATCAGAACTATTTTCGCTCCTCTCTCCCGAGTCGCTCCTCTCCCGAGCGGCTCTGGAGAACCCCCACCCGCCGAACCCTAGCCCCCCGTCGATCTCCTCCGCTCAGGCCGCTGCTGCTGCCCTCCCGGCGGCGGTGGCGGCGTCCATCCCATCGAAGATGGTGGGCAGGAAAGGCGCTCCGCGGCGGCGCATCACGGGAGAGGTGGGGCGCATGCTGTGGGTGCAGGGCGGCGCGGCCATGGCGGCCGTGGCCTGAGGGCCTCCGAAGGAACTGCGGCGAGGAGCTTGTGGCGCTCTGCCGTGCGGCCGAGATCTCCGGTAGGCGGCGATCTGGCGGACGATCTAGGCCGTGAGCCCGATCTGGATCTTTCAGGGCCTGTCCTGCACGAGGCTGGCTGTTCTCGGCGATGTGCTACCTTCTCCTCTGCGGCCAGTCCGGCTGGAGTTGACCGGCGGCGTGGGGGCCGTTGGTCTTGCGAATAAAGGCGGTGGTCCTTGGTTCCGAATCACGTCGAGATGAAGATCTGCTTGATGCCGGTACCTTGATCTGGCAAGAGTGTCGAGTTTCGGAAGGCTCCGCCGGTGATCTTTCATGGGCTAATTCCTAGAGATTGCTGGATCAGAGGGATTCGGTCGCGCCGGAGGGAGCGGCGTGAAGCTCTGCTTCTGTGCCATCATGGGCAAATCCATGGTGTAGTCAGAGGCGGGGAATGTCATGAAAGCTGTGATTAAAGGACTAGCAAATGGTGATTGGAGGCTTTGCGGCGATGAGGAACTTGCTTGGAGTTGCAGGAGGCGGAGCAGCGGTGTGTTAGTGGGGGCAGCATCACAGGTGAAGTTCAAAGTCCTACCTTTCAAAGTGAAGATCCAAGGTCTAGCCTTAACTGGTTGTGCCTGGCAATGGTCTTGCTGAAGACATTCTTTTGAGAGCGGAGACTATCTTCAGGGTGAAAACCCAAGGTCTGGCCTTAATTGGTTGTGCCTAGCATTGTTCTTCTTGAAGGCGTTGCTTTTGAAGATTTGGACATCAGGTGGTGTCTTGGTGGCGGTTGTGTGGCTGCTGCAAGGACTGTAACTCTGTAGCGGGACTTTTCTTTTTATTTCTTCCTCTTATTGTCTTTCGGTTGTGTGCATCCGTAATATCTTTGGTTATTGCGTTGTTGCAGAGGCTGGGTGTAATTTGTATCTCCGCGATATTAATAAACACTCTTTATCTAAAATGTCCTTGATTCCGAGTCCACCATAATCAACAGGGGCACATTTTTTTGCCAGCTCACCAAACACTTGCCACCTGATGCTTCCTTGTCTGGTGTCCAAAGAAAGTTGCGCCGTAGTTTGTTGAAGCGCTTGATCATCCATTTTCAGCTAGAAACACCGCCAGAAAATAGGTAGCAGTTGCCGTTAGCACGCTATTGATCAGTGCCAACCTTCCTTTTCTGCTCATCATCTTTCCCTTCCAGCCTTTTAACCTGCTCATGACTCTATCGAAAAGGGGCTGGATCTCGATTTTCTTTGGCTTTCGAAACCCAAGTGGGAGCCCTAAATATCTGCAGGGGAAACATCCTTGGCTGCCACCAAAATCATGAAGGACGTTTGTCGTCGTATCGGCATCTTGGATAGGAGACGGGGTCCTGCTAGCCGAGGGTGAACGTAGGGCAAGAAGGTGGACGTCGTCAAGGTCGGGATTGTACACGGCGGTTTACCCAGCTTCAGGCACCACGGCGGTGGCGGTGCCCTACGTGCTGCTATAACTCACTATAAGGCAATATCGCCGTGAACAGGTTACAATGAGTTGTGTATGAAGATTGAGTTTGCCCTAAAGGCGTCCCGAGGTCCAGCTTATATAGGCGGCTGGACCTAGGGTTACAAGGTGATACGTATCCAGCAAGTATACGGAGTCCTAAACCTAGCCGGCAAGTATGCCGCCTTCCGTCTTGGTCTTGGTGGCTTCATGGGCTTCAGTCTTGGGCCTCCTCCTTGCCGGCATCCGCCTTCCTTGGTCGTCAGCTATCTGGGCCGCCCGGTAGGCAAAGCCTTCACCACCACTGCGGGCCACCCTGGACTAGCCGGATTGATCCATGCTGGTGATACCCCTAGTAGGTATATCCCCAACATTAGCCCCTGGGAGGGTTCGAGTTCTTCAGGCGCCGTCTTCTTTGTCGGCAACGTCCGCCTTGTCTTGTAAGCGTCTGAAGAGCTTGAAGCATTCCAAGTTGAAAGTAAGCGGCGGTCCGCCTAAAGTAGTCGGACAACTTGCCGCCATCATGGGAAAGACGGCCTGACCATTGTCAGGAATCTTCCTGGCACCAGTCTTGTCAATTGACTGGCCGTCAAATGTTGACGGATGACGCCATGCAGTCCACGACAGTTTGGACTTGGGCATGCGTCATGATGGTTTCTCCACTACGCACAGAAATCGGAGCGAGGCCGCAGACGCCGTTGCCACGACGTGCAAATCGTGGGCACGTGGCGGAAATCTCGCGTCCCCCCAATCTCGGCACGGATCTTGGCGCGTGGGGATAAATACCCCAAAGGGCACATCGATGCACTTCTTCTCATTCGCACACCCACCGTGGCCTCCTCACCTTCCCGAGCTCAACTCCCCTCGAACTCAACTCCGGCGAGCACGAGCAGCGCCTCTCCCCCAAATGGCGAGCACTCAGCAGGATGCGGCGGCGACGGCGGCACTGGCTGCGGCTTCTCGACCCCCGCCGGATCTGGATCTGTCCCAGCGGCGGCGGCGGTGCCCGCAGGCGCATCGATGACCTCTCCCGCGGCCACCGTGGCCACGGGCGGGGTTTCTACTTCTTCCCCAGCTCCGGCGGCGCCTGCACCGCCGCTCCAACCTTTCCCCTCCCATCCCTCGCGGCCAGCTCAGAGGCCGCGGCGGAATCTGCCGCCGACGAGGATGACGACGCGAGGAAGAGGAAGAGGCTGGAGACCTGGGTTCCAGGTACTGGCTGCCGTCAGTTATGACGTCAGCATATCTGAAGGAACTGGAGGAAGGCGGATACATTCCGCCAAAGACGGAATGCTCCTGGAGGGTTCCAGGCGACGAGGCGGTGCCTGACCCCCAAGACGGCGAGCGTGTCATGTTGGCTTCGCATAGCCTTCGCGGTATGTCTCTGCCGCTTTCCGCCTTCTTCTTGGCGGTGCTTAGTTTTTATGGGCTGCAGCCACACAACATAGCGCCCAGTATTCTAGTGCTAGCCGGCTTCCAGGCTTTGTGCGAAGGGTACTTAGGCATAGCTGCGTCCATAGAGCTGTTTAAGTACTGCTTCCTGTGCCGCCGGCAAACCATACCAGGCGGCCACCTAGCAACCTGCGGTAGTGTTACGTTCAACTGCCGCCAACCCGACTGGTACCCAAAAATACCATACATCGAGTCGGTGAAGCACTGGACCAGCACTTTCTTTACTGCAAGGACATCCCGACACCTGGCAGCACGCAAGGGATGCCAGCCTTCGTCAACGGTCCGCCAACCCACAAGGCTTGCTGGACAGCAAAGGTGCCGCTCAGCAGCTTGCCGGCGAACTTCGAGTTGCCGTTAGGCGGATCGAGTTCTTGACGAAGACGATGTTGGCTCCACGACTTGACGGAGTTGACACCGTCATTTGCTGGGTGTCGAGGAAGATTATGCCTCTCCGCCATCGCCCACTGAAGATGTGCGAGTACAAGGCGGACGACGCCGGCAACAGCACCCTTGATCAGGATGCCTTAGAATACCGGCTTAGAGAGCTTATCAAGCCTCTGTCGGTGAAGGCGGCTGAAGGCGTCGCCATGTTCACTCATACAACCCAGCCCCAGCGGTAAGTCAAAGCTACTTTTATTTCACTAACATCCTTGCCCACTAGGTACTGAATTAATATTGTCTTGCTTCCTTTTCAGCTACAAACCTTGGGAGAGGACGAGCTGGCCCAAACTGGTATGATACAGGTGCCAGCAAGTCGAAGAAGCGCAAGCTGAGCTCCTCCACCAAGGATTTGGAGAAGAGGAAGAAGGCGGCCACCTCTGCCGACGCAGAGGATGAGACCGTGGGGAACGTCCCTTGAAGCGGTAGCAAACTTTGGCTTCCCTGACTTGGATATTTTAATATGTTTGTGCTGACAAACTTGCATGTTTCTGCTTACAGAGGCAAGCCTACCATGCCCAAACTCCGCTCCAACTTGAAGATTGCTGCCGGCAGGGGCAAGCCACCACGTTCTTCTCCAGCTGCTGCGACAACGCCCACAGTTGGCGTTCCCGTGGTTGTGTGCCAGGGAACGTACACAGCTGCCGGTACCGCAGAGGCGGCTACAGAGAAGATGGCGGGCAAGAAATCAGTTGCCGGCATAACTTTTTCCAAGACGGCTGAAGCTTCGGCTAGTGATGCCGCTCGATTTATCGCCATGAAGCAGGAGATGGATGACCAGATGGCGGCCGAACAAGGCGGATCGTCCACTCATCCTGGCTCCCAACCTGGCAAAGGGTTGCAAGACCCCCGGCAAACACTGAAGACCATGCGTGACGGTACCCGCAACTGGTACGCACACATGGACGAACTCCACGACACCCTGCACGGACAACTTGAGGTAAAATAGCCTATGGTCCCAGCCCCCGAGCACTTTGGCGGCTGAAAAATTTAGCCGGCAAAGTGGTCTCGTTGACTAAATAGCGCTAACCATAATGTTGTTTCGTGCATGCAGGCCGTTCTTGCTTCCAATCTTGAGCTATTTCGTGCTCAAGAGATGAAGAAGAAGGAATGCGAGGAACTGCAGCAGGACGTGGAGTTGAAGAACGCCCAAATTGCGAGTTTGGAAGAAGCTCGCAAGAAGGATGAAGGTGACAAAGCTTTCTTTGCCTTCTTTTCGTCCGACTTCTTTTCCTTTTCCGACAAGTATTTTAGTCGTCTTTTCTTTTTATTTGTAGAATTATAAACACTGCGCAAGATATTCTCAAGAACTCCACTGACATGCAAGCTTTGATGAACGAAGCTGCAGATCTTGCCGGGCTGGTGACCAAGCTGAAGGCGGATCACGCCAAGGAGCTGGATGATCGTGCGTTGGCTCATGCTGCCGAAGTTAGCAAGTTGACTGGACAACTTGAGGCCATGAGCAACAACCTTGACCAGGTGAACAAGAACGCCAAGGAGCAGCAGGACCAACTGTCAAAGGCGGTCCAGCTAGCCCAAG
Source organism: Poa pratensis (assembly GCA_947311845.1). Lineage (NCBI taxonomy): Eukaryota > Viridiplantae > Streptophyta > Magnoliopsida > Poales > Poaceae > Poa > Poa pratensis. Next base: position 25,551,228 of record CAMZMU010000051.1, on the reverse strand, counting down.
AAACGCTTGAGAACCATCTGGATGAGGTCAACGCCATCCACGACCATGTCTTGGGTATGCCTCCAATCCTTCATTTTTGTCACCTTGCTTTCTTGATACTTGAAGCTGCAGTGTGTAACTTTGTGTTTGTGCAGTGCCGGCTAGCTTGGGAGATGACCTGGCCACAACGCCGCGCCTTGCCGATCTTGAAAATTGGCGAAATCGTCAACCAGATTGTCGGCGCAGGCAAATCATTTGCCGCCAAGTTCTACCCTGGGGAAGACGGCGATCCCGTCATCTTCGATGCTCTGCCGGAGTTGCTGGAGAAGGCGGCAGCTGAACACGACAACACGCTACGCTCAGCAGCACGAGGCGGTGCCAAGTTGGCATTGGCGATGACGGCGGCGTGGTACCCGGAGGCTGATATTCATCAAGTCACCGAGTACTTCCCCACCGAAGACGAAAACAGCCAAGCCATCGTGATGCAGGACGTGCTGCGGTCTGTTCGCGGCTATGCGACCCGGGTTGCCAACATGGTTGACATCCGCAAGTTCTACAAGGAACACCCGGACCCGCATGTTGCCGTTGCTGATCCCTCCTTGGCGATCCTGAAGCTTCCCGCGGCGAAGAAGGCGAAGCCGGAGCCGACAAGCGCAGCCCCAAGGATGGCGGAGCCAGCCCCAAGAATGCCGGCGTTAGCCCCCAGGATCTCTCCACCAGCTCTACGAAGGCGGCAATCCCTTAGACTTCCTCCTGCAAAGGCAGCACAAAACACTGCGTTAATCTGTTAACGCATAAAACTTTATTTTGGGTTGTAAATATTTATGGGCCAACTTTTATGCTACACTTGGCGGTAGGCTTACTTAAGTGGCCCGCCTTAATATGTATCTCGCCTGCATGTTTAGCTTTTTCATATGTTGGCGGAACCTCATCTTAGTTACTTTAGCTGAGCCAACCAGGTGCAATACCAACTAATTTAGACTCAGAGACCAAAGCCAGCATGTTGGTGCCAACGACATACTACTAGGCGACCCACACACAAACAGACAGATAAGCATATTAGGCGGTGCAAAGATTGTTTGCGTTTTTAGCCGGCAGACGGCAAATGTCAAAAAAGTTTGGACCTTAGCACGGAGCAAAACTTATTTTGTTTGGTAACTTTTATGACAACAGATATATGATTGCGAGAAAAGACAAAAGATGGCATGATCCCAAAACTGAATGAGCAAACCACAGACTTTTATTTCATAATCATATAGTACTTATTACAATGTGGAAATTGCTAAGTGTAAAAAGGACGTAGCTGCTCAATGTTCCAGGGTCGCTTGGTTTCTTCGTACTTGTCGTCAACCTTCCTTTTGCGCTTGCGACCTCGCTTCTTCTTGTATCCGTCACGTGCATCGACCAAGTAATAAGAACCATTGAGCAACACCTTACTGACCACAAAAGGTCCTTCCCAAGGCGGGGATAACTTATGCAAGCCCTTTCTATCTTGGATTAGGCGGAGAACCAGGTCACCCACTCTAAAACTTCTTTGCCTCACCCTTCTGCTGTGATAACGCCTCAAACTTTGCTGATAGATGGCGGATCGCGCAAGGGCAACATCTCGTTCTTCATCAAGTAGGTCAAGGCCATCCTGTCTTGCATCTTCTGCGTCCTCCTGGACGTAGGCTTGGATTCTGGGAGAATCGTACATCATGTCGGTTGGCAACACTGCTTCTGCGCCATAGACTAAGAAGAAAGGAGTAAACTTGGTTGATCTGTTTGGAGTTGTGCGTAAACTCCAAAGGACAGACTGCAATTCATCCACCCAAGCCCCAGCCGCTCTGTGCAATGGTACTTCGAGACGTGGTTTGATTCCTTGTAGGACTAAACCATTTGTACGCTCTACTTGACCGTTTGCTGCGGATGCGCGACGAGGCTAGATCTAGGCGGATACCATGCTTATAACAGTATTCCTCGACTTCGCCTTGCGACAAGTTAGTGCCATTGTCGGTGATAATGCTATGAGGCACCCCGAACCGAGAGATTATTCCCCACAGAAAGTTTGCGGCTGTGGCGCCGTCTAGCTTTTTGATAGGCTTAGCTTCAACCCATTTGGTAAACTTGTCTACAGCCACAAGTAAATGTGTGTAGCCACCAGGCGCCGTTTTAAACGGACCAACCATGTCCAAGCCCCAGACTGCGAAAGGCCATGTGATGGGTATTGTTTTAAGCTCTTGAGCCGGCATGTGTGATTGTCTGGCATAAAGTTGGCAGCCCCTGCACCTTTTAACAATGTCTTCTGCATCTTGCTTGGCTGTCAACCAATAGAAACCTTGTCGGAAGGCTTTTGAAACAAGGGCGCGTGAGAAGCATGATGTCCACATACGCCGGCATGTATCTCATCCAACAATTCTCTGCCTTCTTCGGGCGAAATGCAGCGTTGGTAAACACCAGTGGTGCTACGCTTGTACAATTCACCTTTGATTATTGTAAATGCCTTGGCTCTTCTTATTATTTGCCTTTTCAAAACCTCATCATCCGGTAACTCCTGATTGATCAGGAAGTCCAAATATGGCGTCGTCCAATCCGGCTTTACCAAGTAGACGGCATAGCTAGCACTATCAACTGGTTCTGCCGACTCTGGGTCAAGGAGGTCTGCTCCTTTAATTGACGGCTTGTGTAGGTGTTCCAGGAAAACATCTTTTGGTACCTTTTTGCGTTCAGACCCCATTCTGGCAAGTGTATCTGCCGCCTCATTTTGAGCTCTTGGGATGTGGCGGACCTCGTAGCCTAGAAAACACTTGGCGAATTCGTCAACGGTAGCTCGATATGCCGCCATTGTTTCGCTCTTTGTGTCCCAAGTACCACGTATCTGTTGCGCCACCAAATCTGAATCTCCGTAGCAGAGGACACGTTGGACGCCAAGTTCCTTGGCAATGTGTAAACCATGAAGGAGAGCTTCGTATTCAGCAACATTATTAGTTGCCTTGAAGTGTATTTGTAACACATAACTAAGCTTGTCTCCTTGAGGGTTTCTTAAAACAATGCCAGCCCCCGAGCCCTGGAGCATTTTTGATCCATCAAAGTGCATGATCCAGTATGCATCTTCAGGGAGAGGTACTTCGTCCATGGCCTCCGTCCAATCAGCTACGAAATCTGCTAAGGCTTGAGACTTAATGGCCGTTCTGGGCTTATACGAGATGTCGAAGGCGGCAAGTTCAATGCCCCATTTGGCAACGCGGCCTGTTGCATCTGTATTATTGATGATATCCCCCAGAGGTGCCTTGCTCACCACGGTTATTGAATGTTCCTGGAAGTAGTGCCTTAACTTCCTGGCGGCGTAAAAAACACCGTAGACCAATTTCTGGTAATGCGGATAACGCTGTTTTGAGGCGGAAAATACTTCACTGATGAAGTAAACCGGACGTTGTTCCGGCAAGTCTGAAATTTCCGTCTTGCGTTCCACAACCAGTACCACGCTAACAACTAAGTTAGTTGCGGCAATATAGAGCAGCATTGGTTCCTGCGAACGAGGAGCTGCCAAAATTGGAGCAGACGTTAACGCGTCCTTGAGTTGCTGCAAGGCGGCGTCTGCTTCGTCTGTCCACTCGAAGTTGTCGGATTTCTTCAGAAGCCGGTAGAGAGGCAGTGCCTTCTCACCAAGACGGCTAATGAAACGACTGACGGCAGCCGCCGATCCGGCAAGTCGCTGCACGTCCTTCAGGTCCTTGGGCCTGGATATGTTGAGGATCGCTTTGATTTTTTCTGGATTCACTTCTATCCCTCGTTCGGAAACGATAAAGCCAAGCAATTTGCCGGCAGGAACCCCGAAGACGCATTTTTTCGGGTTGAGTTTCATCCTGTATACCCGGAGGCTATCAAAGGTTTCTCTCAAATCGTCAAGCAAATCTGCCTTCTTTCTTGACATGACGGCAATGTCGTCAACATAGACGTGAACATTGCGGCCAATTTGCTCGTGAAGGCATCTTTGCATACACCGCTGATACGTTGCGCCGGCATTTTTTAGACCGAAGGGCATCGTGATGTAGCAGAAGGTCCCATAGGGTGTAGTGAACGCTGTTTTGATTTGGTCGGATTCTCGCATTTTGATTTGGTGGTACCCGGAGTACGCATCCAAAAAGCACAGCAGCTCGGAGCCGGCTGTGGAGTCTATGACCTGATCTATACGAGGCAAAGCAAAGTGGTCCTTAGGACAGCACTTGTTCAAACCGGTATAATCAATGCACATTCTCATTTCCTTATTAGGTTTTGGAACCATTACAGGATTTGCCAACCAATCAGTGTGTACTACCTCCCTAATGAACTTGGCTTCTTGCAACTTGATGATCTCCTTCCCTATTGCTGTCCGCTTCTTCTCACCGTAGCGTCTTATTCCTTGCTTCACTGGTTTGGCTCCTTCGTAGACGTTAAGAGAGTGCTCGGCAAGTTCCCTCGGGACACCTGGCATGTCGCTGATGACCATGCAAAGATGTCCTGATTCTCACGGAGGAACCTGACGAGCGCGCTTTCCTATTTGTCGTCCAAGCCAGCCCCTATGGTGACTTGCTTGGAGCTGTCACCTGGGACCAGATCCGCCTTCTTTGTGTCTTCGGACGCCTTGAAAGTGTTCTTTTGCTCAGCGGTCTTTACATGCTCCGGCAACTGTGATGTATCGAGCTCTTTCTTCAACATGGCTAACTCCTCTGCGTGGAGGACTGCCTCAGCGAAGGCGGCATTGCCACGCTCACACTCCTTTGCTTTCTTGAAGTTGCCACTGATGGTAATTGTACCATTGGGTCCCGGCATCTTCAGCTTGCTGTATATGTAACACGGGCGAGCCATGAATTTGGCGAAAGCTGGCCGTCCAAAAATGGCGTGGTAGGCACTTTTGAAGGGGACTACTTCGAACCTGAGATACTCCGAGCGGTAGTTTGTCTCAGGCCCAAAAGTAACCTCCAATCTGATGCTTCCCATTGACTTGCTTGCTTTCCCGGAACAATGCCATGAAACTTGACTTTGCTATAGTCAAGCTGGCTTTCCGACAAGTTCATGCGCTTCAGAGTGTCCGCGTAGATGATGTTGAGGCTGCTGCCGCCATCCATCAACACCTTGGTGAGCCTGAAGTTATCGACAATTGGGTCGACGACAAGGGCGTATTTGCCGGGGTGAGGAACGTGATCTGGATGATCATCTCTATCCCAGTTATTGGCTCCTCTGACCAGTCTAGATACTGGGGAACGTCTGGTACTGTGGCGTTTAGCTCGCGCATCTCCGCCTTTTCTTCTTTTGCCGAAGGAGTGCCCAGGAAGCACACCAATTGGCCATGTACCTTGGGATATTTCCTTTCTTTGCGCATCAGCTTGGGTTCCTCATCCTCGACATGGACATAGCCCCATCATCGTCTTCCTTCTTTGTCTTCTCAGCCTTTTTGCTCTTTTTTGATTTCCAGCCAACCTCGGGGTCCTTCTTGAAGTCCTCCATGAACCGGCATTCCCCTAATGTGTGGTTGACTTTGCCTAAGGACGCGTGGATTGGGCAGGCAAGGCTTTCGCCTGATCGTACGTCAGGCGCTGCTTGCTGGAGCCGCCATCTTTACCCTTTCCTTTCCACTTGCGGTTGCCGCCTTTGCCTTCGAAGGCGGCGGCGACCTCGTTTGATGGTCCGGCTTTGTCATCCTGGGGAGCCTTGCGTTTGTGACTTGCTCGCCTGTTTGGCGCCATATCATGTGCGCCATCTCCATCGCGTGCATCATCATCCGCCTGTGCGTACATGGCTGCTACTTCGAGCATGACTCCGAGATCCTTGACTTGCATGCGTACGAGCTTATGTCTGAGACTTGAGCCCTTCAGGAGGCCCGTGGTGAAGGCATGGATTGCTTGATTGTCGTCTACGTTCTCGCAGCTTGCCTTTGTTTGAATCCACCTTGCCAAGAAGCTTGTAGCTGTTTCATCTGGCTTTTGCACGCAACGAACCAAATCTGTGTATGTATTGGGTCGCTTGTACGTGCCTTGGAAGTGCTGCGTGAACACCTTTTCCATGTCATGCCAGCTATGAATGCTTTTCTCCGGCAAGTTTTCGATCCAGCTTCGGGCTGTCCCCTCCAACATGAGGGGAAGGAAGCGTGCAGCGACGAGGCCATTGCCTCCAGCAATTTCAACTGCCAGCGCGTAGTCCGACAACCATGAGTTTGGCTTGTCCGCTCCATTGTACCTTTGATGAGTTTTTGACACTGATGTCATGTCTCTGGGTACTTGAACGTTGCGGATGGCTGGGCCAAAGCACTCAGGTCCTAGATAGGCATCTTGCTTTCCAGCCTTGATGTCATTGAGACGATGTCTCGCGTCTTGCGGACTGAGCTGTTTGCCAGATCTATCGCATGGGCTCGTCCTGCGCTGCCCGGCTGTGCCTAGGCTCATTGTTGTGTCCCCGGCTTCCGCCTTCGTGCCTGGGCACTGGTGGTGGGGACTGTGTGCGGTCCCTGCTTCTTCTTGGCGGCGGGGCATCGTCGCGGTTGCCGCCACTCCTTGGCGGCTGCTTGCTGCCCCTGCTTCCGCCTTCATCCCGCCTAGGCGGAGGAGGTGAGGCCTTGCGCCTGTTGCCGGTCCTGGATGCCTCATCACGCTGCCTTTGGAGGTGGTGATTTGCGTGGGTCTTTCTCCTTGTCCTTCCCTTTTCCGTGGCTACTGGAGCCGGACGGATCTTCTGGGTTGCCACCGGCCGCAGCTTTGCAAGCGTTGGATTTTGATTCCAACTTTCCTCCCCTTGCGTCCGCCATGTCGGCGCGAGAATCAGCACGGGCCTGCTGCTCTAGAGCTTTGTGAGCAAGGATCGATGCGTAGTAGATCTTCTCGTCCTTGTCATAGTCATCATTGTTGAGGATGTCCAAGGCGGCTGCAGTGTTGAGGACAGGGGTTGCGAGGATGACGTCCCCGTTCTTGTCCTTACGCTGCGGCGCTGTAGCCCACTCGAAACCAAGCTTTTGGGCAGGGGATTTGAAGGTGTCATGATCCCTGCCTTTCCTACTCTCTTCTCCGCCACTTGTCCTGCCGGCTTGGGCAATGGGGTGGTGGTGAAAAGATTACGCTTGGGGTCGCACTTGGCAGTTATCTTGGCGTTTTCCTCCTTGGCTTCGTCGAGGAGGCTCTGGACCTCTGCTTGCTTGCTTTTGAGGTACTCAGTTTGCTCCACCAAGGTGTTCCGAAGTTTCTCCAAATCAGCCGGATTGGTTTTGTCGTTTACCGGCGTGTGAAGAACTTCCGCCAGAGCCGCCATGCTTCCTATCTTGCTGGGCTCGCCCTTCTCCAGAATTTTCTTCTTTGGAGCCCCAGGAGGCTCTGGAAACTGTGGATCGGTTGCCGGGGTCCCCAGGTTGGCGGCGTCAGTTGCCGCCTTCTCTGAAGCTGCGCCGGTGACATCCGCCACAAAAACCTGCTGCATGTTGACGGAAGAGCCCGTAGCCGCCTCAGATGGCGGAGGATCAGGTGTAATAAAACACTGCTTGACCCGTTGCTCAACATGCTGGCAGAATCTTCTTCGGAATCAGAATCTACGTTGACGTGAACGGTAGATCTGGATCCGGCATCCGACATCGCATCATCCTGGAGTGCAGGAAGAATAGATTCGGGATCTTGACTGTTGGGCTGGGAGTCTGATCCCAGTCCCGTCATGCCGACAAAGTGTAGATCTGAATCTGCGGACTCCCCAACAACGTTGGTCAGGTCAATCCCCTTGCAAGCCACAGGTATGCCACACACTTTTCTAGGCTAGTTTTCAGCCCAGAGGCGTTTCCGAAAAGCTGAAGAATTTGCTGAACCGCCGAGATGTCTTCAGCAATGGGGTTCACAAACAGGGCTGCATCGTCGGCGTAGAAACTAGCCCTGATGCGTTGCAGTCCTCAAAGTGAGAGCAGAAATCACCTCCTGCCTTGTTGCCTGCTCAAACAAACACTGCAGAGGTTCCATCGCAAGGATGAACAACATTGGCGACAGCGGGTCTCCCTGCCTTAGCCCTCTCCTATGAACAAAAGCCTACCCAGTCCCCCATTGAGCAGAATTCTAGAAGAGGATGAAGCTAGGATCAAGGACACAATTTCTCCACCTTTGCCCGAATCCCATGTGGGTCATGACTCTCAGTAAGAAACCCCAGTCAAGCGAGTCAAAAGCCTTCGCAATATCGAGCTTCAGGAAACAACAAAGGTTTCTTTTTTTCTGTGGGCTTCTTTGATCACATTCCTAACATACAGAAATTATCTTGGATTGAGCGGCCTCTGATAAAAGCACTCTGTCCCGAAGAGACCAGTTGGCTGAGCTTCGGAGCAAGCCTATTGGCCAATAGCTTGCACAATATCTTTGCTGCGCTGTGCATCAAGCTGACCGGTCTGTAGTCCTTTGCATCAACAGCCTCATTCTTTTTAGGCAATAAAACAATTGACGCAGTGTTTAACAGGCGCCACTGAGCTCCTTTTAGAGAATGCATCTGGTTCATGGCTGGCCGCAAGCAAATCGTTGCAAATTATGGGCCAACACTTCTTGTAAAAATTTCCAATGAACCCATCAGGCCGGGTGCCTTCTCCCCGTTCATACAGTCAATTGCCAACTTCAGCTCACTCATAGTGAACTGTCCATCAAGGCCAGACAGATCAGCAGACGGAATGTTCAGAGCCTCCAATTAAGGTCAGCGACGGCTGGCACTGGAGTGCCCATCAGGTTCTTGAAGTGCTCGAATAGAACTTGTGCCTTCTGCTCGTGATCAGTTACAGGTCCTCTAGGCCCAACAAGCGTGGGTATGTGATTCTTCCGTCGTCGCCCACTAGCACGCAAATGGAAAAAACTCTCGTGTTTGCATCTCCCTCTCTGATCCAAGCAACTCGAGATCTCTGCTCCAACGAACTCTGTCAATTGCAGCAATGCCTAGCAGCTTGTTCTTCAGAAAAGCCCTTAGGTCTCTTTCCTGTGCAGTCAACTCACGGTCCTCTTGCGCCAAATCAAGCTGGGCATAGGAACATGATGAAGGTTAAAGCCTTCAGTTCCTCGTCTAACAGGAGGAGGCTTTTGTTTGAGTTTTCCTGATGCCTCACATGCCTATTGTTTATTGGTTCTCCTCCCTCTTCATTTTGGATCATATAACATAAAAGGATTCATAGAATAACATGATTTGCTTCAAGTTCATACACCATGCAAATTTTTGGATTTATGTGTTTGTTTATTATTTGGCATGTCTTAATCCATCCATAAAACAAGATGGTGGCTTAATCGCCTAGCTGGTTTACAGTTCATAGTTTAGTACCGTAGATTCATTTCAGATTCTACTAGCACAAAAAAACTAATGTCCACCTCTAGATTATCCTCCTGTGCAGGAATCCATATGTGCCAATGCCAATACGTTTTTAATATAATGTCAGGTAGTATATATACATGAAGTATGCATCTCTCTATACGTGTCCCCGGGACACTATCATGTACTACTAGGTGTCTTCATTGCTTGCTTTTCCTAAGGTTCTCTATAGATACAGAGTGCTATACACGCCCTATTTATACCACAAAGTTGAATCACTTTATCCAGCAATTGCAGCTTGTCATTTGAGTTTTTGTTTCTTCAGGTTTGTAGGAACTAAGAGTAAGCCGGGAAGGAAGAAAGAGAGAGCTCAAGAGCACTAGGAATGGGAACATGGAGGAACGCCCAACTATTTTGTTTCCACCTCTAGTGTTGGAGGTGAGAATATTTGTTTGGTACTTTCCTGATGTCTATCATTCCTACTGTTCTTGTGCGCTCCTTCCTCTTCCTTTTGGCTTATGCAATAGCTTTAACGGAGAAACCATAGACATGTATGCACATATTTAGATTAATGTGAGACCTCGAAGGTGAGTCGGGAAGAAGAAAAGAGGGCATAGAGCAATTGGAGTGGAAACATGTAGGAAACCTAAACTTGCTATGTTTTCACCTACTAATTGGAGGTGAGAACTCGGTTTTGTGTTTTCTGATGCCTCCCATTCCTATCGTTTTTAAGTACCCCTTCCTCTTCCTTTTTGGCTTGCTTGGTTGTTTTAGCACAGAAACAAAATGTATGTGTGTGAATATTCGATGGTGAGAACTCAAAAGCAAGCGAGGAAGAATGAGACGGCTTAAGAGCAGTGGGAATGAGAGCATGGAGGAAAGCTTTATTTTTTTCACCTCTTGTGTTATGTGGAAACATGGTTTGGTATTTCCCGATGCCACTCATTCCTACTGTTCTTAAGCGACCCTTCCTCGTCCTTCTAGTACGATGAATCGTTTTAGCAGAAAAATTGAACATATATTGCACATACTCCTGCACATGGATTGCTATTTTCTATGTTTGTTTGTTTCGCATGCCTTGGTCCATCCATAAGATAAGTTGTGGCTTAGGAGCCTCCCTGGTTTATAGTTCATAATTTGTAATTTGTTTCAGTTTTCAGTACGGCAACAAAAATACATGTCTATCTCAATTTTATTATGCACATGAGTCCATATCATGTCAAACAAACAACAAGACTGTGTCAAACTGAATTGGATAAATTGTTTCTGCAGCTTTCACACATTGTATATAGCACTGTCGATGTATACACAGACTAGCAAGAAACAACCATGATTGTGAAAACTATTTATCTTTGATTTCTCAAACGTCAATGGAATCTGTAAATATATATTCTCTAGTCGTACGGGATAACGCTTATGTTCCCCACACTTGAACTTTGGTGGTTGTGATCTTTTGAGGATGGTGGCAAAGCTAAAAGGTTGTAGACCTGTAACTGGGAAGTACTTTGACCGTGGACGAAGTAATGAGCTCTATATAGGACCTTGTTCTTCCTTTGTGTCCGAAACCTTGTTCTGAAATACCAGGTGGTTCATCGTGTTGCTTAGCCGGTCCATGATGAAATCTCCGCATGTCCTTGTTCCTCGTTTGTGTATGAAACCTTGTTCAAATATCAGATGGTTTAGGGTGTTGCATAATAAATCCATGCGGAGCCGATGTGTTTCCTCCAAGGGATTGTATCTGATGGTGCCACCGTTTTTCTATATTCTATCTCCCTTCATGTAGGTGTGTACGCCCTACATATTTTTTTTTTTTGAGGAAGGATCTGATCATATATTAAAGAGGCCAGACACTTTTACAGCAAGGTCCAGAAGAAACCCAAAATTACAAAAGAACCCTGGAAAAGTGCACGAAGCACCCTCAGCCGGAAAGGAACGCAATCAGATCCAAAGCTTGCCCCAAGCTTCCTAGACGCCGGCGAGGTCGCCGTACCGCAATCCGCTGGAGAGCAGACGCCGCCACAGCTTGTAGATGACCGCATAGACCGTCCGCCGCCGCGCGACGGAGCTGAAGCACGCTGAACGAGCATGGTCACAACGCCTGCACCCCGACACCGCCCAACCTCCAGCCGAGCCGCCGTCGTCCAGGACCACCACCGCCAACCTCCGACCACCGCCAGCCTCCACTCCCCTCGCCACCGAGGCCGGCCAGAGCAGAAACAGCGGAGAAGAAGCCCTCCACCACCAGAACCAACAAAAGCGGAACACGAGCATCCACCGGCTCCTCCCCTCGCCGCCTCGGCCGGCCGGAGAAACGCAGCAGGAAGACCGCGTCCGACGGAGCACCTTCACGACCTCCCCGGCGCAACGGCCGGAACGGCGAAAGGAGGGGAAGGACCAGAACCAGCTCTCCGCCGCCATCGTCGCCGTCTTCGACGACGCCGGGGAGCACACACACCTAACTAACCCTATCTACACGCACGGCGAGGTGCCGGAGCTCCCCCCACCTCACGGCGCCAAAGCGGCAGCCGGAGGCAGAGGGGAGCGGCGGAACACGCCGGCGGAAGCTGGAACTCGCGAGTCGCCGCTCGGTCGCCTCCTCTCTACTGTAGACGAAGAGATAAGGCTGGTCGCTTTTGCCCTACATAATTTTGATATTAAGTTACTTACAGAACATGAGGCATGCATATACATTTTCTGCCTCGAGAAAATGGCCTATGTAAACAATGTTTTAGTTTTTATGATAACATATTACAATACACCTTTAATCATGGGATCACATTATATCATTTGTTCTAGGGCATCTCATGTCTGAAGTACCTTTTTCGGTTGTTTTTGTCTGATGTATACCCTGTGTACCAATTTTCCAAGTTTATTTAAAGGTCTTAGTTCGTTCCAAGTTCATATTATTTTTGGCTCATAACTCGGATTCCTACCTATATGCCTACTGCATAAATGCAAAGATTGATACTGATATAATATCACCAGCTTTGCGGATATGTGTAAGTAGATGATCTCCATGCACATGCACTGAATTAACAGTCCAGGACAATAGGATGTGCTCATGTGTGTTATTGACTGTACAATGGTGCCATGGCGACCCATGCACACGAGTGTCTTCATTATATGCTCTCCCCAAGGTTCCCTACAGAGTGCCCAATCTATCTATTTATACCACAAAGCCCAAACACTCTCTCCATCAATTCCATATTCATCTTGTCGTTTGAGAGTTTTGTTTCCTTAGATTTGTACTAGGCACTAAGAGTAGGCCCAGAAGAGGAAGGATGAGAGCTTAAAAGCACTTGGAAGGGGAATGTCACGCCCCGAGACCCGGCCCGGTAGAATGACAGCCGCCGCGCGCCTATAGACCACGAAAGCCTATACACGCGCAAGGCTAGAGAAGCAGGATAAACCAGCACAGTGGATCTCAACAGCTCATCTACTCATTATTTTACAGGTTTATTACAATTATAAGACTAAAAGGTTCTCTAGTCGCATCCCGCCCACTGGTCCAGCCTACTCTCGGACGACCACGGCTTCCGCTGCGCACTCTGATTAACCTGACAACTGCAACTAAAAACAGAGGGGAGCAAGGGTGAGTACGAATAAATCATACTCAGCAAACAATTCATACACTTTCATATACTTTGTAAAATACACTAGGTTTTTGAAATAGCAGTAAAACAATCATTGTGTTGTTAAGTTGTTAAGCAGATTAAAACACATGGTGCCACACATGAAAGTGAGTTTCCCTACCCGGGAATCACAGGGGTGAATATCCACGCTTTTACACTCTTAAGAGGGTACTCCGACATCGACAGCCTCACCCAGAACCACACAGGATTCCAGAACGAGCTGAGCCCTTTCACCCGCTCGGACACCGGACACCCTGACCTACTCGATGTCGGTCGCTCCTACGGATCCATCACCGACACTTTCCATTCAAGGGCCGCCCCTCGCGGAGAACTCAGACAGTCCCATACCTGTACTGTGACCGGTACAATACGATCACCTTCGTAGCACCAAGTTTATTTTATAAAAGCATTTCAGTTGATTTCCATGTCAAAGATACGTGCTAAGCCCGGCTCGTACCGGTGGCTCCTACGGATCCATCACCGTAACGACACCAGCGCATTAGCCTCGTATATCAACACAAAGCACGTACCATATCAACATAAGCTCGTACCAATAAGGTATCATGCATATTCTCATCAAAGTATATTCTACAAAACTATATGAGAGAGATAAGAACGCTTGCCTCGGTTAGCTACGCTGTAGCCAACAAAGAATATCCACTTTGGTCATCTCGCGGCGATCAACACTCCAGATACAGCATACAAGCTCACATCAGCAAAGACGATGCGCCGGACTCTCCACTCGCGGAGCTAGCCAAAATCCTGCCGGCGACCTCATACTCTCTCTCTCGGTACTACGGCATCATCAACTCCTTCTGTATTTCCCATCTGCCGCTCTCTCACCGCCGGCGTCTCCAGCTCACTAATCACTCTCCACTCCGACAACACAGATCGCCTCCTCTGATACAATGGATCGGCAGCATCTTTAGCAATCTACCAGCGCCTCCCCGGGAATACCTCTCCATCGGCATCCCTCTGCTCTCACTAATTTCTTCTCGGCGTTGCTCTCTCTTTCTCTCCTCGTTGTGCTATGTGAGCAGCAGCAGCAGCAAAGCGCTGCCCTATTAAGCACCAGCCAAAGCCAGCTAAATATCTAGCCGCTCGCCGCTTGCCGACTGATCCTTGGACACTAAGCATCGGCCTCCTATAACAGGCTGAGGAAAATATCGACCTTGGCCTACATGCCAGCTTCCACGTAGCAGAGCTACTGCCAGCACAACCTCGTACTTGTCTAAGACAAAGCCACGTTTACTTCTGGCTAACTAAATATCTAGTCAGCATTATGCTTCGGTGCTAAGGAAAACTAGCTGCGTGTCATCTGCCGATCGGCCACTGCCATGCAAACCTACACGCAGGAGAAGGCAAGGGCTGGCCACTCATGGGCTGCCAACAAAGCATGTGGCAGGGCCCACACTTGAGAAATATCTGCCGAGTGCTAACTTGGATTACAAAGCCACACGACGTTGCTACGTCAGTGCATGCGCATGCATGCAAGCCTACTGAGAGCCGATCGATGGATCTTATGCATGCACTTACAAAGCTAGCTTTTGTGCTACCACCGTATCTTCTTGGCCAAACATAAACTTCATACATACTAGTAGAACTAGCTAGGTAGCTAGCTTCTGATTAATCCATCGACCATGCAGAAACAATTCAATTTCTCTACTTTTCAATTGCATGCACAAATTAACATCCACTTAAACACAAGAGGTTAACACAATTAAACTGATCAAAAGCTAATTTTATTTTAATCAAATTAATTAATCTACTCAAAATTCAGGGTATTACAGGGAACATTGAGGAACACCCAACATGTTTGTTTACACCTCTAGGTGCGAACCGTTGGTTTGGTGCATTCCTGATGCCTCCCATTCCTATTGTTGTTATGCACTCCTTCCTCTTCCTTTTGGCTTACGCAATAGATTCGATGGAGAAATCAAAGACATATGTGCGCATATTTAGATAAATGTGAGATCTCAAAGGCGAGCCAGGAAATGGAAGCAGAGATGGCATAAGATCATTGGGAGTGGGAACATGGAGAAAAGCCGAACTTGCTTTGTTTTCACCCAGTGTTAATAGGAGGTGAAAACTGAGTTTGATGCTTTCCAATGCCTCCCATTCCTATTGTTCTTAAGCATTCCTTCCCCTTCCTCTTGGGCTTGCTCAGTTTCTTTAGCGTACACACCAAATATATATGTACCTATAATTGATGTCACATGTTGAAGGCGAGCTAGGAAGAGAAAGAAAAAAAAGGGTCTAAGAGCAGTGGGATTGAGAACAAGAAGCAAAACCTAAATTATTTATTTTCTCCTCTTGGGTTGGAGGTGAAAATTTTGTTTGATGTTTCCCGATGCCTCTTACTCCTATTGTCCTTCAACGCTCCTTCCTCTTCCTTTTAACTTGATAAATTACTTTAGTAGAAACCCAGCAAGAAAACTGACCCTCGCGTCGCTCCCCCAAGCGACGCCAGGGGAGGAGGCGGCGCCGCCACAAGCTCCGTCCCCGTCCGGCGCCCTCTGCCGCTGCCGTCGTCGGCTTCGTCCGCGGCGGTGGCGGCGCCCCCCGCAGCCAAAATCGGTGGTCGGGGGGCAGGTCCATGGCGTGCTGGAGTGGAGGCGGACCGGCCCGTGGGGGCGGCGGCGGTCGGGGCTGCGGATGCCGAGCGGCGGGCTCGGGCGAAGATGGTGGCCGGCGGGGACTCCCGGTGGTGATGTGGCGCGCTGGGCGTCATCGGCGACGGGGGTCTCGCCCGTGCTCGCGATTTGGGCCTCGTCAGGCTCGATCTGGGCCTGGCGGGCCCGTGCGGGCGGTGCGTGCGCCGAGCTTGGCGCAGACGGGCGAGGTGCTGGGCGAGGCGGTCGCGTAGGCGCCGCTGCGCCCCTGGCTCGGCAGGGGCGTGGCCGGTGAGGAGGATGCCGGGGCGGCGGCCCCGGGGCAGCGGGTGTGCGGCGGTCGACGCGGCTGCTTTGGGGCGGTGCGGCGGCCGGAGTTGGAGGCGTCAGTTCTCCTTCCGGCGTGGTGCTCAGAGGCGTCGTCCATCTTCTTCTCGGTGCCTCCGCATGGTGCGGATCTCGGGCTGCAAGATTGATGGTTCTTCGCCTCCAACTCTGGAGGTCAGGATGGCGTGATGCGGCAGGGGCTGTCTGCATCTCCGGCTGCTGCGGCACTGGACGAGAGGATGCCGGGGCGGCGGCCCCGGGACATGGTCGGCGCGGCGACTACCGTGTTATGAGGTGCCGCGGTGGCTGTGGCATGCGGTTTGGTGGTCTGACCGGTCCTCGACGGGCGGTAGCGGGGTTTGCAACACACCGTCGGGCGAAAGTCTTGCCATGGTTGGCCGTCGATGGCGACGCCCTTGGGTGTCGCGTCCTTCTTGAAGGCGTCGACGAGGTGGTGTTGTTGCTTCTCCATGCCGGGTTCTCCGGGGGAAACCCTAGACCCCTTGGGGTCGGGCGAGGGCGGCGCTTCTGCGTCGCTTACCTCTTGGGGCCTCGCTTTGGATGTTCCATCGGCCAGGGGGACTAGTGGAGGCTGTTGGTGGTCGGCGACGGCGAGCTTTCGTCTTCGGCTAGGTGGTGCGCGGCTTTGGAGCCAGTGTGGATGTCGGAGCGGCGGCTCCGGATTTCGACTTGCGTTGAGTTCACCTCCGCCGTGTTTGTGTCGGTTGTGGTTGCTTGGGCAACATGGTCGTCGACTTGTTTTGGGGGCGTGGCCTTGGGGCCGGTGTGGATGTCGGAGCGGCGGCTCCGGGCTTTTCTCCTTGCGTTGAGGTTGTCTCCGCCGTGTTGGTGTCGGCCATGGTTTGCTAGGGCAGCATGGTCGTCGACCAGTTTTTTGGAGCGTGGCCTCGGGGCCGGCGTGGTGTGTTGTGTTGTATGGTTTTTGGACGGTTTCCCTTATAAACTGTCCACCTTGTTCTTCTTCTTTATCAATATAAAGGCAAAGCTTTTGCCTCGTTTCAAAAAAAAAAAAAATACATATGCATGTATTTAGATGACATGAGATGTTGAACGCGAGACAGAAAGAGGAAGAAAAGAGGGCACAGAGCGATTGTCATGGGAACATGATGGAAGAATTGAGATATATGTTCCTCATCTAATATCAAAAGATGAGACGTACCTTGGTTAAAGTTTTGCGGATGTCTTTCGCTCCTATTGTTTTTCAGTGCTCATTCCTCTTTCTTTTGGCTCACACAACATATTAATTAAATGTTCCTTTTGTCTTCTGTTCATCACTCTGTATGGTTTGATTTCTATGTTTTGGGCTTGTTTCGATTTCTTTTTTTTGGGCTTGTTTCTTTTGCATGCCTTAATCCGTACACATGCTAAGACGATGGTTTCACTTGCTAACTGGTTTATATCTTACAAATTACTCCAGTAAACAGTATTGTTGTTTCTTCCTTAGACTCTACTAGGACACAAATTTTCACCTTCAGCGTGTTCTGCACATAAACCCATAACAAGCCAAGACGTTTGCCTTTTCAGATTGTATATGAAGTATATGTACATCTCTCATATTTGTATCTTAAAAAGGGATAGTGCATGAAGTCAGAGACAAGCACATTCTCAAACTCAACAAGATGAGATAGAAAAAGACAACTTTAACACAAATCTGTCACTAATTCTTCTATGTTGATCACATACCGGGGGCAGAATCAGATCAATAACTCAACACTTTTGCAGACCGCTGCAGTCAAGACTACATAGGAGAAAAAAAAGATGGTATTTTAACACAAATGACATGAATAAGGTGCTCCAAATTAATTTTAGCATCAGTCAGTTTCTGCCTGATAGCAAATGTAGATTAGCAACAAACGAGCATGACTGGGACAATACTTATCTGAAGTTTCGAATTCTCTGACTCAATGCAGTTTGCATGATTTTTCCCTCCCAAATAGTCCTTTATTGTTTTACGAGAAATTATCAGTGTTCTTTGTTCATCAAGTAGACTCTTCAAAGAAGAAGACTTTTTTGTTGTTAATATATGCACTACGTAGTGACATGTAGACGCTTCCCATGTCGCATTTATTATTTCAGTATTTGAGATCTCATCGTTCTCCATTTGGGATGACTGACTAGTCACCATTTCCACCAGCACGCATATTTCTTGCCCTCTGATAGCTTCAGTTCACCACACATTTCATGAGTATAGTATTCCGCTTAAGATTTAGTTTCCACCTATTAGCTAGCAGGCAGGGGAATCTGAAAAAAGATATCAACGATCGATCGTCCAAATGGCGGAGATTGTTGCCTCTGCGGTCGTGAGCGAGACGATCAGCAGGATCTCAACCTTCCTCATCGACAAGTATTATGACCGGAAATCAAGCAAGAGAGACGACGCGGAGAGGCTGGAGATGGCGCACATCAAGATGGAGGCCGTGCTGGAGGCGTCCGGCAAGTGGCCACCGGTCACGGACGTGTCGCTCCTCCGCTGGCGGAAGAAGCTGAAGCGCGCCTCCGAGGAGTGCGACGCCGTCCTCCGCGGACGCAAGCGCCGTTCATCAGCCGAGGAAGACCAAGAGGCAAGGCGGAGCTCCTTCCCCGCACGGATCGCTCACGCCACGAGATCCTTGCTCTCCTCCTCTGGCCACAAGAACGACGAGTCGACCGACAGCTCGGAGGTGGTCGTCCGTAGGTACGAGCGGTTCGCTGAGGGCGCCGGCGAGTTCCTTAGTTTCGTGGAGTTCGGCAGCGTGCGTCGCCAGATGTTGGTCCTCGATCCTCTCGTCGGGCACCTCCTCGGCGGCAGAGCTTTCCAGTACGAGATCTCTCAGGGAAGGCGACGCTACTACTTCACGGCGGCCCGTGTGCTTCGCCGAGCGAGGACTGGAAGCCGGGGTGTTGCTTCGCTGCCAAGATCGGGAGGATCCCGAAGAGAAATTCGTCATGGGAATCCTGACGAGGGTCGGGGAAAGCACAAACCTGACCGCTATCGTGGCCGAGTGCTTGGAATCGTTCACTCCTCAACTGAAGCCTGTGGCTGATGTCGCCAAGCAAGAACTCGATCGAGTGCACACCCGGGGTATGTTTTGCTACCCGTTTCTTGCTTCCACCGACCCGGCGTACTGGAACTTTCACTTGTGGGAGACGCGACGGGCTCGTCCAGATCCACTGTGCTGCAAAGGAGGACACGAGCAAGAAAACTGCAGTGGCATCCAAAAATTGCAGGTGAACTTCCGGAACCGGTGATCAAACTGTTCGTGCAACGTCATTTCTCGGTGAGCAAGAGGAAGCGGAGGCAGAGCAGCAGGAGGAAGGAGAAGACATCGTCATCTGTCGTTGCTGATCATGGCCTGCTGCTTACAGCCGTCTTCGCGCCTCATGCGTCCATGGAAGAGCTGCCCTCCGGAGTCGAGAACTTGGCGGTTGAGGTGATCGGCGGGAACCGGGGTGAGCAGACCGTGCATGAAAACGTTGGGTTGCATGAGCTCGAAGAGTTGCTGCTGCCTGGTGAGACTAGCCGTCTGTGCAACGGGCCACATGAAGTGTTCTGGAGGTCTGGACATGACGTTGCCTACCTTTGCCTAGAGAAGTCTGGCACCGACACGGGAATGTCCAGGGCAACCCAGTGGCAGACTTGAGGCTTGAGGAACGCCACTAAGACTTGACGGATTATTTACGAGAACACGATATGACACGGTTCTTGTTTGTCTGAAGCTGCGAGATCACTGTTCCATTTATCAAATGTTAGCGAAGTAAGGAAACACAGATCAATCACACACCACTGCTGATCACTGTAGCTACGAATAGGAGCAGAAATCAGAGTTAGCCAGATGGTAATTGGCCCACATAACATGTAACGGTACATGCGTTGTAGATTTTTTTTGGCAACAATTAGTATCCACCCTGTAAAATTATTTGAATTGGTTAAACTGTTACAACAGAGTTTCACATGGGCATAGCAATGGATATATGCACAGATTAGCAAGAAACTACCATGACTGACAAGCTTAGTCTGCAGCTTCGAAAACATTAACTCCAATGGGATCTTATTTGACCATAAACCAGCAGTCTTTTTTTATAGAATTTTCAAAACTTGCGGGATAAGGCTTACGTCCCCCACTCTAGAACCTTGCTCGGTGTTCCTTGCAACCTATGTGGTTTTCGTTTTGAAGTATAATCCTAGAAGGTGTATTATGCATACAGAAGAAATGCCAGTGAATGAACGACGGCCTAGAAGGTGTTCTTCACGCCCAGGTCTCTCTAATATCCATCTAGCAACCTCTCCAGCATCGGCTGCCAAGCTACAATGTTGTAAACTTCTAATTGGGAAGTAGTCCGACAGGGGGAAGAAGTACCGAACTTTTTCAGGACTTTGTCTTCTTCCTTTGTGTATCATCTGTTATGTACTTGTAGTCCTAGTGCAGCTCATGTCTCAAGTGTGTACCAACTCTGACTGAGTTGTTATTTTGTTTCATTTTGTAACTATGTTGTATAAATGCAGAGTTGAGACTTTTACTACACACCAGATTTCAGATATGGTTAATCAAGCAAAAGATGTACAAGGAGCGATGCACATGCTCTTTATTAATAGTACAACACAATAGATCGGGCCCGGTGATTGTGTGGCCCACTGTCATCGATGTAGATTGGTGACACCTGCATTGCGTATCTTCATTATTTTCTCTCCCTAGGTTCTCCACAGAGCGTCCAACACGCCTATTTATACATCAAAGTTGGAACACGTTGTCCAACAATTGTAGCTTGTTGTTTGAATTTTTTTGTTTCTTCGGGTTTCTAAGCACTAAATAATAAGCCGGGAAGAGGAAGAAAGAGAGAACTTAAGAGCATTAGGAATGGGAACATGGAGGAACCCCAACTTGTTTGTTTCCACTTCTAGGTGCAAATATTTTGTTTGGTGCTTTCATGATGCCTCCCATTCCTACTGTTCTTATGAACTCCTTCCTCTTCCTTTTGGTTTTCTCAATAGCTTTGACGGAGAAATCATAGACATTGGTTCACGTACTAGGCGAGACGGAAGAGGAAGAAAAGAGAGCATAAGAGCAGTAGGAGTGGGAACATGGAGGAAGTGCTAACTTGCTTTGGTCTGACCTCTAGTGTTAACTGGAGGTGAGAACCTGGTCTGGTGTTTCCCGATGCCTCTCATTCCTATTATTCTTAAGCACTCCTTCCCCTTGCTTTTTGCCTTGCTCGGTAGCCTTAGCCTACAAATATATATTGCACACAATTGATGTAAGATTTCGAAAGTGACCTAGGAAGAGGAAGAAAGACAGTGCCTAAGAGCAGTGAGAATGAGAACATAGAGTAAAGTCCAACATACTTGTTTTCTGCCTCATGTGTTGAGGTCGAAACAAGGTTTGGTATTTCTCGATGCCTCTCATTCCTATTGTTCTTAAGTGCTCCTTCCTCATCCTTTTGTTTGCTAAATCTCTTTAAGCAGAAAAAGCAAAAAAAAAAGTGCATATATTCTGATGATATGAGATGTCCATTGCAACATGAAGATGAAGATAAGAGAGCCTAAGAGCAGTGGGCATAGGAACATGATGGAAGGCTAAAGCCGTCAGCTCCTCTTCCAACGTTGGAGGAGGCTTTGGTTCGAGTTTTCCTGATGCGTCTCATGCCTATTGTTCTTTGGTTTTACTTTCTCTTCATTTTGGGTATAGCAAACTATTCGGTATATACACAGAATAGCAAGAAACAACCACGACTTGAAAATACTTACTTGTAGCTTTGAATTCTCAAGCGCTAATGGAATATGTAAATATATACTCTTTAGACATCCGGGGTAATGCTTATGTCCCCTAGTGTTGGAATTCGGTGGTTGTGACCTTTGAGGATGGTGGAAAAGACAAGAGGTTGTAAACATGTAACTAAGAAGTACTTTGACCATGCACGAAGTAGTGAACTTTGTATAGGACCTTGTTCTTCCTTTGTGTGCGAAACCTTGTTCTGAAATAGTAGGTGGTTCAGTGTGTTGCTTAGCCGATCACTGATAAACTCTCTACGGGTCCTCATTCCTCCTTTGTGTATGAAATCTTATTTCGAAATACTCCAAGGGATGTATTTCCTCGAAGGTATTATTGCCGATGGTTTCCCCCCAAGGGATTGTAGCTGATGGTTTTCAAGGAGTTCAATTATCTCTCCTTCCATGTAGCTCTGTACAGCCTGCATAATTGTGATATTAAGTTACTTGTAAAAGAATAGGAATGCATATACATTTGTGCCTTAAGAAAGTGACCTATATATATGGTGTTTTAGTTTTTATGATAATAGACCCCTCTAATCATGGGATAATCACGTTTTATCATCTGTTCTAGGGCAGCTCATGAATGAAGTACCTTTTTCATTATCTCTGATGTGTACCTTGTGTACCAATTTTCCAAAAGTTTATTTAAAGGTCTTAGTTCCTCCAGTTCAGATTATATTTTGCTCACAACTCGGATTCCTACTGATATGCGTACTGTATAAATGCAAAGGTTGATACTGATATTATATCACAATCCTTGTGGATATGAGTAAGCAGAAGATCTTCATGCACATGCGCTAAATTAAGAGTCCAGGAAAATAGGACATACTCATGTGTGTCATTGACTGTACAATGGTGGCTCATGCATGGGATGTCTTCATTGCTTGCGCTCCCCAAGGTTCTTTACAGAGTGCCCAACGGATCTATTTATACCACAGATTTGAAACACTCTCCAGCAATACCATCTCAAGCTTGTTGTTTGGAATGGGAGTTTTGTTTCCATAGATTTGTAGGCACTAAGAATAAGCCGGGAAGAGGAAGAAAGAAAGAGCTTAAGAGCACTCGGAATGTGAACATGGAGGAATGCCTAACATTTTGTTTACACCTCTAGGTGCCAAAAAGAGCACTTTTACGGTGCTTGGAAAACTACCACAGGTAGTTTTCGTAGTTCCCCACCTAAAATATTTCAACAGTTGGATTTGACTCTATCCGCTCTAAATTATGTCAGCCATCCAAGCACTGAAACTTAATTAGTGGGGGTGGTAATTTTCTCCAGGAATAGAATTAGCTTCGTGCATGCGTCCTCTCCTTCGATCAGTTCCTCTCCTCCCCCTCGATTCGCTTCTCCGCCGCCACCGTGCACCGCCTCCTCTCCTCCCACTCGATTCGCTCTCCTTTGCCAGATCGCCGCCGCACCGCATCCTCTCCACGCCGCCACAACTCCGGTAATCCGTCGCGGCAGCCGCCCAGCCTGCAGTCCGCCGGGCCACCCGGGGCGGGCACGCTCGTGCTGCCGGATATCGTGCGCTGGGCGGAATAGTCCGGCAACCGCCTCGGCGGAGGCCGAGCGCATCGTCAAAGACCTCCGCAAGCTCCGCCGCCACCACCAGGCCCTAGAGGACTGCGGGATCGGAGCAGCCGTCAGGCCCTCGAGGACAGCTGGATTCGTGGCGGCAACCTCTCTCCCCTCCCACGGGAACGGAGGCCACCGTTCTCGGGCGAGTGAGGTGCCCCAGCGCCGGCCGGAGGATCATGCACCCCGTCTCGACGCCCTCCGCTTCCTCCCCTCCGGTCACTCGTGCATTTCCCGACGTGCTGCCACTCTGTAAGTACTTTAGTGTAGTTGGAGTGCAGTTCATGGCGTTGTGGTGTTCATCAAAATAATTGTGTGGGTAATACTGATCCTTATAATTGCCTGAAATAGTACTAGATGGTCAGCATTTGTAAAAACGAAATGGTTCATATTATCAGAATTAGGTTCAGTGGTTTCATATTTGCATCTGTAGTGGCTAGTATCCTTCAGAATTAGTGTCTATGGAAAATCCCGTAAGGCTGGAACAAACCAACTTGCATATGTTTGTTTGTTTGTTGCAATGATCGATCTTTGGTAGTGTAAAACTGACAAGGAAATTTGTTCGTAGTTGCTTACTGAACATGATAATCATCATGGCAATTATGGGAGAACTGCAATTCCCCGATCGTCTCCGACCGAAATGCGCCATCCCTCCTTCTGCTCCATGATCTGGCGTGGCCGTGCTGCCAGCTTTGCCTGTCCGATTGAGTTCTGATGTGACGATCAGTTGTATGTAGACTCGAGTTTGTTCGTTTGGCTAGCCTTCGGCAGAATCAGGAACAATTAATTGCTGGGCTACTGAAAGAGCTTGCGCTCATGTTTAGTTCGTACTGTAGCTAATCATATCAGATCAATCTATCTGTCTATCCATGATGCATGTCTACCGTCCACGTCATGTTCTGTTTTTAGTACCACATAAAACCCAACTTCTCTGTTCTGCTACTCTGCTCCCAATGATATGATAGACAGAAATGCCTTTGTTGTCTCGAGTAAATGAAGCGACGTTATTATCATTGTTACCCCCCTCTTTTTGTTTCTCATTTTGTTCTGATACAGCATGCAAGGGGAACTGATCCCACTGCAGGAGGCTTCTGGTGGTACGAAGATATATATTAATGACCTTGTTTTAAAGGTAATCGTTGTTCATCCGTTTGTGCTTTATGGTGGTTATCACATGTACATTGTTTCTCAGTTCATATCGGTTCATGTGTAGTCGGTGATGTCCAGTATTTAATTTACCTTCATGTTTTGTGCAGGCTACAGCTTTGGTTCTTCGAGAAGACCCCCAATGTAAAAGTCTACCTTGGCGAGCGACGGACCAGGGGGGCCTGGGCCATTTTACCGTACTGTGCAGCCTGCCGCACTAGGTGATCAATCGACATTGCCGCTGATCATCCTTCGGCGAGCAGTTTGTCCTCGCTCAGATTCACCAGCCACGTGACATGCAGCTCGGCGAGCAGTTTGTCCTCGCTCAGATTGACCACGACGACGACGAGCGGAAGCAGACAGTTTGCCATTGTTCAAAGTAGACATGATTTTTTGTAATTTACAGATGTTGGATGTAGTATTCTTTTATGCACTTGGCTATTATACTGTCATAGCGTTGTTCAAAAAAAAAATATTGTAATGGCTGATAGACACCAGGGTACTAGAAAGTAAAGAAAATTATGTTTTAGCATTTGGATTCTCCCCAAGGTACATGACCTAATCACATAATTATATACATTTGCAATTTGTAATGGATATGCCTGCATGAACATACCTTCTTTTGAATGATAGCTTGACCACAAGGAACAAGACAACCGAATGAAGTTTCATCAAACATGATTTTTATTCATTCATGATCACAGTCATAGAATACATAATGTCGCATTTTTGCTTCAGAAGAAAGCATACAACTTACACTGTCTCGCATTGTTTAGCATAACAAAGCTACAATCATACAATATGCGACATTGTTTAGCATATCAAAACTATTAGCTCGAGCATTTGCCAATTGTTCTACGGCCTCGCGTTTCCTCTTTGTTGCTGAAGAGCAGGGTCGCAAATAACACACTTGTACAGGTCGGCAGTAATTTGGTTGTGTCAGACCTCCTAGAATCTCCGAGCCCTCTTGCAATCCCCATCAGATTGAAACACCAGCAAGGCCACCATAGGCTTGTTGACTAGTGCCACCGTAAGAACTTTGACTAGAGAGTTTAGTTCAGTTATTCTAAAAGAATATTTAACTTTCAGTAACCATCATCAAAAGGAGCAAGTGTGCAGTTTATCAGAGAATAAATCATCAGGCAATCAAAGGACCTGGAAGTTTTGGCACGTCAAGCTTATCGCAGAACTCGTTGCAGAAGTGGTTGCAGTTTCTTGAGAGGAGCCCATAAGAGCCTCCGGGCCATTCCCAGCTGAGTTCCCGCACTATTTTATTTACCGTCAACATAGAGCAGCTGGTCTTCCCCAGCATCTCGGTCACGCGCACGGAGTCGCCGCCCCCCGCGGCGTCCTCGCGTAGCTCGACGGTGGCCTAGGCGACGGGGAGCCGTCGACGGCTCTCGTGAGGTGGAGGCGGAGGTGGACACTGGACAGAGAGAGGAGGAGGAGGAGGAAGGCGGGGAGGGAGTAGGGGACCAGGAGGCTGCGCGTGGGGAGGAGAAGCAGATCGGGTAGCGGGCGGGGGCCGTGAAGGCGGCTGCGGTGGTGAGTTCCATGGCCGGACGCGCAAATGGTGCTCCCGGCGCGCAGATGGTGCTCCCGGCGCGGCCTAGGCGCGGCAGCCGCCGCCGCGACGCGTACGGATGCGCAGATGGTGCTCGGACGCGCATATTACTCGCCATCGGTTGCCGCGGCAGCGCATGCGAGCGGGCAGAGGACGGCGGAGGCGGATGCGAGAGCGAGGGGCAGAAGGCTTCCATCTTGGGCTCGAGGAAGAAGGCGAGTAGGTGCGGCGCGTCGCGCGTCCACGGCGCCCACAACCAGCTGCTGCCGCGGCGCCGTCGGCAATCGCCTGACCACCGTGGCGATTTCTGGGGCCGGTGGAGAGTGAGATGAGCGGGAAGAACTCAATCTGACGGAAAGAGTGAGACGGGAAAAGGGAATAAATCTGACGGTGAGGTCATTGACACCAATTTACCTAAATACCCTTTTACTTAAAATTAAAAATAAAAGAATATTTGGTAGTTTCAGGTAGTTTCAGGTTCTTTTAATCTAGTAGTTTCAGGTAGCTCTTATTTTATCACCGTTCGATCGGAGCGGATGGACGGTTCTTAAAATTACCAAGTATTCTAAAACTTGTAGCGAACATTTGGTTTGGTGCATTCCTGATGCCTCTCATTCCTACTGTTCTTATCCACTTCTTTCTCTTCCTTTGATGGAGAAATCATAGACATATGTGCACATATTTAGATAAATGTGAAATCTCAAAGGCGCGCCGGGAAATGGAAGGAAAGATGGCATAAGATCATTGGGAGTGGGAACATGGAGGAAAGCCTAACCTGCATTGTTTTCACCAGTGTTAGTTGGAGGTGAAAACTTGGTTTGATATTTTCCGATGCCTCCCATTCCTATTGTTCTTAAGCACTCCTTCCCCTTCATTTTGGGCTTGCTCGGTTTCTTTAGCGTACACACCAAATATATATGTACCTATAGTTGATGTCAGGTGTTGAAGGCGAGCTACGAAGAGGAAGAAAGAGAGGGTCCAAGAGCAGTGGGAATGAGAACATGGAGGAAAGACTAAATTATTAGTTTTCACCTCTTGGGCTGGAGGTGAAAATTTTGTTTGGTGTTTCCCGATGCCTCTTATTCCTATTGTTCTTTAGCGCTCCTTCCTCTTCCTTTATCTCGCTAAATTTCTTTAGTAGAAAACCAAATATACACATGCATTTAGCCAGATGAAATGAGATGTCAACGTGAGACATGGAGAGGAAGAGAAGAGGGCTAAAAAGCGATGTAACATATGATGGAAGGCTCTGTTCCTCGTCTAATATCAAAGGATGTGACCTTGGTTAAACTTTTGTTGATGCCTCCCATGTCTATTGTCCTCCGGTGCTCCTTCCTCTTTCTTTCGGCCCGCACAACATAAAAATGATATGTTCATGTTGTTCATCACTATGTATGGTTTGATTGCTATGTTTTCTCCTTGTTTCTTTTGCATTCCTTAATCCATCCACAAGCTAAGATGATGGGCTTAACTTCCTAACTGCTTTATATCTTAAGATTTAGCAATCCCTCCGATCCAAAATAAGTGATGCGATTTTGAACTATGGTTAGTTCAAAACTGTGACACTTATTATGGATCGGAGGAAATATTGTTGTTTCTTCCTTAGATTCTACTACTACATTGACACATGCTCCTCGAACTGCATATCCAGTCTCAAACATTCTTGGATCTTCCGCTTCTCTGAAAATAGACATACATGTACTAAACATAGAAAATTAAGGGCATTCATAAGACACATTCGAAATTTCAGTTCTCACAAGGGTAGACTTGAACGGCAACATGTAAGACAATTTTAGACTGAATGCTATAGAGTGGAAGAAATATGTTTTTTTGTTTGTAACTATAAATGGTACTTTCCAATAGATTCATGTTGATTAAGATCAAATTAGTTTCTTCAGATCCTCGTCTAGTTTTAGATTTTTATCTTCCTGGCGATCAATGGGCAGTAAGAGATCAGACATCAATGTCGTTATGTCCAGAGAGTATTCATCTACCATCTCACGTGTGCTTATCTTTTTGGCTAGAATAGAATTAATTTTGGCCCAGCAAAGAAAACAAACATATTCTTCTTTGGGATGGCCCGCCCAACTTTTTGGCTGGAGCTCCGCTAGTGGGTATGTCCATTACTCATACATAGCACTACAACAACAAATCGACATGTCTACATATACTTCAGTGTTCTCATGATTGTATACTTGGCTATGGACGGTGAGTTCGGAAGAGGACGAGAGTGTCCAAGAGCAGTGTGAATGGGAACATCAAGAAAAGCATCAAATCTCTAGATCTCCTCTCGTACAATAGGAGGGATCTAGTTCTATGTTTTTCTGATGCCTCTCATTCCTATTGTTCTTGGGTGCTCATTCCCCTTCCTTTTTGCTTGCACGATTGTCTTGGTAGAGATACAGGAAATTTTAGCATACATTTAGAGTGATGGTCTAAAAATTGTAGGAATGGGAACATGGAGGAAGAATGCTATGATTCTTCCCTCGTTAACACTTGAGGTGTAGACTTGGCTTTATTTTTTCCCGATGCCTTTCGTTCCTATGATTTTTAGGTGCTCCTTCCACTACCTTTTAGTTTACAACAACTTACTAGTTCTAATGTTGTTTTGGCTCTTCGTACAACTAGAATACAAGATATGGTACTAAATAACACATTCTGCTTTCCATTGTGCTTAATCCGAAGTTAACAAAATGGTGGACCGAAGGCGGTATGAACAAATTGGTCAAGGATTGCGGGTGAACAATATGCAACAATGGTGGCTAGATGGTATCTTCACGGCTGCGGTGAACAATGAGCACGACGCCAATCGAGATCCACTAGTCTATACGTAACTAGATGCAACAATGGGGACAACCAACGTGGCGAGCTGATGACGGCGACGAACTAATGCATAGTGGCGTTGCCCAAGGTTTCGAGTCTAGGGTGTTGATTGATTCATCCTCTTCCACTTTGAGGAAATACCATAAAAGAACACTTCGTCCACAAGGAGCGCCCCTACCTGTGGAAACGGAGGTCTCACCCATCACAGACAGCAATGCGTTGGCGCTTTCAAATGACGCGACGCCCCTGTGGGCGTCCGCTCCGATTAAAATATGTGTCCGTCATGTTCCGTCTTTTAGCAGATTCGCTTAACGATTCGCTTAGCTGATCGATGATCATCAACTAGAAGCAGTGCCTGGCGGACGTCCGCCCTGTCTGTCCGACGGTCCACTTGCATGCCTACCACAGGGTGTAGACTGTAGTACGCCACCTAATCATCTTGGACCCTTGTTCAAAAAAAAAAATCATCTTGGACTGACATGAAGCTCGCCACGGAATCCTCCTGGTTCCCCAGCTTCCCATTTGAATCCTTGATATGTTACAAAATAGACGTGCATGATCAGCTATTAAGGGCATAATAAGCAACACCATGGAGGTATCGACTATCGAGATTTTTTTTTTTTTTTTGAACAAGACTATCGAGATTGGTTTCGGTGTCTTTCCTAACTCCTCTCTTTGGCAGTCACTCTGCGTTTCAGTTCACAATGTTTTCGATCACAAGAACAAAAGACGGATTCATGATTTAGATTCGGTTGGCCTCAGTTCCTTCTTCAAAATGTTTGCATTCGTCAGGTCCGCACCAATCTCTAATTTCTTCTGTATGACACAGACACACTCACACACGAGTCTCTACCATCTAAACTAAGCTCACTGAGCAGAGGATGCAACAGACAGTGACAAACACACAGAGCCCAACGAAAAAGAATGCTTGATCGATCGAGCGGAGCTGCCAAGCTCTCAGACCTTGACATTACCGCTGGCACCGCCGTTGTGCTCGACCTGCTCGTCGATGTTCCTGACGGGGCCCTTGAACCACTTCCTGGCGTCGACGACCCACCAGAGCATGATGAGCCCCAGGACGACGCCGAGCGCGACGGGGGCGTAGTTGAAGGTGTCCATCTTGATGGGGTACACGGTGGGGAGCAGGAAGACGGAGCAGGTGTAGCAGATCCAGAGGAAGGCCACGAGGCATACGGGCCTGCTGGCGGCGCCGAGGTAGAAGGGCCCGGGGCGGAAGTCCTTCTCCCGCATCACCATCCGTGCGAAGATGGGCACCGCGTAGCCTCCCACCCACCCGATGGTGGCGATGGAGGTGATGGCCGTGAACACCACGTTGATCCACAGGATGGGCAGCCCCAGCAGTGCGCACAGGGCGGCGCACAGCCACACCGCGTTCCCGGGCACCTTGCGCGTCGGGTGGATCTTGCGCCACACGGAGGAGAAGGGGACGCCGCGGTCACGCGACAGCGCGTACACCACCCGGGCGGCGCTCGTGGTGATGGAGAGGCCGCCGAAGAAGAAGGAGGCCCAGATGACGAAGAGCAGCACGATGGCGCCCGTCGAGTTGTTGTACCTCCCGTGGAACGCGTCATACAGTATCTGCGCCGGGACGAACGTGCCGGCGGTCTCGTTGGTCGGGTCGTAGAGGTAGCTGAAGTCCTGGATGCTGAAGGTGAGGGCGAGGATGTAGGCCCAGCCGAAGACGGTGATGATGCCGATGCTGGAGAGGATGGCGATGGGGCCGTTCTTGTCGGCGCCCTTGGTCTCCTCCGTCAGGTGCGCCGCCGCGTCGTAACCGTAGAGGGAGTACTGGCTCACCAGGAGGGACAGGATGGCTGCATAGGCACTGCTGCTGATCCCGGTCACCTCCGGCGCCGTCTCAAAATGCGTGAACACGTACGAGGCAGGCTGCGTGGTTTTCGCCACAAGGGGCACCAGGATCACTATGACAGTGCCACCGATCACCTGCATACAACATCCATGGAAGTGTCATTCTCACACTGTACCGTGATGAACTGCATTTTCAGTTAGCTGAAAACGAGAACTCTTCCGTGGACTAGTGGTAGCCGTGCATATGCGCATAAGGGCCAGGTCCCGGGTTCGAGTCCTCACTTCTAACTTAATGACAATGCCGGGGTGGAGTCCCCCCTCCGGTCTTGTTGTTTTAGTTAGCTGAAAACACATTATTTGCAAGGGACTGTTAATTACCTGCCACCACATGGAGATCACGTCGAGGAAGGCGATGACTTCCAAGGCGAAAGTGTTGAGCACGGCCCAGATGAAGGTTAACGAAAGGTACATGACGAGGAACAGCCAGCGAGGGGCAAGATAGCCGCCGCCTTTGTTCGTGCCAGTGCACAGCAGAATTATGCTCTGCAGTACCTGGGATCCTGCGTATGCCTGCAACAACGGAGAGGCAAAATTGACGCATTATTGCACAAGAGATTTCTCTGATGAAACCAAATGGTCAAGGAAATGAACAAGCACGGTCATGATCAGATTATATGATGAAGACAGCAATTGCCAAAAGAGGCATACCTGTGTGCCGATTCCGGCAATGAGGCCGATGGCCTCCAGCCAAGCGCAGCACCAAGATGCCAATGGACCCCAGACCGGGCCAGCGAGATGAGCAGCCCAGAAATACAAGGAACCGGTGGTCTGTTGTGTTGTCAAATAATGAAAATAAATAAGTTGGAAGCAGAGCACGTCACCTGTGATCAGAAACAAGGACTTTCTTCCCCAGAATAACAGGTGCAGCAAAACAATGCTTTCGAGATTCAGTCATGCCACTCAAGAGTCAAAGCTAAGAAAGATTGCATGAAAAATTGCGTACTAGTACGATTTCTTACTGACCAAACAGAAAGTGAAAACGAGTGGTAATTTTGCGGATCAAGAGACGGTGCCATGCAGGGAAAGTGTGTGCTTACAGGGAAGGATGAGCAGATCTCGGCCATGGCGATGCCGACGAACCAGGTGAAGAAGGAGACGACGACCCATCCCCATACGAGGGACGCCGGCCCGGCGTACTGCAGGCTGCTCCCGTACAGCGGTGTGATCCCGTGAAGAGCGTCATCGTCGAGAAGGAGATGGCCAGCGTCTTGAACAGCGTCTGCAACACATGGGACAGAATTTCGTGTTCGTAAGCCCCATTCCTCAGAGAAAACCAGAGGACCAACTACGTCCATCGAACCAGTGGCGCAAGATCACATTTCTTCCACGGAAACGAAAATAACCAAGAATCTAGTGGCGTATTTAGTCAAATATCTCCCGTGCGAGATACCCTCTCATCTCATCCATGTTACGAAGGCAAGAACAGGAAAAAAAACATGGGAATATACAGGGTGGCCATGTAACCGTACCATCTCCCGCCGGAGCTCCTGCTTGTAGCCGAGCTCGTTGAGGCGCTTCTCGCCGGAGTCCACCGCATCACCCCCGGCCATGGCGAAGCCGCCTTCTCGAGGAGTACCGAAGGCAGTTCAGCGGCCCGCCGGCCCCCTTCCTGTGATCCGCGCGCGCGCGCGTCGACGCCCACGCCTCGGGAGTCGGTGTATCGAGAGGAGTGCGCGCGGCGGAGCAGGGAGGGAAGCAAGAGCCTATAGGCAGGCCGTGGCGGCGGCTGATCTCGTGACAGGTTGCCTTCTCGTGTTGGAGGAGAGGGGCTGGAACGGAATTGGAAGGAATTGATGAATGGCCGCCGCGGTGTTTGTGCTCTGTTCGTTTGCGCCGACGTCGCGTTCGGTTATATTGCCCGTTTGCTGCGCTTGATTTCCTTGTTTTTCTTGACCTGTTGAGTTTGACTAACGGGATTCTCGGAGTTCACACTCGCATTGGAATTGGCACGTGCTCAATCCAAGTGCACTACAGCTATTGCTCGTTGCGTGAGAACTGAGGAGGAGTGCCACATTTCTCTTCTATAAAAAATCCAAGAGAAACTAAATTGCTGCAAGAAACATAGGAAGTTTTGATTGTAAATAGAAACTAATATGAGTCCATAAACGTTTTTTTTCTCTGGCAAAATGTGTGTGCCTAAACCCCAAGATAAAAATCTGAGTAAGTGCAAGAGCTGGAACAGGCCAATCTTGAAAAAATATCCAACCGTCAGTCTTGGCATTGCGGTAAGTTAATATGAGCCGATGGCTGATATGACTAAGATGTTGTCAGTGATTGTGTAGTGTCAACATGGACCTTTTCCACAAATAAGAAACAAATCTGTGTTATCGGTAAAGGTGGCCTCGACAAGTAACACCGTGATCCGTTTTGTTTTCGTGGTGGTTAGACTATGGTCGGTGCCTCAAAAAATATTGTAATATGTGCTTTATCTATCTTAATATATAGAGATTTTCTGTGATTTCAAAAAAAAATAGTATCCCTGCTTCCAATCTTGGTTTCGACAAAAGGCATTAGGTACCAACACGTAGTAAACTTTTTTTTGGTGGCACATACATAATACATTCTAGTATATCAAAGAAAGTTATCTACTTACACAAATGGTGTGAATTTTGTTCAAAATACTAATGGCGATAACATATCAGTTCTTACCTAAGAAAGTATGCTTTTAAAATACATATAATATACTGACTATTAATCCCGTGCTCCCTCCATTTCAAAATATCGTTTTGTGTTTTGGTTCTTGGTTCAGTTTAAAAAATGTCAAATAATGAGTGAGCTTGTGAACTGCCGCTGCTTTTTTTTTTTTCTTTCTTTTGCCTGTGTTCGTATAGTTGGTTTTCGACGTAACCACTCATGCACAACATGTGAACACCACTGTCTTCTCTTTTTCGTGCATTCCCAGCACTATTAACCAACTACCCTAACAAAATTGAAGCAAGATCATCTCCTATATATTTTTCTCCAACATCATTCATCATCTTTAAGAATGTCCGTTGGGTGCACGCATGATACTCTCCTTCAAGGGGTGGTTGTGTGGTGGACCTGCTGGTGCATGATGCTTAACTTGCTAAGTACAACATGCTTATTAACTAATCCATTCATATAGTAAGATTTGATACTTATCTTAGCCATGAGATTCAAACGGGGGTGGGCCAGCTGTGAGCCCGTTCCGGCCGTTGACCGTTACGTGGATCGATCGAACGTCTCAACTCCTGCAAATATTTTTCTCCCCTGGTTTTGGCATGCAGCGCCTGGTCTTCTGCACGTAGCCATCAGTTCAGTGCAGAAACAGCCAAAAGTAGCCTTTGAAATGTCTAGGTGATACGCAAGCAAAGGAAATCATGCATGTCTCTTTCAGCGGAAGGATTCTCCTTCGAGAATTGCAGTGACAAGCTTTTAATCTTAGGTTGGGTCTGCGCCTACTCGGTGTAGTCTCACAAAGTCCAAACGTGATGTAAATTTGAAATGTTACTAGCACATATAATTGCCTCTTAAGTAGAAAATTATTATTCATATATGAACCAATTTATATATAAGCGTGCATTTGAAGACTCAACATATTAAAAGGACAGATCCAGTGCTAGAAGATCCCACACTAGATGGGGTCTGAGTAAGGATTATACGAGTCAAACCCTACCCTGCAAAGTGCAATGCAGAGGGCCTAAGTCGAACCTAACACCTCTCAGCACAAGTGGGGAGTAATTCACTACAACCTGTCCTTCAAGATTCAACATACTAGTGAACAGAAATTTGTTATGTCTTCTTGCTTGTTTTGTTCTGTTTGCTTCTTGACATAGGTTTTCTTCGGTTTTGGTCGTGGAAATGCTTGTGGTGTTGCATTTTGATATGCATGTTTAAGAAAAAATGAATGGGTTCAGCACGCTATGAGAAGTGAGCAAGGTGGGTTGTTGAGTCTTGGCGCTCCAGCTTGCGTGTTTGGCGCTACATTGTGTATAATACTTCCTTTCCCTGCAACACATACTCTCAGGTGAAGCCAGGAACAATGCCATGTGTCATTTCCCTGATGTCCAGAGACAGCTTCAGAGAAAGCGAAATTTGGATACGTCTCAAGCGTCCGCCGCACTGCTATATTACAATGTTATTATAGGTTCGTACAGTATGTTGGAACCGTATGTTACGCAATCTTGTGTTATTCAGCTCAAAAAATCAGCATGGTTGGTCCAGATCCACATACAGATAGTGGATGCATAGGATGCTAACCTACATTACCTACCTGCTAGATCAAATTTCATTTACCTTATTATAGCCTTCATATATTTAGCTGTGTGCACCAGGTTAGTAACCAACTGACGACACATGCAACTCTGGCCACCTTCATAGATCAGTAACCATTTTTCGGTCGTCATAGGTCGGACCAGATTAAGTAAGATGCAGCGTCTCGGAACAAATTTGCAGCTTCTTTTTGGCTTATTAAACAGAGTTTTATCCACAACAAAACGCTACAAAATACTAGCACGGACCAGTTACAGAGCCATATCTTAACTTCATAACAAATAAGTAAATCGGCAGTTCAGATTTAAAATTACCTGGAGGTGGAATTTCGGCGGGAATTAAGTACCCATGTGCAAACGAGTCATACAAACTGGATCATGTACCAAGTAGTTCTAAATTAGTCCTTTGGTGGAGAGAATTCGTCGTTTTGCCTACTTGCCTTCACTTCCAAAATGCTAATGGATTGCATGCCGGCATGTTCACATTCTGCAGCCTGGAACACAATTCATTCACACCCTGGAAGGAAATAATACGTTGACTTCAGCTCAGAGAAACAGAACAGCAACCAACTACTCCATCAGAACAAATCCCATATTATCAGTTAAAATAATTCAAGGTTCCTTACGCAGTTGCAGCTTGCACTTGACGTAATCATGCGGCGATGCATATTTAGTTGCCACTAGCATAAGCAAAATTAAAATAAAAACCTTGCTCTTATAATATCAGCAAGATGTTCAGGACAAGTAAGCTTGTGCCAATGAAATGGTCTTCATTGCATGGACATGAACGAATTTGGACTTTGTAGACCACCAGTGTAGCATGTTCTCCTAGCATTCTTAAAAGAGAAGGCAATGGACAAGTCTTCCTCTTTTGACTCTTTCCTAGTTTTGCCGTTGGGGGGGACCAACTCACAGTAATAAAAAAATATTACAGCATCTGGCAAGCTCAGCAAGATATCATATAATAGTCCGAGATTATTGCAAGAATTTAAGTGGGTATTTTTCCTTTTTAGGAAAGTGACGTATTTTATGATTCCATCACAATTAAGGAGAACGACCAATGAGGCAGTGACATGCAGGTTTCCAGTTTTTCTAGAAAAGTGCTGGGGGATGTTGATGAGATTAATAGGTTCACAATCCTTGAATATTCAACATGGCCGGTGCAATGAAATAATCAAGTAATGAGATATGCTCCTTCAGATGATAAAGTTTTTTGTAATCACATATAGTACATGGTATATCTTGGTTGCATCAAGAACTAAGAATATCACAGCGTGCTGAAACAATCTACAGTGTATTTGAGAGAAAGGGCATACTTTGTTTGGTGGAAAGGAAGGTCGACTCTTTAGCTTTTACTAATTTTTTGCAAAGAATCCATCAAGGAGATATGCCATTAAAGTTTTTGACTAACAGGAACTCTGCTGAGAAGAAAGCATACCTCTACTGCCTGAGAGATCAGATAAGAAATATAAACAATGGAAGACTTGTTCAAAGGGCCATTTAAGTCTCACTGCCACCTCCCCGATAAAAAAGAAGTCTCACTGCCTCCAATCACTTTACCTGAGAACTATCGGCTATACTATGATGTACACAGGACGCGAGTTATTTGCAACTAGTTGCACCCGCAACTAGTTTTCAAAAATCATACTTCCGAGTTTCCAAAAATCACGAAAAAAATCATGGACATGCACCATGATGAATCTTCGACACCCATAAAATTTCATCCAAAAATATGCTCATATGTGCCCTGTGCAAAAAAGACAAATGAAAGTTTGGCATGCATGTCCATGATTTTTTTCACGATTTTTGAAAACTCGGAAGTATGATTTTTGAAAAATAGTTGCGGGTGCAACTAGTTTCAAATTTGAGTTTCCCATGTACGCATAAAACTTTCTATGAGGGCACCGTTCGGACATCAAAAGTGGACCAATTTTGTCCGTTTGGGATAGATTTTGGGTGTCCGTCCGGGACTGTCCGGCCACTGACCCCAACGATGTGCCGCAAAATTTGACCCGGACAAGAGACAAAAAAGTTGCATAGAGGAAAATTACAAATTCAGCTCGATAGCTCAGCTCAATCGATGGCCTCATTCAGCTAGCTCGCTAGTCGCTAGCGAGCACACCACGGCGGGCAGTACGGGCAGCCGGCACTGCCGCGCCCGATCTGGCCGGAGGCGGCGTGTTCCGACCTTGCCGGCAGATCGCGAGTGGTGCCGGGCTGCTCCGGCACACCGCGTCCATCTTCTACTTCTTGCCAGGCGTGGTCGTGGACGGCAGCACCGGCGGAGATGTGCATGCACTGCAGGTATGGAGAACAGCACAGGCCGGAGATGAGAACGTACACCACCACTGAGAGCTGCTACGAGCTCCCGCGCGAGCTCGACGGCCTCGCCGAGCGACGTGCAGAGCCGCTCCTCGGCAGCCTTGGCTCGCAGCCTCCTGCTCGACCCGCAGCACGGCGACCTCCCGCTGCGCCTCGGCTGGGAGCGCGTACGCCTCCGCTGCTATGTCACTCTCCGCCGCCGCCGCCACAACGGAGAGCCTAGAGCGCGGCGACGGAGTCGAGGGCCGGCCGGCAAACCAGCGCGAGGAGGGCAGCAGCGCATGGCTATCAGGCGCATCTGCTCGTAGAACCTCGCCGCGCCACGGCCATCTCGCGGGGCTGTGCGCGCCGGCGAGCAGCGCCATGGCCATCTCGCGGGCCCGTGCGCACGCCGTCGAGCTGCGCCACGGCCATCTTGGGGCGGCGGCGGTGAAGAGATAGAGGTGAGAGAGGGTGTGGTAGGTGGGGAGGGGAGAAGAAAGAGTTTTGTTTGACTGGCAGCTGGGCCACACCGGACACGGGAGGAGCACAAAGCGGACAGCCGGACAACATTTTCTGTCCGCTCTTGCCACAAATCCGGACCAAATTTGGGTCAGGTTTGGGCAAAAAATATGTCCGCCCCGGACATTTGTCCATATGCGGGGGACCGTTGGAGGGCCTGTTTTGTCCGTTCGGACAGTTTCGGACAGAGCCTGTCCATATGTGGGGGACCGTTGGAGGTGCCCTGAAGTAAGAGCATCTCCACCGGCGCTTACAATAGCGTTCTCAATAGCCTTATTGGGCGTGCCGGTACCGAAAAGCGCCCCACCAGGCTTCCCAATAGCGTCAAAGTTGCCAGAAGGGCCCAATAAAGCGTCCGGCAACCCCGCTTCACGCCCCGTCTGTAGGGAGGCAAATGCGGCAACGCGTGCCACCTTGGATACTGACGAGCGGGACCGGCACGTCAGCGACTGAAAGACGTAGGCAGAGTTATTGTGGCCGGTAAGCCCGTTTTAATGATGCACCGACTCCCCAGGCAGGCGCAGACGACACGACACGTCGAGCGCTGAGCGCTGCCCTGGCTCCCAAGGCGGTAGCTAACACGCGTCGTCGGCGTCAATGCGGCGTCTAGACTACTCAGTGTGGTCTCCAAAGGAAATCATGCATGTCTCTTTCAGCGGAAGGATTCTCCTTCGAGAATTGCAGTGACAAGCTTTAATGTTAGATTGGGTCTAGACTACTCAGTGTGGTCTCCGAAGTCCAAACTTGAAATGTAACTACCACGTATAACTGCCTCTAAGTATAAAACTAGTATTCATATATCAGTTACAATTTATATATAAGCGTGCATTTCTAGATTCAACATACTAGTGAACACTGAACAGAAATTGTGGTAAATTTGTTCATGAACATGAAAAAATGAACAAACATAGTAATTACACAAGTCGTGTTTGGTTATTCTTTCTTCTTGCTTGTTTTGTTTGCTTCTTGACGTAGGCTTTCTTCGGTTTTGGTCGCGGACATGATAGTGGTGTTGCATTTTGATGTGTGCTTAAGAAAAAAAATGGGGCACAGCTCGCCATGACAATTGAGCAGGGTGGGGTGTTGTCACACCCTGTGTTTTGTAACTAAATTGTAAGTCGATAAAGTCAAAACTTTAGGACCAACAAAATTTTCTTGGTTTCTTTGGAATTGTTTGGTTTTTCATTCTATTTGAGAAATTGTATTCCCCATACACAAAGTCTCGAGGTTGCGTGTTTCGCGCTCCATAGAATATTGTTATTCCTTTCCCTACAATAGATATGAGTGTTATTCGATGCAACATTGATGCCATTGGGGTCATATTTAAAAATTCTTATGACAATGATTTCATAACTGTGTGATTGAAAATATTACATCAAACATTTGCAGTCATGAGTTTGACTTTCCAGACTACACACCTAGTCAAACCGTGCCTTGTAAAACAACCAAGGGGGTACAAAACATAAATAAGTCCCCTCTAACATATACTCTCAAGTGGAGTCAGCAACAATGACAGGTATCATTTTCCCTGATGTCTAAAGACAGCTTAAGAAATGCCCTCCCCTCTTAGAAGCCAAATTTAATGAAAGTTTTTGCATCCATTTCTCGAAAAAAATGAAAGCAAACTTTGGATACGTCTCAAGCGTCCACACTGCTATACTACAATGTTATTATGGGTTCTTACCATATGTTGGAACTGTATTGTATGCAATCTTGTGTTATTCAGGTCAAGAAATCAGTATGGTTGGTAGCAAGATCCACACACAGATCAGCCATGCATAGGATGCTAACCTACATTACCTACCTGCTAGATCAAATATCATTTACCGTATTATAGCCTCCATATTTAGCTGTGTGCACCTTATAGCTTAGTAACCAACTGACCACACATGCAACTCTGGTCTTTATATTCTAGATCAGTAGCCTTCTTTAGGTCGTCATAGATCGGACCAGATTATTAAGATGCATAGTCTCAAAAAAAAAATCCAGCTCCTTTTGGCTTAAACGGAGTTTTATCCACAACAAAACGGCACAAAATACTAGCACGGACCAGTTACAGAGCCATATCTGAACTTCATAACAAATAAGTAAATCCGCAGTTCAAAATTACCTGAGGTGGAATTTCGGCAGGAATTGGGTACCCATGTGTAAACAAGTCATGTGAACTGGACTACTGGAGCATGTACCAAGCAGTTCTTACATATTCCTTTGGTGGAGAGAATTGGTGGTCGCCTTCCATTTCATGAAATGCTGATGTATTGCACGCCGGCGTGTTCACATTCTGCAGACTGGAACACAATTCATTCACACCCTGGAAGGAAATAATACGTTGACTTCAGCTCAGAGAATCAGAACAGCAACCAACTACTCCATATATCAGTTAAAATAATTCAAGGTTCCTTACGCAGTTCCAGCTTGCACTTGACGTAATTATGCAAAATAAAATAAAACTCACCTTACTATTTCTGTGTGCAACTTGGTCATCCTGCAGAGTGTTATAAACGATAGCAAATAAACGACGAAGAGCGGAACGATCAGACCAAAGGGGACACGAGATTTTAACGTGGAAAACCTCTCCAAACAAAGGAGAGGAAAAAACCACGGGCGCCAGCCAGCAATACTTCACTATATCGGGTGAGGTTACAAACGCCGTGGATTTACAATGTGTGGCTTACACCAAGCGGCGGCTTACAAGATGTATATATGGTGGCATAAAACCCTAAGTCAGCTGCAGTCTGACTCGGAAACGACGTGTACCAACCTCCGGCGACGGGCCTCCGCTCCGCTCCGAAGTTAGCCTCTCACTTTATATCTTCATATGAATTTGGAACACATCAAAATAACACAGAGTGCCAACCTGCTTATAATATCAGCAAGATTACAGGACAAGTAAGCTCGTGCCAATGAAATGGTCTTCATTGCATGGACATGAACGAATTCAGACTTCGTAGACCACCAGTGTAGCCTGTTCCCCCCCAAAGTGACCATGAAAGTAAACATTCTTAACGGAGATATCTAGATTATGAGGTGACTGGGGAACTACAGAGTAAACAACATGAACAATTAACCGGACAAAAATTTGAACTAAGATATGTTCAAACTGATAGTACAAGTCCTTGTGACCTTACCTTGTTAAAGGGTGATTGACTGATTGTCTTCAATATCAGCTCCAGTACTATCATACGATAAAATAAACTATTATATTCCAACGCATTTCTACCTTTTGAGGCACTGGCCAAGTATTTTCCACTGAATATTCCAAGTGGTGATGGCATGTTTTTTCCAAGGAAGATTGCTAGCACTTAGGATATGTTTTACTTACTGAAGTCCTTCTTATATGCTGAAATTCAATTTTTCAGAGGGGCAGCGATTTCTGATGGCAGACCAGTTGTCTATGCACATATAGCAAAACCTGTTACACGAAATCAGGTTATTTATATATCACTTTAGAGTTTTAAGCAAATCACGTAGCGCTCGGTTAAAATTGAAGGTTTGAGGAAGAAAATCCACACATGCAGCTAGCTAGCTATAGCCGTACCAGTGTTAGCAACCATCCAAAAGTCCTCTGTCAATGACGATATCTCTACAAATACCACAGATTTCTTCTCAGACGTATAATTCTCCTGCAAAATAACAGAGTGTTGACGGATGACTAAAGCAAGAAACATAAATTATGCTCCGGAACAATAACTATAGGTACATCCTGAAGAAATGCGTAAATTATACTGAAGAAAAGCCAGGTCTGAAGAAACGTGGCAGCATTCTCTCTCTTTCTTCTCTCCCAAGTATTTTTTTTTTTGAATAAGGTAGAGGCATGATTACGCTGCTGCCTCTGCAGGGCAAATTCCCGAAAATATACAATTCTGACTAGTGAGTGTTCTTGGAGCCAGCAATATATATGTTCATGCAGTAACCCTTCTAACAAGCTTTTCAGTGATCTGATAACTCATAGTGAAAAGAAGCCCCTCTTGAGAACAATATTCTGATTGAAAAGATGTTGCTTGACTGTAACAAAGAAAAATTTGTCCAAAAAAAATGGGACGGCAATGCATGAAGTTAGATCGACGAACAAGCTCTGTGTGCCGTGTATGTATTGCCGGCGTGGATGTCTGCGTGATTCGTATGATCAGGCGTGGGTCCATTCGCGCGTGTGTGCATCGTTCATCCATCGCTGAGAAAACTGATTCTCCTTGATGGTGATTGACGAATGCTCCACAGATGATTCGTGTTCACCTACTTGATATGCTGCTGTGCGTACTGCTTTTGTTTTGTGAGAAAAATCCGGCTCCTACTGCTGGTCCAATGCCTGGATCACCGGCCTCTCCCCAATCGATCCAGTACTATTTGGAACCGTGGATGGAGATTTTGTATCTGATATTTGGAAACTTCACTAGGACCTGAATTTATCATCTTAGTTTGCATTGCAGCAAGCGTGGGCATGCATCAGTTGTTTCCAGAAGTTTGTTCAAACTGGTAGTTAGACCTGCCAGCATTAATCCCCTTTCCTCTGATGCTATTTACAACTGTGGATGGAAATCTGAGGTGTGGTATCTCGGAACT
Source organism: Poa pratensis (assembly GCA_947311845.1). Taxonomy (NCBI): domain Eukaryota; kingdom Viridiplantae; phylum Streptophyta; class Magnoliopsida; order Poales; family Poaceae; genus Poa; species Poa pratensis. The sequence continues at coordinate 25,509,042 of CAMZMU010000051.1, read as the reverse complement.
TCATTCATTTGAACCTGTTGGAAATCTGAGGTGTGGTATCCTCGTCCCTGCATTGCAGCCATCATCAGGCATTGAGACAGAGCAGGCTGATACTAGCAGCCAGAGCAGATGTCTTCCCCGTTCCCTACTGGTTATCTGTTGTTGCGAAGAGTAACATATGCTTCTTCTTCCTTGAACCAAACCACATTCATCAAAACCATGTTGTTCTGACTCCCGTAGTTGATCCATTTTTTGCCCGGTGCACGTATTTCAGACTGGACGTCAGGTGCCTGAGGATTGCATGGGGTGCAAATGCCCGGAGACGAAATGCAATAATGTGAACTGTCCTTGCTCCAAGGTATGTGTCTTCTACATGCATGGTCTTTCTTATGTAGATTATCTTCTTGCATTCAATGTTTTTGAAAAACAAGACATGCTTCTCTTATCATCCTGACTGAGGCTAGCTGGTTCTTGTTCTGAAGGGCGAGTACAGGTGCACCTCGAAGTGCGAGTGTGAAGATTGTGATAATATGTATGGGATCAGAGGGAGTGAGTGCACCGGCCACATTCTCCTCTTTCTGTTTTCCATGTATGATCATACTCGTGTGATCCATGTCGCTCTGCGCGCATAAAGCAGGTGACTAACACTGAACCAGGGCAGGGAGGCATGGGCCGCTTCGACCTGAACAAACTACCATTATCAAGCATTGAGACAGAGGAGGCCGCCTTGAGCATTGCTACTTCTGTGTTCAGAGTAACATATGCTTCTTCTTCCTTTAACCAAACCAAATTCATGAACACCATGCTGTTCTGACTCCTGTAGTTGATCCAATTGTTGTGTGTTGCACGTATTTCAGGCCGGACGTCTGGGGCCTGAGGATTACAAGGGTGCAAATGCCAGAGCTCGAGATGCTACAACAGCGGGCGCAAATGTCCTTGCGTGAGGGTGTGTCTTCTACATGCATGGTCTTTCTTATGTAGATTGTTCTTGTTGCATCTATTGTTTCTGAAAAAAAACACTAGACATGCTTCTTCCTCTGATCCTCCTGACTGAGGTTAGCTGGTTCTTGTTCTGAAGGACTTGTACAGGTGTACCTCAAAGTGGAGCGCATAGGATGTGATAACATGATTGGGCTCATAGGGAGTGAGTGCACCAACAACATTCTCCTCTTTCTGTTTTCCTTGTACGATCATCACGCTCAGTGTCATCTGCACATACAAAGCAGGCGACTCAAGAACTGAACCAGGGCAGGAAGGTACGGATGGCGTAAACAACGTACCTGTTGAAACCACACCACCACCAAACATTGAGCCAGAGACGGATGATGATACCAGCAGCATGACCTGGGAACCGCCGCAGATGGAAGAACAGCCCACACAATCTAGGGGCTTCGACCTGAACGAACTACCACCCAGGTTAGTTCGCCTTATTTTCGTCAGGAGAGGTTTCTAGGGATTGATCTGTTCAGGAGTAACCCTGGTTTTGTGCTCCTCTTGTGCAGTGATTGATGATAACAGCCTTCGGTTCAGATCATGTTACCTTTTGTGCAGTGATGTCCATAGTCTTCAGTTCAGAGCATGCCACCTTACTATCCAGAACACGACGACCCTTCGCCGTTCAAATGTGCCACTTCCCGCCCGAATATGTGGTCGTAAACACAACTGGGTCCGGGGCTCCTTGTAATGGCAAATGACAAGTCTCTCTCTTTTGACTCATTCCCAGTTTTGCAGCTGGGGAGCTTCCATGTGATCAACTTACAGTAATAGAAAAGATTGCAGCATCTGGCCAGCTCATTAAGATCTGATATGATAGTCTGAGGTTATTGCAAAAAGTCAAGCACATATTTACTTTTTTAGGGAAGTAATATTATCTTATAATTCCATCACAATTAAGGAGAATGACTAATGAGGTAATGACATGCAGGTCACCAGTTTTTCTAGAAAATGCTGGGGATATGGATGAGATTAACAGGTTCACAATCCTTGAACATTAAACATGTTCTATGCAATGAAAATATAATCAATTAATTTTTTCTCCTTCAGATGATCAGGTTTCTTGTAATCACATATACTAGTACATGGTATACCCTGGTTGCATCCAGAACTAAGAATATCACAGCGTGTGCTGAAAGAATTTACAGTGTATTTGAGAGAAAGGGTATACTATGTTTGGTGGAAAGGAAGTATTGACTCTTTAGCCTTTAATATATTTTTTTCATGAAATCCATCAACGAGCAATGCCATTAAAGTTTATGACTAACAGGAAGTCTGCTGAGAAAGCATATACTTCTACAGCCCGAGAGATCAGATATGAATAATCAAACAATGGAAGATTTGTTCAAAGGGCCACTTAAGTCTCACTGCCTCCAATCACTTTACCTGAGAATTATCTGGCTATGCCATATTGTACACATAAAACTTTCTATAAGTAACAAATGGAGCCCGGCAGAACACATTCATCTATCCAATAGTGCTACTGCTACCTAGTGAAATACTCTATTCAAAAGATACATAAGCCAAAGTATGGTCTCCCTTTTTATATAAATTACTTCAGCAAGTACATTCATCCTTCCATCGTCGCCTTGCAAAAAGGGAAAATATAAGCAACAGGGAAGCAGGCAATTTTTTCAGACACACCATTTCTGAATTGCACCTTTTTCTTCATCAGTTTCAACTTGATCATTTGATTCTACATCTGCGCTCTACAGTCTTCCATTTTGTGCAATTTAGATAGATATGGAGCTTTAGTACTAGTCCATTATTACAACTCTGAGGTGTCTTGAATCGTAAAGATCATAAACACACAAGGAAATTGCAGCAATTCCATATTTTGCGGGGATATGGAGATTGTGCAGAATTTGGTATTTTTCCATTATACAGGCAGGCAGCTTTATCACTCTTCTGTTAGAAGTGTCTGCTGTCTTAAAACCTAGAACATTATCGTCATGTGGCACTTGATTCATGTAAGTTGACTATGCCCCTTGAAATAGCATCGAATCTAACATTATAATGTTCTTAACTTAGCCAAAAATCACTTTATTAGTCTACTGCTTGTGGTGCCCTTGCAGGATTAAAAACAGCCTGTCAAAAACTTGTCAACCATCTTCCAACAGAAGCTAAAGAACATGGCATCTTAATATACTACTACTATTAAGCCACCCACATACATAGACTTAGTAAATGGTGGTAGAACATGAGGTTAGCATGGTTGAGAACTTGAGGCTGTAGGTTTGAAGCCTCACTACACATGCATGATAATCAATCTAATATACCTTTCTGCAGAATATTACTATCAATATCAGTATATATTTCTAAAATAAGTCAGCCAAGAACCATAAGGGAGCTCAAACCTTGCATTTCTTCAATGATGTTCCTCACAGATCCTTTGCACCACTTCCACGCGTCAAGAACACAAAACAGAAAATGATCAGTCCCAGGCAAATGCCAAGAATGTTAGGTGCATAGTTTAAGGAGCCCATATAGTGTAGGACGCAGGTAACAGGAACACTGAGCAAGTGTAGCAGATGGAAATACACCGCACTGATCCAAAGGATGGGCAATCCAAGGAGGGAGCTCAAAACAGAATACGCTCAGATGGTCTTTGCACTTGCAGCCAGAGAAAATGAAATGATATGGTCCCTTGATAGTGTATACACCCACAGTGCAAGAAGGAAACATCACAATGTTGGCATGAACATAGTTCAGGTTGCTTCTGCAAGTGCCAAGAATTAATCAGAAAAAGGTGAGCTAACTCTACGTTTAGTAGATGAGTCACCGTGTGAGAAAGTGTTTGTATAATTTTTTGAATTGAGTTCTAACAACTTTAGTTTCAATATTTCCAGTGCAACTGATTATTGCAGGAAACTCTGTGATGCATTACCTGGTTGCTGAAGGTGAGGGCAAGGATACACGCCCAACCAAAATAAAATCTGTGAATATAATCAAACTGTGAAAAAATAAAGGTCCTGGGACAAATAATTGTGCTCTCATAAAATTAGAATAGAGCCTGCTGAAAGAAACTAATACAGTAACATTTACAAGTGTATTTGAAGAACATAGTAACCCATCGTTATAACCCTTTTTACAAATAAACATAAAGAAGCGAACGTTTGGATTGAAGTTTGCAGAAGTAACTCTGCGAAAAGAAAGAGAGACATACAACTCCTTTTGAGAGGAATCAACTATACAGTATCAAATGAATGAAGGACTTCCTCCAAAACAAGTCTAGTCTTCTTGTCCAAGGGCTTCTCCTCGGTATCAGAGTAGGCGACATTGAGCAGATAGAGTTTTCTAGAAGAAACGAATGCCGCAGAGAAAATCCGCTTCATCCCTCCCCTGGTGCTATCCAATGAATACTCGATTTCGTACACTGTCAAGCCATCATGACCTGATCTCTCTCCAGTAGAAATCACCTCTGCAGATTTGGTACTTTCCTGAATCAATGGAAAAGATTCAAAACAACTGCCAATACTAGCACTGAAGTTCTCCAAAATATTACCACTGAATCTTTACCACCGGTTATAAGAAGCAACAACAAGAGGAGTTCAGTTTTGAGCTTCAGTATGAACTGCTCGTTTGAATACATTTGATGCAATTTCTACCCATAACCACATACAGATATAACAATTAAAGCAACTGATCAAACAGAAACTCCCTATACTGCACAATAGATAAGCAGTTAATGTAAGTAGGCTAGCACATCAAATAAGACCATTACACAAGTTAACTAAAAAATAGCAATACAGCACGGGGCAGGCAAATTGCAATGCCCCTAAACAACACCAAAAGTGTTCAGGCATTAGCGCGTTACCTTTTTCTTCTCCGCCTGCAGAAGCCTATCCGCGACAAACTGCGGCGTACCAAAATCCGTCAGCGAGGAGAGGCGGACCGGGTTGACGACGACGCCGATATTGTTACTCCCCTTCCCCTCCTGCTGAAACAGCGCCGTCGCGCCCGCCTTCTCCACCTTCCCCAACAGCAAAACACAGTTCACAGCTCCAATCCACAATCCTAACGCGTCAAAAATGCACAGAGCTTCCTACGCTACTACAGTACTGTACATCACATACTCATATGCATATTTACACTACGTTTCAGGCTTGCAGCACCGCGTCGCTTCAGTGCTTCGTACCTTGGGCCATGAGGCGGGCTTGAGAAGGGTGAACCCCTGGTCCTGGTCAGTGTACCGCTCCAGCTCCAGCATCGGCGTGTCTCCTTCTCCTCCCCCGACCTCTGCCTCCGTCTCCGATGCGGATGCCGCGGGGAGTTGCCGTGACCAGGCGGGGAAAGGGATGGCTGTGAGGAGCAGCGAACCGGCGGAAACGGCCCTCCTTGTTAGGAGCGGAGGAGGGGGGGAGATGTGACATTTGGGCGCGATGGTGCGGGGAGGAGGCGGGCGCTGGGCGCGGCCAGCGAGCTTCAGCGGCGGGCTGCGGCGAGGGCAGCCGACGGCGCCGACGAGTGGCATCGATAAAAATCGATTTGTAGACGGAAGTTCTCGCTCGCGGCTATGCCCGCCTCTGCCGCTCGGTTCGTTATCGCCATTTTACGCTGACTGTGGGCCCGCTAATGGCATGGGCTGGATAAAAGTGAAGCAATAAAGCAATGAACAATGGAAAACGCTAGGCGTCCCCCGGGGGATCTATCCCTCCGATCCTCCGGGTCGCGCGCCGTCGGATTAGATCGCTAGGAACCGTCCGATCCCGCCTCACCCCCACCAACCCCGCGCGCTGCTGCAGACGCAGCAAATAACGGATGCGTGTAGCAAAATCTGTTATAACCGAAAATCGGGCACAATCCCGTGACTTGCGCGAGGTGGACGGCGACGGCGAGGCGGCGCGCCGTGTAGCTCCGCCGTTGCTGCCGCCATGGACCACCTACGCCGCCCCATCCTCTACCCACCCCCTGGACATCCTAATCACATACCAGCGCCCTCCATAGTTGCTTCCAGCTCGAATCCGCCCGCACGGCAACGACGCCGACCTACGAACGGATCTGCGAACGGCGGCGCAAATCCAACGTTCATGCAAGGATTTCTGCGTGATCTGATGAATCCAACGACTGTATTTGATGCGGATCCGGAGACTGAGCAGCCCGCAACTTCGGTAAGTTTGCAATTTCTGCTACTGAAAATTCAGATACTTGCGTGCAGCAACACCTCGTCGATTTGGTCGTTTTTCATGTTGTAGCAACTCCTATTCGAAAACTTGTGTGTTTGCCTGCTTGAATTTGTAAGTGGATTATTGTGTGTAGCAAAACCTAGAAATGTAGCAGAAATTTAGTTTTAAGAAAGACGGTGCTACCTTATTTTTAAGAATGAAGTGGCTAATTGCTGCATGATTAACATTTGATGCTGCAAGTTTTAAAATAAATGGACTAATGCTACATTGAAATTGTGTTTTGATATGCAGGAGTTTGTTGCAGACAGTATACTAGGAGGTTTTGACCTAAACAGGTCTGTTCATTCAGAAGGTTTTGATGATTATGTGCAACCTGACAATGGACCAAATAACTTTGCTGATGGACCACACAGTGCAACAAGTGCTGCTGCTGAAGAAAATGAAGAGGTTTGCTCACAACCAGTTGTTCCATTTGTTGGAATGACCTTTGCCACCATAGAGCAGGCACAGATAGTCTACAATGACTATGCCTTTAAGATGGGGTTTGGGACACACATTGGAAACACCAAGTACAGCCAAGCTAGGAATGCTCCCAAAGACACAATTCTGAGCAGGCTGTTCGAGTGTGTGCATACTGGGAGAGTTGTTCCTGAAAAACCTGCTGCAGCTGAAGCAAAATCTGCTATGGTGGACGATGCAACAGTAGATATGAGCGCCTACACTGGACAGAAGTCTCGCAGCAAGCAAGCTGGTGTGCACAAGGTTGCTCCTGACGCAAGACAGCGCAGCAAGTTGCTCCGACATGATTGCAAAGCTAAGATGCTAGTAGGGAAGCGTGAAGGTGTTTGGACTGTGACTGCTTTTGTGGAGGAGCATACCCACCAATTGGTGCAGCAAATTGGACGCCGCCGGTACTACCGATCTCACAGAAAGGTTCCAGAGGAGGATTTTCAGTTTTTGCAGACATTGCATGATCAAAACATAACAACAGCAAAAATAATGGGTTGCCTCGGAAGTGTGCATGGAGGTGACCCTAGATGTCTAGGTTACGTGAAGAGGGATGTTACCAACATCAGGAGGTTGCTGCGAGAAGACGTCACGCTCCGAGATATGAGCATGACCGTTGAGTATTTCAAGCAGCGGCAAGCCGTCAGCCCTGGTTTCTACTACGCTACGCAGGTCGACGGCAATGATGCTGTGAGAGCTCTGTTCTGGGTTGATGAGAGGACACGTGCATTGTACAGCAAGTACAGGGACTGCGTCTTCTTCGACACCACGTTCTGTACCAATCGCTATAACATGCCATTTGCTCCCATAGTTGGCATCAACAACCACACCCACACTATTGTCCTAGGGTGTGCCCTGCTACCGGATGAGAAGGTTGAAACATTTAAGTGGGTCTTTCAGAAATGGATGGAAGCAATGGGTGGGGTGCACCCACACCATATAATGACTGACCAATGCAGCAAAATTGCAGCAGCAATAAAAGAAGTTTTCAAAAATTCAGTACACCGGGCCTGCGTCTTCCATGTGCTACGCCTAGCAAAAACCAAACTGGGCCCGCTGCTGAGAGAAGGTAACCCATTTGCTGATGCTTTCTACGCATGCATATATGGAACAGACACGGTTGAGGAATTTGAGATATGCTGGCAGCAAATGCTTCAAAATTTTGCTCTTGCCGAGAACAAACACCTGCAAAATATGTGGAAAGCTAGAGCTACATGGGCTCCAGTGTATTTCAGGAAATGCTTCTTCCCATTCACAAGCACAACAGGGAGATCAGAAGGTCTGAATTCGTACTTCAAGTCCTTGATCACACCTAGTGACTCTGTTTGGACATTTGTGCAGCAATATGAGCTGTGCCAAAATTTGATGCTCGATCGCGAGGACAACTCAGGGTTCATAATGGAAGCTACAACAGCACCACTGTGGGGAAGGTAAGGATCTATTGTACATGTAGCATTAATTACTTCTGTAGCAAAAAACTGGTTATATTCAGTTGTAGCAACATAAGAAATTATTTAAGCAACTGTATTAGTGTGTTGTGGCAACAATATTTGTGTATTGTAGCAAAACAAAATTAGGATAAAAATGTTAATTCATATCATTGTAGCTTTGCATTCTATCTGATGTAGCACCTGCTAAACATGTTTTGTAACATTTTAAAAAATGCAGCTATCCAATTGAAAAGCAGGCAGTTACATTCTACACCAGGGAGGTGTTTGAAAGATTTCAGAAAATGATTACTGCGTCAACAAGGTTTTATCCGCTCCGAGCAGAGGAAGATGCCCTGTGTTACGATCTTGTTCCCAACCCAGGGATTGAAATGAAGACATATCGGGTTCGAGTGGTGGTTGACGATGGGCTTTATTCATGTGGTTGCAACATGTTTGAGATGTGTGGTCTGATATGCCCTCATATCATCCGGGTCATGGTGCACATGAATGTGCAGGAGATACCTGACAGATACTTGCTGCGTCGCTGGTCTATTGCTGCAACAACTCCATCCGGAGCCCCTGGTACAACACCATCAGGTTTGGTGTCCCTCCAGCCAACACACTCAAGTACACTTCTCTGTGCAGGAAGATGAATGCTCTTGCATCAGATGCATGCTTCGCTGAAGCTACATACGAAGTGGTGTCAGACATGGTTGAAGAAGCAGCTGTACGGGTTGCTGCGATTACTAGAGCATTAGTTGAAGCGGCTAAACAACCACAGCAAAATGCAGGAAACAACAATGCTCATGCAACTGAAGCAGAGGGGAAAGGGGCACAAGCAGAAGAGACACACAATGATGCAGCAGCTTGTAGCTTTCTGAGAAATCCTGCAAGAGTAAAGCCTGCTGGACGCCCAAAATTGAAGGAGCAGAGGCGGAAGCCGTTGATAGAGCTGCGCCATGATGCAGCAGCAAAAAGAAGAAAGAAGGCTGATGAAGCAAAAACAGAGAAGAAGAAGGTGCCAAAAGAGCCAAGGAAGAAAAGGGTGAAGAAATGTCCCTTTTGCACCGAGGAAGGGCATGTGGTGCAAAATTGCAAATATTACAAAGCAAAGGTGTCAAGAGATGCTGAGTTGGCAGCAGGAGCTGAGTTGAGGCTGTAGATGCTATGGAAAAAAATGCAACATACATTCTTATGTAACTAAAAATTGCACTTACTTTTCTCGAAAATGGACCACATGGTACCACTTGTATGTGTTATTTGGTTCTGCTGAGGATGCAGCAATTGAGACTAAAAAAGCACACATCATATAAAGTATCTGTTGTCTTTTGATTATGTTAGCAATTTCATGCATCAGATGAATAGAATTGCTGTCTGGAAAAAGCTTGTAGCAAGCACATATAATTGTTGAAGCAAAACAATTTATGTAAATGAGCAAAATTCTTGTACCAAAACAGAACCTGGTGTTTCTGGGTCCACGTAGCAAACATGTCGTTGCTTTGATGCAGATTATTTATTCTTATGTAGCAAAAAAATTAATCTGTTGTAGCAAAACACATATTTGAAAAGAAAGTGACAATCAAACTGACAATGTACTTCAGACTGGCCGCAGCAAACTGGTATTATTAATGTAGCATTCAGTTGATTCTATTTTAGCAAGATCTTTACACACAGGCAGCAAAAACACATATTTGAAAAGAAAGTGACAATCAAACTGACAATGTACTTCAGACTGGCCGCAGCAAACTGGTATTATTAATGTAGCATTCAGTTGATTCTATTTTAGCAAGATCTTTACACACAGGCAGCAAAACACATATTTGAAAAGAAAGTAACAATCAAACTGACAATGTACTTCAGACTGGACGCAGCAAACTGGTATCATTAATGTAGCATTCAGTTGATTCTATTTTAGCAAAGATCTTTACACACAGGCAGCAACAACACATGAAGTTTCATACAGGGGAGAAAAGACAATCTCTCTTACAAGTTTCATACAGGGGAGAAGTTCATACAGACGCAAAATGGGTTACATAAGTAGCAAACTACATGATAGTTTCCTAAAACTGGATTACATAAGTAGCAAAATGGTTTGCGTATTAAGCTCGCTATCTATTCCATCAAGTCCGCCTCCATTATCTTGTCAATGTTCCCCTTGTTCTCCCTGGAATCAATGAGTGTTGCTGCAGCAGTCATGCGAAATCTTGGCAATCCATCAGCATCGAAATCCAACATCACCTTCCCATTGAAGTGTTCCATGTAGAGCATTGTGAAGAATCCACAATCGTAGCTGCAGCAAGAAAAACAGACAAAAAAGTTAATGAAAAACCAGTAAAAACACAACACGAAACATGTAGATTTTTAATTTAGTAGCAAGTACAAAGCTACGATTGCCATTGAAAAAAGCTATAGTGCAGCAAAAAAAAAAACTTACAGAGTTTTTTGCTTCGGGTGGGGAAGGCTGACATGCGTGAAGCTTGACCATTCAATGTTTTTGGAGCATTTTGCTACAGAAACTAGCTTCACAAAGTTTGTAAACTACAGAAACAGAAAGTTAAGACATGTTAGATACACAGTTATTAAGAATAAGACAGTAGAAAGGTGTTCTGTAGCAACTCACCAAGTTACTTGCTGCTTCCTCCAATATGGTCGTGTCCTTGGATTTTGTGAGAGAATCAAAAGTATGATACTGCTTGTGCAGCAAGTTAACTGAACACAGAATCCAGTGGTTGTTCTTTACAACAGGAAAGTGAAGCTGCATTTGCAAAAAACATCCATGTAAAATCCAACAAAAATTCATAGGAGTTTATGGTTTGTTCTAGAAAAAAAAGAATAACTCACAAGGTCAGACTTCATAATCTTGAACTCCTTATTTTGGGCAGTGAACTCTCTCAAGCAACCTTCTGCATCAAATACTTCTGGATCAACAGTTAGCCTCATCTGTTGAGCAAACAAAAGAAACAAAGCATGATATCAGATCAGGTAGCAAAAAATAATAATTATGAAGCAGGTTAACAAAAAGCATTGTAAAGATCAGGTAGCAAAACTCACCGTTAGGTAACAAGAAAAAGCGTACTTCTTCAACTCTTTTGCACTATTCTTCGATGCTTCTTTTGATACCTTGTTTGAATTCTCGGTCCACAAACCCATGATCTGAGACTCTAGTGTTGCGCGAGGCCGCAGAGAGGAATAGAAGCTCTTGTATGAACAGTGAGTACGCCCAATCTCAATGAATGGGGTGCTGCATTGAACAAAAAGTTTTATGTCAAAAACATCAACAGCAAACATTACTAGTAGCAACGTAAGTGTAGATAGATAGCAAACCATATATACTATAACAGCATATGTACTACAGTAAGGCAGCAATGTGACAAAAGTAAAAGAGTTACGATGAAGCATTAAGTTATTAAACAAATGAAGCTACATAGTAGTATGCTAGTAATGTAGCAAGAAACTCACGGTATTGCGCTCTTCTTCTTCATACGGTCAGTCTTGAAAGCTCGAGTATGCGTCACATACTTTTCATATGTGGTAGCAACATCTGAAGAGGCCTTCTTGCTCTTAGCCTTCTTGTTAGGAAGCAAGTCCTCCTTCATAGCCCTCCTGTATCTTGTCTTCTTCTCCAGTGTTGCAACACCTACGCTGCCATCTTTCTCCATAGCCGCATCTTCAAAAATAAGAGACATTGCACACAAATAAGAAAAGGGGAAATTGAAGTGAATGCATCTCAAAAACAAAAATAAAAAAATGCCAGTAAAATGAACCTTTCATGTTGTGCTCTGCTGGAGTCAAAGCCTCGGATTCCTCAACTGTTGCTACAACATTTTGTTGTGTAACAACATTGTCTGCGACATCAGAAATGGAGTTTGAAGCATCAGCAATGTGCTCCGGAGCATCAGCAATAATGTCGGTCAGCAAAACAGTGTCTGCGACATCAGAGATGGAGTTTGAAGCATCAGCAATGTGCTCCGGAGCATCAGCAATAATGTCGGTCAGCAAAACAGTTGTTTCGACAGCGTTTTGTTCAGCAGTTGCTTCCAATACATTTGCTTCAGCATCACCCTGTGCAGCATTTGCTTCACTGCTGCTTGGAGCATCCATTCCCTGCTGCCTTGCTTTGTGTTCTTCTGGAACAGTGCCATGGTTCTCTGCACATAAACCTGCATCAGGCTCCTGCAACAGTGCATTCTTCCGACGCGATTCCTGGCTCTGGCTGCATAGCTCAAATGATGGGCAGTCGTCCCAATACCCTGGAGGAATCACCCTCCTTGGACTTGGATCTGCCACTGGATCGACAGTAGCAGGTCTGACCGGGCTATTAATTTCTGCATGTTCAGCAGCTGCAGCTCCGGTGACAGATGCATCAGTTATAACAGCATGCTGTGGCTCGTTTTCTTGCACTGAGATGTCTGCTGTCATAGTATCATTGACTTGCTGCTGTCCCTGTGCGACCCTCTCCCTCCTTTGGTCATCAGCTTGATCTGTATTCACCTCCGGAAGCCTAAGCTTCTTTCTCTGATTCCCCCATTTTGAATTCAATGCCATGTCCCTCGCCCTCTTCTGCTGGACATCACCTATTGTTGCACACTCGGGGAGCACGGCCTCTTTTGCTGCGCAGTCTTTTTCAGCAACATTTGTGACTGTAACATTTGATGATGAACCTTGTTTTGCTCCAACAACATCATCTGCTGCAGATCCCTCTTTTGTTGTTGCAGCCTCTCTTGCTCCAACAACAGCATCTTTACATGACGAATCTTTTGCTGTCACCTCTATAGATGAAGGTTGTTCTGCTACAACAGCAGCTTGTTTTGCTCCAACAGCAGCAGTTGCAGTAACAATGGTTCCACTTGCAACAGGCGCCGGCTTGTTCTTCTTCCTCAAAACTTTTTTTATAACAGTTGCAGGTTTGGTTGCCTTATCCATAACCTCCTTCCCATTTGGTTTACTCCTCTGTACCTCTCCCACTTTTGCTACACGCGCTTGCACCACCCTATCTTTCTTTGCACCATCATTTTGTCCAGCAGCGGTCTTGTTTGGTGCATCCTCCTGCTGCGATGGAAAATCTTTCTGCACGTCTCTATGCTGGTGTGATGAAGTGTCCGTTGAAAACACAAAGCTTGGGCCATCACCTTCTCTCATAGCAGCATCAACATCGTTCAGCAAAGAAGCCATGCGTTTTGCATGCACAAGTTTCAGACCTTGGTTAAGTTGCTTGAGTGTATCATCAACATCAGTAGCAAAAAGGATCTTATGCTTCTCATACAAACACTTGAACCTAGGAGGAACCTGTAAGCAAAAAAGTAAAAATGTGATACTGTCAGCAAATATTGTATGTTAGCATATAATAATAACTAAGACAGCAAAACAAAACCACTATTGATGCAAACTATGCCAACTAAGACAACATTTTCATCTAAAAAACACAGCATTGTTAGAAAACATCAGGGAGCACAAAATGAAAAAAGTGGTAGCAACTTATGTGTACTAATGATTTACAAAAAAATAACTAAAGCAACAAAACAGAAAAATCTTCATGGATTTTTCTGAAAGTATACCTCTAAATCCTGCATACCAGGGAACTCAATCCACTCCTTCAGGGATGCTGACGGGTTGACTTCAAAATCTTCTACAGTAGCATTGCTAGGTCCTGGTACTGAACCATAGATTGTTTTCGAGGATTCCAGAAACTGCACAAAAAATACAATTGTTGCATAAGTAAAAAATAACACACAAAAAAAGAAAAGAATAGAAGGAAAAGGAATAAGGGTGCAGTGCATTACAGGACGCTTCCCAAATATAGTCTTGTTTTTGGGGTCCTCCAGGTCGATTTCAGCTATGAAATTGAAGTCCTTGTTTTTCACAAAGCATGCTCTAGGGAGAGAATAGTTAATGCGGTGCGAGTTTGCTGGGATATCAAGATGGTCCATGTATATAATCTATGAACAAAAAAATAGTTTAGGTCAGGCAATGCTGCAAAAGACAATAAAAAAAGCTATGATCCAACCTACAAAAGAACAGTACGACCATATGCTACAATATAAGTCCATATAAGCTACATAAAAGATTCAACATATGCTACGATATATGTCGATCTATGCTACACCATAAGCAAAGCAAAAAACATAAAATAAGGGATCACTTACAGCAAGCACAGGCAGGGGTCCGCATATCCAGAAATCAAATTTCGCTGATTCCTTGTCCAAAACCAGAGGCCTTGCCTTCATAAGTTGAATTTTTTCTACATAATACATAGCCAACTCCAATATGTGCTCATCCCAGTCGAACTCATGCACCTTCTTTGGAACATCCATGCTACCCAGGTAGTCCAAAGACATCATATTACCAGAGCCAGGGTGCAACACGGTAGAACAACAGAGCAGGTCCCAGTGCCTGATTACCGCATCTTCATCAGTAGGGTCCTGCGCCTTCAGCAAGTCTGCTACATTCGATATGGGGAGGCGGGTGAGGTCGCCTTTGTACCAATTTTTCATTTCAGAGTTGACACTCTTCGTCAAAAGCTGAACTGGCTTGCTCCCGGAGCGTAAATTGAAAACTTTGCTCACCATGTCCTTCGTGAACACTATCCTTTTGCCACCATAGTTGAATTCACGAAGCTTAGCAGTTGTGTGGACAGCAATGAAATCAATAAGCTCATTCGGCACATGGAACGGAGAAACATCCAGCAACGAGGCGAAAGCACTATGCTTCTTGATTATGTCCCTCTTGTCCTGAGTAAGACCTTTTGCAATGCCGTGCAAACGCTTGGCAGCAAAACGATCCTTAGAAATCCACTGCTCAACATCACTCATCTTCTGAAGAAATGCAGCAATAAACAACAAAAAATCAGTAGCTGCAGATAAGCATTTGGGGGGACCTAATGAAGCATAACCTCTATACATAAAACAGCAAAACAGAAGCTTGCTAATCAGACCTACCACATACAGCAAAAACTTGTAGCAAGCAAAATACTTGTAGCAATCAAAAACTCATGGGATTTGGAAACTTTTGCAACATACAGCAATTTACTCATGGTGGATATCAACATAAAGCCAAAAACATTACAGCAAAACACTTGTAGCAAGTAAAAACTATTGTAGCAAACAAATACTTGTAGCAAGCAAAATCCTCATGGGAATTAGAAACTTCTGCAACATACATCAATTTACTCATGGTGGATAGCAAAACATACAGCAAAAATAATCATGAAAAATAGCAAAAAAAAATAACATAAACAGCAATTCATGATCAGTTCACGTAAATCTAACAACATAGAACATGGATTTGTCTCTGACATTGCACAACTACATAAGCATGGGCATGGATGAACTGAACCGCACTTTGGGGGCGAAAATTAGAAACATAACAGTAACAGATAGAATGCTATAGAGAATTGGGGGAGAGCACACACCGTAATTTGTTGGTTCACCGGTGGAAACCCTAATTAAACCGTCGAAGCGCTCGTCGGGTAAAGCTCCAGATCGCCTGAAACCCTAGAAAATCGAGATGATGAGATTCAGACGCAAAATTGACAAAAAATCAACAAACGATTCGCAAAAAAGCGAGGGTGCGGCGGAGGACGAGGAACTCACGGTGGAGCGAGCGCGGAGCTGTCGAAGAAGCACGGGCTTCAGGGCGGCGCGCAGGTAGCTCCGGCGCCGTTGAGCGGCGGTTCGGACCAGGAGAACTCGCGGACTAACAGCGAAGGACGGGGGAGAAGCACGTAACGCGGGGGGAGGGTTGGACGGAGGCGCTGCAGAATGACGGCGGCGCGCGCGGGTGAGCTCGCAACGACGCCGCTCCGTTCGCAGCGGCGCGTCCGAGAGAGACGATGCGGGGGACGGAAATGGAAACCGCTGTGTTGGAGCAAAAGTTGGTGTAGTAATTTGGACACGCGACGTGGTCGACGTGGACGCGCGACAGCCACGAGATGCAACGGATCGGACGGCGAGCGAGGGGGAGGATGGTTGCTAGAGATCCCCCGGGTGATCACAACCCTTTTCCATGAACAATGCAGAAATTCACTTTGACACCCGGGTGTGTGCCCAGTATTTGAAAAATATATTTCAAAATGTTAAAAAAAATGTGAACTAAAATTCCGTTTATACATCTTCATATTATATGTGTTCACAAAGTCGTTTTACCAAAAACCGATATATGTTGTGCCTTGTGTAAAAAGACAAAAAAGTGTCGTGAAAAGTCTTATTTTAGCAACAAATTTTGTTTTTTTATACAAGCCACAAAAAATGTTGTTTTTCATGAAACGACTTTGTGAACACATAAATGTTAAGATCTACACCCTCCGTTCCACAATATAAGATGTTTTAGTCATTTCCCACATGCACATGTATCTAGACACACTTTAGTGTACACATGCACTCTTTTTAGTCCGAATATAGACAACATGTGTACTATCTAAAACATCTTATATTGTGGAACGGAGGGAGTATTCGTGAACATTTTTTTCCAATTTTTCTGACATTTCAAAATATGTGCAAAATGCATTTTAAATAAATGGTGCATATGCACCCGGGAGTCAAAACACCACTCCCTGAACAATGGTTATATCCTAGCGTTCCCATGTTGGACAAGCTGAGAGAATTAAGAAGAAGACTATTGTCTTCTCTTAGCCACATTTTTTCTCACCATAAATTCAGAATATCTGGTTAACAAAGATAAGACTAACAAAAAACTCATTATACATCATGTTTTTATTGTCATATATAAATTTTGTAGCGGTATATAAATTGTGTAGCGGTATTAAGATAAGATTATCTTATTACCCATTTTATGTGCCCTAATGCGGATAATCCTAGAGGGCCATCGTTGTAGTTCAAAAGCTGAATGTGTACACATAAAAAGGAAAAGTTACTGATAAAAAAGTCTTCTAAGAAAAACAAAAGGAAAAAAATTACTGATAAGCGTAGCACACGCGCGGCTCATGTACGGCGGCGCGTTGAGATGAGTATCATGCGTCTCCTTTCCCCCCGCAAACAAGTGAAACGGTCGAGTGGATAAAGCTTTCATTCGGGCCCACATGTCAATTTGAGAAGCCTTGTAATGTAATTTACTTTCAAAGTTTTGCGTAGTATTTTATCTAACACTTGGTGGAGGACATGCAGTGGCGAAGCTGTAGAATAGAGTCATTGGGTTCACCGTGCTGTATGCATTGTGTTTGTGCAGTACTAAACACTAATTTAACACTGGTTTTACAAGATTTAATGGGTTCATGTGAACCCATCGGTTGTGTGCCAGCTCCGCCACTGAGGACATGGCACGTGGGAAGGGAGATAACATGGACCCCGTATATAGAGATGGAGACAACTGTGGGACAAATGTACACACGGAGATGAAGATCATTGGCTACCAAAAGGGTTATACCATATCACACTTAGCATTGATCCTAGAGAAAGAAAATTTGAATGCACATGATTTTTTGGATTAGTCTGAGAATTCGAGAGTTCTTCCCAAGAAAGAAAAAAGGAACATACTCTCACAGAAAGCTTAACGGCTCACCAAGTAGTGAGCAATGATGATATTGGTATTGCATGCTTGGAGCGATCGACCCTGATACGTTCAAACTGTATCTATAATTTTTGTCGTTTCATGCTACTTTATATCATTGCTACATGCTTCTGTTATGATTTAATAATTTTATGACATTTTTTTGGACTAACCTATTAACAAGATGCCAAGTGTTAGTTTCTATTGTTGTTTTTGTATTCAGAGAAGTTGTTAATATCGTCGAAAAGGGATCGGAACGTCTGTCAAAAAAAAAAGGGGGATCGGAAGCCAATTTAAAGAGATTTTTTATTACATGAAAGAAGACCGAGAACCAAAGGGTGACCCATAGCTGCCACGCAGGTCCCACCCGTGGCTCAGAGGCCACCTGCGGGACCCACCCACATGGGGGCCTCAGGCAGAGCCTTACGACGGGTCTTCGCTTATACATTCCCTATGACCTAATTAGACGACCCCCAGAGAATTTTGCCAAACACGAAACAGAGAGACGCCGCCATCCGAAACCCTACTTTCGGGGTTCCGAAGGTCCTGTTCGGGCACCCTGTCGGGACGGGGATCCACCTCCGGAGTCATCTTCGTCGACCTTGCTACTCCTAATGGTGATGCGTGAATAGTCCACCCTCGGGGCTAAGGGCTTGTACCAGTAGCTATGTGGTTATATCTCTCTCCCTTGATGTGATCTTGATTATGATTATAAGCTTTGTTAACATAGTTGAATAATATGATGTTTCCCCCCTCTATTTCTTTATGTAATGGATATGATGTTGCTCACTTGATAATGTCTAGTATAATTTCTGGGGGCCGAGTGACAGGGAGAATCTACGGATAATAGATTAGAACGATATTGATCATGAGTTTGTTCTTTATATGTTGAATTGAATAATGGAATCATGAGATTTATTGATGCTTGTGTTTAGATAATTTCCTTACAGTACCAAGGTGACAATGTGGGTACCGTATGGGATATATTAGAAAGACATTATTCAGAAAGCCGTTTGTTCAGATACAAACTTTAATGTGTACTTTTGTAGCCCTAGGTTTTTCTCGTCGTATTTTTATCCACGAAAAGGGTGAACTCGGAGTAATCTTTACCTTGCATCCTTTCGGAGAGTTTATCATCTGTTTAAATATGTTAATGTTGTTGAGAGTAGTCACTAGTGAAAGTATGAGCTCCAGGTCTTTATTTTTGTTACTTGTTACCTTGATGCCATTTTTGTTTCAGATTATAAAATCACCTTTTAGCATCGTTGTTGGTTTTAGGTAAGCAATAATCACACCCCGGCAACGAAGCTCTTTTCCGGTACCATTGTTACCCGTATTTTATCATCTCTTCGCCGAACTAATGCATTTGTACAACTAACAATTGTATTAGGTGTGTTGAAGACACAAGAAACTTCTTTTATATTAACTGCAGGATTGTTTGAGAGGGATACTTTTTAACCTACACCTATCTGTGTTCGATAAATCTAGGGTGATTCACTTAAGAGAAATTTGTTGATATCCTACAAATCTCTATGCATGGAGGCCCAACGGAGTTTATAAGAATAGAAGCGTGTAGTAGACATCAACCCCGAGCTTCAGAGTAGTTTGAACATGTGCGGGGTTATGATATGATCGTAACATTGAAGGAAATACACAAGATTCATGTTAAGGCTAAACAATATGAGATATCTATAGCGCCCTAGTGAGTCAACACATGCTTATAATTGTTCGCTATGTGCATCAGTTGGATACACTGAGTTTCCCTGTAACTAAAGAGCCCGAAGTTGCCTTGCACCACGCGTAACAACCCCCCTCCCCTGCGAGTTTTTTTACAATTCATTATGAATTACAATATGAATGGGATGGATAAGAATTTAATTTTTTTAGAAGCGCGTACCCAAATTTTATAGAAGGCAGCACAAAAATTTACAAGATTCTGCTCCGAGCTGAAAACAGTAAGGAGCAGAAGAACATCCAGGAACTCACACAAGGGTACTACTCGCTATATCTAATGTCATCTCTCTCTCTCGCTGCACCATTGGTTCCTCTTCTCGCCATCATCCAGAGCCTCTGTTCATCGAGAATCCGTGCTACCAGGTGAGCAGCCGAATACTGCCTACGTGCATCGCCGAAAACCCAAGCGTTTCTGTGCTTCCACAAAGACCAACAAACAAGGCAGATCAAAGTGTCTAGCCGCTTCTTTTCTCTGTTTGGCAAGGCCGCCGAGCTGCAAGCCACCATGGCTGCTGTGTACTCTCCTCCGTTGGTATCTCCACCTATATCCGAAGCTCAGTGAAGCATATGTGCCAAATCTGTCTTGCAAAAGGGCACTGCACCAGTATGTGCTCAGCGGTTTCAGTACTCTGTAGGCACACAGCGCAGGGGTCAATTTGCTCTTGGAGCCCATGCCTCACTCGTCGATCCGATGTCCAGATTCGATGTAGGACTGCTAACCAGGTGAAAACTTTTACCTTCAGCGTCGCATCGCTACTCCAAATCCCTTCTGCTAGGCTGAACCTGATCAACCCCTGACAGAGCATCTCATAGGTTGATTTCGTTGTGTAGACACCGGCGCTCGACCATCTCCAGCTGAACTCATTGACAGCCTCCACCTGTCTGTCTACTGCATCTACTGCTCTCCAAAGACTCATCCATTGTTGCCCAGCCAAAGGAGGTAGAGGATCCCCGATGTCAACCATCCATCTGTTGTCAGTCATGGCATCCTTTACCGTTCTCGAGTTCTTGCATCTAGTACTGACCAGGTCAAGTAACGGCGGTGCAATGTCCCTTACTGACCTTCCGTCGATCCAACGGTCTGTCCAAAATAGGGTTCTTCGTCCATCACCCACTTTGATACTGACCAGGTTGTCGAAAACCTGTCGAGCATCTTCGTCTTTGTGCATCGGTAGGCCACACCATGCTCTTGAGTTGTCCACTATGTGCAGCCATTGCCAACGAACTCGAAGAGCCAAGCTCTGCAACCTCATATCCTTGATCCCCAGTCCGCCGAACTCCATAGGCTTGCACACATTCCTCCAAGCCACGAGACATTTGCCTCCGGAAACATCCTCTTTCCCTGCCCATAAGAAAGCACGCAAAACACCTTCGAAAGCTGTTAGTAGCCAAGCCGGCGCCTAAGCCACCATAAGATGATGTATAGGTCTGGCTGACAGGACTGATTTGATCAGGATTAGGCGCCCTTCTCTACCAATAAGCCCTCTCAACCAAGCAGGCAGCAAGCGCGTCGCATGATCCAACATTGGTTGCCACTCAGATTTTGTTAGTGGTCGAAGTGCAAGCTGCAGTCCCAGGTACCGAATTGGGAAATCAACAACCGCACAGCCCAAGGTCTCGGCAACTCTGCGTTTCGTCAGCTCATCCCCTCTGATGATGGTGGCCGTGGACTTGAGGTAATTGACTCGGAGTCCCGACGCTTCTCCAAAGAGGTTTAGTAGCTGTCGCACCGTGATCATGTCCGCCACGTTAGGCTTAGCGAACAGGACCACATCATCCGCAAAAATTGACAACCTTTGCACAGGTGAACAAATGCCAATTTGAGCTAGTAGCCCCGCTTCCTCCGCACGCTGGAATAGGAGTGTGAAGTGTTGGATTTTTGCTGGACTTGTACATGGGCCACAGCCTAAAGCCCAACTAAATCCGAAATTCCCATTTGGCCCATTTATTTAATATGGCTGTGTGTGACTAAAGTTTAGTCCCACATTGCTAGTTGGGAGAGAGTAGCACCACCTTATATAGTGGAGTGTTGTGCTACTTGGTGTGCTTGTGAGAACAGAAGGCTCTATCCCGCGCACTCCTCCTCCTCCTCCGCCACTCGCTCGTCTCGTCACGTCACGACACGCCGCGGGTTGCGGGAATGAGCCGAGTCGATGCCTATATTTTTGCAGTCCGGGAAAATTTATTGAGTCATTGATTAATAATTAACGGACGCGTTAATTGTTTTGCCGTTTCCGATTCTTCTGGATCGTGGAGATGTTACCGACTCGATTGTGGGCTGCGTCCACGTCCTACCCCGACCTGCACTATACATGCAGAGGAAAACCCTAGCGGCCGCCAAACACGCAACACATGGTAGCTCGCCGACCTAGTTCCAGAACCTTGCGCCGCCGTCTTCCAAGTCTTCTCCATCCCGTCTTCCGGCGTGCACCGGTTGAAGGGACAGTAGGCCTCCGGAACCCCGCCTCTTGTGATCCTGTACGGGAGAGGGGCGATCAGGTTTTTGGGGAGCGCACTCGCGCGACTACTGGCATCGAGTTCTTCCCCAACGACGACTTCTTCCCCGACATCGCCAACCTCTTCATCGATGACATGGGTGACGCCAGCGGCTCCGCAGCTGCTGCATCGTACGTGTTTTTCATCTTCCTGTTTGTGATACTGCTAGAGTCTCTGCTTGTAATAGTTGCTTTAGATTTGTTCGCTTTATCTACTGTTTTAGTAGATCGCATGATTAGTTTAATTTCTATTATTCTAGTCATGATTTGTTTACTGTTTTCGCGAATTAAATCTTATGCAAAATTGCTTATATATTCAATAATCCAAAAACCTGATTATAGGCAATTTGTATCACCTGGCTTTCTCGCGTCAATGAAGCCGTTTCCCTTCGAAGGGGTGTTGTACAAATGGTGGCGCATGAGAGCAGTTTACTGGTTTCAGAACAGTAACTGCTATGCCGCCACCAAAGGCAAGCCTGAGGGCGAGCTTACTCCTGAACAACAGGAGGCTTTTGAGAAGCTCGATACTCTTTTCAAGAGTGCCCTTCTGAGTGTTCTTAACGATTCCATTGTGGATTCGTATATGTCGTTTGACACCGGCAAGGACATGTGGGATGCGCTCGAGGCCAAATTTGGGGCCTCGGATGCTGGCAGCGAGTTGTACGTCATTGAGCAATTCTATGACTATAAGATGACTGATGAGCGTTCTGTTGTACTACAGGCTCATGAGATACAGTCGCTCGCAAAAGAACTTGAGCACTTCAAGTGTAATTTACTGGATAAGTTTGTTGTCGGTGGCATTATCGCCAAGCTTCCACCTTCGTGGAGCAACTTTGCTATTTCTCTGAAACACAAGAGACAAGAGTTTTCCGTTTTGGATCTCACTGGGTCGCTTGATGTTGAAGAAAAGGCGAGAGCGAAGGATACACATGCTCGAGTTGCCGAGGCTGGTTCTAGTGCCAATATGGTAGAGAAGAAGAATTACCAGCAGCCCCACAAGCCCAAATTTAACAAGAGCAATTCTGGGGGTAAAGGCAAGTCTGATGGAAGGTTCAAGCCTTCACATCCTACCAACTTTAAGAAGAGCAACAACAAGAAGCCGAGGAAGGGATCATGCCATGTTTGCAGTGATCCAAATCACTGGGCTCCTCGTTGTCCCAACCGCCATGAGCTGCGTGAACAAGAGAACAATGGCAAGACTGCCAATGTTGTCCTTGGTGATGTTGAGATGAAGAAATCTGGGTACGGTATATTTCCAACCATTCTTTCTGTTTGTCATTCTCCTGAATGGTTGATTGACACTGGCGTCAATGTACATGTTTGTGCTAATGCTTCCATTATTTCTTCTTACCAGGTCACAGGGACTTCTCTCGTGCTGAGGGAACGGGTCACATGCTTTTGTTCGTGGTGTTGGCACGGTCGATCTAAAGTTTACTTCAGGAAAGATCGTGCGGCTGAAGAACGTTCATCATGTGCCCTCCATCAATAAAAATCTCGTCAGCGGATCGCTACTATGTCAAGATGGTTATAAGTTGGTTTTCGAGTCCAATAAAGTTGTAATATCTAAGTATGGACAATTTGTTGGAAAAGGCTATGAGTGAGGAGGCTTGTTCCGCCTATCTTTGTCAGACTTTTGCACCAAAGTTATTAATCATATTTGCCATGAAGTTTCGTCTAACATTTGGCATTCACGACTTTGTCATATTAACTTTGGTAGCATGACGCGGCTAGCTAGTTTGGATTTAATTCCGAAATTTACCACTGTCAAAGGTTCCAGGTGTCAAGTGTGTGTGCAAGCTAAGCAACCTCGCAAGTTCCATACGACTCCGGAGGCAAGAGACTTGGCACCACTGGAACTTACACATTCAGATCTCTGTGACATGAATGGCGTGTTGACAAAAGGCGAAAAGAAATATTTCATGACGCTTATTGATGACTCCACTAGATACTGTTATGTGTATCTTCTGAAATCAAAAGATGAGGCCGGCCTTAAACTTCTTCAAAATCTATAAAGCTGAAACAGAGAACCAACTTGATCGAAAAATTAAACGGCTAAGGTCTAATCGTGGTGGAGAGTATTTTTCCAATGAGTTTGATTCGTTTTGGGTGGAACATGGTATAATCCATGAGAGGACGCCTCCCTACTCGCCTCAGTCAAATGGGGTGGCTGAAAGAAAGAACCGAAATCTAACTGATTTGGTTAACGCCATGTTAGACACTTCGGGTCTCTCCAAGGCATGGTGGGGGAGGCTTTATTGACAGCTTGTCATGTCCTAAACCGAGTTCCCACAAAGACGAAAACTGTTTCTCCATTTGAGGAGTGAGAAAAGAAAAATACGAGACTCTCTTACTTTCGTACTTGGGGTTGTTTGGCGAAAGTCAATATACCAATTCCCAAGAAGCGCAAGCTTGGACCAAAAACCGTGGATTGTGTTCTTCTGGGCTACGCTTTTCATAGCGTTGGTTATAGATTTTTGGTAGTAAAATCTGAGGTATCCGACGTTAATGTTGGTACGATTATGGAGTCGAAGGATGCGACTTTCTTTGAGGATATCTTCCCCGTGAAGGATATGCCTAGCTCATCAAATCAGGAGATACCTAATACATCTAGTCAGGAATTGGTTGATATTCCTGATCCTACCATTTCGATAGAACACACTGATTATTGGGTTGCGTGCATGGAAAACAAAAAATTCGCCAACTACGCAACAGCTAAGATCTACTATGAAGATACAAGTGCAAGACATGCATATTTGATCCAACTGTAAATCGTTACCGACACCGTTGAAGCGGAAGAGATGTCGATGACGATGTTGATGAAGCTTGTGGAGAACTCCCTCAGCTAAGCCTAGCTGAGAGAACATCATAGACTTCTCGCGTCCCGCCTTGATCCAACAGAGTTAGATAGATTCAACCGTTTCTCAACGGATCACCCCTCTGAGTTTCGCACGCATACATCCGATCTAGTCCAGCAGGGCTTCGCCATCCACACTTGAAGCACTCACCGCTAGTGTATATGAAGGTGGAGATCTCAACACATGAGAAGGATGGAGAGAGAGAGATTAGAGATCTAGATCTAATCTAATCGGAGGGGATCCCTCTAAATATTTAGAGCTTCCCTCTAAACCAACTAGAAAAGATCCAAACTTACATCTCCAAATAGCAGGGGGTGGGGGTTTATATTGGTGGCCAATGGGTAGGGCGGCTTGGTGAAAGTGCATGTGTTGCCCCATGCGTGGTTTTGGTAATTAATAACAATACTTATGGACTAATGTTTGCATTAAGATATTCTTGTAGATCTTGTCCATAGGAAAAGATTGGAGTTCATGTGTTGGACTATAGAAGATTACATGATGACCAAGGTTTTATCCAAGGGTTTATATGAAGAATGATCTTGTGAAGAGTTGAGCTTATTGCAAGCATGGCTTGGAAAAGAAGTTTGAGTGAACATTCATGTTTATCTCCAAGCCATCATCTATATCAAGAGAAGAAGTTGAAGTGCAAGTGGATACATGAAGACGGAGCTAAGCGAGGCTCTCCCATAATGGTGTATGGGGGAGTATTTGGAGAAGTCTTCATCAAGCATGTGCTAGCAAGCACAATCAAGAAAGGTGTTCCATCTTGAGGGAGTCAAGATCGTCATCTAGCTCAAGTGGAATGCGCAAGGCAAAGGTATGATCTTGATAGAGTTTCTATTTTACCGGTCTCATGGTGTTAGTGAGAGACCGGGTTATAGGATAGACGGCGTACTATCAAGAGGGGCTCTCAAGTGAGTAACTTGATCGCATCTTTGTGGAGAGCTCAAACCTTTGCATACTTGGAATATCATCTTTCTTGGTTCTTATTTGGCTTTTATCCATGTGAGAATTTAGAGCTTGTGTTCATCTCCATACCAAGCTCTAGTTCATCAAAAACGGATTTCATATGCATATCTTGTTGCGTTTTTGATATTGAAGGTTTTACCGGCTTATCTTTTCAAGAGAGGTCAAACTTTCTCCTTGTGGTTTCCTCCTCACATGATGGACTATGATGTGTATATGCATGATCTTGTAAGGCTTGTGATTATCTTCGAAACAAGCCCAAGATCATAGAAAACGGAGTCTTGATGAATATCTTGTTGAGTTTTGATGTTGGAGGATTTACCGGTTGTTCTTTTATAGAGAAGGTTTACCTTTCTACATTTTGTTTTATTCTCCCTTGTTGGACTATGATATTTCTAAGCATGATCTTGTAAAGCTCGTTGTGGTGATTCCAACGAGCCCAAGAACATCGAAAACGGAGTTCGGAAACTCAAGTTATGTCCGTTTTGGTGTTGGGGTTTCTGCAGTTTTTAGTAGGACGGTAGTACCGGATTTGGCCCAGTAGTACCGGGTTTCCATGCCCAGTACTACCGTGTCAAGTACCAGGGCTAGTACCGCATCTCCCCGGATGGTTCTGATGTTTCCGCTTTCTTGCCCAGTACTACCGCGGGCTGGCCCAGTACTACCGCGACGGGAGTAGTACCGGGTCAAGCCCAGTACTACCGCCCCGGGGCGAAAAACTACCCAACGGGCAGATTTTCTGGGACCTTTTTAAGGGGCCTTTTTCCCCAAACGGTCCCCAATCACTACTGCACGTTTTCCCTTCTCTCTCCCACCATTGTTGACCTTGGAAAACTTGCCCCCTCTCAATTTCCTCCCATGATTCTTGCATATCTTTGAGGGAAAAGTGAGAGGAGATCTAGATCTACATTTCCACCAATCCATCTCTCCTCTAAGTGAGGGGAACCTAGTGGATCTAGATCTTGGAGTTCTTGGTGTTTCTCCTCCATTGTTCTTCCTCTCTTATTCCCCCATAAGCATCTGTTGCTTTGTTGGAATTTGAGAGTGAAGGATTTGAGCACTTGTGCTCTTGCCATTGCTTTGTGCATCGGTTTGTGCTCTCCACTAGGATTCGTGGAAGTTGAAAGCTTGTGAACTTGTTACTCTTGGGTCTTTGGACCCTAGACGCCCGCGTGGTGGTTGAGACCCTTGGTGGTCAGTTGTAGCTGTTCAGGAGCCCCCAATCCCGTTGTGGGTTGAGCCCCGGATCGTTGTTGAAAGGCTCCGGATTTTCGCCTCGAAGGATTCCGATAGTAGAAGGTGAACCAAACCTTTGTGGTGCGGTTCATCGGAGAAGAAGGTGAAACCTTTGTGGTCGTTGAACCATTGTGTTGGTTCACACCTCTCCAACGAGACGTACTCCCCTAAAAGGAGGAACTCGGGAATACATCCTCGTCTCCGCGTGCCTCGGTTATTTCTATACCCGAGCTCTTTACTTATGCACTTTACATTATGATAGCCTTCGTGCTTGAAGTATTCTATATTGCTATCACCTTGTTGCTTATCTTGCTTAGCATAAGTTGTTGGTGCACATAGGTGAACCTAGTTTATTTAGGTTGTTGGCTTGTTAATTTAAACACCTAGTTTTATTCCGCAATTATCAAGCCTAAACCGGAAAAGTTTTAATCGCCTATTCCCCCCCCCCCCTCTAGGCGACATCCTTGTCCTTTCAATTGGTATCAGAGCCTGGGCTTTACCGCCTAGAGAGTAAAGATGTCGTTTAGAGAATTAGTGCACGATCCCACTTTCATATTCGATGGCACAAATTATGATGTTTGGAAAATTCGCATGCTAAATCTTTTTAGGGCCATGGGTCCAAATTATATTAAGAGGATTGTAGATGTGGGTTTTTCTCCTCCAAAGGATTCCCAAGAATTATCTTTAGAGGATGAGGAAAACTCTCATCTCGAAACTCTAGTTTCTAATGGCCTTATATGTGTTTTGAGCGATGTAGTTCTTGCTTCAATCATGCCTTTTCGGAATGCTCATGAGCTTTGGACCAAGCTTCAAGATATATATGAAGTGTCCAACATTATTGAGGATGATTGTTCTCCCTCCACCTCCGGCCGTGACGAGTTCACAACTTCTTCCACTTCACCAACATGTGATTTGTCACAAGGTAATGATATGGTGAGTGGTGATAGAAATTGCTTTGTTGATGGTGAATATTCTATTGGCTATACTTCATCTCTATCTCATTGCAATGATCTATCTTTGGACTTAAACACTTCTAGCACTCCAAATGTCTTACATGCTAGTGTTGCTAGTCCTTGCATATCATGTAATAGTTGTTTAACTAAATCTCATGATGATATGCTTCATTTGTCTTGTTGCCATGAAAACAATACTTCCATATCCTCTATTTCTTGTGTGGCTAACAATGTAGAGGAATCCCAACATTTGTTGGAACAAGACGTGGATCTCAATGGAGCTTCAAGTAACTCTTCACCATCTTTGTCCACTGCTCATTTTTGCCTTATGGCTATGGATTCAAAGGTTTCTCCACCTTTCGAACCCTCTACATCTTGTGATGATGTGGATGAGGATTCTCATGGAGAACACATGGATGTTGAATCCATAACAAAGAAGGGTAAGATGGTTTTTGGTGCTCTTCCCAAAGATAGCAAAGCTATCCCTCCTCTATGTGAAATCATGGTTTATGCTATTAAGAGTAGGGAAATCATTGAGGACTTGAAAACTCAATTTCTCGAGAAATGTCAAATTGAGAGAGAGGACGCCGATGAAAAAGCATCCTTAGTGAATGCCCTTGAGGAAGAGCAAGAGCTTCGAGTGTCTCTTGAGGAGAAACTTGAATCTCTTGATGAGTCAAATGATCTTATTATTGCTAAAATTATTAAGGAAATAGATGTCGTGGTGGTGTCACGGCAGATGCCATAGGTATGGCTAAGTGTGGGGCTGAAAGGACGCTGGAGGTATCCGGGGAGGGCTTGCACGCTGAGGAGCGCGCACGGACGAACATCGAACCAAGAACACACAAGCACACACGCGCGATTTACCCAGGTTCGGGGCCCTCGTGAGGAGGTAACACCCCTACTCCTGCCTGCCTCTCGATGTATATGGGTGAAGCACAAGTACAAGATCTGCTCCTTGAGCTGTATTGCTAGACTATGAACAGTAGTACGAGGTAGAAGATGAAGCTAAACACACAGGGGGCAAATGAGCTCTTTTTTCTTCCGTCCCTCACGCAGGAGGAGGTACAGGGGTACTTATAGCAGTCCTGGTGACAACGGCTCTGTCCTCCACGGTGGCTTCACATGCTCCTGCAGAGATCTCCGGGATTCCTGCAGGAGACTCGCGCCTCCGGGATCTCCGGGTCGTCTCTGCCATGATAGGACCCTTTCTATCTTGTCCCAGCTTATCCGGGCTGTCCCATCCCGGGATGTCGGTCTGTCAGGCTCCGGGTTATCCGGCCAGGCGTGCTCCTCTGCCAGGCGAAAAGACAAAAGCCCTTGACTTCCTATCCGAGGTAAGATTTATTCTCTTCCTTAACCCGGCATGGATATGCCTGGTTTCCTTCCTTGACCCGGCAAGTCTGTGCTGGATCATCTTCGTCCCTTTCCTGCACATGAGGATAAACAAGAGCAGACCGACGGTGATATGTCGGTTAAGGTGACTCAGCTAACATGACCCGGCCTAAATGACCCGGTTGTCATAAGCCGGTTTGTATTACGCCATGTCTCGGTCCCTCCGGGACTTGGTTGACCCGGTTTGACCTTGACCCGGTCCACTCTTTAGAGCTCTTTATACCACAACTTACCCTACCCGGGGTAGCCCCCCGACATTAGTCCCCGAAGCTAGTGCGGTTCTACAGCCTCGGATGGAGGGCCACACCAGGTTTAACCAAACAAAACCAACCAACAGCCTTTCCGACTCAAGTATGTCTCGGTGTAGCCGAGTTTCTCCGAGTCAAATTAGTAACCATGTTCGAATTTCCTCCTCAACTTGGTCTAACCGACACAACGGGATTCTTTTTAACTCCGCTGAGTTCCAATCTCGAAATCCGATGCAAAGATATCTCGGTTTGCCTTGATTTACGCGTACGGCCGACCGTGCCTCTGCACGCGCCGCGCATCGCACGTTGCACACGTCACACGTGTCGTGTCCGGTCACCTCAAACACAGCCTTTGACCATGCTTGACCGCCCTGTGCGGCGCCTGGGTAACCGCGCCAATGATGACGGGCCCACTACTACCCCACTAACGGACGGTTTCGAGCGCAGTTTGGGGAACTGCTCCCGCCGCTTCGCCAACTGCACGCCTCTGCGCCTTTAAAATAGGGGGAAGAGGAACGGTGAGGTCCTCTTCCTCCGTCGCTCCCCTTTCCACTGCGAAAACCTTTCCGCCGCCGCCGTGAAGAACACTCCGTCCTCGCACGACGCCGGGAGCGCTTCGCGGCCATCGACGACCGGAATCGACCACGCCGCCGCCGCTGAACTCCTTCCCGCGGGATCTGCATTCCGGTATGGATCCCCAATCTCCATTTTCTTGATGAATCATCTCGAGGGTTCTTCCTGCATGTTCTTCGTAGTTCATCCTTAAGGTGCTCTAGATTTTCAAACACTAGACTTGCTAGGATTAGTTTTGTTTGCGCACTGATGCACCAGCCTAGATCCGTTGCTAGATCTTCTTCGCACTGATGTCCTGGCACGGTTCCTGTTAGTTTCATCCTTCTCTGCCTTAGACCATGTTTTTTACTTCTTTTTTACTTGCTCGGTAGATCTTTCTTCCTCACAGATTCATGCAAACTAATGTTTATAACTTTTACCCGAATCACTTAACTCGATTTCCGAATCACTTAACACTTATCTTTCCGAATCATCCTTCCGGGTGATTCTACCTCGGTTTCCGAATTACATAACTCGGTTTCCGTGCTCTACTCCTGAGGCAGTTGCACGGCTCTTCCGGGTCATATGCTCGGTTTCCGAGTCATTTGCATTGTTTCTCCGGGTCACTTGTTCCGACTCTAGATTCATAACTCCGAGTTACTTATCTCGGTTGTATTTGTACTTTTTTGCAGGTTTTGCCCTGAGATGTCAGGCCGCAATACTCCCGACCCGGCCGAGTCATCGGCGGCACTAGCAACGAGGTGGATGGGAGGGATCCGACGTGGTGCAAGATGACCTCGATTGGCTGCTCAAGACCCGGCGCATCACGGCCGAGGCTATATGCCGATTTCCGGGAACGGAACTCGAACCGGTTCTAGAATCGGGTGAACGAGTGGTGTTCCTTGCGCACTTTCAGCGCGGATTTGGACTCCAGCTAGCCCCTTCTACCGGGACTTTCTCGACTACTTCGGTCTGCAACCTCACCATCTCCCTGCCAACGCCATTACATCTCTCTCAGCTTTTACCTCCTTCATGGAGGGGTACCTCGGCCTCTGGCCCACTGTTGCCGCCTGGGCCAAGTACTTCCGCCTCCGGAAGCAAACCATCCCGAATAAGGAGGAGGTCGTGAAGGATATGACCGCATGCGGTGCGGCTAGCATCACTCCGAGGAAGCACTCCATCTTTCCTCGGATTACCGGCTTAGAATCCTGCCGGAAGTGGCAAAGGTCCTTTTTCTATGTGAAGAGCCGGCTGATCGGGATGTTCTCAACCTGCCGGAGTTCAACATCGCTCCCCCCACAGCCGAGTTAAACTGGAACTATGACCCGCAGGACAGCATTCCTGAGGTCCAACTGATCCACCAAACCCTTGAGGGGCTGCTGGAAAAGAAGTTGAGTGCAGACGACCTCTTGAGGACTTTCGTCATGCGCCGAGTCAACCCTCTTCAGTACCGTGTGCACAAGATTTGCCACATGAGTGGTTTGCTGGACCCTATCCGGGTCAGCACCCATGATCTTACCCACCCCCAAGTTAGGAGACGGGTCAAGGCCATCGCGCAGACCGAGATGGCGGACGATTGGCAATGGGGCGTAGAGCCGTTTGAGCGATCCCGGCTTCCGCCTCGGTTAGTTTGTTACCTTGGAATTGACATAGCTCTGCCTTCCGAGTCTACTTTTATCTCGGTGATGCACCTTCTGACTAATCCGAATCTACTTTGCTTTTCCTGCAGCTGTTTACCGACAAGCCACCGAAGATGGGGACCTGAAGACCAGGAAATGGACAAAAGATCGCCGTGCGCGACCCGAGGAGACTGAAGATCCGGACAACGAGGATTATATGCCGGTTCCTCGTGCCAAGGCTTCTACCTCGGGTAAGCCATCCGCCCGTGTCTTCGTTCAAGACTTGTCCGACGACGAAGATGATGATTGTCAAATCCTAGATCCCATTGATGCTATTCCTATTTCATGGTCTGCACCTCCTGCTACAGCCAATCCGGGTGCGCAAGGCACATCCCGGAAACGCGCCGGTGCGTCCGGGTCAGCGGCTCCTCCGGCTAAGAAAGCCAAGAAGGTCGTTACCAAGCGTAAGGCTAAGGTCCTTCCAACCAGCAAGGGGTAAGATAAACTTCGTATAACTTTTCCGCTTTCCTTCTTTCTCTCTTTCCTTTAACCGAAGTTAACCTCATCCGAGTTAACATTCTACCTCGGTTTATGCAGTGACCCGATCGCCACAAAAGACCCACAGTTCTATTTTGTCGCCCGTTCCTTCATCGCCACCCTGACACCAACATCGGGATTAGCAGCCCCGGAGGGCAATCCCTTCCCCGGTGCGCGCTAGCTCGGCCGACATTCCGCCGCCGAATCTTGATTCGGATCTGGGAGGGGACCAAGGCCTCGAGCAAACCTCGGCTCCGGGTCAAGACCAATCTCCCCTCTCTCCTCTTAAGGATTTGGAGACGGAGCGGGTAAGACTCCGACTGAGACCTCGTCTAAGTTGGATCCTCGACCCTCACCTCGCGCACAGCATAAGCACACCAAGCAACAGCAACAGTTGAAGCAACAGCAGAAACAACAGCAGAAGGAGAAGCCGCAGAGCAGAAGGAGAAGGACCAGAAACAGCAACAGGAGAGACAGCAAAAGCTACAGCAAGAGAAACAGCAGAAGCTGCAGCAAGACAAGTCTCGGAAGCAGCAGCAGCCCCCAGTGCCGGTCCATACTCCGGCACCACCGCCTCCAAGTGTACCAACTCAGCAAGCCTCTGGCCAACCTTCAACCGTCCAGAGCAAGCAAATTACTGTGACTCCAACAGCAAATCGGGCGTACCAAGACCTCTCCGAGATGATTTCCCGCCCCCGGGTCAACAGCCATGTTCTTCCGAGTCTTCGCACTCCGAGTGATAACAGCCTCGGCTCGGTTGGACAGTACGTGATGGATTGGAACGCCGCGGACCCGAGCGAAGTTTCTTCTACTCCGGCAAATCCACACCCGGTTGGCCCCGGCCTGGTTGCACAATCCCTACACTCCATGCAGGTCTCGGCCCTTCAGGCTAGCAGGGTTGTCGAGGTAAATCTCTCGGAACTTAGCACTTACTTTACAATGATCAATAGTCACACCATCCACAGTCCCCGAGATTCGGGCTGAGTAACTGATACTCGTCCGAGTAATAGGTAACTCGGCGCGAATCTTCAAAAACTTGATCATTAAAAACACTGGGATTCCCAGTCCCCGAGTCTCATGTCGAGTTTACCCGGCATGAGCTTACATTAAACTCGGACAACCAGTCCCCGAGTTTCATGTCTAGCTGACTCGGTATGATCTTTTATCAATCTCGGGCTCCAGTCCCCGAGATTCTTTTTACCCTACTAACATCTTTCCTTCTGGCAGGATTGCACCAACACTCGGAGCCGGATCTTCAAGAATCTAGCCTTGGAGCACCGGGCGCTTAAGCTCTCCTTCCAGAACCAGCAGGAGGAAATGAAGAAGAAGGAAACGGAGCACAAGCGTGCTCTTAAAGAAGAACAGTCCGAGGTGACTCGGCTCAAGCGGGAGCTTGACCGGGTCGAGAAAGAGAAGATTGAGCTGAAAAAGGAGAGGAACACGTTGAAGACAGCTCTGGAGAAGCGTGCCGCTGGTGACCAGAAGATTCAAGCGCACATCACTGCATGCGAGGCTAAGGCTACCAAAGCTGAAGAAGAGTCGGATGCCCTCAAGGCAAATGCTGCCAAGTGGCTGGCTGAGCTCACCAAACTCAATGCCGAAATGGACAGTAAGTTTCTGAATCATATCCTTTTCTTTATATCTTCCTGACATGAAACTTTGTGTCGGTATCTCATTTGATTCGGCGTCAGCCTATTTGCTCTCAGAACACTTTGAGCACTGCCAAGCTGCAGCAGCCAACACTGTGAAGAAGGCCCGAGCTAGGAGGGCCGAGGCATCTGGGCTCCGCTACCCGAGGCTTGGGATATCGACGATCACTTGATCGCACTCCAAGCTCGCATTTCTCCCTTGAAGAGCATCGGCGTCGAGCTTCTTAATGCCAGTATCCGAGCCTACCATGTCTTGTGGCCCGAATCTCCCAGTGTCAAGACTATTGCCGAGTTATCCACATGCTTGCAGCAAACCGAGACTCGGTTAAGGGAATGGAGGTCTTCTTCTGCTCGTGCCGGGGCCGACGCAGCCTTGCTTTTTCTGATGTCTTGGTATGAGGAAATCAACCTCGACGGCTTGCGTACCTCGCGATGGCTCCCCATGGGCTACCGACCCGGCATTGATCGCGAAGCGTGGGAAGCTGCTACTTTCATGGCCAGGTTTGCCAATACTCGGTCTGTTGAACCTGGTGTGGTTTACTCGGATGATGAAGACGAAGAAGAAGAAGAAGAAGAGTCAACGCTGAAGGTGACTCTGAGCAAGAATACGGTGACTCTGACTCCGAGTCTGATGACTCCGAATCAACTCCCGATGCCTCGGCTAAGACTGCGAAAATCTGCTGCCGAGATCTCCAAAGAGCCACGGTTGACCGGCCAAACAGTGCTACCGATATTTCCTTGAAGACTATGTCTGATCTTATCGATGCATCGGCAAGCAGCAAGATTACTCCAACTGCCCCCGAGTCTGCTACTCCGCTGACCAAAGCTACTCCTGCAACCGAGGTTCCTCCTTCAACCAAGGTTGCTCCCTCATCCGGGTCTGTCCCTGAAACCGAGGCTGCTCCTTCAACCGAGGTTCCTCCTTCCACCGAGGCTCCTGCGTCATCCGGGTCTGTCCCTGCAACCAAAGCTGCTCCTTCCTCCGAAGCCGCTGCTTAACTTAGATGAATTCAAACTGTTAAATCCCCGGAATGCCGGGTGCAGATGTAATATACATTTTAAGTTCCTCCGAGACTACTTTTATTTTGCTTAATTCGAACAAGACGAGGTTTATGTTGGATCAATTTAAACCGAGTCCCCGAGTTTATTTTCTTGTTCACTATACTTGTCAATCTTTGCTCTTGTCTACCATTTAGGCGTTCGACAGTCGAGTCACAAGATAGGAATTATAGCATACAATACTTCATAACATTCGAGTTGGGGTTTAAAGTCATCCGACATAAACAAATATGAAAAACAGGGTTAGTAAACAAGCTATGCCGAATCATTTTTGGCCGAGTCTCCGAGTTCATTTTCATGTTCACTACGAACCATCACCTCAGCTCTTGACTGCCTTTTTTGGCGTTTGTCAGTCGAGTCACAAGATCACAATAAGATAGCATACAGTACTTTGAACTTCGAGGCAAGGCTTCAAATCATTCGGCATAGGAAAAACATAAATGAAAAAACAAAGATGACACAAGCATATAGACGAGGCAGTCCCCGAGTTTTGATTCGGGGTGCCGACATTTCATTCATATAGAAACCGAGATACATACACTGCGCCCTTTATGAGTAAAAGGGTCGGAGTAGAGCTATATTCCATGGACGCTTGGTTTCCTCTCCGGATTTGTCCATCCTGTGCTTCATCGGTTCCTGTGCATCTATAAGATAGTATGAATCATTGTGCAGAGCCTTGCTCACAATGAACGGTCCCTCCCATGGAGGTGTCAACTTATGTCGGCCTGCAGTGCGTTGCACCAGCCTCAGTACCAAATCTCCCTCTTGGAACACCCGAGGGCTGATCTTCCGGCTATGATAGCGTCGGAGATTTTGCTGGTATATTGCTGACCGAGATAAGGCCAGCTCTCGGGCCTCTTCAAGTAGGTCAACACCATCTTCCCGGGCTTCTTTTGCCTCGGTTTCAGTGTACATTGTCACTCTCGGTGCATCATATTGTATGTCGGTTGGCAGAACAGCTTCTGCTCCATAAACCAGAAAGAATGGTGTGTAGCCAGTCGATCGATTCGGTGTGGTCCTGAGACCCCATAATACTGCTGGGAGCTCATCTATCCAACAACCCGGAGTGCGTAACAATGGTGCAATTAACCGAGCCTTTATGCCATCTAGTACCAAGGCATTTGATCTTTCTACCATCCCATTGGCCTGTGGGTGTGCAACTGCAGCTACATCCAGCTTAATTCTCTTCTCGGCACAAAACCGAGCAAATTCTCCCACAGCAAAGTTGGTTCCATTATCTGTGATGATACTGTGTGGATAACCATATCTCAGAATTATGTCCTTCAAGAAAGTCACTGCTGTATGTCCATCACATTTCCGGATTGGCTTTACCTCTATCCATTGGTGAATTTGTCCACCATCACCAGTATATGAGTCATGTTACCTCGGGCTGGCTTGAATTCTCCCACCATGTCAAGGCACCAAACAGCAAAAGGCCAAGTGATTGGAATTGTCTTGAGTGCCGAGGCTGGCATGTGAATCTTTTTTGCAAATCTCTGACATCCTTCACATTTCTGACTATGTCTTCAGCTTGTTGCAAAGCAGTGGGCCAGTAGAACCCATGCCGAAATACTTTGGCCACCAGGCTCTTGAGCAGGCATGATGTCCACACTCCCCTTGATGAATCTCTAGGAGCATTTCTTCTCCTTCTGCCGGGTCAACACACCTCTGCAGCACTGTGGTTGTGCTTCTCTTGTATAGCTCCTTATTGATGATGGTGTATGCTTTTGCTCTTCTCAACACTTGCCTAGACTCGGTTCTATCATCCGGCAGGCTCCCATTAACAAGATATGTCATTATAGGTTGTGCCCACTCCGGGACAGGTCTTACAGGAAACACTGGCATATCTACATCCATTGGCTCAGCATCTACTGGTTCGTCCGACATTTCCTCGTCAGTCCCCGGGTTCTGCTTGGCAGTCCCCGAGTTATCCCCGACATAACCGACATCAACATCCATTGGAACTGCATCTGACTTTGGCATCGGCGGGATATAAATTGATTCGGATTCTGGCGATGGCTTAATGGACGGCTTTCTCAAATGCTCCAAAGCTATTCCGGGTGGAATTGGATCTCTGGATGAACCGAGTTTGGATAGTACATCGGCAGCTTCATTCTCTGCCCGAGGTATATGTGTGTACTCGCATCCTTCAAAAAATCCCGAAATTTTCTGGACATGAAATCGATATGATGCCATGTTGGCATCCACTGCATCCCAATTTCCCGAGGTTTGATGTATAACCAGAGCCGAATCACCGAAGCACTCAATTCGGCGAATCCCCACTTCCTTGGCCACATTAAGCCCATGGATGAGTGCCTCATACTCGGCTACATTATTGGATGCGGTGAAATGAATTTGCAGCACATATCTCAGTTGATCCTTCTTCGGTGAGGTAAGAACTACTCCGGCACCCAAACCAATCTTTGTCTTGGATCCATCAAAATGCATTGTCCAGTAATTCGGGTCATGGGCTGGTGGCTCATACTGCATCTCGGCCCAATCCACAAGGAAATCCGGCAGTGCCTGAGATTTGATTGCATCTCTTCTCTCATACTGTGGAGTGTAAGGGGATAACTCGATTGCCCATTTGGCAACTCGGCCATTTGCATCTTTGCATCCGATGATCTCCGAGATAGGAGCTTCACACACCACCCTTATTGGATGCTCTTGAAAGTAGTGCTTCAACTTCTTGGCTGCCATATAGACACCATACACCATCTTCTGGTAATGAGGGTAATTCTGCTTGGATGTCGATATCACCTCACTCAGATAATACACCGGCCTCTGCACGGTTTTGCCATCTTCTTCCCTCCACCACTACTACAGCACTCACAACTCGGTTTGTGGCTGCAATATAGAGCAACATCGGCTCTTTGGGCAGTGGGGAAGCAAGTATCGGAGCAGTGACCAACATCTTTTTTAACTCGGCAAAAGCCGCATTTGCCTGTGGAGTCCACACAAAGTTATTGGTTCTTTTCATCAATTGATACAAGGGCAAGGCCTTTTCTCCTAACCGGCTTACAAACCGGCTTAGGGATGCAAGACAACCAGTAAATTTTTGCACATCTTTAAGATTTTGAGGCAACCTCATATTCTCAATAGCCCGAATCTTTACCGGATTAGCTTCGATACCTCGGCTAGATACAAGGAAACCGAGTAACTTTCCTGCTGGTACACCAAATGTACATTTATCCGGGTTAAGTTTCATCCGGTATTTTCTCAAATTTGCGAATGTTTCTCTTAGATCATCGATCAAGGTTGATTTCTCTTTAGTTTTTATGACTATGTCATCGACATACACCTGCACATTTTTTCCTATTTGATTCTGCAAACATTTTTGCATACACCTTTGATAAGTAGCACCGGCATTTCTCAAACCGAATGTCATGACACGATAGCAATAAGCCCCATACGGGGTGATAAATGCAGTTTTCATTTGATCATCCGGATTTAACGGTATCTGGTGAAAACCAGAGTAAGCATCTACAAAGGATAACAGCTCACACCCGGCTGTGGAATCGATCACTTGATCTATCCGAGGCAGCGGGAATGGATCCTTAGGACATGCTTTGTTCAGGTTCGTGTAATCAATACACATACGCCACACTTTGGCTACATTTGGGTCATCCTTTTTCTTCTCTACCAGGACCGGGTTAGACAACCAGTCCGGGTGCAGTACCTCCATGATGAATCCGGCTGCCAGTAGCCGGGTCAGCTCATCTTGTATCACTTGCCTTCTCTCGTCCGAAAGTCGCCGCATCGGCTGCTTCACGGGCTTCATCTCGGGCCTCACAAATAATGAGTGCTCAGCCAACTCCCTCGGAACACCTTCCAG
The DNA here is from genome assembly GCA_947311845.1 of Poa pratensis. NCBI lineage: Eukaryota > Viridiplantae > Streptophyta > Magnoliopsida > Poales > Poaceae > Poa > Poa pratensis. The sequence continues at coordinate 25,470,373 of CAMZMU010000051.1, read as the reverse complement.
GTCATGATTCGACCATGCAAAGATGTCTCGGTTCTCACGGAGGAATTGGATGAGCTCGCCTTCCTATTTCTCCGTTAACCCGCTCCCTATGATAGCCTTGCGCTCGGGTGCTCCGGGTCAACAGTGATCTTCTTGGTCTCCTTGGGCGCCTCGAACGCCGCATTTTGCTCCATGTGGGCCATTCCCGGCATGCCGAGTTGCGCAGCTTGAGCCATGGCCACCACCTGCTTCATCTTTTTCTTCTCAGCAGCTATGATCAGAGACTCGGCCAAGTTAGAGCCAGCCGAGGCACACTCGATGGAGCTCTTGTAGTTACCCGCAATGGTAATGATACCATTCGGTCCTGGCAGCTTCATCTTCAGGTAAGCCATGTGGGTGGATATCATGAACTTGGCCAGAGTTGGCCTGCCGAGTAGAGCATGGTATGGACTTTCGAGGTCTACTATCTCGAACAGGACAGTCTCGGTCCTGGAGTTCTCCTTGGTGCCGAGACATACATCAATCCACATTTTACCCATAGGTGCACATGAGACACCAGGCACTATACCATGAAAAGTTGTGTCGGTTGGTAACAACATGTTGGCAGTAATACCCAACTTCACCATTGTGTCTCGGTACATGATGTTGATGCTGCTGCCATTGTCAATCAGAACCTTGCTGAATCTGACATTCTGGTTGGGCCCAATAAATGTTGGGTCCACCACCAGAGCATAACCTCCTGGGGTTGGCATGATTCGGGGGTGATCTTTTATCCCCCAGGTAATCTCCTGATCCGACCAGTGCATATATTTTGGCACAGCCGGCATAACAGCATTGACCTCCATCTGGCGCCGCGCCCGACTCTTTTTGTCAGTTGCCTCGGTCACGAACACCACATAACTATGATGAGCTTCGTGATACTCATTCTGGCGATTAGGGCCGGCATTGCCATAGTTGCCTCCGTGGTTCACCTGATTCACATCATTCGGTTCCCTCCTGTTATCATTCGGCCTCTGTTGCTGCTGTTGATTCGGCCGGTTCACCGGAGTGTTGTTTGCCCCGGTCAGCGCAACACGCTGCTGAGGTTTCGGCAGTGGCGGCCTCGGAGGACCACCCTCTGGTTTCCTCCGGATCCAGCTCCTTCCCTCAAGGTCCTATGGTACCAACTGCATTGCCGAGTCGAGTGATGTGCTGGCCCACGCTTATCATTGGTGTGGTATCTGCATGGTCCATCCAGCATTGCCTCATAAGTGGCAGGCAGTTGTGCATCTTGGTTCCAGGGTTTCTTTCCATCTTGGTTCTGGCCCCAAGGTGGGCCATTGTTCTTCGGCCTCTGGCTGCAACCAGCACTCGGTTGCTCTTGATCTACCGCAGCAACCATGTTTGACCCGTACCGAAGATCCGGCCGATCTTCCCTTCTCTTGTGTCCAAAGTTCTGGCTATCATTAGGCCCGAACTGTCCGGGTCTGCTGTTACCCGGGTTTCGTCGACTCGGCTCAGCCGCGTTGAGCAGAGGCTGCATTGGATCTCCAAGTGCATAACTGTCTGCAATCCGAATTGTCTCGGCCAAAGTGGCTGGCATCTCCCTTTGTAACCTTTGCCACAGCATGGAGCCATGTCGGCATCCCTGGGCAAACCATGAAATGGCCTGCGCCTCCACAACTCCTTCGCAGGAATTGCGCACTGTACTCCACCGAGTCAAGTAGTCTCGGTCAGTCTCATTCTGCCTCTGCACACACATAGCCAACTGCTGTGGCCGATTCGGCCTCTTGTATGTGCTAGAGAAGTTACTCACAAAGGCTTCTTCAAAATCCAGCCAGCAGTTGACACTGCCCTCACTCAGATTGTTCAACCAAATTCGGGCTGGTCCTTCCAACATCTGAGGTATGTATCTCACAGCCCACCGGCGGTTTCCTCCGGCCACATTTACTGCCGAAAGATAATCCGACAGCCAGTCCTCTGGCTTGGAGTTACCATCATAGGTCTTCGAACCTCGGGGCAACTGAAGTGCGGCACTGACGGCTCCCCCATGATTCGGGGCCCGAAGCATTTAGGTCCAGGTGGGCCCTGCTCTTCCAGTATCTCAGACCAATGGAGCCTGTCCAACTTGATGCGTGCATCACCCGGCGCCAACATGCGCGGTCCTAACCTGTCTCCCAGTGCATTGTCATATCTCTGATATCCGGCTCTCTCCAGAGCCGAATTGCCATCATCATACGGTTGTTCCTCTGGTCAACACCTTGCGGTTCCTGAACATGCGCAACATTTGGGTGTTGCTGACCATGGTTTTGAGTCGGATACCGAGGTGGTTGACCTCGGCCAGCTGGATTGGGATTCCCCTGACCCGGATTTCCCTGAGCCGGGTTACTCCTAGCCCGGCCTGCACCGTTCTGCCCGGCCATCTGCTTTTCAGCATAGTCCGGGTTGTAGGTCTGGATCTGCTTGTTCTTTCCCGAGTTTACACTCGGGTTACGATCTCTACTCGGATGCGGCGAGGAAGCTTGACCTTTGGACCTCTGACTGCCGGCCTTAGCCGAGTGTACAATCTGGGAACCCCCAGCCATGGTGTTGCCCTTCAAACATGCCTCATTCTGTCGGTTGGCTATTGCCACCAACTCATTCACTCTTGCTTGTTGCTTCTGGTAAGCTTCGCCGGTTAAACCGGCTAGCTCAGCTCTTGCTGCCTCTGCAGCTCTAAGGGTCTTGGCAGGAGAGCTATAATTCGGCTTTGCTGCCGTTACCCGAGTCGTACTTGACCCGGATCTACCATCCCTAGCCATCTCTACATTGAGGCCTTTGCCTCTCTTACGCACATCAGCCATGCGAGCAGCATCAAGGCCATGAGCCTTGTTATACTCACGCATTGATCTATCAAACTCTTCTCTAGTCTTGGCCATTTCCAAGGCCTCAGCATGCAGGTCCTTGCGCTGCTGCTCTAACTCTTCCTCGGTCAGGGCTACACCCGTACCAGGTACTATGGGAACGCGAGTCTTTCGATCACCTTATCCAGAGGAAGAGGCCTGACCGCGGACGTGCCGCCCTGCTCCCGGGTCACCCTCTCCAGGGGTGGCCTGGCCGTCCTAACCGTCTTCTCCGGAGTCTCGGCATCATCCTCCAGACCAGCTCCAGCCGCAGTTCCGGTCATCATGACCTCGCGCAGCTCTCGGGGCGAGTGATGCGCCGACCGCGAGCCGCACAAAGAGCAGGAGGATCTTCTGCCTCCAGCACCCGCGCGGGGTACTTGCGGACGAGCTCGGTGGCGACGTAGGTGTGGAGGGAGCCGAAGGCGATGAGGCAGCCGTTGACCGGGAGAGGCCTGCCGCCGAAGCAACCGGCGTTGTCGCTGACGAAGTGCATGTCGCCGAGCTTGCACACCAACCCGCTGAGCACACGCTCGCCGGAGGTGGTGATGGAACCCGTCCGGATGAAGACTCCAGCCAGCGCCGCTGCTGGCCCCACGGTGGGCGCCAACTGTCGTGGTGGTGTCACGGCAGATGCCATAGGTATGGCTAAGTGTGGGGCCGAAAGGACGCTGGAGGTATCCGGGGAGGGCTTGCACGCTGAGAAGCGCGCACGGACGAACATCGAACCAAGAACACACAAGCACACACACGCGATTTACCCAGGTTCGGGGCCCTCGTGAGGAGGTAACACCCCTACTCCTGCCTGCTCTCGATGTATATGGGTGAAGCACAAGCACAAGTACAAGATCTGCTCCTTGAGCTGTATTGCTAGACTATGAACAGTGGTACGAGGTAGAAGATGAAGCTAAACACAAAGGGGCAAATGAGCTCTTTCTTCTTCCGTCCCTCACGCAGGAGGAGGTACAGGGGTACTTATAGCTCCTGGTGACAACGGCTCTGTCCTCCACGGTGGCTTCACGTGCTCCTGCAGAGATCTCCGGGATTCCTGCAGGAGACTCGCGCCTCCGGGATCTCGGGTCGTCTCTGCCATGACAGGACCCTTTCTGTCTTGTCCCAGCTTATCCGGGCTGTCCCATCCCGGGATGTCGGTCTGTCAGGCTCCGGGTTCTCCGGCCAGGCGTGCTCCTCTGCCAGGCGAAAGACAAAAGCCCTTGACTTCCTATCCGAGGAAAATTTCTTCTCTTCCTTAACCCGGCATGGATATGCCTGGTTTCCTTCCTTGACCCGGCAAGTCTGTGCCGGATCATCTTCGTCCCTTTCCTGCACATGAGAATAAACAAGAGCAGACCGACGGTGATATGTCGGTTAAGGTGACTCAGCTAACATGACCCGGCCTAAGTGACCCGGTTGTCATAAGCCGGTTTGTATTACGCCATGTCTCGGTCCCTCCGGGACTTGGTTGACCCGGTTTGACCTTGACCCGGTCCACTCTTTAGAGCTCTTTA